>CAKJTW010000030.1:24145943-25356886 GCA_917880005.1 Nanger dama
TTGTTTCTAAGGCAGCAAGAGGGCTAGATTTGGTTCTGGCAATAGTGGAGATAAAAGTTGTAGAATCCATCATTCAGCAGTAGTAGCTACATGACTGTCTTGCCAATAAACTCACTGTATAAGTAAGTCAATCAGAATTGGTTTCTATGATCATAAGTAAGAACCATGAGGACTTCCATGGTGGTCCAGTGGTTGAAAATCTGCCTGCCAGGGAAGGAGACACAGGTCCTATCGCTGTTCCAGGAAGACTCCACATGCCAAGAGGGCAACTATGCTCATGTACCATAGCTACTGAGCCAGCGCCCTACAGCCCATGCTCTGAAACAAGAGAAGCCACTGCGCTGAAGCCTAGCACCACAAGCAGAGAGCAGCCCCCACTGCTGCAGCTAGAGAAAGACCGTGCACAGCAATGAAGACCCAGAGCAGCCAAAAATAAAATATTTTTAAATTAAAAAAAAAAAAGAAACTTTGAATTGTCCTCCATCATAATCTCACCACAAAGCAATCTTGCTGGACAATCTGCAGATCTCGTTAGACAAATGTAACAGCCCTGCTGTTTTACTGGGGAGCTGACCCATCTGTAAACCTGCTTCCTCAGGATATGGCCCCCATCCTCCTTTGCAGCTCCTCCCTCTCCCTTCTCTGTGTTTTGGCCAGAGATCCATCTGAATCCTTCCAGTGTCATGCCCTTTCCTTCCTCCCTTCTGGCTTTGCAGCTGTTGAGTGTCCTCTCCCTGGAATGCAGTTATCATTCCTCTCTAAATGGCTGACACTGCCTTCTAATTGATCTCCCCCTCCACATCCCTCTGGCCCATGTCCAATCCACATTTCATACAGCACCCAGAGCCAGCTCCTCAAAACACATGTCTGAGCATGTCACTGCTCTGTTTAAAATCTTTCAAAGCTTCTTTATTGATCTTTGGATAAAGACCAAATTCCTTAACACAGCCCTCCAGGATCAGCATGGTCTTGCTCCTGCCTACATCTCAGGCTTACTGGGAGACACTTAGGAGGTAGAAGTAGAGGACTAGCTTGACAGGGATTGAGTGGGGGAAATAGAGGTGTCAAAGATGACATACAGATTTCTGCTCAGGGCAGAGGTAGGGAAGCTCCTTAGGTGAAAAGGTTATTCACCTTTAAGACCTCAAAGGTGTGTACCAGTCAGCCTCACATCGTTTGTTGAGGAGGGAGCTGAAAACTCATCCACCCACCGACCCACTCACACTTCAGTCTGACCTTCAGCTACCTGACCAGCTAAGGAGAGGTTTTAGGTGTGAGCTGCAGCTCTTTTATTTGTTATGTCCTTGACTTAGACGCTTTTCCTCTCAGAGCATTTGTTTTCTCATCTATAAAACAAGAATAGTTCTTTTCTCTCTTCTCGTCTCTTCCCTTCTCTCCCTCCTTCCAACTCTTCCTCCCTCTCTCCTTGATAAAAAAATTATTGTGAGTAATAAATTTCAGGGATGTGACTGGCCCAAGTTGGGACATACCTGGAGATGACCACCTCAGTTACAGAATCTATCTACCCTTTAGAAAACTCACTCTGGTTTTCAAGCAAAGGATATATTACAAATAAACTGAAAGAGGAAGGAAAGGGGCCTCCAGTCCTCTCAAGCATCAGTGCCCTTGGAGAAATGTGTGGGGAGGTGGGCTGCATGGAGGGTGGATCAAGCAGACCCGCCTCAAATCTCAGCGCATTCCTGGACCATCCACTGTCCACAGTCCATCCCTCAGCAGGAGCTGTCGACTCTACCTCCAAACATAGATGAACCCCTTTACTTCTCTTCATTTCTGCTGCGTCACCTTAGGCCAACCTGCAGTTCTCTCTGACTTGCTCCAATAATGGGATGCCCTGCCTCTGCTCCTGTCTTGCTCCAAAACATCTCCATCCAACAGCCAGTGACCTTTAAGAATGTAAATCAGGCAGTTATTCATCTCCTAAGTCCTCCACTGGCTCCGCAGACTCCTCAGCCTCAGCGACAAGCCCTGCACAATCCCCACCACTCTTCCCTGTTCACAGAAACCCAGGTACCCTGTCCTTGCTCCTGTGCTTCAGGAAAGCCCAGCTTCTGTACTTGCTGCTCCCTCTGCCTGGGTGGCTCTTCTCCTGGCTCTCCCCATACGATACACATGGCTGAGTCCTCATCTACAGATCTCCTTCCAGAGGCCCTCTCCTCGAAGAACCTTTTTCTTAGGACAGTTGCCTTCAACACTCTTTATCACTTTTATTTCCTTTATAACACCTATCACTGCCTGAAATTAGACTTTTATATTATAGAGGTCTCCTCCACATCACTACTTCTACATTTTTATTAATTTTAATTCTACTAGGAATAACTATATTATCCAAAGGTCCTGACAAGTAAACTCTTCTCTCAGTAGGAACCCTCACTGAAATGACAGTTTCATTAGTCTTACTGACCATGCTTTGTAGGTTCCTAGAACCATGCATGGCACATTCAATAAAGTTACTGAATCAAGAGTGAATCAAGGGCCAGTTCTGACTCTACCAATATTAGTTTCACTTTAGGGAGGGCTAGGAGCAGAGGGCTTCCCAGGTAGTGCTAGTGGTAAAGAACTCACCTGCCAATGCAGGAGACGCTGGCTCAATCCCTGGTTCGGGAAGATCCCCTGGAGCAGGCCACAGCAGCCCACTCCAGTATTCTAGCTGGAGAATCCCAGGGACAGAGGAGCCTGGTGGCTACAGTCAACAGGGTCGCAAAGAGACAGACATGACTGAAGTGACTGAAGATGCACTGACACAGTGGGGAGGAGGAATCAGAGGCCAAGGCTCAGAGGAGGCAATGGATTTGGGGAAAATACTTAGTTTTTCCAAGCATCAGTTTGCTCATATCGTTTTTTAAAAAGGAAAAGAATGTCGATCTCATAGAATTGTGAGCATCAAGTAGTCCCAGGTACCCATACACCCCCTAATGATGTTTATAGGTTAGTGGAGAGGTCCCCTTGTAATGTTCAGGGTCCCTAGAACGTTAGAGCCACGTTTTCCATACTGAGCTTAGAAGAGCTATGTGGGAGCAGGAGTTACCTGAAAGCATCTGATATATCTTTCTGGACTGTTTTACTTGGAAGTAATTTAGAACATTATCTTTTTAAATGTATATATTTACTTATTTATTTTTGGCTGTGCTTAGTCTTTATTGCTGGGCATGGGCTTTCTCTAGTTGCAGAGAGTAGGGGCTACTCTCTAGTTGTGGCGCACTGGCTTCTCATTGCAATGGCTTTTCTTGCTGTGGAGCATGGGCTCTAGGTGCACAGGCTTCAGTAGTTGTGGTGCAAGGGCTTAGTTACCCTGTGGCAAGTGGGATCATCCCAGACGGGGCATCTAATCAGCATCCCCTGCATTACAAGGTGGATTCTTAAACACTGGACCACCAGAGAAGGCCCATATAACATTATGTTTTATAGTTAACTAAACACAAAGACTTATTGAGTCAAATGCAGAATTTGGCTCAATTTTAAAATCCAGCTACCTTAGGCATCATCATGAGGAGAGGCCCTGGAAATCATTTGGTAGGGCTGAACTGATGTTTTCTAGGTGGGGAAATGGATGCAGAGAACGGGCGGACCTGGCCCCTCCAAAGTGGTTAAAGTCCTCTCTGGCTCACTTGATAAGCCTCCTGTCATCATGCTGAACTCTGGCATGCTTCTCTCAAGTCCCCAACCTCAGCAGAAACAGCAGGTGGCTTCTTCTCCTTCCCCTGTGGGAGTGAGGGCGAAGCCCAGAGTCCAAGGCCAGGAGGGAGGTTCTGGGCCTTACTCCAACTTTCCCAATTCCTAACATTGCCCAGACCCTGGATCATGCCGTCTGCCCATCAACAGGGCCCCTCCTCAACCATCTGCCCATCTGAACACAATTATAGTGATTGTACTGGGATATCCTTTCCCAATTATATATAAACAGCATAGGTAACTGCTTCTGAGCATAATTATAGGAGATGTTTACAGACCCACAATCACATCAGAGTAAATGATAGCTTCCTTTCCTCCCATTAATATACCAATATTAGGGCTCTAACAAGGTCAATTAGCCAAATCCCAGCAGTTAGGGGGTGGGAAGGACCTCACACGCTCCCACCAACTGCAAAGGGGGAATGGATCTCAGACAAAGCAGGGTCCCGGGCAGGATTTTGCAGAACACCAGAGAAGCCTGCAAAACGACACGCTTACATTCACTGGGTACCTACTGTGCGTCAGGCACTCAGGGTAGGCCAGCGAACATCTAGGGACGATTCCGCAAGCTGGTGTTAATATCCCACTTCACATGTTTGTAGACTGGCTCTGAGAGGGCTGGGGTCCAGGGTCACCCACAACAGGCCATGAAGCTAGGTAGGGACTCTTCCCTTATGCAACTCAGCCAGGTCAGACTCCCAGGCCACAGCCGGCCAGGCCTAGGCCCCCTTCCTTATCTCCTCTTTTCACCATGCTTCCTCTTCCGGGCCGTCACCACAGCTACCCCGGCTGGCCTCGGGCCCCCTCCCAGTCTCATCAGTTCCCCACCGCTGACACTGCCTGCGCCAGCCCCTTGAGCCCCTTCTTCCTGTCCCTGTGGTGTGGTAGGGTGTTCTCGCTCCAGAAGGGCGGGGGAGGTGGGGTGCGGGTACGGTGGGGTGTCGGGCGAACGCCACCGCAGGCCCCCTTTTTCCCACCGACCCAGGGAGCTGCCTGGAGCTCCGCCCTGAAGGTGCAGGCGCACCTTCAGCGTCCACGCCCCCGCACACGCAAAGGCTGCCCCCCAGCCGCCCCGTGGCGTGCGCAGGGGAGCGCGCCTGCACACACGCACGCTGCACAAAGACGAGCACCCCACTCCAGCCAGGCGAACGCACCCCATTCGGCAGCGCACACAGCGGTGCACACGCACCCGCACCCTCGCGTTCACACACGCGCACGTATACCCATTCAGCGTGCGCCCTCACGTACACACACACACGCGGGGCAGCACCCGTGTGGACCTTGAACGCCGACCTCCGGGCCCTGACGCGCCTGAGCCCTGCCCAGCGGCTGGCTGGGCGGCGCGCACACACGCGCACACCGGCCCCGCGGGCCCTCCCCGCTTGGGTGCTGGGCTCCCCGGCTCCCCCGCTCCCCGCCCCGGCCGCGGCGGGCGCTGTGCGGCGCGGCGGGACCGGGCGGGGGCGGCGGCCCCGAGCGTGGAGGAGGCGGAGCAGGAGCCGGGAACCGGCTGGCCCGCGCCCCTCCTGTCGGCCGGGGATTTTCCAGCCTGGGCGCTGACGCCGCGGACCTCCCCGCGGCCGTCTCGGACCATGGGCGACAAAGGGACGCGGTGAGTGCGGGCGGCGGCCGGTCCGGCGCGCGTGGGGGCGAGCCGGGCGAGGGTGCGGGCGGGGGTCCTAGTCCGTGTCCCGGCTGTGCGTGCGCAGCCACCCCGCCGCCTCTGGCTCCGCGGCTCTCGGCTCTGCTCCACCCGAGGTCTTCTGTGTGCTCTCCGGCAGGGCTGGGGGCGCGCGGAGACACACGCGCACGCACTCATTCGCTGACACCCAGCACTGGCTACCCGGCTCAGGGACGCAGGGGGCAGGCTGACACACAATGGCACACGCTCATGGACACACAGGCACACTCATCCATGGGGGCTCTGTTTTGGCACACATTGACATTCACTGCCACATGTCAGCACATCCAGTGATACTGTCACACACTCACTAATACACACTCATCAATACGTTCTTGCTGACACGTTCTTGCGTGGGGGGGGCACACACAGGTCACACTCCAACACATACCAGCGCTAACACACCTTCATGCTCGTGTACACACGTTGACCTACCCTGATACATACACTTACACAAATGGTAACAAGCACTCTCACTGAGACACCCATGCTGTCTCCCTTACCAACAGGAACACTTATGTTCAAAAGATCACACTAGTGCAGGCCCCCACAGACACACATCAGACCAATGCCCAGACAGACACCCTGGATGGCATGCCAACAGCCCATCGGGCCTCTGACACACTCACTCCAGTCCCCGCAAGTGGAGAACTGGAAACGCACACACCACACCGGGTGGGAGGCCCCTGGAGCCTGGGAAAAATGCCTCCCCTCCAGGGCTTCCTTTCCCTCTGACCTCCCCAAGGGCTGCAGATCTCCTCAGCAGGGGCTTGGGGAGAGGGGGCTCGGGTCTCCCTAGGAGCCTGCCCTGGCGCCGAAAGGGAGAGGTCTGCCTCTGAAATGGGAAAGTGGGACAGAAAAGGGAGGGGCACTGGGGCCCAGGACAAGCCCCTGTCGGGCAGGCATCTTTGTCACCCTAGACCCGCCCTTTCCCTCCACAGGCTCCCTTCAGTTCAAATAGACGTTTCCCCCATATCTCCTCTTACTCCTTCGACATGAACCCTCTTATTCATTCTTTTTGTCCTTTACCCCTTCTATCTTTGTACCCCACTTCTCCCCAGTCTGTTCTTTGTCTATGCCCTGCCTTACTCTCTCCTTACTTCCAATAACTATTTACAGAGCACCTGGCGTGTATGAGGCATAATGTGGGGTACAAAGGTGTGCAAGACCCATTCCTTCCCCACAGAGCTCATAGAGAGAAACAGCCCCGTGGCCATCATATTTCGGGACCACTGATAAAGCAGTGTAACACTCGCTGCTGTCTGACACTCGCTCTCAACAACCTGAGAAAAAATCGTGCAGAGATTGGCTCCATTTTCCAGAAGAAGAAACCGAGGCTCAGAGATAACTTGTGCTCTGAAGGTTTAAAAACTGCCTCCTGCCAGCTCTGCGAGGAGGTTAACTTTGCTATTCCTGTTTTCCCAAGGAGGAACCAGAGCTTAGAGAGGTTACCCTGACTTGCTTAAGGTCAAGAGGGCCCAGAGGCTGGAGTCTACTTGATTCGTTTCTCTGGAGCTCACTGCTGGGCACTGTCAAGCCCCCTTGTGGACCCTGGTTTGAGGTCCAGGTTTGATGGCTGGCTCTGTGGGTGGAGGCCCAGCTGGTGGTGGAGGCTGCAGAAGATGGCGAGGCATCTGCATTCACCTTGATGGCTAGCCCCCTTGCAGTCAGCTGACCCAGGACCCAGGTCTCTGTCCTTAGAGGAGCATGTGTGAGTCTCTTCCCCAACGTCCAAGTACCCCAGTGACAGGATCTTCCTGATCATGGAGGTGGGACTTCTCTCCTTGCAGGGAGCCAGAAGCCCTTCCCCCTCCCCTTCGTCCCTCTTGTGCTGCTTCGCCATCAGGGTGACTCAGCCCCTCCTGGGCCTTGATTAGCCTCCCTGTGACTGGGGGAAGTGTCGTTGCTCTCCTGCTGGCATAGGTTGTCAGCAAGATGGGCACCTGTTGGAGACCCTATCACTGGAGCTAGGTATTTTCCATGACTTCCCTGCTGTGTCTCTAAGTCACTGGGAGCTTGAGGACCTTAAGCTTTCCCACCTGTAAATCGTAGCTATCCATACCTAACATTTTCAGGGCCCTCCCTGTGTTTTCTGAATATGCCTGGCAGGGGAGGAAGTGCTGCTGGAAGCCTGGTGCTTAGACCTGGCTGTAGTCCATGGGATGGTGGCCCCATTCTCTCTCCCGGGCTCTCCTGTAGTCCCAGGAGGCCTCCCTCTCCCTTCCAGACAGATTTCCTGAGTAATTTGAAAGCAAAAGACACAATCAATAATAGGCTGTGCCTTGCCTTTTCTGTAAAGCATGGGATTCTACTTTGTCTCCGATTTAGATGAGGAGACGGCGAATGTCTAATACTTGAAGGGTCAGGAGTCGTGCATCCATCCTGCACGTAGATTCGCCACCCCCACGTGAAAGTGACAACGAGAATGAATCAGAAACAGTCACTGGGCCTGAGGAAGTTCCAGGGTCAGGGGGAAAGAGGGGAGGAGAGAATATCTGGATAGGATAGGATACAGGTAGTGTGATGACTCTACTAACAAACGCTTACGGAGCGATCAGACAGCCATTCTGCAAACACTGACTGAGTGCTGGGGCTGGTGGTTCAGAGATGAATGGCTCCACTTGGTTTCCAAAAGACTGAGAGCAGAGCAAGTGATTATCTCGCAGGGTGACATGTGCTGTGGGAGGCCAAAGGAGGAGTCCTCAACACAGTTTTGGCGGGGGCATGGTGAGGGATGTTTTCCTGAGAAGGAGATGGCATTGGAGCAAGAAGGTGGGGCTGGGGACGTCATTCCTGACGTGGGGTGAGGAATGTGACAAGGTTTGGAGACAAGAGGCAACGCGTGCCGCCTTCAGGTTGGGCTGGGGTGACGGGTGAGAGTGAACACAGGCTGGTTATCAACAGCCTGGGATGTCAAGCTAAGGAGACGTTTTCTCCTGAAGTCCCCGGTGAGTCAGAGAGGAGTGTGGGGAGGGCAGGGATGGGAGCAGATTTGTGTTGCAGAGGGATGCCATTGGCAGTGCCAAGGTACCTTTGGCCACCTGATGTGAAGAACTGACTTATTGGAAAAGACCCTGATTCTGGGAAAGATTGAAGGCAGGAGAAGGGGATGACAGAGGACGAGATGGTTGGATGGCATCACCGACTCGATGGACATGAGTTTGAGCAAGCTCTGGGAGTTGGTGATGGACAGGGAAGCCTGATGTGCTGCAGTCCATGAGGTCGCAAAGAGTCAGACACGATTGAGCAACTAAACTGAACTGAAAGAGGGGCAGGCCTGGATGCAGGGAGCCCAGTGGGGAGGCTGAGGAGGAGCCTGGGAGAAAGTGAGATTTGAATTAAGGCTGTGGCAAGAATGGAGCTGAGAAAGATGAACAAGGAGATAGAGTCCATTAGCTGTACTCGTCCGGTGCCTGACGTGTGCCAGATTTACATGCATGATCTCATGGTCCTCCCTCTGATTCTATTAGTGCAAGGAAACAGACTAGGAGAGATTAAGTAGTTTGTGCACTGCCATTCATTCAATGAGCTTTTGAACCCAGGCCTATCTGCCATGCTGCTCTATGCTTTCACCCAGAAGGAGGGGATTGTCTGGCTCACAGGTGACCTCCCCTACCTCCCTGGCAGCCCCATTCTCAAGTCAAGCATCTCTTCTGTTTCTTCCTATTCCTACCAACTCAACTGGCAATGTAAAGGATCAAAGTTAGACAATAAAAGGACTTCCCAAGAGACAATGGGATGGAGTGACATTTCCTTTTCTACAGATGTTTATGAACTCTTCTTTTTGGCAAGGAAGGAGGGTGGGTGTGATGGGGACACGTAATCACCAGCTGTCTGTGAAACTTGGCTGTGGTCTCAGTGGTTAAGCTCTGTGTGACCCATCTTGGCTGGAACATGGGGAAGTCCTGTGGCTTTGGCCAGGGTCACTTATAGGACTGCTGGGAGTGGAAGCATTGAGCCTGACCCATCGTTTCTGATCCCTGGCTCTAGGCTGGCCTCTGGGCTTCAGACCTCTCCACAGCTGTGTTCCTTCTGAGCTCGGGTCTCCTTGCCCAGGGTTGAAGCCTCCCACTGGCATGGATTCAGGGGTCCTGAGTTGTGGGTGTGGCATACACTGGGGATGCAGCAATGGAAGAATAACAGGCCGGGAGTCAGCACACCCTGAGTGGCCTCTGTCCTCTGCCAGGCCATCCTCCACAGTGACCATGCTGGCCATCTAATGAGACCTGCAGTGGGTGGCAGCTTGACAGGGAGCCAGGCTGGAAGTTGAGGAAGATATCAACGGTCTTCTGCATAGATGGGTCCAGATCTCAGGGTAGGGATGGACATGGGAGGCAAGCATTATGAGCGTCTTCAGTTTAGAGATGGTATTTGACTTGGCAACTGTGGACGACATGGCACAGGGAGAAGGATATAGAGTTTGAAGAGAGAGTGGCTGGGGGCATTTGAGGCTTTGGAGAGCACGTGTGCATAAGGATGAAGGGAAAAGAACAGGGGAGGCTGTGTCCTGGGAGCCACAGGGCAGGGAAGGACCAGCAGAAGGTGGAACTGGGCAAGACCCCTGGCATTTAGGCAGAAGGCAGTGGCTGGTACCTTGTTGAGAGGGGTTTTGATGGAGCCATGAGGGCAGAGCTGGGCCACAATGGGCAGAGGAGAGTAGGGAAGGACCTTGTTTTTCTCTGCTTGGAGCTGGTAGGGAGCCTCTTGGAAGAAGGGTGTTAGGCCCTGGGCCGGGGGCACTGGGGGCTCTGGGTGTGGGGACCTGGAGGGTGAGGCTCAACTGAGGACTGGGAGGGACACTGCGGAGGTGTGAGATGGTCACAGCAGGGAATGTCTGTGCTGGCTCCTGAGAGAGGGGCCGCGCTGAATTGGGCAAAGGGTCTTGAGAAAGGCTTCCTGGAAGAAGGTGCCCCTGAATTGGGTCCTGGAGCATGTGGAAGGCTTAGGTATTCTGGACAAAAGGAAGCACCTAGGTCCACGTGCAGGTGAGGAGTGAGGCAGCAGCCGTGGCGAGTGGGCTCTGGGTGCTGAAATGGGTAGGTTTCAAGGCACTTTCTACTCAGGTTTTCATACCTCACGTGTCTTTGGTCCCCAGTGGGTGAGCTCCTTGTGATTTGGGGCTATGTCTGTTTCCTGTTGGCTCATTCATTGTCCAGCTCTGGATCTGGTTCATAGGAGATGCCTGGCAGGGATGTGTTGGCTGGACTGAATTGCTTCCTCCCTTCTTGCCTCTGCTGTCAGCCCAGGGGCTCCCTAGGTCTTTCCCATTAGGGCATGCTGAGGATGGAAGCCATATTGCCCAGATGAGACCTGGTGCTGGGGGATCGCCTCCATCAGACTGAGAAGTCCTGAAGGAGAAGAGTACCACTCCTATCAGAATGGGCTTCCCGCAAGTGAAGCCTGGTTCTCCCCATCGGATAGTCTTCTGCAGGTAGGAGCCTTGACTCCGACATCAGGCAGGGGACTTCTGGGGGTGGGACATGTCTTCAAGATGAGCCCTGCTGGGATTAGAACAGGGACCGTGATGGGTCCTGCGCATCATCCTTCCCTCCTGTGTGCAGGATGGGTCCTACCCTGGGGGTGGCTTGAGTCCTGGTAGGGGGATATAGAACAGAGGGGGTGGGACAAGACAGGGCGGCTGCTTTAGAGAGGAACAAAGGACACTTGTCCCAGCCCCCCTCCCCCCTCCCTCCCAAGGGGCCCTGGCAGGCCCATCTCTCTGGAGACGCACCCCCTGCCCCCTTCCTGGGCCTGGCCCAGTCTTTAGTCCCACTTGAGAGGAACTGCTTGTTCCTTCCTAAGAGACCCAGTGCCAGATGAGGCCCCCGGGAGGCCTGGCCCCAGGGATCAAACCAGACAGGTCCTGGAGTTCTGTGTGATTGAATTCACCACGGCCCTGGAGTTGCTTTTCCTCTGCTTGGGGCTGGGTCTGGGCTGGCTGAGACCATAGCCAGGGGGTCCTCCTGTAACCGGAGAGGGATCTGGAGCAGGGGTGGGGGTTGGGGTGCTGGGGTCCATGTCAGGGCAGCAGGAGGCAGGACTCTTTACTCAAGGTCTGAGCGGTTCGGTGGTGATGCTGGCTCCAGCATCTCTCCAGGTGCGCTCAGAGGCCCAGAAGGTGAATAAATGTGGCCCCACACAAGGCAGGTGCTCCCTTCACCCTGGCCCTGAGTCTGTGGCCCCAAACTGGTCATCCTCATCGTTTTGCAGCCTCACCCTCTTCCCTCCCAGCCATTACAATCAGTGGGCGTGGATGCTTTTGGCAGAGGACCACAGAAGGGGTGGGGAGTGGACTGCTAGGCTGTGCCGTCCCAGGAGGGTCAGAGATTCACTCTAATGCTTTATCAGTGCTGTGTGGCCTTGGGTGCGACATTCACCCTCTCTGAAGCTTGTCCCTATGAAAGTCAGATCAGCCAGAGGGTATGAAGCTCTTCTCCTGGAGTCAGTGTTTCCTGTGTGCTGGTTGTGGGTTTGGGGGTGACCTTCCTTCTGGAGAGGCTTCCCTGGTGGCTCAGAGGTTAAAAGCGTCTGCCTCCGATGCGGGAGACCTGGGTTTGGTTCCTGGGTTGGGAAGATCCCCTGGAGAAGGAAATGGTAACCCACTCCAGTATTCTTGCCTAGAGAATCCCATGGACAGAGAAGCCTGGTGGGCTACAGTCCACGGGGTCTCAAAGAGTCGGACACGACTGAGCGACTTCACTCACTTCACTTTCTTCTGGAGGACAGAAATGGAGGAGTGGGCAGTTCAGGCCTCTGCCACACAGCAGTGGGGCTGAGATCACTGGGGAGCTGGGCCCAGATGGCTGTGGGTTGCGTTCTTCCCTGTGGGACCAGGTTGTTGCCTCAGCAGCCTTCCACCCCTCAAATCACCTGCAGGAACTGGCAGGCAGGCAGGCAGGTCCTGGGACATCTCATTTTCTCTGCCCAGGCCATGCCCTCCTCAGGTGCCCACAGCCTCCTCTGTGATCTGATTAGCATATATTAAAGGCTGATTAACATAGTGGTTAGGCTGTAGGAAGAACCAGATTTCCCGGTTTCAAATGCCAGCTTGCTACTTCCCAGCCTGGCAACCTCTGGTGGCTATTTAACCCCTTCTCTGCTGAAACCCCTCACTTATAAAATGGGGTAGTAATGATGTTTGCCTTATAGGTTGTCTTAAGGATTAAATTAGTTAAAATAGTTACAGCTAGGAGATATTCCCCTGGCACAAGTGAGGTTAGTTCACAATGCCCTTCCTGTCCTTCAAAGCCTGGATCACTCATGGATCACTCATGACCTCCTCCTTTAGGAAGCCCTCACTGATCTCCAAGTGCCTTGTGACTTTTTTTTTAACTGTATATTAATTCTCTCTCTTTCTTTTGGCATTCATGCCTCTTTCTCTTTGTAGGTCCTGGTTATTTGCATACTTTTGATGTCCTTTGTGTGAGACCAAGGGCACTTGGCCTAAGTCTGTTGTCCCTTTGCACCTGTGTAGACCTGGAGCTCCGTAAATATTTGTTCAGTGAAGGAGGCTAATGTAGGTGTTCCACCAAGAAAAGATACACTTGGGGAGGGCAGTGTGGTGGGTGAGGACAGAAGGACATCATTGCTGATTCTGAAAGGTCTAACGATGGCCCAGAGTCACAGGCATTCAATTATTCTCTGTAATCCAAAGGACAGAAGGCACAGGATGACAACTTTACCTTTGCTAGGAGAATGTGTGTTCAGGCAACCTGGAGAGGGGGTCGGTGGCTCATTCCAACCTCTGTTCCTTTGTTCCCGCTGCTCCCACCATCAAGAATGTTATCCTTTCTTCTCTCTGCTTGTCCAAATTCTACTTCCTCAACACGTGCCCAGCCATCACTTCCTGGCCCGTTGGAGAGCGTGGGCTCTGTTCACCACACCCATCCTCAAACTTTGATGGAGCCTCTCCTGGGTCTGGGTAGTCCATCACCCTTTAGGATGGACATCTGAATCTGGCTACAGTATGTCCAGTGTGGTTTGACCTGACGTGAAGAGGGGATGATGCTTCTGATGACCCGGCGGTGGTCAAGGAGCTCTTTATGCACCTGGAGAGCCCTCCCTCAGCCTGCTGGCAGAGCACAGTTCTCCCCGACGGCTTCCCACTGGGCAAGTACTCAGAACCCACCTAATTACTGAGGACAGAGTTCTGGGCACCGGATCCAGCACGCTGCGGTCATAATCAGCTAATTAAACTACCCGAACACTGCTTCTCGGTCCAGCAGACGGGAGAAAGAGGGGTGGTGAAGAGCCGTGGGAAGGAGAGGGATGTGCCACACAGGGAGAGTTCAGACACAGGGCCTGCTGAGCCGAGCTGGGAAAAGAAGCAGGAAATGGGGAAAGAGGGTGGGGGGCAGGCAGGGAGAGGACAGCCAGATGAGAGAGGGTGCTATCTGGGGGCCGCACTCGAATGAGATGAATCAGAGCAGCCATCTGGTCTGGGAGGCAGGGATCCCACTTGGTCACTGTTGCTGTGACATCATGGACGAACTGCTTTTCCTCTTTGGACCTCAGTTTCTCTGTGTGTCAAGCAGCGAAAGGGTTGGCCTGGAAGGTCCCTGGAACCCTTTGATTCAGTTCAACAGCTTTCAGGGGAGGAGGCATCAACAGCAGACTGTGTTTCTGCCCAGTAGCTTGGCCTCTCGCAGCCCTGTCTTCTGAAAGGGGTGGCTCGGGACTGACCCCCGCCTGAGACTGAGGCTCTGTAGGTTAATCACGAGGGAAGGACATAGATGGCTTTGGGCAAGTCCTCCCCCTCTGTCGTGCCCTCATCCCTGCTCTGTCCTCCCGACTGTCCTGTGGCTCCCGAACTAGTGTCCTCAGCAAGTGACTGTTTAAGGTTGTGCAGTGTCCTTTCCAACAGTCTAGAAATTTCCTAAGAAGCACCCTACAGTGTAGGAATGGGGTTCTCTGAAGATAAAGCCACAGGTTTGGAGTATGGATCTCAGAATGACAGAGACTCGGCTTTGCTGTCTAGCAGTATTGCTCCCTGACCTTTGGTGAGGGTCTTATTAAACTCTCTGGGTGTCAGTTTTCTCATTTATGAAATAAAGATAATAATATCCTCTATTGCAAGTAGTTGCTATGGGCAGAGAGGGTAGGGATTTGATAAAAGTCATTGTGACTCTTAACACTGGCAGTGGACTTAAGCTTTTCTTTCTGCCTCCTCTCTCCTGCATCCCCTCCCCCTTCCTGTCCTGCCCAGGACTGTGTGCTCTGCTGGGTGTGCGGGGGTGGGGGGCTGTGCTGGGCAGGAGGAGAAGGTCAGATGATGGCTGGAAAGGGAAGTGAGATTGCCCAAGGGAGGGGAGGGTGGAGCAGTTGGTGCTGGGGCAGACTGGGGCCCCCTCCCTTTGGCCCCTCACTTATGGTGGGTTCTCTATAGGGAAGTGGGGAGAGCTTGGGGGTCAGGAAGCTGGGGGCAGGGAAGGGCATCATGGAGGGTCCCAGGCTTCTCTCCTTTATCCCCACCCCCAGGGGCCGGGTGTAGAGCCAAGGCCCTGATTTTCTGCCAGGGAAGCCAGCAGACCTCTGTTTCACACACTCAAACAACAGCCCTTCCTGGTTCTCAACCCCTAGCAGGAGGTGCCTGATTGAAGCCGGGGCACTTGGAAGGCAGTGCCTGCCTTGGAGGTCTGTGAGGTCTGGAGGAGAGGCAGCAAAGGAGGGGACCAAAGCCGCCTCGGCCTCCCCATGCCCCTCCCCGCAGTGCTGGGCTGTGACAAGCCAGGGCCTCTGACTCCAAGGAAGCTGGTTACATAACTCAGCCGGACTCCCTGCTTCCTTCTTCCATTCTCCCCGGAGAGGCCTCGGGAGCTGCTGCTTTGCCGCTTTGCTTTGATTCCCGGGCCCAAGAGGTCATTGAGACCGTGCCCCTGCCGAGGGCGGTGATAGGCGCTGCCCACACCATCTCAGGAGGAGAGCTGCATGCGCTGCCCTGCTGCAGGCACCGGGTTGGCTCTGCGCACTGCCCCCCTTCCTATTCTCCTGGGGGCAGACCTGCAAAGGGGAGAAGCCTCATTAGAGGAAACAGGCTGTGTCCTGAGATAATTTGCCTGCAAAGTGCCCTGGAGGGAAGCTGACCTCTCTGCAGCTAGAGGAACAGATAATCAGCATTTTCCAGTTTGTTCAACTCAGTTCCACAAACATTTCCCCAGCACTTACTGGGTGCCAGGCCCAGACCTCCACTCAAGGCATGTTCCTAAAGCCGCCTGCCCACCCACTCCGCCCCCGGCCCCGCTGTGGCATGTCTCTCCCAGTGGGCAGCTGACTTACGAGGTGGCCCTGCTCCCATCTCCCTGCTAAGACCATGCCCTTTCTCATAGACTGGGGCCTGGCTGTCCTGCGTTCTGGGGTGTTAGGGACCTCATGACAGGAAGCATGGGGATTCCTCTAGGCTAAGCTTTTTTATGGTTGGTTTATGCCCTTGGTTTATGCCTTTCCGGTCATCGCCCCCATCCCCCAACCCGGCCCTCCCAAGGAGGTTCCTGTGGACAGACACCTCTGTGAGTACCTGCCACACTGCAGGCCCAGGCTGGGCCCTTGAGGGATGAGGAGGAAACAGACAGGTCTCCACCCTCATGCTGCTCTTACCATTGGGGAAGAGGGAAGAGATCATACCGGAACGCTGTCAGAAGTGGGATGATATCAGGGGCAGAGCAAGCCCATTCATTTATAGCCGGGGCAGAGCAAGCCCGGGGGATAAGAGTTAAAGGCAGCTCCACAGAAGTGGGGAGGTCACGGCAGCAAGCTTAGGAAGGTGAGTTTGACTTGAACCAGAAGTGACGCTTGTCTTGGCGGTGCCTGTGACTGATGTTCTCAGTGGGGACTGACTTCCTTCATCAGATACTTGAGCATCCCCTATGCGGCAGGCACCCGAGTCAGACACTCACCTCCTCTGCTGTCAGTAAGGGGTGTGGTGGGACTGCTGGAGGACACAAAATCTAGGGTGAAAAATGAAAGTTCTGCCACGTGACATCGGAGTGAGTGTTTGGTTCTGAACAGAAGAAATGGGGCAGGTGTAAGAGGAGACAGCAGGCTCAGCAAGCCCTCCATGGAAACCAGAGGCTGCTTGGGTCTCCTCTGGTGGTGGGCGGGGGTTGCGGGGGCAAAGGCTTCACCGAGAAGACCCTGCAGAGGTCTGATGACTGTTCCCAGAGGAGAAATGGACATGAAAGAGCAGAGAAACCATGTCTTATGAGAAACAGCTCTACCCTTGGGGGGTGGGGTCATAGAGTGGGGATGGGGCACATGTCTGCAGCTCCAAGGGCCGTATCTGGGAACACCGAGGCCAAGTAGTGGCGTGGTAGAGAGAGGAAGGTCTTGGGGTTCTCACCTTCCCTCCATATCAGTAGTTTTGTGTCTGTGTGCTGAGTTTTTCCGCCTCTGGGCATAAAGTTTCCATCCTTTCTGTATCTATGATAATGAAAGCACCCAGCACGTTAGGAGGTTGATTTTATTATGGGTCTCTATAGCTCCAGGGCAGTGGAAGAAACCTGGAAGCATTTTTAAACTCGGTAAGGAGAACTTTCTTTTTTGAAACAGATTTTAATATCCTAAAAATGACAGAGATGATCACAGCGGCATAATGGAATAGTTAATATGCACATATTCATTTCTCATATTATTTAGAGTGTTCACTTTGGCAGCAGTGACTCCCTCAGTTCAGTTCAGTTGCTATGCATACCTGAAACATTTCAGCCATCTCTGATGCTCACAACTTTGCAGAGTCAACTTTGCCAAAAAATTAGTAATAAATAAAGTTTTTAGTAGAACTTTCGAACAAAGAGCCAAGACCCAGTCCTAAGCTGAGCCCTGGCACAGATGAGTTTTCATCGGATTGTAGAGGTGGGGTGGTGGTGGGGAAGGTTCCGAACTCCAAGGAGAAGAGAAACCCTCTCCTAACCCTCAGGGCACTCAGCCTGGATGGTGATGGATAAATACATGGTTCCATCACCAAAGTGCTTTTCTTCTCCCCATTCCACAGCCACCAGCTCAATCCAACCCCCACATCTGGCATGGACTATTGCAATGGTCTTCTGCTTGGTCTAAACCCCTCAAACCCTCCTCTCGTTCTGAAATTCGCATCTGACCCTGTCCTTCCCCAGCTTAAAAACCAATCAGAGACTTCCATGGTGGTTCAGTGGTTAAAATCTCCACACTCCCAATGCAGGGGGCTCAGGTTTGATCTCAGTCAGGGAAGATCCTGCATGCTGCGTGGCATGGCCGAAGAAAACACTGATCTGTTTCCTCTGTTTCCTGTGAGAAGGTCGTATTGTTCCAGTGGCACTGGAGGCCTTTTCCTCTCAGGCTCCTATCCTGATTCTCCCCACCACACAGCTAGCATTCTGGCTACATTGACTTTTGGGGTCTTCCCCCCACAGCCTCTGTACTTTCTACACGTATGTGTCTGTTCAAGCCAGTCTCTTTGTTTGGAATGCATTCCTCTCCTGCTTGGTGAAATCGCCGTTGTATTTTAGGGTTGAACCTGAGCTCAGTGCAGTTCAGCTAAATGCAATGCAGTTGAGCTGCATTGAGTACCTACTGTGTGCTTGGACATGACACCTTCCCTTGGCTCTGTGTTCACTGCCCAGGCAGAGTCAGTGCGCTCCTCCGTGCTCCCTTGGAGCCTTATAGGTTTCAGGACAGAGCGTTGTGTTGTAATTGGCTACTGTCGGGTCAATTTCCAGTGCTAGAGGGCAGGCATGCGTCTGGTACCTAGTGGACCTCCAGTTCCTGATGTGGGTGAGGCCAACCTGGGTAAGGCCTGGGTTTGCAGAAGTGCACTGAAACGGAGTACAAGCACACACACACACACACACACACACACACACACACACACACACACACACACAGCTGTTATACTCAAAGAAATGGGGGCCAAAATTGGGTACTGGGTAAAGAGTGAGTCAAGGAAAATTCTCTGGAGGAAGTGAACCTGGGCTGCTGACCTGAAGGAGAAGCACTCTTTCCTTCTTCTCACTTCCCTCTTGAGCCTGATTGAAAGCAAACAGCTGAAACTGTCGAAAGGGAAATGCATATATTTTCTACTAAGGGTTGAGATCTCCTAGCCTAGAGATGATTAAATAGGTATATACCTCCTTCCTCCCTTCCGTCCATATACATTTTCTGAACCTTGAGGAGATGCAACACAGGGCTACAAAAACTGATTAAATAAAGCATGTCTTTGTATTTTTCTGTCTTAATGTTCATGCTGGAGCCTGTCCTTCCCTTAATCTGTCTTGTTGGAGTCCAAGTCTTGGCATGTCACTTATAGCTCCGGGACTTGAGGAGTGGTCACATCATTTTTCTAAACCTTAGTTTTCCTCTGCATGCGTGTGTGCGAAGTTGCCTTAGTTGTGTCTGACTCTGCAACCGCATGGACTGTAGCCTTCCAGGCTCCGCTGTCCATGGCATTCTCCAGACAAGAATACTGGAGTGGGTTGCCATGCTGTTCTCCAGGGGATCTTGCTGACCCAGGTATCAAACCTGTGTCTCCTGGGTCTCCTATCCTGCAGGCATATTCTTTACCGCTGAGCCAGCAGGGGAAGCCCTTCCTGTGCACACCATGGAGGTAATAACACACTCCCGGTAAGGTTGCACTTTGTAATGTGTATGAGGGGCTGCACAAGTGCCTTTGACAGTGGTTCGTCATGGAGTGAGCACTGCAGGCTTCCTGAGGGTGGGGAACTGCAGGCTTCCTGAGGGTGGGGAACGTGTCCAGTGTGTCCTCTCTGCCCAGCACAGGACCAGGCACACAGTACATTAGAGTGATCAACTATCCTAGTTTTCCTGGTCTGTCTCAGTCCCACATCTAGGGAAAACTCTCACTCCTAGGTGAATGGAGACCATTAGCTGGTCACCCTATACCATGGTCTCCATAAGGGTTTGTAGAATATGGATATGCTGCTGCTAAGTCGCTTCAGTCGTGTCCGACTCTTTGCAACCCCGTGGACTGTAGCCCACCAGGCTCCTCCATCCATGGGATTTTCCAGGCAAGAGTACTGGAGTGGGATGCCATTGCCTTCTCCAAGAATATGGATATATGGATGAATAAATCATGAGGGACAGAGTCAGGACTTGGAGAGCAAAAGGCTGCATTAAGTGGCTGGCTTGTGGCGTGAGAAGTGATCTTGTGAAGGGTCTAGAAGGCCCAGCAGGTAAAAGGTGGGAGGTGGGCACAGGGCCCTCTACTGCTCTGCAGGGAACACAGAGGCCTTGAGTCTGCAGCTGTTGCTTTCAAGTGGGTTTCCGGCTTCCAAGGCCCGTGTGCTCTTCGTCAGATTCATCCAGGGAGAAGGCAGCCATCGAGGCCCCGTTTCACTTGGCAGGTCTGTCATGAGCACCTATTTTCTCCTTTGTCTTTGAAGCCGGAGGCCTTGGCTCCTCCACCTGCCCTGTTTGGCCAGTCTGCCCACTGCCTTCTGAAATGTCCACTCCAGATGAAGTGGAGGCCTGGGCCCGGAGGTGGGAGAGCAGGGCTGCAGCCCCATTTGCCAGCTCAGGCCCAGAGAGAGTGGGGCCTCCGCTTCCCCACCTGTTCCTTGGGGAGGCAGCCCCTCCTGCCAGGGCGTTTGAGGGATGTCACTTGTGGAAGTCTCTGTGGTGTGTCTAACACTACTATGCGTGTGTGCTACACTGTGCTTAGATGCGTCAGTTGTGTCTGACTCATTGCGACCCTGTGGACTGTAGCCCGCCAGGCTCCTCTGTCCATGGAATTCTCCAGGCAAGAATACTGGAGTGGGTTGCCACGCCCCTCCTCCACGGAATCTTCCTGACCCAGGGATCAAACTCGTGTACTCGTGTCCCTTGTGTCTCCTGCACTGGCAGGTGGGTTCTTAACCTCTAGCGCCACCTGGGAAGCCCAGTATGTGCATAACTGGTGTTGTTGGTTGTCCACATCTATAAATGGGGACAATAAAACTTGTTTTGTAACTTGCAGGACTGGCGTGTGGGCCCAGTGGGATGTAGGAGGTGGGAACACTTGTCAGCCATGTCATAGCCTTTAAGTATTTGGGGGAGGAGGGGGTCTCAGAAGAGCTGCTCCTGCCGGCCCTGGGGTTCCAGCTTCAGGTGGAGGCAGGCCCTGCCCACCAGGCGTAGAGGGACCCTCTGGGGTGTGCCTTGGCACTGCTGTCCATGTGACCACACAAACCCTGTGCCAGGCCCTGTGCTCAGGTGGCTCTGCTCCTTCTGAACCATGGCAGGAGAGAGATGGCTAGACAGACACGGCAGGGTTTAATAGCAGCAGGACGCGGGACAAGAAGAAGGAATGTTCCGGAGCCTCGTCTGTCTGTTGGGCTGGAGGCAGGGCCTTTGTGAAGGCGGGTTGTGCTCAGATCGCCTCTGGGCCCTTCCTCCAGCCCAGAGGCGGATTCACCGTGAGGCTGGTGCCGCTTCAACTTCAGGCCTTCACACTCCAGGGCTGTTTCCAAGGCCCAGCAATGTGTCCACGGGCTCAGAGGGCTTGAGAAATGTGCAAAAGGAAGAAGATATTTTTGTTTTTTATAAGAGAGCTTCCAAACTACATCAGCTTCAGTCCCTTTCAAGCCTGGATCTGCCCCTGCTCTGACCAGGAGTCCTTTGTGCCAGGAGGTTGGCATCACGTCGCTGCACATCCTCAGGGAGTTCTCATCCCACTGTGGACCTGGTCATCACTTAAAGCCCTCTCTGCTGAGGCAGGACCTGAAAGACATCTGGGAGAGTCAGTTCTGGGCCAGGCCAAGCTCACAGGAGAAGGAGAAGGGGGTGGCAGAGGATAAGATGGTTAGATAGCATCACTGACTCAATGGGCATGAATTTGAGCAAACTCTGGGAGACAGTGGAGGACAGAGGAGCCTGGAGTGCTGCAGTCCACCCAGGCTTTGCGGAGAGTCAGACGTGACTTAGCAACTGAACAACAACAACAAACTCATAGCTCTTGCTTGCTGTCAGTAACAGACTGGAAAGGTCTCTCTGCCCTCAACTTTACTCATCTGTGAAATGGGCATAGCTCTTAACAGAAAAGGCTGCAGAAAGGTTGTCATGGGAGCTCAGTTAATGTTGGCAGAAGCTGGATGGACATGATGCAGGGAGCCCACCTCTTCTGTTGGGAGAGCGTTGCTAGTTGTACGATGCCTGGTGCTGGGCTCTGGGGATACAGGCTGTGCGGGCAGGGGTGGTGGTTAGATGAGCTAAGATGGGGTAAAGGGTTTATAAGCTGTGAAGTTCAGCTCTCTTGTCAACTGAGTGGCCCTTTTATGTGGGAGAGGCAGGGTGGAAGTCCGGACTGTCCTTTCCCACTGGTGCAGGGGAGGTGGTTGGTGGTGGGGAGGAGCCTAGCTGAGTTTGTGCCTGAGGAAAGCTGCCTGTGCGGGCTGAGCTGACCTTTCCTGCTCAGAAAGGAGGGTTGGCCAGCAGGGTGCGTAGCTTCCCCCTGCAGATTTGGGGAAAGGTGGCTAAGTGGTGGTTGCCTCCTGTCCCTTCCACCTTCCAACCTCAGTGCCCCTTTCAGGGAGTAGGGGAAGGAGGAGCTCAGGCAGGAGCTATGAGGAAAGAACATGGGTTTTGATGTCAGGCCAGGTTTTAGATCCCATCCTTACTGTCTGTGACCTTGAGACAGTTATGTATGATTTTTATGAACCTCAGTTTTATCATCTTTAAAATAGGGTTGATAAGGGAATTTCCTCACAGTCCACTGGTTGGTGCTTGGCACTTTTATTACCAGGGGCCAGGTTTGATCCCTGGTCTGGGAACTAAGATCCTGCAAGAGGCAAGCCATAATGCTTCCTCTGCCCTCTGCCCAAATGGAGGTGATAATATCCTCCCCCAACACCCCAGGGTTGCTGTAAGGCCCTAATGAGATAATGAAGGCTAAGCACAGTGCCTGGCACACAGTCGGTGCTCAATAAATGCTGACTGTCCCTCTCTTCTGCCCTGTGATCCTCATCATCCTGTCTTGCACTCCATCCTTTACCCTTTTGGGAGTGCCCTCAGTTGGGCTTTGAACTCCTGGGGGCATCTGTTGTGTTTAGTTCATCCACCTTTATGCTCCAGCCCTGGCACAGCACCTTCAATGCACTTTGAATTGGTTGGCAAGAAGCTGCACTGGCCGCAAGAAAAGAGGACTAAGTTTTAGCCGGAAACTCAGTGCACATCCACTGTGTGCTCCTGCCGAGGCCTACTGTGTGGAATCTGCTCTGCAGAGCTTGAGTGGCTGCTTGTAACTTGCTGGACTCCTCTGTGCTGGCGGCTTTGTCTTCTTTTCTCCCAAGCACTTAGCACTCATGTAATCAAACCAGTCTTTGGTCAGCCTTTAGGATCCATCTCTCCCCACTGGAATGCAAGGGGCCACAGGAGCTGTATCCCCAGGTCCCAGTGCCTGGCACAGGGGACACGCATACATTTTTGTTGGCTGTCCTTTTCTTTCCCTTCTCTGAGCTCAGGCTTGGTATCCCTCCCAGCCCAACCCCTTTTCAGCTGGGGCAAGTCTTCCTGCTTCTTTCAGCTTCAATTTCCTCATCTCTAACGTGAGCATGATGGTGGTCCCAGATAATCAAGTGATCAGCTGGGCCTGGAGCAAGGGAAGGACTCCATCACATCAGTTCCTGTTTTTAAAATGATCTCCAAGGGTCCTCCCATTTCTGACCTTCAGTGACCTCACTGCCTCTGGCTGGGAGGAGACTGGGGAGAACATTCCATTCCTCACAGACCCTCTGCACTGGTCTCACAATGGATTTGGAGCTCTGTGCAAACTGTTTATGTTTCCCCAGTAGAGTTTATTACCCAACTGGGCCTTCTGCAATTAATTACTAGCCGAGCAAATAACTTGTCCCTGGGAGGCTGGGCTTGGCATAAACATTTACATCGAGCCAGGGGCCGGCCCAGGGGCTAGGCTCCTTCCTCCAGCCTCAGGAGCAGAGAATGGTTAGAGGATTAGGGTTGGGAGGGCTGGGATGGGGTGAGGGGGTGGGGCTAAAGAGAAGCAACTTTCGCTCAGCAGCTTTTCCTGGGCCCTCACCTTAGCCTTTGAGGTGCTGGGCATCTGCCTTCTCTTTTAATCTTCCTCTGTATCCCACAAGTAGAGTCCCTGTGTGCAAAGGAAGAAATATGGAAGAAATTGAGGCTCATGTAAATTAAGGAATTTGATCAAGGACACACAGCGTGCAGGAGGGGCAGGATCTGAGGGTTCCCATAGCAGCTGTGTTGAGCAATAGGCTAGAGACAAGAGGACAAACAGTGGGAAATCACTGAGGGGATGAATATTCATTTGATCGTTTGGTCCTTCATTCATCGTGTATGAAGGTGGGTAAGGAGGCGGTGGTGACTCTTAGTGACTGGGCTGAGACTGTTGGCCCCCAGTGAATGCTGGAAGCTCCCTCAGGATGTCCCATTAACAGACCAGCTCTGGCTGAAGGCAGTCTCTTGGAGGGCTAGGAAAGGGGCGGCCTCCCTGAGTCTCTAGTGGTCATAACCACCTCATCTTATGCCAAGAGATGGCTCCAGTGGAAGTAGCCTCTAAGGTCAGCCTCCTTATCCCAACCTGGAATGTGGAATCCCAGAACCTTGGCCCCCTGCCTTTGGGCTGAGAAACCTCAGAAAAGGTTTATCTCCAGGAATAGCAGGGTTCCCCCTTTATGTCTGAGAGGAAATGGCTGATTGGCAAGGGAAACCCTCCTTGCTCTCCGGATCCCCGGCCCTGCCCCACGGAGGGACTGTGAGTTCTGTGTTTTCTAAAGGCCCCTTTAAATGGCAACCCACTCCAGTATTCTTGCCTGGAAAATCCCATGGATGGAGGAGCTTGGTGGTCCAAGTGGTCCCAAAGAGTCGGACACGACTGAGCAACTTTACTTACCTCTTCCAGCCCAGCAGTTCCTGCTCCCCTCCACAGCCCCACCATGCAGCTCTCTGGAGCCTTCTGCTGGGGGCCATCTTCTGTCTTTGCAGAGAAGAGAGCTGAGACCAGAGAGGAAAACGTACCTGTTTTGGATATAGTGTGCCTGGATCCTGGAACTGCTTGGCTTCAGGTCACGGTGGAGACTGGGGCCCAGGCTGAGCCATCCATTGCATGTTGCCCGATCCTGGCCCAGAGCCTGGTGTGTGGTAACTGATGCCCAGGAAACGTGAGACCCGGGGGAGAAGTGACCAGCTGATGGGACACGTAGGGAAGGACACTGTGGTCTGGGAGGCGGGGGGCTTCAGTCCACAGCACTATCTCTCCCAGGAATGGACCTTCTGGGAACTGAGGTGAAACGATAGTCCTCACCCTCAGGGCTGTGGTGAGGCTCAAAAGGCAGCGAGTGACTATTCACAGTGGACAAAAAGTGGAAACCAGTAGCCCTAATGTTCATCAGTGTATGAGTGGGTAAACAAATCGAGGTCTGTCTGTCCCATGGAGCATCATTCAGTCAGAAAAAGGAATGACGTGCTGATGCATGCTGCAACATGAACCTTAGAAACACTGTGTTATGTGAAAGAAGCCAGACACAAAGGTCATGTACTATGTGATTTCACTTATATGAAATGTCCAGAATAGATACGTCCATAGACCCAGAAAGCTGACATTGGTGGTTTCTGGGGCCTGGGAGGAGGGGGTGGCTGGGAGAAGAAACCGCTTGGGAGTGACAGATTTTAGTGTGGAGTGCTGGAAATGTTTTGGATCTGGAGTAGAGGTGGTAGTTCTGCAGAGCATTGTGACGGCAGTAAATACTGCTAATTGTTGACTTCAAGCTGGTGAATTTTGTTATGTGAATTTCACCTCAATAAATTATTGTTTTAATTGCTCATAATGAAAACAGCATTGTGAGGGGGAGGCCCTGGAGATGAGATATGGGTGTTCAGGGCTGAGGCTGCCAGAGAAAGGACGGGCAGAGGGAGGGGTGTGACAAGGGAAAGGTGTCCAGTGGGCGGCACTTTGGGAGCCTGATTAGGACCAAAGGTTCCAGAGTAAGAATGGTTGGGGGCAAAGATGTGTCCTTGGGCGGGTTATTCAACCCCTCTTTGTTTCAGTCTCCCTATCTGGAAAATGGGAATCATTAAGTTTTTATTATGGCAATCTAAATCTTTTATGATCAGTCCTGAATATTCATTGGAAGGATTGATGCTGAAGCTGAAGCTCCAATACTTTGCCCACTTGATGAGAGGAACTGACTCACTGCAAAAGACCCTGAGGCAGGAGGAGAAGGGGACGACAGAGGATGAGATGGTTGGATGGCATCACCGACTTGATGGACATGAGTTTGAGCAAGCTTTGGGAGTTGGTGATGGACAGGGAATCCTGGTGTGCTGCAGTCCATGGGGTTGCAAAGAGTCAGACACGACTGAGCCACTGAACTGAACTGAAATCTTTTATGATGGAAAGCTTAACAGTTTTCTTGAGGATTAAACTAGTTAATATTTGTGAAGTGCTTAGAATAGTGCTTGGCACAAAGTAAGATCTGCGTGTTAGCTACGTTTATTATGGCTCATTCATATTTTTATTTATTTGTTCATTTACTGAGCACCCCTGCTGAGCCAGGCCCCTGGGCTGCATTTTGGGGACACAGCTGTGAGCATGACTCAGGGTCGGCTCTCAGAAGCTCCTTCACGTCCGGCCGCGCCTGCAGCTTCAGCTGTTAATGAAAATTGTTCATCACTTTCCACTTCTCCAGAGCTGCCTGAGCAGGCACTGTCTCCCCTGGGATCAGACAGGTCTCCTCCTGAAAACTGCCCCTGGGCTTGGGGGCTCGCGCCGTGGACTTGGAGGGAGGGCTTGCCGGGGCCTCAGTTTCTCTACCTGTCAAGGAGGAGGGCAGGCTGGCCGTGCCCTGGGACTCCTCTCAGCCTCTTGTGGCCTCTGTGTTTGGGATGGGCCTAAGGTGTCACATCTGCTGAGATTTAATTTATAAAAGGTAGGCAGTCTCTTTTGGGCTGGCCTCTGGGGCAGTAGGGGTTGGCAGGGAGTGGGGGGACAGGTGGTCCTTCCTGAACTCCAGCCTTCAAGGACTGGGCTCCTGCCCACTTTTGGGTATGACCAGCCTCCATCAGTATTCCCCACCCCCCAGTAATCACTCAGGCAGAGTCTGACCACAGCTCTCCTAGACTCATCCTCCAACATCTGGATCCCCCGCCATCCCTGGCTCTCCAGCCACCTGCCCTCCGCCCCCCATCCCAGCTCTGTCTCCACCGTTGGTTTCCCTTCCCAGATGTTTGTTACTGAGGTTGTCTCAGGGCAGAAGGGCAGAAAAGTCCTTCCAGGAAGGAGTTGCTATCTCAGTTTCCTTTTAAAAACAAAGCTATGTCTTGAGTATCTTGAGTTGAGCCTTCCAGAACTGACCCCCTGGTGGTGGAAGGAGGTACCAAGCAGGTAGCTGAACAAGGAGAGGAGGGAGGGGCAGAGTCAGGCCAAGCCAGGCTCTCTGGGTCTTGGAAAGCCCCGATGTATTCGTATTCCCCTTATTTCTCACAGACACAGGCATCTCATTCTCACAGACACGGTTCCCAGCCCTGCAGAGCTCGGCACACTGTGATCAGGGAGGGTTTCTTTGCCAGAACGTTCATTTTATTCAGCCCTTCGTTCATTCATCGGTCTTTGCTCTGTGCCAGGCCCTGTGCTGAACCCTGGGGACAGAGTGGGGTGGGACCTGGTTCCTGCCTGAGGGCTGATGAGAGAGACTGCTTTGTACTCACAGGGATGGCTTGCCTCTGATATGTGCCATTCATTCACTCCCTCGTTCAGCAAATGCTGGCTGAGTGCCTGCCACGTCCCTGGCACTGTTCTAACACTGGGACACCAGCATGACCAAAGCAGGTGACAGTCCTTACCCTCACCAGCCTCACCAGGCTGCCATCCTAGAGATGGGAGTGACCAGAGTTTTGAGGGGTCACTTAAAAGAGCTGACATTTATCGTTCAAGAATTATTTTAAAAACACAAAATGCTTCACATTTGGACAAGAAGATAGCAATCATTCATAATCTTGTGACTTAGAACTTTACGAAACAATTTTTTTTGGTCTTTGCGATCCTTGCTATTACGTATGTTTCCTTGCATGGATGCAGGTACCTGTGTTCAGACACAGTTGTGCTTAAGCTGTGTATGACATTTGGATTACTGCTTTTTTCCTTCAGCATTTCCTGTGTCATTAACTTACCCTAATATCCATGTTTGTTAATGACACATAAGAGTTCCTCGCGTGAGTGCTCAGCAGTTTATTGAACCATCGCCTTATTTGGCATTTACGTTATTTCCGGGTTTTTGCTATGGTAAGTAATGTCGGAATGATCAGCTTTAAAGTCATTTGACCGCTTCTGGAGGGCAGAATGCTGGAGGCCTCAGCGGTCCCAGGCTCACGCCATCACCTCTTCCTTTCCTGCCCCTAAGTGCCACCTTCTTCCCTCTGGGGAAAAGGAGTTTCCCTCTAGGTAACTCTCAACATGAAGTGTTCCGTTTATCTTGAGCTACATAACCAATCACCCGATAACTTAGTAGCTCAAGCAACATCATTCATCTCTGTATCTCCTGGTTTCCATGGGTCACGAAGATGGGGAGAGTTCAGCTGGCCAGTTCTAGCTCAGGGCCTCTCCTGTGGTCGCCGGGTGCTTCTAGCGAGACCTGGTGATCTTATCCCTGGTGTCTGGCCTTGTCCCACTCTTTCTCTCTCATGGCTGCCTCTCTAATCTAGGCCACCTTCCTTTCTCATCTGGATGAATAATATCAACTATCGATTCACCTGGATGAATAATATCAACTGTAGATGAATAATACCAACTATCGCACTCTCCATGAGCAGGTATTGTCCAAAGCTCTTTACACACAGGAAATCGCTGTGTCATCCTCACAACAGGGACTTCCTTGGTGCTCCAGTGGTTAGCCTCTTTCCAAGGCAGGGAACCGTTCAATCCCTGGTTATGGAACTCAGATCTTATGTACTGCAGGGCCAAAAGGTATATTAAACATACTTAATCCTCACAACAACCCAAGGAAGCAGGTGCTGTTGTGATCTCTCTTCTAGCAAATAAACGGCAGATCCGGGACCTGAACCGGATAATAATAAGGAGGGCAGCCTCCTTATTAATTCCGCCCCTTTACTAGTCTCTCTGTGTGCGTTATGGCCTCTCTGCCCTCCAGTCTCCAGCCAGTGGCCGAAGCAAGCCCATTAAAGCACAGCTGCAGCAGGCCTGTTCCTCACTGAAACCCTGCCGCTGTCTGATCACTACGACAGTGAAATCTGCCTCCTGACCAAGGCCACCTGCTGCCCTGCCCCTGCTGGCCTCACCTACCAGTCTCCCTCAGCTCCTTCCTCCCCCAGAGCCTTCCCACTGAAGGTTTTGTTTCATTTTGCTTCAGTGTAGCATCCCACCCTGGTCCCCTGCAGAATTACATCACTGCTGCTTTTTCAGCTCCTAACTCACCTGTCACTTGCTTGGGAAGCCTTGGCTTTCTCAGGCTGATGGGTCCTGCGTCCCTACGCTGACAGCCCTGCCTCTGACAGCATGCAGCCTGAGAGTCACTGTCTACTATTGGCTCCCTTGTTTGCTGTCTTTCTTGCGGGGCTGTTGTGTTGCACACGTACAAGGGATGCCGTAGGCACTACGGTCTATGCCATGCACCCTCCCAGAGTTGGGCAACACAAGGCCCCACTGCCTTTCCCACCGAAGGGAAACTTCATACAGGCGGGGGCCGTTGCCTGGATCTGCCCTAGTCATTGTGGCCAGTAGCGTCTGACACAGAACAGGGATTTGATGAATATCTGTTGATTACGGTTATTAATAATGAGAGCTGACATGTATTAGGGCTTCCCTGGTGGCTCAGTGGTAAAGAATTCACCTGTAGTGTAGGAGATGGGGGGTTGGTTCAATCACTGGGTGGGGAAGATTCCCTGGAGAAGGAAATGGCAACCCATTCCAGTATTCTTGTCTGGGAAATCCCAGGGACAGAGGAGCCTGGTGGGCTACAGTCCATGGGATTACAAAAGAGTCAGACACGACTGAGCAACCTAACAACACCAACAAAATATGTATTACTGGGCAGCAGGCGCTAAGCACACTTATTCCTCAGAACAGTCCTATGGGATAAGCCCTATTGTTGTCCCCTCTTTTAGAAGAGGAAATAGGCTGAGGAGGGGGAGTCGTTTGACTGATATCCTCTAGTGAGTGAAGGTTTCAACTGAGGTGGATTAGTTCGCTGTGATAAAAAAGTGAATGAGGGACTGCCCTGGTGGCCCAGTGGTTAAGACTCCTTTTTCCAGTGCAGGGGGCTCTTGTTCAATCACTGACTAGGGACCTGAGACCCCACATGCTGTTCAGTGTGGCCAAAAAAAAAACACCAAAAACAAAAAACCACGAATGAAAGAAAACCTCTGCATTCCAGCAGCTTAGAGTCAGTCAGATGAGGGGAAACCCAGACGCAGGTCATCACAGTGCTGGCGAGGATGTGTGGGGAGGCGGGGCTTTCCTCCAGCAGAGAGAGAGAGGAAGGCGAGAAGGGCCCCCAGATGGAAGGTGGATCTACTCTGGGGCCGCTCTCCCTCGTGGGCGCCAGGGCGCCTCCTCTTCTATCTGCAGCCTCTGTCTCCCAGGCTCTGTACCACGGGTGGAGGCCTGAGGAAGGAGGGTGCCAGCAGGGATGGGGTGGGGTGGGGTGGGGGTGAGGTTCTCTCCTACGTGCTGAAGCCATACCAGAGGCCTCAGTTCTCACCTACTTGGAGGTCTATCCTTCCCTGGGAGGAAGGGGTGGGGGACAGGAGCCCTCGTGGTACAAGTGAGGGAGTGGAGAGACCTGGAGACATCAGGGGATTGATTTGTCCGAGGCCCAGAGCCCGGGTCCCTGGAAACCCCTCAGCTCTTGGCACTGAGCGTGTGTGTGTGTGTGTGTGTGTGTGTGTGTGTGTGTGCACGTGCGTCGTGGGGCTGTGTGTTAGAGATGATGCCTCCCTCTTCCTCCTTCCTGACTCCATCCCAGCCGTGTGTCCTGTTAGAGGAAAAGACCTCCCTTAGGTTCTGTGGACTGGCCCCAGGTGCTTGCCAGGTCCCGGTCATCTGGGAGTCCAGAACCGCCCTGCGGCCTGGGACTGTTCCCTCCTTTGAATTCCCTGAGTTTCCCACCAGGCTGTGGGCCTTCTAAGGACTGGGCCTGGACTCCCCCATCAGATCAGTTTCGCAGCACAGTACTTTCTGAGTTTGTGTTCTGTCTGGGGTTGGAGCCCAGCCCAGCCTAGGGGTGGGGTGGAGCCCAGGGGCTTTGGGAAAAGTTGGTACCTAAGTGGGCCTTGAAGGAGCAATAGGAATAACCAGGTCGAGTCCCCATCCCCTTCCTCCCTCAACTCCTGCAGCACAGAGCTGGGTGGGCTCTGGTGATGGAGGGGGTTCCCCTGCCCCTAGCCCATGCCTGGCAGGGCTGCTGAACTTCCAGAGGCTCCAGCCCCTGGGCGCCTCCCAGCCACCCACCCCTCTGAGGCCCCTGCTTCGTTCCTTGTCTCCTTCCCCACAGGTCTCAGTCTGCTGGGGATTCTGTTTTGGTTGGAAAGAGGAGGCGGAGGTGTTTGCATGTCTGGCTCTTTCCTCCTTTCTCATTCCCTCCTCCCTTCCTCCCTCCTGCCTCTCAAGATGTTTCCTCTGCCAGCCTGGCTCCACTCCAGCCTCTCCCCTCCCTGGGCAGGCCACAGCCATCCCTCTCCTGCCTGGGGCTTCTGCGGGCTGTGGCTTTCCAGAGTGTGCCCTTAATATCTTCCGCCCCCAGAGGAGGGGTCCACAGGGCAAGGACATCAGAGGGAGGGCACCCTTGTCTCCTCCTCCCTCCACTGTTGAAAGCCCACATCTCCTGGTGGAGGAGGCAGAGCGGCCCACTCAGGGCTGCCTCCTGCTGGGGGTTCATCCCTTCCCCCCTTCTTTGATTTCCTGGGAGCCCACAGCCAGCACAGCCCCTTGGCACAGAGGTGCATAGCATGTCTTACGTTCATTTGGTAGTAGTTTGTGCTGCTTTGCCAAGGGCATTGGGGAGCTGCTCCCACAACTTGGCAGGGGCCTGGACTGTAGAGTTTGTACTACTTCTCATATCCTCACCTTTCCAAATCTCCGGCTGAGCTGACATCACTCCCTGGAGAACTCTCTCTGCTCACCCACCCCCTGCCCTGTCTGCCCTCCTGGCAGAGGCTCATGGGGTAAAGCGGACCTGTACCCCGACCTGATGGAGCTTGGTCTGGCCTTTGCCTCGACAGCACCTTGCACTGTGCCTACAGCAGGGCAGATGCTCAGTAAATATTTGTAGAATGAATGGTTGGAGAGCAGCTAGGGAAGCAGAAGGTGGCAGGATGGTGCTTAGGGAGGACTTCTCAGAGGAGGCAGAGCTGACCTGGGGTTTTGAAGGATGGATAGGAGTTGGACTCACAGGCAGGGCATTCCAGGAAGAAGGAACACAGCCTGTGCAAATCCTAGGACAGGTGGTGTGTAATCTAGGAGCTTTGAGTGTGAGTAAGTGACCAGAGAGGAGACTGGGGGAAAAGGGCCTGGATATGGAAGGAACCTCCAGTCTGGGAGTGGGCACTCTGACCTGCTGAAATGCGATCAGAAGTTGGCCCCTTCAGCTGGGTCCCAGGTCTGTGCTTTAGGCCTGGCCTTGAAGGGCACCATGTGTGGAGGGCCCTGGGAGGTTGCCAGGGCTTGTCAGAGTTATTTGGCAGTTGGGACTGTATGACTCTAACCCAAGGCTACTGGCTCTGCTCCCTTGGGCCAAGTCGGTCGTGAGGTTAGAACACATCAGGGCCAGCTGATTGAAGCAGGCTTTGTGACAACATGTAAGCAAGAACTAGGTTTAGTCATGGTGTCCATAACTTCCTGGCTATGACCCTGGGCAAATTTTTGATTTCTTTATGCTGCGGTTTCCTCTACAATAAAGATAATAGATGCTACCTCTCAAAATTGTTACAATTAACAAAGTAACCTGTGGAAAGCTTTCCTTTTTTTCTCCTTGCTTCTCCCTGTCCTCCTCATCCTACTCTCCTTCTTAGCAGAGCTGGGCCTTTGGACTGAGGCCTGAGGATGATTTGAAGGATACTGGACACCCTCAGCCCTGATAACTCACCTGAAACGTCTCCTTCCTGGAGGCCCTGGATTCAAAACGCCCCAGTTACATATGCATTCCTTAGGATAGTGGTTTTGTGCTCAGGCCACAGCACCAGCTTTGGCAACATCACCTCTAGAAAGGCAGTGGTTAGAAATGCAGATTCCCAGGCCCACCTCTCACCTACTGAATGGGAATCCTGGGGGTGGAGCTCAGCAAGCTGGTTTTCAACAAGCTTCCCAGGTGATTTTCACGTATGTTCAAGTGTGAGAACCACCATCTGAAGCCCAAGGGCCTTTCAGTGGGAGGAGCCTGGCTTTGGGCATGGAGTCAGAGCACATGGGTGCCCAAGGGGCCAGCTTCAGGGGCGTGTAACTGTGCCTTCACTCAGGGCCCTGAACTCAGGGGGACCCCTGATTGGCTTAATGCTCCTCTGTCTCTGTCTTGAAATCTGAACAAGGGGCCCTGCATTTTCATTTTGCACTTTGGACCACAGATTATGAAAGCTGGTCCTAGCATGTTCCAGGTTAGCAGGGTGTCCTTGGGGAAGTCATTTCCTCCTTGAGCGTCACTGTCCTCATCTGTACAGGGGGGTGATAATCTCCACTGCCTAGAGTGATGATGAGGATTAAGTGTGACGCACGGGTCCAGCCGTTGGCGTGGGACCTGGCCCAGGCTAGGATGGGGTAGCTTCCAGAGGCCATGTGGCCCACACCTCTGGACATGCCATGACAGCAAACATACACTGTCTTTGGCTTAATGGGGCTTCTGGGCTGGAGCAGGGACCCAGACAGCAAGAGATGAACAGTGTGAGGGTGCTCTGGAGGTGCTGGGGGGATCCGCCCTAGTTGGGGGTCCCTGAAGGCCTTCCGTGCGCATGCGTGCTAAGTCGCTTCAGCCGTGTCTGACTCTTTGGACCCCATGCATTGTGGCCCGCCAGGCTCCTCCGTCCGTAGGATTCTCCAGGCAAGAATGCTGGAGTGGGTTGCCATGCCCTCCTCCAGGGGATCTTCCTGATCCAGGGATCAAACCCATGTCTCTTATGTCTCCTGCATTGGCAGGTGGGTTCTTTACCCCTAACGTCACCTGGGAAGCTGAGGAAGTGCCAGATGAGCAAAAATCTGAGCTGGGTTGGATGTGAACTTGGTGTGGGGCTGGACAGTGTTGTGGTATTTTCACAGTTTTTAACCACAGATCTCTGGGGAGGCTGAGGTGAGGTGAGAGGGCTGCAGGGTGGACATGGGCCGCAGAGGCTGTGGGTGGAGCAGGAGGCTGCTGTGGGGCCACATCTCCCAGTCTGGGTCCCTTCCTTTCACAGAGGCCCTAGAACCTCAATAATCTGCGGTAGAAGCGGACCCTTGCCCAGAGGCCTCCTGGAGCAGAGTAGGAACGTGGCTTTGCCGGCTGGTGCCACAGGCCAAGGTCTTCACCCTTTGGAAACCTCTGCTTCCTCTTCAGTAGACGGGCCTCCTAATCCCCTCTGGGTGGGCAGCGGTGATGGTCTAGTGAGATGAACACACCGCAGGAAGCGCTCGGTACAGAGTTGATGCCTGTCTCCCTCTGCCCGTGTGCAAGTGGGAGCCCTGGTTTTGTTGTTTGTCTTGTTTTTAATCGTTTGATGGAGCTGCATGGCATGTGGGATGCTAGTTCCTTGACCAGGGATTGAACACGTGCTCCCTGCATTGGCAATGTGGAGTCCCAACTACTGGACAACAGGGAAGCCCAGCTTTTTAATTAGGAGCCCCTCTAGCCTAAGCTAGCTCACTTGGGGGAGCCCTTTATTTAACTGTAAGACAGATGAGGCTGACAAGCCCTTTTCTGGAGAAGATCAAGGACTGACCAGCATTGGGGGCCCAGAAGCAGAGGCTTTGGGGGTCAACTGAGCGCCCACCTCTCCCGTGCTCTCCCAGGTTAAGTCCGACCCACCAGCTGTGTCACAGAGAGGGGAGTGAGCTCCCCTATGGGCATCCTGAGTTCAGGTCCCGCTCTCTCAGTAGTGAACACAGCTTTCATTTATCGCCGTCTTCACAGCACCAGGGACTTCCCGTGCACCCAGGGAGAAAGGCACTGTCTTCGTGTTTCAGAGGGGGAGGACCAGAACGACTCTCTCCTTGGCCAGGCTCACCCAGCTAGTGAGTGGCAGACCCCAAAGCTTTGCCTCCTACTTCATAGTGACACTGTGAAACTGGGGTCAAGTCCAGACTTGGCTTGTGGTCTGTGTCTCTGGGAGGGCCTGTCCCCAGGGGAGTTCTGCCACACGCTTCCAGGCTGCTGTTTCTTTACTGTATGGAATAATACCAGCTTACCCATGCCCTCTAAGCTCCAGCCTCCCAGGCCTGTCATCCTGACCCCTGGCCCTGCTCTCTGTCTCTTACCCACAAGGAGGAGCAGGAATGGCCAGGACCCGTGGTTTCTCCACCACAAGTGGCCTGGAGCAGAGGGGGCAGGGGGTGCCGAACCCTGTGGGACTGGGAAGAATTTGGATAGCTCCAGAGAACTGACTGACAGTGTGGCTGCAAGATATGGGGCTGCAAGATATGGGGGGGCAAGGGAGTGTGGTGGAGTAAGGGTTGGAGGGCTGATTGTGAAGGGCTTGTGGGGAGTAAAGGGTTTGAGGCAGAGAAAGGACTTGATCAAGTCTGTGTCTAGAATGACTGAGAAAAATGCCAATATCATTAACACAGTGTCGGGCACGTAGCATTCAAAGCCGCTCATCATGGTTTGATGCTTTTTTGTTATATGGGACATTATGAACACCCAGATTCTACTCTTAGCTGCTGTGAGAACTTGGGCCAGTCACGAAACCTTAGGACCTCGTTTTTCACACCAGTAATGTAGGAAGAAGGATATGGAACCTTCTCCCAGGGATTTTTTTCAAGATCAAAGAGAGATAGTGGGGGATTTCATCTCATCTCTGTTAATCCTGAAGACACGCAGCTCCCGAGCCCAGCTTTATAGCCAGGGTCCTTCCCCTGTGTCACATGCCTGCCTGCTTCCCAGTTTGGGGCAGGGTGGGACTCAGCCACTGGCCCAGAAGCCCCCAGTCACAATGCAGCCCCTTTCAGGCAGGGCTTTACCTTCCTCAGATCTCTCCTCTGCCCTTGGTCTTGACCCTACAAGCAGCAGACCTCCGCCTCCTCCTCAGACTCTCCCCTAGCCTTGGTGCCCTGGCCAGGGGCTCCCAGCCTTAAGAGCTCATGGAGATGCCCAGTAAGCCAATGTGGTATGGAGGGGAGCATGCAGAACCTGGGAACATTACGTGCCTTCTCTGAGCCTCAGTTTCCTTATCTGCAAAATGGGAATGGGGTTACCTATTTTGTTAGTGTTCTTTGCTCCTGTAACAAATTACCATAAATTTAGTGGCTTAATACAACATACATTTATCCTCTTATAGTTCTGGATGTCAGAGTCCTATCACAGATTGGCAGGGCTGCATTCCTTCTGGAGGCTCCAGGGGAGCATCCATTCTTTGCCTTTTCTAGCTTCTGGAAGCTGCCTGCATTTCTTGGCTTCTGGCCCCATCTTCCATCTTAAAGCCATTAGCACAGCATCTTCCAGTTTCTATCATTGCTTCCGTCATCCTCACCTTGTCTTTTCTCCCTCTGACCCTCCTGCCTCCTGCTTACAAGGACCTTTGTGATTACACTGGGTCCACCCAGATAAAGCAGGGTTATCTCCGCATCTCCAGATCCTTGAGGTGAGAGGTGAAGTCACTCAGTTGTGTCCGACTCTTTGTGACTGTCTCTGTCCATGGGATTCTCCAGGCAAGAATACTGGAGTGGATTGCCATTTACATCATGTCTGCAGGGTTTATTTTACCATGTAAGGTAACAGCTTCACAGCTCCAGGGATTGAGATGTGAGCATCTCAGGGGGCCATGATTCAGCCTGTCACACATTCCTTGCTGGGTAGCTATGAGGATTAAATGAGACGAGAAATGTGAAAGGATCAAACGGTACCTGGGACATGGCAGTCAGTCCCTAGACACATTTTCTTCAGTCCTCTCTCTGGGCCTCTGACTCCCCAGCTGTAAAAAGAGGCCCATTGTAGCAGTTGGATTCCATCTTCTATCGAGCGTGTTTTATGGTCAGGCAGACTGCACCCTTAGCCCGGGATTCATAGGAAGCAGCAGAATTGAGGATGCTCCCCAACAGCCCTCGGAAAAGCCTCCCTTCTCCCTCCCTCTCGGAGGCAGGCCTCCTTTCAGTTCCTGGCCCGCTGAGCATTTCCCATCATTCCCAGGGATGGCTGATGGGAAAGGCTGAGCTCACTGCTCCCTGGGGAGGGTGATGGGTGGAGGGAGGAGAGGGAGAGGCTGGCGGCAGCTGCTTGGAGAGAAGAGCAGAGGAGATCTACAGAGGGAGAGCTGAGGTTATCAGCGCTCAGGGGAGTGGGAGAGGGTGAGGCCGGGCCTCCTGGCCGAGCCTTGGAGAACTGCCAGCCCTTCCTCAGCCTCCTCTGCTGAAGCCCCGTGTGTCTGCCAGCTGCCCCTTCTGAGAGGCCCTGGAGTCCGGGGAGTGTGTATGTATGCTGGCGATGGGAGAGGGTGTCACAGACCAGCAGGAGCTGCAAGTGAGAGATTGCTGCCAGAGAGGAATACCTTCCCCTTCCTTAGAAGAGGGCCATTTCAGCCAGCATATATCCCCGCCCCTTCCCTCTGCCCAGAAATTGGTCACCTTTTGGTTCATCATCTGCCTTCACTGCACTTCTCTTTTCTTATTTGCAGTGTGTGTGTGTGTGTGTGTGTGTGTGTGTCAAGGGGTAATAACACCATTAGGGGATTTGAGAGACTCAAATGAGATAGTGATTTTGGAACGTACACTCTGCTATATAAGGATGTGTGATTCCGTGCATACGCACATCACTTTGACGTTCTCTCTTCTGCACCTTGACGACCTGGCAAATTCTTAATCATCCTTCAAGTCCTAGCTCAGGTGTCACCTGCTCTTTGTAACTCTCTCAGCAGCCCCCTGTCCACCTGGGAAGAACGAAGCTGCTCCCTCCCCCGAGTTACCCTCTCTCTAACCCTCTGTGGGTGCCTTATGCAAGGATAGTTGTTCACAATGGGCCTCCCTCACTGTTTGCAGGCAGCGCATTCACCACAGGCCCCTCCATTTCTCAAGGCCACAGTGGCTGTGGTAGAGCAGAGGCAGGATGGTGAAGGCGCTGGGGAGCTGATCCCCTGGAGTCTGGCCTTGGCAAAGTCCCCACGTGGCAGTCCAGGCCTTAGAATTGAGCAGATTCCCATGATGGACTCAGTCAGATTCAGGAACTCTGCTCAAAGCAGGTGGCCATTCATCCATGTATAAGAGCCCTTCACTTTCTGTGATGCACATACTCATGCCTGCTGCCTAGGACCTCCTATACATAATCAGGATACCAAAGGGCCATGTTGGCCATGACATTTCCGGAAGAGAGTGAAACCTGAGCCAAGGGGGGCGAGAGAGGCTGTTTAGGCCATCAGGAGTGTATTCCATAAGCTCACCTACCACACTCTGGGCTGCCCTCATAGCTCAATTGGTAAAGAGTCCGCCTGCAATGTAGGAGACCCTAGTTCGATTCCTGGATCGGGAAGATCTGCTGGAGAAGGGATAGGCTACCCACTCCAGTATTCGTGGGCTTCCCCTGTGGCTCAGCTGATAAAAGAATCTGCTTGCAATGTGGGAGACCTGGGTTTGATCCCTGAGTTGGGAAGATCCCATGGAGAAGGGGAAGACTACCCATTCTAGTATTTGGTTTGGAGAATTCTGTGGACTGTATAGTCCATGGGATCACAAGGAGTCGGACATGACTGAGCAACTTTCACTCACCACACTCCAGGATTCCCAGCAGGCTCTTATTCCAGTGCCTCAGGCCCACCAGATACACAGAGAGGGCGGATACATGTTGGGAGAGGCAGCATGGTGGCCCAAGGTGCCTCCACCTCCTCTCTGTCTTTCCCCGTCTCTCCAGAGCCCTGGACAGCCTTGCTCATCCTGGCACTTCTGGTGCCTCTCAGTGCCCCAGTCCTACCATGCGGTGAACTCGGCTTCTGTTCCAGGCATAGGCAGACATCAGCCCACTCATTCCCCTCCACACCCTGGAGGTGGTCTTACCCTAGGTGAGGATAGGTGAGGTGAGGAGCCGTGAAGTGCAGGGTAGAGATCTAGACCCTGTTCCCAATTAACTCTCTTCCATTTCCTTCAACATTTGCATGGTCTTCCTGGGGTTTGAGGAGAGATGACCAGAGTCTCCAGGTTGGGGGAAAGTGGAGCTGGTACTGAGTTGTCGCTCCAGACAGGTTGGTGGCTAAGGCCTAGCACTGATCCTCCCAGCAGGTTTCTCGCTCCCCACTCTTACCCCCAAAGACTTGTGAGGAGCAGGTGGAAGGGGGCTTACCAAGGGGAGAGGTTCAGAAATGCCCCAGAATTCCCCTCCCTGCTCGCTGTCTCACCGAGGGCAGCTGCTCTTGGCTGGCCTCACTGTGCTCACCTTGTCTGCAAGCCTGTGTGTTCTTGGAAGTAATGGAAATGCATTTCTTAAAAATGCTCAGTAATACCAGGCCTTGGTCTCTGCCTAGCACTCTGGCCTCCCAGAAACTCTTCATACCCATCACCTCCTCTCTGCTGCCCAGACCCGTACGAGGTAACGTGACCCTCACTGAGAGCCAGTGATCCAGCTGAACCCTGTCCATCAAGGACCTGTCCAAGGCCTCCCAGCGAGTCTGTTTCTTGTGGGGGATAGTGATGAGGGTAAGTATCATCACCACTGACAGAGCTCTAACTGTGAGCCAGGGCCTCACTGAACACTAGATGGCTGAAGAACAGGCTGATGAGGAGCAGGCCTGCCTAACCCCAGCCCATAACTCCTTTATGTTGCCCTCTGTTTGTGCACAGCCCCTGCCCTGGAGCAGCTCCCATCCCGGGGAGCAAACTCCCACTGGATCACGCCCACACAGGAGGTGTACGAGATAGTGCCCTCAGCCTGGAGGCTTGGTAAAGGACCCCTAGAAGGAATAATGCTTTTTCCCTACTTAAGTTGTCCTCAAGATTAAACAGGAGGAATAGATCAAATACTTAGCATGAAAATGAAGTAGCTCAGTCGTGTGCGACTCTTTGCGACCCCGTGGACTATAGCCCTTCAGGCTCCTCTGTCCATGGGATTCTCCAGGCAAGAATACTGGAGTAGGTTGCCATTCCTTCTCCAGGGGATCTTCCCCACCCAGGGATCAAACCCAGGTCTCCCGCATTGCAGGCAGACGTTTTAACCTCTGAGCCACCAGGGAAGCCCATACTTAGCATATGACAAATAAATACGTGATAAATCTTAAAATATTGTTATCGTGCTTTTGGGGGATTTGTTTTCTCAAGTTTAATAAAACTACTCAGTGAAAAGTTTCAAAAGAAGGGTAACTTCTTCATGATTTTGAGATGACAGGTGCACATTTTACATCTGTAATACAGCTATTTCAGAGAACCTCTTACATTGGAACTATACTGTAGGATGACCAAAAATGAAAGTATTTGGTTTGGAGCACACTTAGGATAAATTGTTCCTTTCAACAGTATCTAATTCTTTTAAAACCCAAAAGTGTTGTTACACTATATTTTTACTTCCTCATGTATCAAGTAGATGGTTTGAACTGCTTATATTTCTTATTTCTGCTCTGTGACTTTGAGAAAGTAATTTAATTTCTCTGTGTTTCATCATATGTAGAGTGAGGAATGAGAGTATCTACCTTACAGGGTGCTTGTGAGAATTAAATGAGTTAAATATAGTATTTAGAATAGTACCTGACCAGGTGGGTCAGTGGTAAAAAAAAATATCTGCCTGTAATGCAGGAGACATGGGTTTGATCCCTGGTTGGGGAAGATCCCCTGGGGGAGGAAAATGGCAATCCACTCCAGTATTGCCTGGGAAATCATGGGGTTGCAGAAGTTATTAAGTTGCTAAGTGGGCCACAACTTAGCAACTAAATCACAATAACAATAGGTTATATTGAAAATACTTATTACTATTTCTTTATAAGAAAATATACCCAGATACAGTTACTAAATCCAGTCAGGTTGCTTTTCAGCCAATACTCTTCAGCTAACATTCACTAAGTACTGCCTGGTCCTGGGCTTGTCTGGGTCTTGATCTTGGGGCTCAGTTGCTCCTGGCTCTGCCCAGGGACTTGGGCTTCCTGCTCAGTTTCTGCCTCTCGCTCCTAGCCTCCAGGGCTCCGGGTGAGGCTGAGCTCATAAAAGTGTCGGCAAAGCACTTTGTGGATCGATGCTAACTAATAGCAGCTCCCTGGAGCTGGCACGTGTAGGGAAGATGATCACAGAGGCAACTTGCACTAGGCTCAGGGGCGGCCCCTCGGGAAGGGCACTGGCCCTGCCATCCCCTCCTCCGTGTCGCCTCCTGCCACTTTAGCCAGCAGTGGGGCCGACAGTTTGGAGATGGATGGGGAGTGTTAGTGGCCACATAGGGAAAAGTTTTGCCCATTTCGTGGCAGAGTCAGGAGCATAGATCCATCCAGCCCACACATCTGGTCATTTCCACCCAGATCTGGGGGCACAGCCTGTCTTGGGCATCCTCTTGTCAAGGCTCTCCCAGTCGGCTCCATCACCATCTCTCAAGAAGTCAACATTCCTGACTGAAACAGACAGATGCTGGCCTTTGCCCAGACACACGGCTATCTTAAGGATGGCAGAACGGTTTCCCTTTCAGTCATGGGCATGAATGGGAAGTTGGCATGGGGTCTTGTGCAAGAGAAGATGTGAACAAGACTTCCCTCAGTTCTGCCCTAGGGGGAAGTCCTTCTCTGTGTCCCAGACTGAAATGAAGTCTGTTTTGGAAACTGCTGAGGAGGCAGCAGACAGGGCGTTCTCTGCCCTCTGGGGTTCACAGTCAGATGGAGGAGGCATGGTCTTATTCAGGAGAGGCACCAGTCTGATGGAGGGTGGGGCTGGTGGGGAGGTGAATGTGGCTTCTGTTTCCTGGGACTTCTTATCTTACAGAAGGGACATAGCCCTCTTGCCTTCTAGCAGCACCTTGTCTGAGGGTGGACGTGTTAACTTTGTCTGCAGGGGCCTCCTATCTGATGGAAGAGTGGCCCCTTTCTTCCCTGGGGAATTCTTATCTGATAGAAGAGATAAGACCTCTGTCCTCAGGAAGGCCCCTTGTCTCTCTGATGGGGGAGGCTCATCTTGTTCTCTCACTCAAGAAGCCCCATTTAATGGCTTCTGCCTTTGCTCCCTGCCTTTCTGGCCTGATTCATGGGGAGCCCTGGTCTACAGGTAATAGCCACAGAGAGAGCTGGGTAGAATACTGGGCTAGGCTGCGTGGGGCAGGGAAGAAGGGGTGCTTTAGAGGGGCTCCCCTAGCAAGTACAGGTGACATGGAAGAGGCTTCCCGTGTGACAGTCTGATGGAAGGAGGTGGCTGGCTGTGATGAGTACTCACTGGGGGTATGGGGGGAGCCTTCTCCAGGCTGGAAAGCAAAACTCGAGGGTCATTCAGGAGCCCCCGTCTGCCTGCAGGCTAAACTGCTGGGGTGGAAAGGGCCTGGGAGACCCTCAGCTTCTGCCCGTCTGTGGGCAGTCTGAGTGCTCTGAGCCCAGAGACATCCGCCCTCCAAGACCTGAGAAGCCTAGAGAAGAGGAAACAGGACGCGTATCAGGAACGCCTTTTCCTTCTCTTTGTAACTAACCCACTCACTGGGGCTGGGGAGAGCCAATCCTGATCCTGCCGGGCCTGCTCCAGCCTGCTGCTGCCGCCTGCAGCTCCCCCCCACGCTGGGTCTTCCACGGCCTCCCTCCTCCCTACACAGCCCCCCACCTGCCTCGGCTTCTGCTCCTGGTCTGGTCCCTTAATTCCACCGAGATTCAGGGCTCTCTTCTGTAAAATGGGGTAAGACTTCCTATCTGCCTCATGAGGAAGTTTGTTTTGTCCTCTCTTTATAGGATTTATATAGTGCATTCCTTTGTCTCTGGGATTTACCTTGAGCACTTCCTGTGTGCTGACCTCTGGGGTGGGCGGGGACAGTGTAGGCAAGGAACAGGTGTGGACAGACAGGAAGTCTGTTGGGGACTTGTATGAGGAATCTGGGGACATCGGAGTACACACGTCCCAAGGCTAGTGGCTGTGGGGTCAGAGCGGTTCTGGCTGGAGACGGAGATTTGGCTTGCCAGCATCCGGTGGCAGCTAAAGTGGCCGGGTGGGTAGAGTCACCAAGGGAACTGCTTGTCATGGGTCCTGGGAGGGGGCAGAGGCCAGGCCCAGAGGCTACAGCAGAGAGCTCGGCACAGGGCTGGGCTGGGTGACCGCTCATCCAGGGCTCCAGTGGCCAAGAGAAACGGGCCTGGGGTGGGTCACTGCACGGTGCTCGTGGGGGATGTCAAGACCTTTGCTTTGGCAGGCTGGGTGTGGGGGGTCTGTGGGAGAGACGGGCCTTTGGATGAGGAGGCAGTAATTACTGCAGAGGTGCCAGACATCAAAGACGGTGGTCAGCCAGATTGGCATCCTGTTTTCTTTTTGGCCTCACGGTGAGGTACGTGGGATCTTTGTTTCCTGACCAGGGATCGAACCCACGCCCTCTACAGTGGAAGTGTTAAGTCTTAACCGCTGGATCGCCATGAAAGTTCCACCTTGGCCTTCTCTCTTTCTTGTGTTTCAGTTAGTCTTCTGCTGGCTAGAGGGCTGCCAGGGGAGCACCTGTGTATTTGTGTGGTGTGTATGTGGTTTATGTTGCGAGAGTTGTAGATGACGTGTGTATGGGGCGGGTGATGCCAGTGTGCACGTAGAGTGTGCTTAGTATTGGTGTGTGTGGTGCATATAAGTGTGTGGGATGTACACGTGGTATGAGGTGTGAAGCATACCTGGTGTGTGTGTGTGTGACACAGGTGTGCCTGGCGTGTGCGCATAATGTGGTGTGTTTTACATAGGTGTGTTGTCTGTAGATGTGTGTGGGATATGTGTGTCTTTGTGTGTGGTGGGCATAGTGTGTGGTGGTGTGTGTGTGTGTGTGTGTGTGTGGTGTGTAGAGTTTGTCCATATGGCCACATTCAGATCCTTGTTCCGCAGTGCATATGGGAGAATGGCGCTGAGTCATCTGCTTGGGCTGAAAACTCAGAAGCATCCACCAGACTTGTGGATTTCCCTTCTCTACTCAGGTCGCCCCCAGCGGTGCACTGGTAACAACTGGCCTTCCAGAAAAAGGGGGGTGAGGTGGGGTTATAGCACTTGCCAGTTTGTGTGGTGTAAATTCTCCCACCAAGGACATCACCCTACTAATGTGATATCACTGAACATGGACTTGGGAAGAGATGCACAGAGGACTCCATCTTTATAGTAAAATTCAGTAAAATAACAGATAGTAAGTGGGAAGTTTTGAGTATGTCTTCCCTTGAATTTTAAAATATTTTTCATATTTATTTATTGTTTTTGGCTGCACTGAGTCTTTGTTGCTGGGCAAGTGCTCTCTCTAGTTAACGGCGAGCAGGGGCTACCCTTTGCTGTGGTGGCTTCTCGTTGCCAAGTACAGGCTCTAGGCTCCTGGGCAGCAGTAGTTGCAGCTCCTGGGCCCTAGAGCACAGGCTCAGTAGCTCTGGCACCTGGGCTTAGTTGCCCCGTGGCATGTGGGATCTTCCCAGACCAGGGTTGGGAACCGTGTCCCCTGCACTGGCAGGCAGATTCTTAACCACTGGACCACCAGGGAAGCCTCCCCCTTCTCTGTTTTTAATATAGTTTATTTAATTGTAATCTTGGTTCGGGCTGTCTCGCCGTCAGCGGTTAACATTGGCCTTGAGGTTCTTTGCTGGGGGCAGGGGAGGGAGCTGGGCTTCATTGCACACAGCATCCCTAACCTCCACCCGCTAGACACCAGTAGCACCCCTCTCCCAAGTCGTGACCATCCAGATGTCTCCAGACACAGCCATATGTCCCCTGGGGAGCAAATTTAACCCAGTGGACAGTTATATAAACCCCAGTAGACAGCCATTGGCAAGGGCTGTGTTTAACAACTAGATCACAGGAATTCCTACAAGTGTGACAGTTGGCTCTGAATGAGCCTGTACCAGCCAGTTTCAGCACATCATGACCACTGTGTCTGGCTAAATATAAGGCCTAGGTTTTTCTCTCCACAATTCTTTCTCTGGAAAGAGCTGCTACCCTAAGCTGTAGCTGTCAGTCTGGACAGAGGGCTCTCTGACTGTGGAGGGCTCTCAGCCCCTGACTGGTCCCCAGAGTGGTTGATGAAGCGTTGGAGATCCACCACTGTGCTGAACTGTTCTGATGTTCCGTGAAATGTGAGGATGGTGAGGAAAGTAATACTTCTGAATTTAGTTTTAATATAATATGCTCTTTCCCAAAAGTTTATATGTTCAAATTGGAAAAACAAACAAACAACTCCGTCCCCCAAAAGCCTCAAACAAATAAAATTTTAGATCTTCCCACAGGGAAAATCATGGCTACTGCATGTCTGGGGCCGCCCTGCGTGTAAGTGTTCCTGCTAAGGTCGCGCACACCCGTGTCTCATTCCGGTGGCCAGGCTGTCCACCTCGGATTCGCCTCTTGGCTCAGGTACTGCTTTTACCCATCTTCGAGCTCAGCGGTCGGCTTTTGTTTATTCATTCATTCAGAATATTTACTCAGCACCAATTATATACCAAGGAAGATGATGGAGAAAGGGGTTCCTGCTCTCTGGAGTTTGTCAGTATATCAGCTCCATGCCGTCCACTGGGGAGCGGAGATGTGCAGGCTTGTGTGGGTGCTGAGGGGACACGGACAGAGTGGAGGAGGGGAAGGGAGACGTGTGTGTGTGTGTGTGTGTGTGTGTGTGTGTGTGTAGGACGGCAGTTATGTGCCTGGAGCTGAGCTAAGCACACCATACACTGAATCATCCCACTCGCCTGCTGTGCTTCTAACAGAGGTTCTGTTTCTTGGTGGAGGATCTCTCTGTCTCTCCCCCTGTTCCAGAGTGTAGGTGCCCTGGAGACAGGACACAGAGGCCTATATCTCCTGGAGGTAAGAACAGTGTCAGGCTCAGAGATTAGAAAAACAAAAAGAATCAAAAAGCAAGGAGGGGAGTAGCCAAGATGGGTGGCAAGAGGGAAGGAAGAAGGGGGTCAGGGCAAGGCCACTTTAAGCTGAAGCAGTCAGGGAAGGCTTCTTGGATGAGGTGGTATTTGGCAGGAAGGATGGGAGGGTCTGCAGCAGGGGAACCGGGGGAAAGGCTGTTGCAGAGAGAGGGAATAGCAGGGTGTGTCCCTGGAGATTTCTGGAATGTGAGGGTCTAAACTAGGAAAAGAATACCATAAACTGCTGTTTTCTATCCGAGACAGGGAGGGAGACAGCCAACTAAAAAATCTTCCCTCTCTCCAATGGAGGTAACATAACCATCCTGTCCCACCTAAGGGACATCTGGGCAAGAACTCTCCACTGGGCTCTGGAGGGAGGCAGAGTGATAATAACAATAGTTATCACCGTACCAATGACATCTGCTTCCCTTTATCATTCCCTACTAGGCCCCAAGTCTTTGTATACGCCTTCACCTGTGGGGTAGACATCAACCCCATTTTCCAGACAACTGAAAGCATGCTTCAGAGAGGAAACGAAAGTCAAGGTCACGCAGGACCCAGGCGGGGTCTGCTTGCTTCAGCGTCCACACTGTTTCCTCTGCCAGCACCCTTCCCTTCCTGCCTCTCCAACCCCCCAGAAGGCTGGACAGCATTCAGATGTGGTCTGTGGGCTCTCTGGGATCCAGCTGTTGGCCTGCTTGGTGAAATTTTTATTAGCCTTTGATTTTCGGACCTCCGGTTTTATGGGTTACTAGAAAATGGGCCAGGCTTCTTTAAGAAACTTACCCCCACCCCACCTCTGTGGCCACCTGGTGGCTCTTGTCCTCCCTCACTCCTGAAAGTATTCACAAATACGGATCATGGCTAGAAAAGTGGACACGTGAATGTGGGCAGGAGGCTGGAGCAATAGCTGTGTGCCTCGGAGCCTGTGAGAAGTCTGAAGTCCTGGAGCTCGACTTGGCCAGACCCCCATCCACTGCCCCTCATCCCTCGGGCCTGTGTCCAGAGAACCAGCAGCCTGGGGCTCTCCTCCTGGTCTGTGACTCTGGGCACACCAGTCTCTCTGGGCCTTAGTCTCCTGGCCCGGGTGCAAGATTCTTCTCCCTTGGGCTTCAGTTTCTCCATCTGGGAAATAAAGCAGGCTGCACGCTCCCTAGATCTGTGAAACAGGGGTGACGTTTCCTATCTCCCTGCCTCCTGCCCCTCTCCTGGGCTGTCCTGAGAAGCAGGTGCACTGATGATGGGTAAACAGGAAGGCAGTGTTCGAAGCAGGGAGGGCTGTTCAGTCCTCGAAGAGCAGTGCAGCCTGTACACAAATAACCCCACTACCAGGGAGAGCATGATAAGGGCCCTAGAAACCTCTTTGCTGCCACAGCCACCTGCTCCCTCACACCTCCCTGCTCCCTGATGGCTGTTCTCACACCCAGGAAAGTGGGTCAGAATGTAGGGCGGCTGCGAACACCCCCCTTGCAGGTCCCCACCCTGCCCAGCTGACCATGACTGCCATCAGGGGCAGGGACAGGGGAAAGCGGTGGGGTTATGGCATCTCTGCATCCAAGAGACAGCGCCAGCCATTCTCCTCCCAATAAGTGTCTATGGTTCTTACTGCTTTCTGGATATGGTCTGAGTTCCTTAGTCTGGCATTCGAGACCCTGCACACCTAGCCCAGGGCCTGGGGTCTGGAGATGCTCTGTGTCTAGCAGGGAGGTGAGTGGACCCTTCTCAGGCCCGTACTCCTCCCTGGTACCCTTCCTAGGCACTTGGGACATACTTCAGATTGCCCACTGTCTCCCAAACACCGAGTGGACTCAGTTGCCCTCCCCAGGCCTCCAGGAGCAGTGCCGTCACCTCTTCCATACCTGTGTGTGTTCTTGAAGATCCCCCTCATTGATACTGCCTTCCTCGAAGCCTTTCCTGGTCCCCCAGCCAGCACCACACAATCCCATCTATAGCGTAGCATTGTGAGTGGTGACAAGTGTCATCTCTGGAGTGAGACTGTCTGCATTTCAGTATCTAGCTGTGCCCCTTAACTAGCTCTGTGACCTTGGGTAAATGACTTAGACTCTCTGTGTCTCAGTTTCCCCATCTGAGAAATGGGAACTATAATCTTACCTTCTCAAATGTTGTCGGAAAAACAAGTGAGTTCATGTTTAAGACACACTCAGAGCAGTGACTGGCACCTGATTTCTCTCCTGGAAGAGATTTCTGTCGTTGATTGCAATTACTATCTGACGTTTTCCCCACATTCACTGTTTTCGTAGCATGAATTTTCGGATGCTCACAAAGGCTGGAATTGTTGCCAGTGCTCTCTCAATTCTCTGACAGTGAATCTGCATTCGTGGATAATCTCTTTTGGATGAGTTTTCTGATGTTGTGTAAGACGTGTTTGGCTAAATGATTTCCCATAGGTGGCCCATTCATAGGGTTTCTCTCCTGTATGAGTTTTTGGTACTGGCTTTGAGACTTTAAGCTATTTAGGGTTTCTGAATCTCAGGTTTCTCCTTTGAAAAATGGGAATGTTTAGATGGAATAATATCTTAATATGCTGAAGTTCTTAGCAAAGCACCTGGCTTACAGTGAAAGCTTAATGCATGGTGGCTCTTGTGGTTGATGGGTTTGTCTCACTTGGCTATACCAGTTTTTGTCAGCAGTGACCATGAATTATTCAGCTTAGTGCCTGCAGAGCCTGGCAGTGGTAGGAGTGTGTGAATGTTTACTGGATAAGGGAATGATAAATGGAAGAGTCATTGGTCAGAGCTGAGCAGAGGCCCATTTGGGTGTATCAGTTATCTTCCTGGCTCACTCTGATGCTGGCTGAGACCCTGCCCCTGAGAAGTATTTTCTAAACCCAGTGCCTATTGATCCTGACAACCAAAGAGAAGCACAGATAGGAGAAATCTGTGGAGTCCACTCACTCAGAGCAAAGAATCCTTACCACCATCTTTTGAAACTGCATTCATCCTTATTCTTGACTAATTCCCTCTTAGGGTATTCATTCAAGAACATTCCACCTGTATTTATTTACTAAGCACCTCCTGTGGCCTAAACATCATGCTGTGCCCCAGGGATCCAGTGTCATAAGGCCTCCACTCTCATATAAGTTTTGTAAGGGAAGTGCAGGGCGAGTAAACAGACTTTTACAGTGTGTAAATGCTGTGATGGAGACACACCAGGTGTGGGAGTCAGGGTACATCTAATCCCGACTTAGGGAAGTCAGAGAAGGCTTCCTGGAAAGGGAGAACACTGAGGAGAAGGCACGGTACACAGTTTTAACAGCTGACACAGCAGGTCTGGGGAAGGGTCTGAGGAATCGCAGAGACATGGACTCTGGATTGTAAAGTTGCAATATCAGAGATTCTAATTTTCTCTGCTTCACTTACAATATTTTGTCATTAAGACTTGAGACATATCTTGTTAGGGAAGCCCTGCATCTTTATGAAGTAATTGGTGCTCATTGTACAACATGGAAAAATAAGGGATATAAAGGAGTGAGTGGGTGGACAGATGGAATATCCTTTAACCCCTGTTAACATTTGGGCATATTTCCTTTCCTTATATTCATTTATTGGGTTTGTTTTTAAAACTGAGATATAACTTACATACCATAGTATTTGCAGTTTTAATTTTTTTAGTATTTTCACAAGGTTGTATAACCATCACCACTAATTCCAGAGTTTTCAGCACCCCAAAAAGAAACTCCTACCCATTGGCAATCACTTCCCATTCCACCTCCCACCAGCCTCTGGCAACCACCAAGCTGCTTTCTGTCTCTGTGTAGTTGCCCATTCTGGACATTTCAAATAAATGGGATCAAACAATGTATGGCTTTCCGTGTCTGGCTTCTTTCACTTAAAATATAATGTTGATCCTTTTAAGGTTCATCCATGTTGTAGCATGAATCACTGCTTCATCCCTTTTATGGTCGAATAATATTCTGTTGAATATATATGCCACAGATAAAAATACATTCAGCAGTGGGTGGCATGACTGTTATGCATAATGCAACTATGAACATTTTTGTGTGTGTGGACATCATTTTCAGTTCTCTTGGGTCTCTACCTAGGAATGGAATTGCTGGGTCATAAGTTAGCTCCGTGTTGTTGAGAGGAACTGCCAGACTGTTTGCCACAGTGACTGCACCCCTTTGCTAACCACCAGCAATGTGTGAGGGTTCCTGATAACACAGGTTTATTGTCCTTTTTTTAAATTATAGGTCTTCTACTGGGTGTGAAATATCTCATTGTGGCTTTTTTGTTTGTTTGTTTGGCCACGCTTCATAGCTTGTGGGATCTGGAGTTCCCTGACCAGGGATCGAACTGGGGTCCTTGACAGTAGAAACACAGAATCCTAACCACTGGACCACCAGGGAATACCCTTGTTGTGGTTTCAATTTGCATTTCCCCAGTGACTAATCATCTTTTATGTGCTTACTGGCCACTTGTATACCTTCTTTGAAGAAATGACTATTCAAATTCACTGCTTGACTTTAATCAAGTTATTTGCCTGTTTGTTGTTGAGTCATAATAGGATCTTTATATATCCTGGATACTAGATTCTTACTAGATACATGATTGGAAAATATTTGCTCCATTCTGTGGATTGTTTTTCACTTTCTTGATAGTGACTTTTGAAACTCCAAAATTTTTAATTTTGATAAAGTTCAATTTATCTACTTTTTTTTTAGTTGCCTGTGCTTTTGATGTCATGTCTAAGAAACCATTGCCTTAGCCAAGGTCATGTAGATTTATACATATGTGTTCTTAGAAGAGTTTGATAACTTTTCCCTTTTCTCTCTTTCTTTTGCTGGGCCTTGCATCATGTGAGATCTTAGTTCCCCAATCAGGGACGGAACTGGTGTGAGGCTGGGGGGTTTATTTTTTTGCATATGGATATCCAGTTGTCCAAGAATCATTTATTGAAAAGACTATTTTATCTCCTTTGTCTTCTTTGTTCCCTTGTTAAAAATCAATTGGCTGTAAATATATGGGCTTAATTCTGGACTCTCAATTTTGTTCCATTGATTTCTATGTCTATCTTTATGCCAAGATCACACAGTCTTGGTTACTGTATCTTTGTAGTAAATTTTGAATTTGGAAGTCTGAGTCTTCCAATCTTTTTTTTCCTCAAGATTGTCTTGGAACTTCCCTGGTGGTTCAGTAGTTAGGATTCTGCTCTTCCATTGCGGGAACACAGGTTGGATCCTTGGTCAGGGAACTAAGATCCACAATGCCTCAAGGAATCGCCAAAACAAAACAGACGAAAAAAGAGGCAAAATGAGACAGAGACACTCAAGCAAATAATTACAATAAAAATTATATTAAAAAAGATTGTCTTCACTATTATATTTCCATATAAATTTTAGGATCAGCCTGTCAATTAATGCAAAAATCCAGCTGGAATTTTTAGGTATTGCATTGAATTCATAGATAAGTTTGAGGAGTGTTGCCATCTTAACAACCTCCAGTCTTCTCCTTCTTTCTTTTGGATATTTATTGAGTATAAATTTGAGCTCATGCCAAACATACTGTTTTGATTGCTGATTTCTGCTTAATATTCTATCATAAGCATTTCCCTGTGTTATGAAAGATGCAAGCATAATTTCAGTGCTATGCAATATCCCATTGTTTGGCTGTACTGTACAAAATGATAAACTCTTGAATGTTGGGTAATCTATCCAGGAAGGTACTTTGTTCTGGGTCCCTCATGATGCAGGCTTCTCCATACAGGCATAAGTAGATATTTGGGAGGACTGGTAGCACACAGAAAAGCAGCAGAATCAGAAAATAGGATCTAACAGGCTGCACAGACACTGATAGCATGTTTGTTTTAGGCATGCTCTCTACAACAGTGCGTTTTAAACATTTAAAAATTTGCACCATGATATTCATTTTATATTGTGAGTCCGTTCACCTGAAATAGAAATTTTACTAAATGACACTTAAATTTTTAAAAAATTAGTCAGGAGAAGCTGGTCTGCTGTAGTTACAAATAACCCCCAAATCTTAGTGGCTCAAGAGGTTTCACTCATGCTGTCTGTCGTTTAGCAGGAGAGCTCTGGAATTTAGTCTCTGAAGGCTTCCCCATCCAGATCATTGCTGGTTTCAATGACGGAGGAAAGAGGCCATGGTAGGCAGAAGAACCCCCCACCCCGCCACCCCCGCTAACAATGTTTACATCCTAATCCTTGGAACCTTTGAATATGTCATATCATTTGGCAAAGGGGAATTATAGTTGCAGATGGAATTGGGTTTCCTAAAATCAGCGGATCTTAAAGTAGGGAGCTGCATGTTTTCATGCAATGGGTCTCTGAAAGTGGAAGAGGGAGGCAGAAGAGGAGGTCAGAGTGATGCAATGGGATAAGAACCTAACCTGGTGTTGCTGGCTTTGAAGATGGAGGAAGAGGCCTTGGGACATGGAATGATGGTGGAAAGGGCAAGAAAACACTCCTAGAGCTTCTGGAAAGGAACGCAGCCCTGCCAACACCTTGATTTTAACCTGTGCGTGCATGCTCAGTTGCTCAGGCATAGAGGAATACTGGAGGGGGTTGCCATTTCCTCCTCCAGGGGATCTTCCCCACCTGGGAATCAGATCACCATCTCCTGCATTTCTTGCATTGGCAGGCATTTTTTTTTTTTTTTTTTTTTTAACCCCTGAGCTACCTGGGAAGCCCCATGATTTTAACCTAGTGAACTTCTGAACTTAAAACTGTAAGATACCAAGTTAATGCTGTTGTAAGCCACTAAGTTCATGATCATTTATTGTAGCTTCCATAGAAAATGAATATAAACAGCATGGGGTCCTCATGCACCAGCTCTTAAATACTTCTGCCTGGAAGTGACATATGGCATTTCTGTGCCTATTTCGTTGGCCAGAGCAAGCTGTATGGGCATATCTAACTTCACAAGACTGGAGAAATTTGATCCACACATATGCCCAGCCTTAGAGGGGATGGAATATTGGTAAATACAATAATATCTACTACTTGCCATCTGCACCTTATACTTATATCTTCTATTCCATTCAACAACAACAAGCAAAAGTGCTAGTGGCAATTCTATAAGTTGATTTCACTGTCAACTAATGGATCGTGACCCCTGGTTTGAAACACATTGCTCTACCGACCCTGCTCTGACCAGGCTGATGAGCCACAGGACACACCCTTCACCTAGTTGATTGGCCCAGGCATGGGACACGTGACCAAACTGACCAATCAAATTCCTCTCCTGGGAATTTGGAATTGGGCCATTGAGCCAGTTAACAGTGCGAGGCAGAGCAGAGGCAGAGTAGAAACAGGGTCAGAGTGAGAGCCACATGGAAGCCAAAATGATGGAGAGGCAGAAAAGCCCTGAGTAAGCAGAGAGTTGGTCCACAGAGACAATGGAGCAGCCGCAAGGAGAGCAGCGCAGGCAGGAGAACATGCGTCTCCAGGGGGAAAGGTGGAGAGAGAGAGCCGCTGCCTGAGAGGTTGATGGCTTCCCCGTTCCTGGCTCTAGCCCCCGTGCGTCCTGGCTGCATATCCTTCCCGTGAGATTTTGCTTCTTTCTTCACTGTCTTCTTTTCTTGAGTTCTTCTTGGTGGGTTTCTATTCCTTGTCTCCAGGGGAGTCTTACTCAGCTAGAACGCTGCTGGCATTTCTTGTATGAGACCCAGCTTTGGCTCCGAGGATCAGGCTTGGGGCACAGCTGGGACTTGGGGATGAACCAAACCCAGGCATCCCACAGTCTGCAAGTTTGCCTTTGACTTCAGTCTTGCATGTTTGTGTTTGCTCTTCAAAGTGGACAGACAGAAGCCGTCTGTGAGGTGCTGCACAGGTGGGGGTCCTGGTGAGCTGGAAGCACCCCTACATGGGCCTTTTTTCTGACAGTGTTGGGGTCAGGAAGCCAGTGGAGTTGTTTCAGGGATGGTTTGGCTGTGGGACAGAGTGGAAAAGACACAGGCTTTGGAGACAAGCAGCCATCATTCACCTCTTTGAGTCTCGGTTTTCTCATCTCTGATATGGGATTGTGGAAGGATCCACAGCAGTGTTCTGGGGAAAATACTCAGAGACATGACCATGACAAGGGTGCACAAGTCTAGAGGGCACGGGCAGCTGCTGCTTTTGTTGTCTGAGGAAGCCATCGGCATCCTGCTCCCAGAGAGTGTGGTCTGGGACTGACTGAGTTAGCAGTAGGACGTCCCCCCAGTCCTGGGCCGGCCGGGCTTCCTGCCCCTCGTCACCTTCACTCTCCTCCTCGCCCCTTACTCACTCTTTCATTACGTCCCTCTCCTCCTGTCAATTCCCCTCTTTTCTGTTATTCTTGATGCTGATAAAAACACTTGCTTTAGGAAAGCAGCAGGGTTGAACATAAAATTACCTTTCTCCTTGTATACTGTCAGAAGGCAGCCAGGCAGAACTGTGTCTGAATCCTGACTTATTAGCCCTTTGCTTGCTGTGTGCTTCTGGGAAAATTCCTACATCTCTCTGAACCTTAAGTGTATTATCCATAAAATGAGAATTATAATGCTCATTTCACAGTGCTGTAATGAGAAGTAATTAATTGGGCACTCAACTAACGCTAGTCCTTTTAAATGTTAATTCCTTCTTACTTTCTTCTTACCCGCCTTCCTTCCCTCTTTCCCCTATCACTCCTCCTAGCTGCTCTCTGTCCCCCGGCCTCTTGTGACCAGGGTGCCCCTACTCCCTCTCAGGGGCCACTGGGATGGCTTCTCCTGACTGAGTTCTTTGTGGCCTCAGGCGTTTGTGGCCCTCTCGTTTCCCTCTGACCCGGGGCTCCCGAGGGATGGACTGAGGCTTCTGGAAGCAGCAGGGATTTTGGTGGCATGTCACTTCCCTGGTCTCCTCTGCAGGTCCAGCCTTAGTTTGGGAGCTGTTGGTTCAAATCGTGTCATCTGTATTTTTTTTTCTCACTTTGATAATTATTATGCCCCAGCTGACTGTGGCATCTTCACACTCCAAACAATGATAAATATTTATGAGGAGGAGAAAACCCAGAACTCCTAGAGGAGGTGGAGGAGGGATATGCTAGGCTCCTATTTGCAAGCCAAGCTCAGACCCATCAGTGGTCCCTTGGGCCCCGGAAGTAAGGGGTGGGAGTAATGGGGGCGGGGGTTCGGGTGGGGGGCAGTGCTATGGAGGCAGCACAGAGCCACAACCTCAGTCTCCTTCTGGCAGGACTTGCTGACACTTTGGGCCTCACCCTGCCTTGCCCTGGAGGCCTGCTAGACCTCTTGCCCCTCTTAGTGGCTGTTTTGCGGCTCTGTGTCGGCTCTGTCACTCTGTGACTATCTCTCCTTCTCTTGTTTGTTTATGATCTCTCATTCCATCTTTTACTGTCACACCTCCAGGGCCAGCATCCCTTTCTCTCCCTCCTTCCCTCCCTGCCCTCCTCTAACACCCTCTGTCTCTACCTTTATTCTCTCCCCACTCAACATTCCTCAGAGCAGTTCTGGGGCTGGATGATGGTGGACAGGGGAGGGACCCCAGACTAGGCTCAGGGAGAGACCAGGAGGAGCTGCAGAGAACCACCTCTGCCTGACTCCCAGTCCTGTGCTCTGCTGTGCCATCCCAGGCACATCCCCTCCCTTCCTGGCTTCATGCTTCAGTCGATTCCTCCCCTAATTCATTCATTCATATTCTCAACTAATATTTACTGGCTGCTGGCTTTCTGCCATTCATGAACACAGGTGTATCGAATACCTACCAGGGTGTGCCATTCTAGGGGCTTGGAATGCAACAGAGGACAAGAGACCAAGATCTCTGCCCTCGTGGAGCTAATATACAGGGTTACATGTAACCCCAGAGTCAGCTGTGCCGTGGGTTGGGGAGCAGTGAGTGCTGTGAGAGAAGGGCAAGTACAGCGAGAGCTCTGGCACTCCCGGGCAGGCGCAGGGCGAAGCTTCACCACATAAGGTGCAGGGCTGGGCCAGCGGATGCAGGTGGCTCTATGCGGGGAGAGCTTCCCAGGGAAAAGGGGCTGACTGCTGAGGCAAGGAGTGCCTTGCTGTGTTGGAGGAAAGGCAAGCAGGCTTGTGGCTGGAGGGGACGGGAGGGGGAGTGGGAGAAGTGATGCTGAGAGGTAAAGGAGGCGGGCAGACACACAGGGCTGTGCCTCTGCGTGAGCGGGGGTGGTCTGACCTGTCTTGGATGACTCCCTCCACCTGCTGGGTGAGGAATAGACCAAGGGGGCTGTCGAGGGCGCCCAGGGGAGCTATGAAGGCAGGCGCGGCGTCTCAGAGTGGTGGAGATGGGAAGACCCGATGGTGCTGGGCACTGTTCCGGCTCTCAGCGCTTGTATGGAGCCTGCAAGTCACTCCAGGCCCCTTGTTCTGGTCCTGCTGAGAGATGCCCTGCAGGCACCTCCCCCAGGGCGGAATATGCTAACCTGGTCTTCCCACTCTTTCTCTCCCCAGGGTGTTCAAGAAGGCAAGCCCCAATGGAAAGGTGAGTCTGTGGCAGCCCCACCCTGGCTCCTCTCTGTCCCCAAACTCTCTTCTCTTTTGGGCATCTTTACTGGAAGACTGGCACACCCTGTCTGAGGGGGAGACACAACCCTGTCCTCCCTCAACTACAGTGACAGGGACCCTCTCAACAAACTGTCTGAGGGGGCAGTGTAACTCCTCTGGACTTTAGGGTGCCCCTGCTCTGGTATGGGGAGACACAGCCTATCCCCGAGAGGCTGCCTTGCCTTGTGAATGCAATAATTAGAGCCAGTGCCAAGGGCCTCAGGGGAACCTAGTCCTCTGGCATGAGCGGCCCCTGGAGCCTCTACTGAGCCCTGTTACCTGGGGCAGCTCCCAGGGCCCACCCCACTCTCTTAACACAGTCCCAGGCCCCATCCTGCTTTCCTCCCAGATCAGCAAATGGGTATGACTGACATCATTCCATGTTAGGTCTAGGCTGAGCCAGTGGGGGTTGGAGTAGGGTGTACTGAGATAAAAATAAGGCACAGCCAGATGGGGAAGGCACACATAGAAAAACTAATCAATATAAAGTGCAAGTGTGTGATAGAGGGGTGCATGGGGGCTGCAGACCCAGCCTAGGTGGTCAGGGATGGTTTCCCTGAGGAGAGATGCACTCCCAGGCAAGGTAGGGAGGAAAAGAGATGCAAGGCATGAAGATAAATCACGGCAGAGCTGGGTCCTGGAGCCTTGGAGTTGGGCTCAGAAGATTGGACTCCTGGCCCATGCTGGTAGATGACATCACTGTGTGTGCTCACATCCCCTTTCTGCGCCCACAGCAGACATTACCAATCACTGGCCACCCTTTCCTGTTGAGGTGATATTCCATCTTGGATTCTTCTCAACCCAGGGCTCCAGGCAGCCCCTACCAATCAGAGTTGACATTTGGAATGAAATTTGTTTGTCATCTTGCTTCTGGACACTGAGGAACCATTACAGTGTTTTCAGACCAGACTTCCATGGTTAGATTTGCATTTTAGGATGACCAGTCTGGCTAAGGTGGGGGAGAAAGGTCCCAGGTGTGGGAGGCTCCAGTTCAGTTCAGTCACTCAGTCGTGTCCTACTCTTTGCAACCCCATGAATCGCAGCACGCCAGGCCTCCCTGTCCATCACCAATTCCCGGAGTTCACTCAGACTCACGTCCATCGAGTCCGTGATGCCATCCAGCCATCTCATCCTCGGTCGGCCCCTTCTCCTCCTGCCCCCAATCCTTCCCAGCATCAGACGGCCCCTTCTCCTCCTGCCCCCAATCCTTCCCAGCATCAGAGTCTTTTCCAGTGAGTCAACTCTTCGCATGAGGTGGCCAAAGTACTGGAGTTTCAGCTTTAGCATCATTCCTTCCAAAGAAATCCCAGGGTTGATCTCCTTCAGAATGGACTGGTTGGATCTCCTTTCAGTCCAAGGGACTCTCAAGAGTCTTCTCCAACACCACAGCTCAAAAGCATCAATTCTTCAGCGCTCAGCCTTCTTCACAGTCCAACTCTCACATCCATACATGACCACAGGAAAAACCATAGCCTTGACTAGACGGACCTTAGTCAGCAAAGTAATGTCTCTGCTTTTGAATATACTATCTAGTTTGATCATAACTTGTCTTCCAAGGAGTAAGAGTCTTATAATTTCATGGCTGCAATCACCATCTGCAGTGATTTTGGAGCCCCCAAAAATAAAGTCGGACACTTTCCACTATTTCCCCATCTATTTCCCATGAAGTGATGGGACCGGATGCCATGATCTTCGTTTTCTGAATGTTGAACTTTAAGCCAACATTTTCGCTCTCCTCTTTCACTTTCATCAAGAGGCTTTTAGCTCCTCTTCACTTTCTGCCATAAGGGTGGTGTCATCTGTGTATCTAAGGGTATTGATATTTCTCCCGGCAATCTTGATTCCAGCTTGTGTTTCTTCCAGTCCAGCCTTTCTCATGATGTACTCTACATATAAGTTAGATAAGCAGGCTGACAATATACAGCCTTGATGTAGTCCTTTTCCTATTTGGAACCAGTCTGTTGTTCCATGTCCAGTTCTAATGTTGCTTCCTGACCTGCATACAGATTTCTCAAGAGGCAGGTTAGGTGGTCTGGTATTCCCATCTCTTTCAGAATTTTCCACAGTTGATTGTGATCCACACAGTCAAAGGCTTTGGCATAGTCAATAAAGCAGAAGTAGATGTTTTTCTGGAACTCTCTTGCTTTTTCCATGATCCAGCGGATTTTGGCAATTCGATCTCTGGTTCCTCTGCCTTTTCTAAAACCAGCTTGAACATCAGGAGTTCACCGTGCACCTATTGCTGAAGCCTGGCTTGGAGAATCTTGAGCATTACTTTACTAGCATGTGAGATGAGTGCAATTGTGCGGTAGTTAGAGCATTCTTTGGGATTGCCTTTCTTTGGGATTGGAATGAAAACTGACCTTTTCCAGTTCTGTGGCCACTGCTGAGTTTTCCAAATTTGCTGGCATATTCAGTGCAGCACTTTCACAGCATCATTTTTCCAGATTTGGAAACAGCTCAATTGGAATTCCATCACCTCCATTTGTTTTGTTCGTAGTGATGCTTTCTAAGGCCCACTTGACTTCACATTCCAGGATGTCTGGCTCTAGATTAGTGATCACATCTTCATGACTATCTGGGTCGTGAAGATCTTTTTGTACAATTCTTCCGTGTATTTTTGCCACCTCTTCTTAATATCTTCTGCTTCTGTTAGGTCCATACCATTTCTGTCCTTTATCAAGCCCATCTGTGCATGAAATGTTCCTTGCTATCTCTTATCTTCTTGAAGAGATCTCTAGTCTTTCCCATTCTGTTGTTTTCCTCTATTTCTTTACGTTGATCTCTGAAGAAGGCTTTCTTATCTCTCCTTGGTATTCTTTGGAACTCTGCATTCAGATGCTTATATCTTTCCTTTTCTCCTTTGCTTTTCACCTCTCTTCTTTTCACAGCTATTTGTAAGGCCTCCCCAGACAGCCGTTTTGCTTTTTTGCATTTCTTTTCCATGGGGATGGTCTTGATCCCTGTCTCCTGTACAGTGTCACGAACCTCATTCCATAGTTCATCAGGCACTCTGTCTATCAGATCTAGGCCCTTAAATCTATTTCTCACTTCCACTGTATAATCATAAGGGATTTGACTTAGGTCATACCTGAATGGTCTAATGGTTTTCCCTACTTTCTTCAATTTGAGTCTGAATTTGGCAATAAGGAGTTCATGATCTGAGCCACAGTCAGCTCCTGGTCTTGTTTTTGTTGACTATATAGAGCTTCTCCATCTTTGGCTGCCAAGAATATAATCAATCTGATTTCGGTGTTGACTATCTGGTGATGTCCATGTGTAGAGTCTTCTCTTGTGTTGTTGGAAGAGGGTGTTTGCTATGACCAGTGCATTTTCTTGGCAAAACTCTATTAGTCTTTGCCCTGCTTCATTCCGCATTCCAAGGCCAAATTTGCCTGTTAGTCCAGGTGTTTCTTGACTTCCTACTTTTGCATTCCAGTCCCCTATAATGAAAAGGACATCTTTTTGCATGTTAGTTCTAAAAGGTTTTGTAGGTCTTCATAGAACCGTTCAACTTCAGCTTCTTCAGCGTTACTGGTTGGGGCATAGACTTGGATAACTGTGATACTGAATAGTTTGCCTTGGAGACGAACAGAGATCTTTCTGTAATTTTTGAGATTGCATCCAAGTACTGCATTTTGTACTCTTTTGTTGACCATGATGGCTACTCCATTTCTTCTGAGGGATTCCTGCCCGCAGTAGTAGATATAATGGTCATCTGAGTTAAATTCACCCATTCCAGTCCATTTTAGTTCGCTGATTCCTAGAATGTTAACGTTCACCCTTGCCATCTCTTGTTTAACCACTTCCAATTTGCCTTGATTCATGGACCTGACATTCCAGGTTCCTATGCAATATTGCTCTTTACCGCATTGGACCTTGCTTCTATCACCAGTCACATCCACAGCTGGGTATTGTTTTTGCTTTGGCTCCATCCCTTCATTCTTTCTGGAGTTATTTCTCCACTGATCTCCAGTAGCATATTGGGCACCTAATGACCTGGGGAGTTCCTCTTTCAATATTCTATCATTTGCCTTTTCATACCCCACGCCCAAGGTAAGAGAAACCCAAGTAAGATGGTAGGTGTTGCAAGAAGGCATCAGAGGGCAGACACACTGAAACCATACTCACAGAAAACTAGTCAATCTAATCACACTAGGACCACAGCCTTGTCTAACTCAGTGAAACCAAGCCATGCCTCTGGGGGCAACCCAAGAAGGGCGGGTCATGGTGGAGAGGTCTGACAGAATGTGATCCACTGGAGAAGGTAATGGCAAGCCACTCAGTGAAAGGCAAGCTTGTCAGTATTCTTGCCTTGAGAACCCCATGAACAGTGGGAGGCTCCAGGCAGTAGACTGTCAAGGAGCTGGTGCATAATCCTTTCAGGCGTGGCTGTGAAGACAGAAATCTGATGGAGGGTCAGTTGTCAGCATTGAGGCATTGTGGAGGAGTATGGAACATCTGGAATGGCACTCTGGATTCTAGCTCTGGGGTTCTCCTCTGAAGGCTGGCAACCAGCAGGGCACAGACTTACAGCCTTGGGGAACAAGTCCTTGTTTGAGTGGATCCCTGCAGACTACACAGAGGCGGGGGAGCTATGAAGGGCTCAGAGCTCAGTGTTCAGGAGTCCCCCTCACCTCTCGGTGCCACAGGCCCTGCCCGGGGTCCCCCCTCCTCTCAGGGATGCACCCAGCACTCCCACTCAGCAAGCACCTTCTCTGCTGCCACTCCACGCTCAGTGGTGCTTGGTGTGAAGGTCACTGCAGGCCTCAGTGTCCTCATCTGCAAAATGGGAGCAAGAACTTCTTTGCAGGGTTTTGGGATAAACAGGCGCTTTAAAATTTATACAAGGCCTTGTTATTCCCAGTATTAGGACTGGGGATCAAGTCCACGTCCAGTTAGGGATTTCAATGATGAGGGTTAGGGTTGAGTCCAGGGAGTTCAGGAGCAGCTTCAGGGTCTCCTCTGGGGCGGGGGGCCCACAGCTGCTAACGCCTTCTGTGCCTCTCTTCCCCAGCTCACCGTCTATCTGGGAAAGCGGGACTTTGTGGACCACATCGACCTCGTGGAGCCCGTGGGTGAGTCCCTGGAGGCCGGGGGGTGGGGAGCGGTGGCCTGACCCCTCCCAGAAAAGGTTGAAGTGGCCCAGGAATATCCTGCAGGTCTCCAGAGGGGCCTGGTGCCAAGAATAGGATATGTGTGACTCTTGGCTCTAGTCAGCAAAGACTAACCAAGCAGCTGCTTTCCTCTTCAGCTGAGGGGCCTGTGAGAGGACGTTGTGGGAAGGACAGAGGTAGGAAGTGGGGCAAGCATCCTGATTATAAGGACGATGCGGATGTTGATGACTGCAGCCGCCACTTAGCATGAGTCTTAACTGTGTACCCAACACTGGGGGAACTACTGTTGTTACCATCCCAAGCACAGAGAGGTCAAGTGACTTCCTCCAGGTCACAGAGCTAGTAGACTGATGAGCTTGGATTCAAAGCTGGGCAGTCTGGCTCCACAGATACTTCGTTCTGCTCCCTTCTGATGGCAAAGGGTGGGGAGATGGAAAGAAAACTTAAGGGCTTGTGAAATGGAGGCTGTCTTCCCTGACATGGGGTTCTTACTAGGAGGCTGGGCTGTGGCTGAAGGCACCTTCCAAGGACTTTTTCCACTTCAGGACTTCTCTCAGCCTCAGCACTCTTGAGGTTTTGGATTGGATCATTTGCTGGCAGGGCCATCCCACATGTTGAAAGATGCTTGGCAGCGTTCCTGGCCTCTACCCATTAGACACTGGGAGTCCCCATCCCAGTATGGCAATCAGAAATGTTTTTAGACATTGCCAGATATCCTTTGGGGGCAAAATCACCTCCGGTTAGGATTCTAAGAACTGTAGGTCTCCTTAAAGAACTGTTGTTGTCTCTTCCTACAATTTGTTTGAGGGAGGGAGGCCTGGGATTAACCCTAATTTACAGATGTGGACAGTGAGACCCAGAGAGGTTAAATGATTGAAGAGGGACATGAACAAACCCAGGTGAGACCAAAGAAGGTGACAGGTTAGGAAGTTGGGCCCTGGAAACCGCAGGAGGCTAAGTCCAGATGAAGAAAGTGGGATGTGTTGCTTGGGGGAAAATTCACAGGGAATGTGGCCTGGGAGCTATCCTGGGGCCAAGAGGGCAGGAGAGATGTGTGGTTCCAGAGCCCTGGTGGGGACAGATGGAGCAGAGAGCCAGGTGTCAGCTCGCTGGGAGGAAGGTCTTTGTGACCTTGGGGCAGGAGGCCTGGCAAGTCCCTGGGGTCGCTATGCGGGCTGTGGGCTGCAGAGTCCAGCTCTACTCTGAGTCCTTCCCTTCCTTGCCTGGAGCCAGACAGACCTACTTTTTCTCCCAGCCTGTAGGGTGTTCTCTGAGGCTCACCAGCCTCTCTGCCATTTCCATCTCCCCCATGAACTTGGAGGTAGGGAGCAAATATCCCCATGTTCACCTGTGGCCTGCTCACCTGTGGCCAAGGCAGTTTCCTATGGGCTGTCTGAGGCCAGGGCTGTTCATACCCATTAGCCTTTAAGAATAGTAATGGGGTCACGGAGGCTGGGCATCACGGGGTCTGGGGAGAAGGGCAGGAGGCATCTGGCTCCCCTAGTATACGTAGGCACCCTGAGAATCAGCCAGTGTTCACAGAGCACCTGCTTCACGCCAGGCCCTGTGCTAGACCCTGTAGATCCCAGCGAGTCCTGGGACGTCATACCAAGTTAATCAAATGACCTACAGTGAGAAAAACTTCTCCCTTACATCACTGAGCAGAGAGAGCATCCTTTGTCTTCAGCTGGACTCTGTACTCTCAAAGTCAGGCCTTGGGACATTCTCCATGGTCACATGTGCCAGGCACCACCTAATACTTTAAATGTATTAATTCATTTAGTCCTCCCAGGAGCCCTATGAGCTGGGTACTACAGGTCTGCAAATCCCGAATCCAGAAGCCCTGAGAGCACCAACTTGTTCATGAGTTTGACACAGAATTCATTTAGTGGCAGCCTGGCCTGAACTGATGGGAGGTCACTGATGCCTTAGTTAACTTCTTGGTGAAAATAGTTTCCCTGCAGAGGTTTTAATGGGCTAGACAAGGGATGCTGCCCCAGAGCTGGCAGAAGGCATTAGAGAGATACGGAAGAGGGACCACATGGCCTTTCTATAATTCAAAACTTCTGAATTCCACAGTATACCTGATACTGGGGTTTTGAACTCATCTTCTTACTCTGACTAACAGATGAAGAAAGAGAAGTTAAATAACCTGCCTATAGTCGTGAGCTGGGTTTGTCAGGCCAGCCTGGGTCAGTGGGTGGAAGGAGCATGGTGGTAACATTCACTGGCTGCTGGCCTCCCCATTCCTCTCATGATGCTTTTGTTTTGTTTATAATGATTTTATTTATTTTTGGCTGTGCTGGCTCTTCATTGCCGTTTGGCCTTTTCTCCAGCTGCAGGGAGCTTGGGCTACTCTGCAGCTGCGATGCTCGGACTTCTTGTTGTGGTGGTTTTCTTGTTGCCGAGCACGGGCTCTGGGGCGCTTGGGCTTTAGTATGTCCAGTGTGTGGGCTCAGGAGTTGCGGCTCCCAGGCCCTAGAGCATAGGCTCAGTAGCTGCGGCACACAGGCTTAGTAGCTCTGCAGCATGTGGGATCTTCCCGGATTAGGGATCTAACCCGTGTCTCCTGCATTGGCAGGCGGATTCTTTGCCACTGTGCCGCCAGGGAGGCCCTCGTGATGCTTGTGAACCGACAAATGGTTGGGTTTGAATTTAACATGGTGTTTGGGGCTCAGACCTCCCTGGTGGCGCAGACGGCAAAGCATCTGCCTATAGTGCAAGAGACCTGGGTTCGATCTCTGGGTCAGGAAGATCCCCTGGAGAAGGAAATGGCAACGCACTCCAGTATTCTTGCCTGGAAAATCCCATGGATGGAGGAGCCTGGTGGGCTACAGTCCTTGGGGTCACGACTGAGCAGCTTGACTTCACTTTTTCGGGCTCAGCAGTTTGAGGTCATGTCTGCTCATTCCCTGTCCTTCCTCCAGATGGAGTGGTCCTCGTGGATCCAGAGTATCTCAAGGAAAGGAGAGGTGAGCTGTGGCCCCTGCCCTCAGCCTGACCTCCAGGTTGGGGCCTTTCTGACTCTCTGGCAGAACACTGGCAATAAGAGAGGCAACAAGCCCATCCCTGCCCCTCCCCACTGGTTCTTCCCGTGACGGCTCCAGTCAGCATCAGAGCAGGTGCTCTGGCCCCCTGGGGCAGCCCTGCCTGTACCTACTTTGGGAGACCCTTTTCATGCCTGAGCCCTTTTACATCAACCCATCGTGACTGTTGCAAGGCTGGGGGATGCAAATGGAGCAGGAGTTAGGGTCTTATTGCACAGAAGAGAAGACTTATTCCTGACACAGTCAAGGGATTGTCTAAGGTCAGCAGGAAGACGGGAGGTGGGGGTTGGGTGGAACAAGACACTGGGCCTTCCAGACACCACCTAGCACTGGTTTCCCCACCCTCTAATCTTCCCCAGTGTGCTTCTTCCAGGCCCCCATTGACCCTGTCAGGCCCTCTGCACACACGCCCTGGACTGACCCATCCAGCAGTCAGCCCTCGCCTCCTCCCGGGCCAGGCACCTGACACCCTTGTCCCAAGGGCAGCACCGCCCTCCCAGCAGGAGCTCTGGGACAGACTGTGTGCCTCTGAGAGACTGGCAGGGAGCCGGTTCCTGGGCTGCAGCTGGCACTCGGGGTGGGGGCATGTTTGCTACCCTTCCTGGCCCCTCCTCAGCACCCCCTTGCTCCCACAGTCTATGTGACGCTGACCTGCGCCTTCCGCTACGGCCGGGAGGACCTGGATGTCCTGGGCCTGACCTTTCGCAAGGACCTGTTTGTGGCCAACGTGCAGTCTTTCCCGCCGGCCCCCGAGGACAAGAAGCCCCTGACGCGGCTGCAGGAGCGCCTCATCAAGAAGCTGGGCGAGCATGCCTACCCTTTCACCTTTGAGGTCAGGGACTGCCAGCCCCCGGGGCCCCATTCCAGAAGCATCACCTCTAGCAAGCCCTCTGGGCAGGCACACGGGGGCAGCTGGGGCAGCAGCTCCAGGCCACGCAGTTTCCCCAGCATACCCTGGGGCCAGGGCACTGGCACTTACGCTGCCTGGTAAGTGTCTCTTCTCTGGCCGCTGCCAGAGGTGTCACCCTTACCTCTGCACTGCTACTGGCCCCTCCCAAGTCCAGGTCATCGGTGGGAGAAGGAGGGGTTGACGGGGGGTGCTGCAGAGAAAGGAGTCCTTTCTGGCCCCCGGGTCACTACAAGGCTGTCTCCTCCTTCATACTGGCTTCCCACTAACCCTGCTTCAACCCATCTCCCAAGCAAGAATGGCAAGGACTGGCTTTCCCTGCACAGCCGCCTTTCCACTCCAGGCTTCTGGATTTTCAGATCTCCTGTTTCTCAGACCCTGATTCTGTGATTCTGTGAAATCCCCTGACTGTGAGAGTCAGAGAAGGAGAGAGGATAAGGAGCCATCCTCTCTGTTATAGACATATTATGGCTGCTGTAAGGAACCCTTGCAAACCTAGCAGTAATTAAACCTGCCAATTAGAATACTAATGTGTTATTTTACAGTTCTGAAGGTCAGAAGTCAAAAACAGTTCTCATGGGCTAAAATCAAGTGTCAGCAGGGCTGCATTCTCTCTGGAGTTCTGGGAGAGAAACTGCTTCCTTGCCTTTTCCTGCTGCTAGAAACTGCTCACATTCTTTGGCCCCTGGCCCAGCCCTTTTCCATCTTCAAAGCCAGCAATGGCCGGTCCAGTCTTTCTCGAATCCCATCACTGTGATGTTGACTTTTCTGCTCCCTGCTTTCACTGTTAAAGACACTGTGATTACGGTGGGTCCACCTGGCTAATCCAGGGTAATCTCCCCACCTCAGGATGCTTCACCGAATTACACTGTAAGACCCTTTTGCCCTTTTAGGTAACATTATCACAGGTTTTGGAGATTAGAATGTGAACATCTTCAGGGGGCCATTATTCTACCTACCACAGTGCACATCGTAGAAAGACCTTTTCAGCTCTTGTTCTGTGGGGGCTGTGATGCACTGAAATCCTTGGCTTTATTGCAGGGGCTTCTAGTGTAACATGAGGCATAGCTTAGCATGTTCTGATGGGGTAAACATGGTCTGTCCTGTGAATCGCCTCATCTGATGGAAGGGACGTGGTCAGTCCTTAGGGGCCCTGGTCTGATGAATGTGTGTGGGGATGCATGGAGAGGTCAGTGGTGAATATGACAGGTGTCTCTGTCCTCTTAACAGATCCCTCCGAACCTCCCATGCTCTGTGACGTTGCAGCCGGGACCTGAAGATACAGGAAAGGTGGGTCACCCCCGAGGGAGCATCTCTCTGGGTTCAGGACACTGTGTCCTCAAGTCCCCAGCTCTCTGTCTGGAGGGTGCTGGAATTCTCCCTGTAGAAGACTCCTTGTATGTAAGCGAGGCTGATCCCACCTCAGATAAGCAGTATTTTCAGACAGGGCGGCACATATGGCATCACCCTCACCCCCTACACTCAGTTACATGCCCAGGGCCTCTCCCAAGTCATGCTCGCTGGCCTCGGTGTTGGCTGCAGAATGTTCTCTGGCAAACCGTCCAGCCTCACAAACCCTGTGTGGAGGTGCAGTCATTACTGTCTCAAAAGTGGGGAAACTGAGGCACGGACATAGGTGACCCCACGAGTGTTCCAGGCCTCAGAGCTCGGAGCCTGTTTCCTTATCTGTGAAATGGATGTGGTGGGATGTACCTCATCATCTGGTCCAAAGGGTAGGGCAAGCTGAAGGGGTGCCCAGGGCAGGGTCTGTATGGTTCGGGGTGGGGGGTGGTCCTATATAGGGCTGCTGAAAGGCTTGTTGTTATTTCTGGGCAACTGCCTTGTTGAGGACAGTGCCCCACAGTCAGCCAGCGGAGCTGGAGCGGAGCTGGGCAGGGAGCAGCTCTGTGGGAGGGTCAGATGAGGGAGGCAGCTCTGCACAGGCTGAGTGCAGGGCTCCTACTCAGACGAGGGGGTCAGGCCTGGGGACCTGACATTCACATCCAGCGGCCTTGTTAAATGGGAGGCTAGGTAGGCTGTGCTCAGCGGAGCAGGCCCTCTCCACTGAGGTCAGCAACCCTTCCCTGCAGGCCTGCGGTGTGGACTACGAAGTGAAAGCCTTCTGTGCGGAGAACCTGGAGGAGAAGACCCACAAGCGGTGAGGAGGGCGCAGCTTCTAAACCCGCCTGGGTGCGGGGCTGCCTGCTGGCAGAGGGAGGGAGACAGGACAGGCACGGTTCAGTTGGAGGAAGACAGAATTAACAATGCCTGGAAGTGGGAGAGGAGGGGCCTTGCATTCCAGCCTTGGAAACTCCAAGGGCACTGGGGAAGGCTGGCAGGTGGCGAGGGCTTCCTGGGGGAGGTGGCTCCATTACCCTGACTCAGGTCTCAGCACTTTTTCCTTTGCATCACTGTACCCGCTTCCCTTATCGCCCTGCTTCTAATCTCTTCCTCTCCAGACTACATGTCCTTTAATTTTGTTTTTGGAAAAAAATCTGAAATTCAGATTGTTTTAAACAGTGAGCAAGGTGTTTCCCGGCCAGCTTGGACCCCCATTTCCCAGTTCTCCTGGGAGGTCATCAGCAGGAGGTTGTGGGGGTGGGATGAGGGGGTGTCAATGGAGGCTTCTGAATAGGGAAAGGAAGTGGAGAAAGTGAACCCACCCAGGGCAGACGGAGGAGGTCCGCCATGTCTCACAGAGGGAAGCATTTTCCTGGAGAGACACAGCCCTGGGCAGACAGACAGACCAGGCTAGCAGCCAGAAATAGCTGGCCCTGATTTATGGGGTGAGCTGCCCAACCCCGCTCTCATACCTGCCCCTCTTGGGGTCGGGCTTTGCTTTGCCTCCTGGCAAGGCTGGCCAGGGTCCCCAACTCTGCGTCCTGCTTCAGGCTTCCAGAGGACGCAGCATCCTCTTAGGGAGTGGGCTGAGTTTGCCACCTGGTGGTCATATGATGCATTGCACATCTCCAACCCCAGTTGGGCAACTTAAAGCGTGTAGGGAGATGGGACCTTTGTCCCTTGCTTCTCTGTTCCCCGTTTCTTCTTAAGACTTGCGACCAAGAGAAAGAAGAGGGGTGTAGGTTGTGGTAAGTAGCCTACCTAGAGCAAGGAAGGGGAGGCAACATTGAGAACCAGCATTCTCAACCTGTTACCAATTTGACATTTTAAGTCCACACCAGAATTTACTAATAATGATGGAGCAACTCATACTTACCAGTTTATTAGGCACCAGACACAGTTCAATGTGATGGACATGTACAAACTAAGTTAATCCTCACAGCAACCCTAAGAAGTCGGTCCTGCTATCATCACCATTTTACAGATGAGGAGACTGAGGCATAGAGGTTAATTTACTTAAGGTCATATAATTAGTATGGGGAGAATTAGGGCTTTAAAAAAAAATAATTTCTTTTTTATGTAGATAATCTCTAAAGACTTTATTGAATTTGTTACAATTTGCCTGTGTTTTATGTTTTGTTTTTTTGGCCGTGAAACATGTAGGATCTTAGCTCCCCAACTAGGCATCAAACCTTCCTGCATTGGAAGGCAAAGTCTTAACCACTGGACTGCCAGGGATGTCCAAGAGCAAGGACTTCAACCTTGGTTATCCAGCTGTAGGAAATGGAGGTGGCTTATTTGAGAAATGGGAATGCTGGGATCACCACCTGACTGAGTCCCCATCCCCTCACCAAATCTTCCTGGCCCCATTTCCTCCCTGAGCCCATCATGTTCATTGAGCCCCACCTCGTCTCTGAGTGTCCATCCTCTCACTAAGTCTTTATTCTGTGTACTGGCCTAACTCCCCTAACGGAATCCACACCCCCATCACTGAATTCCATCACCTCTCCATGCCCTCATATCTTCCTGGGGCCCTTGTCCCCTGTGTATATTTTTATTTAATAGCTATTTGTTAAGTATTTATTATATGGTAGCCAGCACTGTTTTAGATACTGAGAATACAGCAGTGAACAATTTAGACAAAAACTTCCGTCCTTAAAGCAGGAGTCCCTAGCCTTTGTGGAGCCAGGAACTGGTTACTGGCTGAACAGGTTTCTGAACAGGAAGACAATTTTTCCATGGACCAAGGTCGGTGGGTGGGTAGGGGATGGTTTGGGGATGATTCAAGTACATTGCATTTATTGTGCACTATTTTCCCATTACTATTACATAAGCTTCTCCTTTGATCATCAGGCTTATATACCGGAGGTTGGGAACCACTCCCTTAAAGGGTTCATACCATTAGCGACATAAGGGATGCAGAAAGTGCTCTTTCTTAGCATCCTGGTGGTGTTGGTTTAGTTGCTAAGTCATGTCACAAAGAACGCCATAGACTGTAGCCTGCCGGGCTCCTCTGTCCATGGAATTTTCCAGGCAAGAGTACTGGAATCTTCCAGGCAAGAATACATGGAGTCTTCCAGGCAAGATCCTTCTGCAGGGGATCTTCCCGACCCAGGAATCGAACCCAGGTCTCCTGCATTGCAGGTGGATTCTTTACCAACTGAGCCACCAGGGAAGCATCCTGCTGGCTACCAAAACACAGATCCACACACAGTACTGCCACAGGATGGCTTGGCCTCTGATGTGGTGGGAGTTCAGACCAGGAAAAGATCAGAGTGGGTGGATCCAGGAAGTTTCCTGGAAGAACAGGTGTTTGGCTGAGCCTTGCAGAAGGAAGCAAATGAGGGCAGAAGCTGGAAGAGAGTGTTATAGGTTGTGACCCAAGGTATGCAAAGCTTCAGAAATAGTACTAGAGGGACCATCAAACATGAGAGTGAGGACCTAGAGGATGCTGGGGACTCCCAGGATGGAGGAGGTTGGAGTGGGACCAGATGCTAACAGGGCCCTATGCCAACGTCTGCAGTTTGGACTGGAGTCCAAGGAGATGGGAACCATGGCAATCTCCTGAGCAAGAGAAAGATGTGAGGGTCACAAGGGAAAGGGATGGAGGCGGGGGACTCTGGTCATCGTTTGCTCTGTCCATGTCCACTAGGAATTCTGTGCGCCTGGTCATCCGGAAGGTTCAGTATGCCCCAGAGAGACCTGGCCCCCAGCCCACGGCGGAGACCACCAGGCAGTTCCTCATGTCGGACAAGCCCTTGCATCTGGAGGCCTCCCTGGACAAGGAGGTAGGAGGTTGGGGCTTGGCATGGGTGGGGCTGCCCTCCCAGGGCTGGAGCCTTAGATCCCAGCCCTCTCACACCTTCTGGGATTCCTCAGGTGGGAGCTTCTGGCTCTAGCCAGAGGACCACAGGGCTCAGGGAAGCTGAGACCTCCTTGGGAGATTTGGGGAAGCCTCTGGGGACTGAAGGGGTGACAGAGGAGGGGTATGAGCCTGAAGGATGCGGTTGACTTAAGAAGTCAGTGTGCCTTCTGAAGAGTCCTGGGTCCTTACCGTCTCCCTGCATCCCCACCCCGTTTTGAATTGTGAGCACTCCCTCTCCCTCTCTGGGGCATAGCGAAGGCAAGTGCTTGGATCGGGATACAAATCGAGGCTCTTCAGTGAGGTTTCAGAGCCAGGGGCTTGATGTATCACTTACTCCAGCCCCTCCAATGGACAGCAGGGGAAACCGAGGCTTAGATAACCTGTCCAAGGCCTTACCGCTCTCATCTTTGTTACTGTTACTATTACTGTTATCATTACTTTTGGTGACCAACCCAGGACTGGAGCCCAGGATTGTAGTGTGCTTAGTCACTCAGTCATGTCCAACTCTTTGCGACCCCGTGAACTGTAGCGCACCAGGCTCCTCTGTCCATGGGGATTCTCCAGGCAAGAATACTGGAGTGAGTTTCCATGCCCTCCTCCAGGGGATCTTCCCAACCCAGGACTCCCCGCATTGCAGATGGATTCTTTACCATCTGAGCCACCAGGGAAGCCCAGAGCCTAGGATTATTACCTTCTAATTCAATTGTCTTTCAAGGTCCACAGAGGAACTTAAGTCTAACATGCCTGGTGGCTTAGCATAAGTGGGAAGTGACTGATGAGCTTGGGGCCAATATCAGAGTGGCCAAGGCCTGGGGAACCCCAGGAAATGTGTGTGGGGCCTCATCTCCCTCCCCTTCACCTAAAGCTTTGGAATCTTTCCCCCCTCCCGGCTACTTCTTCCACCTCCCAGATCTACTACCACGGAGAACCCATCAGCGTCAACGTCCATGTCACCAACAACACCAACAAGACAGTGAAGAAGATCAAGATCTCGGGTACCCAGGCAGAGGGCCAGTCCCGGGGACGGGCAAGGGGACTCCTCCCAGAGACTGGGGGCAGCCGAAGGCTCTCCCTTTGCTAACAGCCCTGTAAATAACTACTAGCCTGAAGGGAAGACTAAGGCCTGCTCTAAGCTGAAGGGTAAGGCTTTTGAGGCTGGTAACACAGGCTGCTCACTGGCCAGGTAATGAGTTTACTGTTGAAGCCCTTCTTCTAAGTTCCCTTGACAGAGCTGTCCTTGAGGGGGAGATTTTTGGTTATGGAAGGAAGTGGGCCTGTTCAGGCTGCCCTTTGGGTGGAGGATGGGGTCCATCTCCTGCAGAAACTCCTGGTGGCCTCTGGCTGTTACCTGGGGCTGAACGTCCCAACTCGGAGAGCCTGGGACCCCTGGACTCACCCACCTCGTTTCCCTCTTTCTCCACAGTGCGCCAGTATGCAGACATCTGTCTGTTCAACACAGCCCAGTACAAGTGCCCTGTGGCCATGGAAGAGGCTGAGTAAGTGAGCACAAGCCCAGCCTTGGACGGGTGGAATCAGCTGAGGAAAAGAGAAGCCCTGGGTCCAGTTATAGGTCCAGTAGCTCTTCTCCACCTGGCAGAGGGTCTGGCCTTAGACTTGCTGCTCAGCGTAGATGGCCCTGAATAGCTTTTGTAAAAACCACCGAGCCACTTGGGTTAGCTACAAGGAAGTACATGCTCCAGTCAGGGAAAAGACCCACTAAAACTAGAATGACAAAATAAAAACTAGTGAATCTGCGAGGAGTGGGGCTGTGGAAACCTAGATTGCCTGGAGCCTTCTGAATTGGGGTTGCTGCTGTCCCCAGTGGGCAGAGAAGGAAATGGGGGCAGAGAGATGTGACTTGCTCAACCTCACAGGGCTGGTCAGTGGCAGAGCTGGGGCTCCAAGGCTTGCTGCACCCGAGCTCTCTCATTGTTGAAAAGGGGTTGGGGGGTGGAGCAAAAGTAGGTAAAAACTGAACAACCCAAACATCTTACACACAATGGATAGAGATGAGATACAGCAAGTAAGGTCTTCATTGTAGAGCGTAGGAGGTGAGTGATCACTGCACAGTTCTTTCAGTTTTCCTATATGTTTGAAATTTTTTCATAGTAATACATTAGGGGAAAAACAAGCCACACTCTCTCCACTAAAAAAAAAATTATCCTAGTCATACAGCACAGGGCCAAACAGTACAATGCATTTTTAAAAACTTGCAGCTGCTTAGAAACCAAAGCTGTTGCGTCACCCCAGAGTCCCTGTTGTTTGCATGTAGAGCAGAGGTGTCCCCTTTTGGGTGGCAGTGGTCTCCCTGCCAGAGCTGGGCCTAAAGGTGGGCTCTTCACAGGGGAGGGAGGCTTAGAGCAGGGCTGGGCTCTGTGTCCTGGGTGGGCTGGGGGTGAGGCTGGGCTTGGCTCTGGGGGCATCTCCACACTAGTCCCCCTTCTTTCCAGTGACACAGTGGCACCCAGCTCTACGTTCTGCAAGGTCTACACGCTGACCCCCTTCCTGGCCAACAATCGAGAGAAGCGGGGCCTTGCCCTGGATGGGAAGCTCAAACACGAGGACACAAACCTGGCCTCCAGCACCCTGTGAGGACCCACCCTCCCTAGTCCCAGGCTCCCCACTGTGTGTTAGTTGCTCAGTCGTGTCTGACTCTTTGTGACCCCATGGTCTGCAGCCTGCCAGGCTCCTCTGTCTGTGGGATTTTCCAGGCAAGAACACTGGAGTGGGTTGTCGTGTCCTCCTGCAGGGAATCTTCCCCACCCAGGGATCGAACCTGGGTCTTCTGCATTGGAGGCAGATTCTTTACCATCCTCCCCAAATGGATCCACACCCACCTTGGTCCCAGCAGGGCCAGCACAGGCTCAGGCTGCCCTCTCCCTGACCATTGCCAGGGCCTGTCCTCGTGAGCTTGAACTGCCAGGGAAGCTGTCGCCCAATCCCACTCCTCTCCAGGGGTGCCCAGAGAACACGATGGACCACTCCACCAGGCTCCCTTAGTCAGTGCCTTGCCCAGGGGAGGGTGACATGGAGAGGCTTTGTGAAGGAGGCAGCTGCTCCTGACCTGGTCGTGTCTTCAGCTGGATAGAGTGTGTCCCTGAGGCAGAGCAGGGCTGGAAGGAAGGATGGAAGGAAGGGCAGGAGGGGCTTTTGGAAGGGTCTTGGGAGGAGAGGACGAATGAGGACGGGGTCTGGGAGTCCAGAGAGATGAGGGTGGTGAGCTGGGCTCAACCATATGTGGAGGTGTCTTGGAAGGAAGGAATCCCAGGGATCTTACCCCAAGGTCACCACTGCCTCTCTGAGGCCACCCTGCTCTAATGGACACCAGTGGATATGAGGACCCCTCTTGCCCTGTCTGCTGAGGTCCTGCCCTTCCTGGGGCCTGACCCACCTCTGCAGCACCTCTGCCCGCGATTCTAGCCCAAACGCGGTCTTACCCGCCCTTGCATGTGCTACCCACTTCCCTTTTCTTCCCTGACTCAAATCCTACTTGCCTTCAACACCTAGAGAGCGCACCACCTCCTGCAGGGTCTTTCCCTGTGCAGGCTCCCCTCCCTTGCCTGCCCACTGCCCTCTCCTCTCTGCCAGCAGCAAGAGAAAGGGAAGCCACCCAGCAGGAAGAGCCCAGCCCTCAGCTCCTTGCTGGGACTCGGCTCCGGGAGGGAAGGAGCTGGTTCCCAGGGCTGCACAGCCAGACTCGGGGCCCAGTGCTCTGAGGTCCTGCTCCCCGAGGGCAGGCCTCGCTTTGCTCACACACAGGGCTCCGCCTGCACCTGGGGGCTGCGTGGTCAGGAGAGGGACCTATGTACTGCCCTGGCGCACCCCATCCTGCCATGTCTCACAAGACCCATGAACCGGCTTCCCTACGTCGCCTTGCAGGTTGAGGGAAGGAGCCAACCGGGAGATCCTGGGCATCATTGTTTCCTACAAAGTGAAGGTGAAGCTGGTGGTGTCTCGTGGAGGGTGAGTGCTCCAGCCCAGCCCAGCCCAGACCCCAAAGGGTGGGCGGGAAGGTCCCTGACGGCCACACCGGGTGCCCCATTCTGCCTACTTGCTGGATCTTGTCTTGTTCCTCTTCCTTCTCCTTCACCCTTTTCCCTTCCTGCTTCAGAGGCTTTCAGCCCCTCTCTTTTCCTCCCCTCTTTCTCCCCTCCCCTTTTCTTCTTCCTCCTCTTTTACGTCCTCCTCCTCTTCCCTCTCCCTGGTCTGAGCACATGGGAGGTGGCGGGAACTTCCTAAGAGTCTGTGCTGTGGGGTTTCCAAGGGGTGCTATGCCCCTCATCACATCTCAGGGCACAGCACCCACCATACCCCCACTTATGCCCAGGCTGATCTGCTGGGGAAGTGGCTCAAGGAGCTCAGAATCCCAGAGCTGGATTGAGGGTGCTCTGACTGTCCCATTTTACAGATAGGGAAACAGAGGCCAAAACAGTTCCCCACACATTTCCCGAAATCTCCTTCTCTAATTTCAGGTCACAGGCTGGGTGCTGGGTAACGACGGTAAACCAAACATATTCCCTGATCTAGAGCAGAGTCGGGTGGAAGCCCAGAAAGAGCTAACACTTTTCCCCATATACTGAGCCAGTAGGTTGTTATCGATCTAGAATTAGGATTTCTAATTTGTCAGAGGGATTTTAATTCATAAATTTCTTTGAAAAGATTGGAAAGCTAGTAGCATTAGACATCAGGTCTCCTTTATTTTTAGAATAATGCCTCCTGTGGTGGTGGTGTATAATACTGGGCATGTATTACAGGACATCTCAGAATTGCAGATCTCAAATCCTGTGTCCTCTGACTCTTGCAAGACCCTGGGGTCTTGTGCCTCAGGCTCCTTCTTGAGGCATCCTCAGGGCATCCTAAAGTACTTCCTTCTGCCATTGGATAGCCCCAGCTTCCCCAGGCCCAGCAGCACAGGGCTGAACTTGTGTGTCTCCTTTACAGATGAGGACCCTGGGGCTGCCCTCACAGGGAGTTTGGCCTGGTTTCAGTCCCTCTGGCAGGGTTCACACCACTTCTGTATATCTCTGATGATGGTTATACCTGGGGTGGGTGGAGTGTGTCCCCGGGCCTAATCTACTCCAAAGTGTGGTGAATGAACATGCTTTCTGTTTTCTTCCTCTCTGAACTCTCTCCTGACCACTTCTTCCGCCTCCTCTGACCCACCCAGCCTATTGGGAGATCTTGCATCCAGGTAAAGCCCCTCCCTTCAACCTGATCAACCCACCTTCCTGAAGGGCCCAGAGAGCATTGTCCTGACTGTCCAGAGCCACGGTCCCTGGGTAGGAAGGACTCTTAGCACTCAGATTTTTGATTGCCAGACTCAGGCACGTGTGGGGACTAGGACTCTCTCCGGAGGGGCTGGGGAGGTGTGGTTTCTCCTTTCAATCCTTGCCCTGCTCTTCCATCCCACCCAAGTGACAAGGACCTTTGCAGACAGCAAAGTTGGCTTCGGTGATCTGGGGAGTGGCCCCCAATCAGTCTGTTTTACAGGATGTTTTGGATAAACTCAGGCTTTGTGGCTTTCAAACCCTTCTACGTGAATGAGAACTAACTGCTGGCTGAATGTTGCTAAGAAGTCCTGAGGAGCTCTGCTTCTATAGACAGGACTCCTTGGAACCAGCTGGATCCGCATGCATTTTCCACAAATTCATGTGCCCCAAACCCAGTGGCTTTGCTTCCTCCTGTCCCAGGAAGCTAATATTGCTCATCCCAAGAAACCTTAGTCCGTTAGGAGAAGTGAAATTAATTCAAGTCAACTTGATTCAATCTAATTCAGTAAGGACTTCTTGAACCCAGACTTGAGCCTAGCCTTATGAGGGAGACTGAGGTCCCAGAGAAGAATCAGACACACTCCCTGCCCATGATTGCTTGTCACCTGGTGGAAGGAAGGTTAAGGTCCACATTCTTCCATCCATATTCCGAATGGCGGTCTCAGTCTTCCACCAGCTTCCATTCTGATAGCTCACTTTTCCAAGTGAACTGAAGAAGCTGTCCTCTATGGAAGCAAAAAAAAAAAAAAAGTAAAAACAAAACCAAAGTCAAAGAAAAAAGCCACATTGTTTCTATAGCTTTATGAAACCTCCATGTCCCTGTTGAGGGGAAGTCATGATTCTGGCAGGCACAATCCTCACAGTTTAACCAAGCCTTTTACCTACATTACCTCCTGGAAGTGGTTCTAGAAGGTGAGTAGAGTTACCACTGTTTTCTAGGTGAGCTCAGTGAGACTTAAAGATGTAAACTGCTCCTCAGTGAATAGAGAGGCTAGGGGAACATCCCTTCCTGGTTGCATAGTTGGTTCCCCTGACCACTTCATCCCCTGCCCCATCCTCCCCTCAATCCGGCCCTGGCAGCAAAGTCAGTAAGGTGATGTGCCTGGAGGTGCTCAGGGTTGACAGAGCCTTGTAGAGTGACACTCCCCTGCAGAGTAAAGGAGCTTTCCAAGCTGCTTTTGTCCAGAGTGGAGAGAGAGTTTGGGTGGAATCACCTTCTCAGTTCTGAGTTGTTATCACACAGGGTTTTAAGGGTGTGAATTAGGGAGTCAGAATCCTCAGCCTGTCACTTTCTTTTAATAGCTGTAGAGCCTTGGACAAGATACGTTTTCTCCTTGGTCTTAGTTTCCCAATCTGTACATTGGGTATAATAGTAGGGTTGTTGTGAAGATTAAAAAGTGTGACTCTAGAGTACTGCTTGGTGTAAAGTCAGCACCCTGTCAGTGTCTGTTCTTGTTATTATTCTGTCAATCAGGGCCAAGGGCAGAGAAACCTGGTCAGAAGCACTAGCCAGTAGCACCACCCTTCCACCCCCATAGGGCTTCAAGGCTCTGAGCACAGTGTAGACAGCTCTGTGTAGACAACTGAGACCTGGGTCCCATCCAGCTTGAATATGAATAAACTCAGCAGTGCATTATCTAGATTGCAGGGGGCTCGGGCCACCTGGGCACTTTCATAGGACCCCCCGGAGATGTTGAGAGATAGGAGAGTGAGGGTGGGAGGAGTTTCAATCAGGAAGTTGGGAAGGGCAGTGGCAGGGGAGGCTGGGCCGTGACCATTGGAGGTCTGCAGGATCTTGAGGCCCCTCTGGAGCCACCCAGTAAGCATGCTCACTGCCCCGTGCCACCTCCCAGCTCATGGGAATTCAAGGAGCCTTCTCAGGAAAGGGGAAGTTTCCATTTCTTTCAGGAGCCAGAAGAGGTATCCCAGATAGGCTGATGCTCAGAGGGTGGTGGGACTGGGGCTTGGGGCCAGATTTCCTGCCACTTGGTCCAGAGCTACCTCCTCTGATCACAAAACCTTTCCCAGTCCTCAGATTGATGGGGCATTAAGTCTGGGATTGGGCTCAAGGCTCAACCTGTCTGGGTCTCTTTCAGCGATGTGGCTGTGGAACTGCCTTTCACCCTAATGCACCCTAAGCCCAAAGAGGAACCCCCACATCGGGAAGGTAAGCAGAATCTGTGGGTTCCTAGGATAGGGTTTCCCTGTCACCCCACCTCTCACTGAGTCAGCCTTCAGCCCAGGGTCACCCCTCTTCCCCAGTTCACAGGATCTTTTGTGAGGCCCACACTCCTATTTGCATCTGACTCCCCGGTAGACAGAAAGGTCTGGCTCTATTCTCTGTGGGCTGGGGGTGGTGAGGGTGGTGGGAAGGGCCATGTCAGGAGCCCTTGTCTCGCATCCAGGCACAGTTGAAGGATCTGCATGGATAGGATGATATCTGGGCACACCATCCCGGTGATATTTCCAAGTGATACCAGATTGGTCATATTTCATTAAACCTAAGACTGTTTCAGTCAAAAGAGACATTGTAGCACATACTGCAAAGAAAGAAAAATGTCCCCATAATTAAACTATGAAATGCCAATGACTGTAAAACAAACCGCAAGTTCAGAAATGTGAAAATGTGAGTAAACAGTTATATTAGAGTTAGTGAGTCAGGCATGCAGCAAATGACTCTAAGTTGTGTTGGAGACATGCCAAAAAGAGCAGGGTCCGGAGATTTTTCTGTTCCCCTGGTGCTGCTTCCTGGCCCTCCTTGGCTCTCCCTGGACCCTCCTCCCTACATTTAAGCTGGTTTGAGGTGTTTCTGAGACCAGGGACCAACCCTGGCTTCCTCCAATCCCGCTGTTTCCTTTCCCTCCCCTCCCCTAGCGTAGTTGTCCCAGGGTGAGGACCTGTGCCCACCTGCCCCCTCACCCACTCGCCAGTAACCCGTGGGCGGTCATCTGCCCTGTGTTTAGTTCCAGAGCACGAGACGCCAGTAGATACCAATCTCATAGAACTTGACACCAAGTAAGCAGAACCCTGCCTGCAGACATGGGTGGGGCGGGCCTTGGGAGGTGGGCGGGGCCACCTGGTTATTTGCATTTTTGCTAATTAACCCCCGAGGAGCAGCGGTCTAACCCGTCTGCTGAGAGCCGCCTCTGCTCACCTCTTCAGCAACCCGCTTGCCTGCATGTGACTTGAAGGACCCTCGGTGCCTGTTCCTCTTCCTCCTGCCTTGCTGGGGTCTGTCCTCCTCCCTCGTCCTTGCACGTCCGTCAGTCCGTCAGTCAGTTCGTCCATCCACAGCACCTGCTCGGCTGTCACAGGGCTGGTTTGTGGCCCTGGGCTGGGACCCTCCTACTTGGCTGGTGTCCAGCCAGTGGAATCAGCCTGTGGGGTGGGGAAGGTTCTGGGGATCTTCTTGTTTCTGACTCGCAAGGACCAGTCTGGATGGCCCTGTGGTCAAAAGCTGTCACCTCACAGGACAGTGGCCAGAAGGGAGGACCTGGGCAAACATGAACCACCTCCAGGCCCAAGCAGCTTTCTCGCTCCAGATCCAAATCTATGCTTCCTTTGTCCTCCAGGAGATGTGTCGGGTCTTAAGTCACCCCATGGAGGATGCCCGTGCAGTTGGCTGAATTCTGTGGGGCTGGGGCCTGGAGAGTGGGCCCATGTAGACATGTTTTATTAGGAGAAAGGAGCTCACTGTTCTTAGAGGCAGCCCTTAGCCCTGGAACCCCTCTCAGGCACCCTCTTTCTCTACTCACATTTTTTCCGCCTCCCCACCCCTGTTGGGCTTTGCGTAGCCCCCACCCCAGCCCCCACAGACCCTGTGCACCCAAGATCCCTCAGGGTAGAATGTGAGCTGACATTTCCCTGGAGAAAGGGCCTTTGGGGTTTTCTCAGAAAACAGGAATGCTTCCTAAGGGTAGTTGGGTGGGACCCTGTTCTTGGGGGACTCAGAATATGCTGTGAAACTGCTGTCGGCCTGGCTTCTTTGTGGAAATAAGTTCCTCCTCTGGCCCTAACCCTGCCTCACTCCCCCGCCCCCACCCACAATTTGATGTGTGCCTGAACCCCAGCTTCTCAAGAGCTGGGTTGATTTCCAGCCCTTAGCAAACTCATGCATGCCTCCCTCTGGTATTTCTGCAACTGGCTGGTCCCAGTGTCATTGATGGGCATCCAGATGTGCTGGCCTGGCAGGCCTTTCTATCCAAGACCAGTCCCAGAGGCCGGCCTCTGGGTCCTGCCGGGCTATGCAGGCCCCTCCGACCCCTCTGGATAAGCGTCCTCTCCCTGCCCTGCAAACATGCCTGTTTTCCTTGTCTTTCCCACCAGCGATGACGACATTGTGTTTGAGGACTTTGCCCGCCAGAGACTAAAAGGCATGAAGGATGACAAGGAGGAAGAGGAGGATGGTACCGGCTCTCCGCGGCTCAACGACAGATAGACTGGGGCCGCCCTCCCTCCGGGCAGCTCCAGGTCCACTCTCATGCACTAGGATGCTTGTTCGTCTTCTTCCTGTCCTGGCTCCCCCTCCCCTTTGTTCTTCCAGTTTCTACCAGGGGCCCCAGCGGTCTTCCAGGTCATGGTGGCGAACCCCTGGCCTCAGGATTGGCCCCCATCACCATGCCAACTGGGCCACAGGCAACACCCTCACCCTCTCACTGCATCACTTCTCCATCCCTCTTCTTTTCCTGTTGACCCTCAGACAGGCCAGCACGGCTCTGGCCTTGGAATTTTACTCGGGATGGGGAGCAGAAAGGGGAAGATGGGGCACAAGGGCTTGGCGGGGTGGGGATGGGGGCTCAAGACACATGAGAGGATGTGGCCACTGTCCCAGGTGATGAATACAGTTCTGGCAGCTAAAACGTGACCACTTTGAAGGCCAGCCTCCTCTAGCTGGGAGGGGACAGGCCCATGGATAGATTTTCCACATAGTTTTGCTCGAAGTTTGGACCCACCAAACACCTGTCTTCTTCTTCCCTTGTCCCTGCCCCCGTCCCTCTGTGACTGACAGTGACCTTGGTGAAGGTTTGTAGATCCCAGGAATGGAGCAAAGCAGTTGGGCTGACTTTCTTACCAGCAGTTACCTAGTCTAAGGCAAGTCGTGTGAAGTAGCGCAAGTCTATTTCAGTATCATCAGGATGTAACATCCTAGCTGCCTGTATCTTGCGTGTGTGTCATCCACAGATATGCACAGAGTGCAACAGAGAGAAGGGAGGGGCCTTTGGAAAGCACCAAGGTCTTGAGGAGGTGTCCTGAAGGGTGACTCTGAGATGGGGCCGGGCTGAGAAGATGAGAGATCCCTTCCTTAAGAGGGATCAGCGATCTGGTGGGAAGCAAGGCTGAAGGGCCAGAACGACTGAGGCCACCAATGTCTTCCTGCCCTTGCAGGTCTCCAGGGCTGGACTAGAAGAGAGCCCGTGAGACCTCTGTACCCACAGTCAAAGGGGGTCCTTCCATAGAAGGTGGAAAGGTCTACTGAGCTGTCCTTACCTGAAAGGAAGGGGGACTCCTTTGTTTCCTTGGGGAGCTGATGTCCACCCCCCGCAACACACACACAAACACACCGTGGTTCCCAGTGTCATGGGTGTGCAGTACCCATGGGCTGATGTTGGTATGATTAGGACATGGGGCCTACTTCAGGGCAACGGGACAGGCAGATGATGAGGCAGAAAGTGTTAAAAGTTATCTGTTTTTCTCTGATCTTTGATGCTCATTGCTGTGTGACTTTGGGCAAGTTCCTTTCCATCTCTGGGCCTTAGTACTTCACCTAGAAAACCAAGGGGTTCAACCAGATGATCACAAAGGGCTTTGCCTTCCCAGCTCTGCCTCCAAGAATTTGTGAACATTAGAGTTTCTGGTCTGGTGGGTGGAGCCAGAACCACTGATTCTGGTCTGTATGCCACCAGCGAGGATTCATTGAACCCTAGGCGTGGCGGGGCAATAGAGGGCACCTAGCACCACCACCCTACACCCACTGCAGGCCGAAGAAGGGCCCCTCTAAGGTACCTGGGCTGGGCCAGGGTGGGGGCTGCCCGAGGTCAAGCTGTGACTGTAGTTAGCATGAGCCACTTGGCCCTAGGGACCAAGTATTACAGAAGCCTGTATTTGCTGAGGCATGGCAGGGGGAGGGAAAGAGAGCTTTCGATAGGCACTGCACTACTTCACACCCTCTTTGGATGTCCTGAAGTTTGCCTCATACCCAAGCAGATGTGATTAGCAGGGCAAGGGGATCTCTTCCTCCTTTCTGTCCGTGTCCCATACTTGTGAAAATGGAGATGGCCAAGTTTTATTATACAAGCTGGATCTCAGCTCTTCAGTTCAGCCCCTCCTGGGATGGACTTTGCAACCATTTTCCATGGTGAAATTACCCAGTTCATATGCCTGGCACTGCGCCCCAGCCCTTCCCTGCTGAATCTTACTCTAGGGACCCCCACTCCAAGTCAGAAACAAGTCAGCTTGGGACAGTCGTACTCCCCCAGTCAATTCTAGGGTCCCAGCTGCATCCAGTCCCTCCCAGAGCTTGCTGGACAGTTTGTACCTCTTTGGGCAGCTGGAGAGTTAATGAACTGTTGGAACAAGGTATGGCAAGCATATGCTCTTCAGGGTTGTCTTCTGGAACCTTTGGGGCTGGTACAAGACCCTTTAGGATTTGTGGTGATCACTTACATACAAATAGACCTCTCTCCACATCCCTAATGCAGTCACACAAAAGCTTTGTCAGGCTGGTTTTTAATCTCCTTCCATCTCAAAATCACACTGACCATTTTGGGTTTATCACAGTGCTGAACTGAAATTTTCCAGCTGCAAAAAGCATCATGGGCCTATTTAACCTTTTATTTCCTCTTTGGGCCCAGGACTACAGAAGAGCAGTGGTCAAGTTCATTTGGCTTAACCATGATTGGTTGACAACTTCTCCACTTGGTGCTAAGCACTGGAGACACAGAGTTGGGTCAGTCCCAGCCCCTGTCCTCAGAAAGTGGTCAAGGGAGAGTTACGGGAGGTAATGAGGGACCATTGCCTTCAGGGCTCCATGGTTGCTGCTAGCCTGTACAGTGCCTTGATGCGAGTGAGAAACAGTGCCTCTTCCAGATGGCTTCAACCCACTTAGGAATGCACAGCTTCCCAAGTGGTCACAGGCTGAAGTTCAGCCCCACATGTCCCTGAGCTGAGTGCCCTCCTGCATAGCCATGTGTGGCAGCACAGTGAACAAAGGCCCAGATTATCTTTCCAAGCCTCTGGCTGGCTCCATACCCCACCCTATCCTGCAGCCCCTTCTCTGCAGGGCCCCTCTCCATCTGGAGTCAGCCTGTCCCAGTGAACCCCTGGAGTGAAACGGGGTGGGGAGCCCCACTCGGCTCCAGGCACCAGCCCACAGTCCTGGCACTCTCTGTCCACACATTTGTGGCCTGTGCTTACCACATCTCCCCACACTGAGATTTTGCAGTGGGTGGCATGTAGATAGCAGTCTGGGCAGGAAGAAAGAGCATGACCCTGGTGAAAGTCTACAGGCAGAAAGTCAGCTGGACTTCCACACCTTCCCAACCAAGAGAGGAGTGCAGTCCTTGTGAAGATAAGGACTGGGTTCTTTGGCTGGACTCCACCAGCCTCCTCGGTCTCAGAGCCCAAACCGGCAAGGTGAGCTCACTTGGGTCTTGGTTCAGCTGGGGGATTACCGACAAGCTGGTCCCATATGGTGCAGTGAAGAGTACCCTGGCCCAGAAGTCCACGATGCCTCTCCCCACTGGCTGTCGCTACGCAGCCGAGGAGCCTTGAATGTTTCACTGAACCCCCTGGGCTTGGTTTCTGTAACTGTGAAATGGGACAGTCATTTCTTTCCTATCCAACTCAAGGGACTTGTGAGGCCCAAAGGAGATGAGTATCAGCTCTGTAATCTGCAAATGGCTGCTCAGGCTGTGGCCTGCCACTACGTGGGAGCAGCCCAGGGTCACACAAGAAGTGTACTGCCAGTTGAGCCGTCCCTCCCACCCCTTCCATCTCTTGCTCCCGTCTCACTTAGGCAGAGGTCAACCAGAATGAGAGGAGGCCAGTTTGGCTTTGATGACCCAGCTGAGAAGGAAATTCAGACACTGTTCAAGAATGCCTGCCCCCCAGGCTGTGATCCCAGCAACCAAAACAGAGAGACATGGATAGTGTCAGTGATTGGGGAGCTGGGCGCATCTTGGTGTCAGAGACCAGGAAGGCTTGGATCTGATCTCAGGTTAGGAAGAGCCTCCAGCCCCCAGGCCTAGTGGGGCTGAACCCCCACTACCCTGCTGAAGAACCCCAAGAGTGAGGTGGAATAGAAATTGCCTGCCCCTTCAAAGTGTCAGGCCCCCTCCAGGATCAACCAGAGCTGCCAATTGTCACTTGGTGACACATGGGAGGGATTTGGGCTCGAGGAAAGCCCAGGCCTCTTAACTCTGAGATCTGAGTCCCACTTGACTCATCCCTGGTGGTTTCAGCAGCCCACAGAGGCAGCTTCCCTCCTGCCAGCGACTGGGGACTGAGCATCCTCCACCCATCCTGGAGGAAGGCATTAGGCCCCAATCTTGAACTCTCCTAGGGTCCCTTGGACATAGGCCTATAATCATTCTGATGTTTTTAAAGTCAACATGGACCAAAACAGACTCTCCCCACCCTCACGCGTAAGCCTGCCTTGGGCCTGGCAATTTGTTCTCCTGGCCCAGGCAGCTCCACCCCTTGTCCTCCTTCTAGGCTGAAATGGCCTAACTGTGGAGCAGGATCCCCACCTCTTCCACTCCCCTGCAGGCTCGCTGCACAGTGGCTCTAGGGAGAAGCCCATTGAAGGGGGAGCATCCTCCCCCTCCACCACCCATCACTCTCTTCCAACTCTTCACTCCAAAAGGGAAGTCAAAGCACAGGTCCCCGGGACCCATGATCCGTAGACTCTGAAGCACTTGTTTTCTAACCAAGTGCTGTGGAACCCCTGTATTCCACGGAGCTTTGTCAGGGGCTGCTAAGGTGGGAAGATGGGGTGGAGGCAAAGGCTATGTCTCCAACGCTCCCCACCCCCTCATTCCTACTTCCACCAGAACAACTCTTCTTTTATCTGTCTTGCCTATCAAGGTTTCACCTTCAAACTTCTCTTGGAAAAAACTTCAAACCACCATTCTGAGGTTTGATCCTAGACCAGCAAGCACAGGTTCTATTCTTGCTTTTCATGTTGGAATGGCCCTAGCATTCCAATACAAAGTATCTTCATATTGGAACTTGCATCACAGACCCAGGCCCAAACATTTGCTTATTCACACAGACACACATAGATGCACACACATGTAAAAAAACACGCAAATATTTGATGGTTTTGTAGCTCACCTCCACTGAAGCTCTGGCCTGGGTTTAACTTGGGCAGGGGTCTGGTGCTGTGAGGACGGGTCTTGTCCCTGATATTGGCCCAGGCAGTGTGGGGGACCGTGAATGAAGCAAAGAGGCCCAGCCCCACCCCAGGACTTGTGTCTGTGCCCCAGTGTGACACCTGACTTTCCTGACCTGGGCCCACGAGATGACAGAGGAGCAGTGTGATAGGAAGAGAAAATAGAGTTGGGTTCCTCTTTAATATACAGCCAAGTGGAGGAAAGTCCAGATTTCAAAAAGAAATGCTGAGGGACAACTTTATGACCAAAGTCCCTCCTATGAAGGCAGGATTCCTCCAGATGCCCTTTAAGCAGCAAGTCTCCCTGAAGCAATTCTAATAGGATTCTGTTCCCACATTTGCAGTCAACTGAGTGTGTGGGCTACAGGCGGGTCCCTGAAGAGAGGCTGGTCCCCCCCACCTGCCATCCCCCGAATTCTCTTCTTGCTGGCCTGTCCCTCTGCCCAGGTCCCTCACCAGGGCTGACTGAGAGGTGGGCACTTTGGGGTGACCTGGACCAGCGCTTGACACAGAATCCTGCCTGGCCCCCACCCGGGGAATCCCAGGTGAAAATGTGAGACTTAGGACACAGCAAGCCAAGCGACATGGAAGGAAAAGTGCCAAGTGCTAATCTGTGTTCAGTCCAAGTGTGCCCTTGAGGTCCTGATGTCAATTCCCCCTTGTGTAAGGTGGAGATAGTGTCAGCCTTTGCCCGCCTCAAAGGGATTACTGCAAGGGTCGTGGGAGAGGTGGGTATGGAGGGGGACTCACAAACTCAGGATGCATCTTGGCCTGCTCTGCAGATCCAAGAGCACTTGGGATCTGTGTAGGATGACCATCTTCCTGGAGCATTTCTGCTCAGTGTCGGGGTCTCGCAACAGTTGCTGGGGGAGTGGGAGCCAGCACTCAGCTGGGCGTGGGGACTGACAAGCGACTGAGACTGGTCTCCAGGTCTGTGGTCCTTCTGTTAAGTGATTCTTTCGTGATACCCTTATTCCTGGGCCACCTTCCAGGTTCATCTGTTGTACCTGTGGCATTCCTTATTATGTCAGATAAGTTATTACAGTTTATCGACTCTTAACAGGACAAATGAACAAAAGAACCATAACTAGGAGGCCATTAAAGGTCTTTTGTGACAGATGCCGACTGTGCTTTTATTTCTGTCTCTTAAGCCCACGGCAGGACATAGGCCAGAAAATGCTGCTGGCTGCCCTGGACTGGCTGGGCCAGGTGTCAGCTCCAACTCCAACCGGGCTCCTCACGGCTTCTCCTCTTCTCACTGCCACCTAGCAGTCTTAGGGCCTGGGGGAGCTGCCAAACCTCTGACCCGTCTCAGACACCACTGGATCCCGTGACTCTTGCTTTGCTCCTAGGATAAAGCCATCCCATCTTCTCTTTGGCATTTCTGGCCTCTTCAGCTGGAGTCCTGCCCCAGCCCCAGCCTGGTTCTCATTGAGGTCTCTTCTCCTGCTCTGTTGGATCTCCCAAAGTCACTTGGGTTTTGCATGACTTACCCACTGCCTGTTTCAAAAGAACTCCTGGAGGAGTGGTGATACGGGTGAGGAAGATTCAGAGTCCTAAATGACAGGATACTGTACTCATACGAAAGAAAGGTGCTGCTGGATTACATGATGATAATTCTAGGAAATTGGTCATATGTGAAACAAATTTTTTTTTATACTCCTGCAAAATAATGTGCAGCTTAGATCAGTGCATTGCCCTCCTGGTTGGCTGATCTATTTCCTCTTACTCTCTCTTCCAGCTAGAGAAGGGTGGTGGAAAGACTGACATGTGAGTCAGGAGACAGGAGCTAGAGCTTTGATTCTGCCCTCCCTCATGGACTGTGTCAGTCCAAGTCCAGATAAACAAAGCCTATGCCAGTATTTACAAAGAAATTGGTTATAAAAGTGTTGCAAGAGTTGAAAAGGGCAACCCAGGTACAACAGAAAATGACTGCCACCTGTAGGGTGGAAGGACAGGGAGAGGAGGCGGTGGTACTGAGCCAAGGACCAGGGAAGCCCAGCAGGGATGTGGAGGAGAGGGTATCTGGTGAATCCAGACCATAGAAGAAAGACCTCTGTTCCTTGGGGTGTGTAGGGGGGGTGGGGGTGGTGGGGGATGCTTCCAAAGCAGAGAGAGTGAGAGAAATACTCTGGTTTCTTCTCTCCTGCACTCCTATTGGCAGACTCTTAATTAGAAGCTAATATTCGCAGAATTGGGGGAATGTAGCCTGCAATGGTCAATGCCTTGCAATATAGAACAGGGGAAAATCAGGGGATTAGACCTGAGACCAAATAGACAAATGACCAGCTCTTTAATCCTCTCATCGAAAAAACAAAAATAATCCTCTTGGCCTGGATGCCACCACTTAGAAGCCCTGACACCTGAACAGGAGTCTAAACAAAGGTGAGGTGTTTCCTACTGTCTCTTTAGTTTTGAGCTTTTCTCCTTCTGTCACTGTCTTCATGGTATTTTGAGGCTTCATTTCTCTTAGCTTTTTAAAAACTTCAGCATTGGTGTTTCAAATTCTGATTGAGACAAAGTCCACCAGGACCCGTCTCTCCTACTGATTACATAAAAACTCTGACAAAAACAAAACACAACTACCTAATGACTCTGAAAATCAAACAGAAGCAGGCAGGTGGTCCAGAGGAGCAAAACTTTGGAAAAGTAATCTGATGGTTTAAATTTCCCTTTTATTTCTCTTTTCTTTTGTGGATTTGTGTTGAAATTAGAACCACCATCAACAGAAGGTGAGACACAACTTGAGGTCTGAAACTAAATTAGTTGATTTCTTCTTAAAACAACAGCAACAACAAAACCCAACATTAACCCAGAGTCTACACCATATAACATTCACAGAATCCAGGATACAATCTGAAATTACTCAACATACAAAGAACCAGAAAAAGAGGATGGATGATCAATGAGGACGTGCTGTGCTCAGTAGCTCAGTCGTGTTTGACTCTTTGCAATCCCCTGGACTATAGCTCACCAGACTCATCTATCCACGGGATTTTCCAGGCAAGAATACTCGAATGGATTGCTATTTCCTCTTCCAGGGGATCTTCCCAACCCAGGGATCGAACCTGCGTCTCTTGAGTCTCCTGTATTGGCAGGCAAATTCTTTACCACTGCACTGCCTGGGACACCCTCAATGGGGATTCATGCTCAATATACAAAAATCAATTGCACTTCTGTATAGTAACATTGAACAACTGGATCTTGAAATTTAAGACGGTGCCAAATAAAAAGATAATACCACCTACAGTAGCACCAAAATGGAAATACTTAGGTATAAGTATAGCAAAATATGTGCACAGTCTCTATGTACATCTCTAAACCAGCAAATATTGATGAAAGAAAGAAGACTGAAACAGATTGAGGCATGTACTATGTTCATGGATTAGAAAACTCAAATATTGTTAAGGTAGCAATTCTTTCCAAACTGACTATAGATTCAGTGCAATCCAAGATCTCTGCAGGATCTTTTTCACAGATGTAGACAAGGTAATCCTAAAATTTATATGGAAAAATAAAGGAACTAGACTAGCCAGGCAATTTTTAAAAAGAAGAACAATTGGAGTTGTTTACTCCCTGATCTCAAGACTTAACTGTGAAGCTACAGTAATTAAGACAGGGTGGTTCTGGAGAAAACACACACACATCAATGAAATGAACTCCAGAATTCAGAAATAGGCTAGCACATATCAACTGATTTTCCAAAAGGGTGCAAAGGCTATCTAATTGTTCTTTCCCATAAATAGAGCTGGTGAGGCCGTGAAGGAACTGGAGCACTGCTGGTAAGGATACAGAACGGTACAGATGCTTTGGAGAACAATTTGGCAGTGACAATCTTATAAGTCTGCTTGTGTGCTAAGTTGCTTCAGTTGTGTCGAACTCTGCGACCTAATGGACTGTCGCCCGCCAGGCTCCTCTTTCTAGATTCTGCAGGCAAGAATACTAGAGTAGATTGCCATTTCCTCCTTCAGGGGATCCTCCCAACCCAGGACTTGAACCTGTGACTCTTAGGTCTTCTGCATTGCCAGGCAGGTTCTTTACCACTATTAAAGATACTTATTATAAGACTTAGAAGTTCCACTTCCAAAATAAAAAGTTCTGTCCCTGCAAAAACCTGTATGTGAATGTAAATAATGGATGTACACATAGCTTAAAACATCCCAAATGCTCAAACTAGTGTGAATGGATAAACTATTGTATAGTCATACAATGGAATACTACTCAGCAATAAAAATGAACAAATGAGTGATACATACAATAAGGATGAGTCTCAAAAGCATCATGCTAATGAAAGAAGCTAGACTTAAAAGGACAAATATATATGCATCTATTTATATGACATTCTGGAAAAGGCAAAATTATGGGGATGGAAAACAGACCACTAGTAGCCAGTGGCTGGAGTTGATCGGAAGGATTGGCTACCTAGAGGCAGCAGGAAGTACTTTGGAGGGTGATGGAACTGTTTCGTATCTTGATTGTCAAAATCAACTGTATGCCAGAAAAGAGTGTATTTTTACTCTATGCAAATATGTATCTCAATAAAAAGCAAAAAAAAAAGTAAACAATTTATAGCTCACAAACTACAAACTATTTACAGGGCTTGTACCATTTGCTGGGGCTAATGCTGGATCCTAAAGACAGAAAGATAAGTAAGATAATCCTTTCCTTCAAGGAGCTCACGAATTCACAAGAATATAAGGCATGACAACAAAGATTTGGACTTGATGTTGAGGGATATTGGGGATGGGGGCTGACACACACTCATATCATGCCACGGAGCACTAAGGAGGGGTGGGTAGGGTAGGAAATAAGGCAAGCTTCCTAGAGAAGGAATCCTGACTTGTGAAGGATGAGAAGCAGTTAAGCAAGTGAGGAGAAGCTACAGGCATTCCAAACAGAAGAGGTGGCACATGGGAAGCCTCAGGGGTGAGAAAACTGAGACCTTCAGGGAATTGTAAGGACTTCGATGTGGCTAGAATGAAGAGAACCAGAAGCGCTAACGGGAGATGGGACCAAACCATAGCCATGGAGAGGAAGGTTACAAATAATTAGCCCAAAGGGCGTGTTGTTGTTGTTTTTATCCAGAAGGTAGGTAGTGGGACAGGTTTTAAGCGGGATAGTGTGACGGATCAGATTTATGCATTTTTAGGATCACTTTGGCTGTATTGCAGAGGATGGACCAGAGGGAAAGGCCAGAGGCAGAGGGGTCAGGGAGGAAGCTGGGAAAGGGATCTGGCTTAGAGATGCAGGGGCTGTGGCCAGGTGGGGAAGGACTGATTGGCGACGTATTTAGGGGTAGAATGGCCAGAACCAGCTTCCCACTCAATATTTAATACTCAGTCTCAGCACCTTTGCACTCCGTTTCTCCTGCCTGGATTCATCTTTCCCAGGCTATTTGCAGAGCTCCTTCCTTCCCGTTCTTCAGGGTAAGACACCTTCTCAGAGAAGCCTGCCTGACTACCCCATTCAAAGGACACCCTTGCCCATCACTCTTACATCACTCTATTTTCCTCATACAAAGTATCTTGTTTAGTTACTTGTTTATGGTCCAAGCACATGGGCTCTGAGTTCTTAGCCTACCTTGACCCCTATCAACACTGTGACCTTTAGCAAATTCTCCTTCAGTTGCCATAGTTTTTTCATTTGTGAAGTAGGAACAATAATAATTACTTCATAGGGACTTCCCTGGTGGTCTAGTGGTTAAGAAGCAGTCTGCCAATGCAGGAGACATAGTTCAGTCCCTGGTCTGGAGGATTCCTTACTGCAGGACAACTAAGCCCACGTGCCGCAATTACTGAAGCCCGAGTGCGTAGAGCCTGTGCTCTGCAACAAGAGAAGCCACCGCAGTGAGAAGTCCGCACACTGGAACAAAGAGCAGCCCCTCTCTCCACAGCTAGAGAAAGCTGGCATAACCAAAAACAAATACTTCCTTCATAGAACTGTCATCAGGCTAAAATGGGTTAATATATGTAAAGTGCCTAGAAAAACTCCTAGCTTCTGTCGAACATAGTGCTTGGCACATAGTAGGCACTTTATAAAATACTTGCTGAGCTGCTGCTGCTGCAAAGTCGCTTCAGTCGTGTCCGACTCTGTGCCCACCAGGCTCCCCCATCCCTGGGATTCTCCAGGCAGTTTTACTAAATGAAAGAAGGCACATTCCCATGTCCACCAGCAGATGGCACATGTATGGAAAACATTTTTAAAACTGGTTCTGCTCTTACACAAATCGGCCAATAGATGTCACTGTTGCTCCCTGGGTCATGGAACCAAGCCAGAGCTAGAGGCAGATGTTGCCCAGATAAGACGCTCGACAAGAATCCCAAACGGAGGACCAGAAAGCGATAATCGTATTAAAAAGTCAAAGTCTGGGAACTAAAGCTAAATTGTGTTTTACATATATATTCTAAAGCCCCGTTTTCTGTTTTCTCACTTTACTGACTAGCAACAAGGAGCTGGCCACACAGGCATGCTCTGTAACTGAGGCCCAGTTCAATGAGGTGAGAGGTTGTGGGAGTTAGAGGGTGTGGACATCTGAAATGCAGCAGAGGGAGGCCACGAGCCCCAGGTAATGGCTTTTCCTCCGTGCTGCGGATTTCTGTGGGGCAGAGGCAGTGCTCACACATTTCCGCGCACCAGGGTCAGGCACCCAAAAGGGAACTGAGCCCAGCCCCTGGGGCAGGGGTGTCTAGTCTAGTGCAGACAATGGGCCAGAAAGCAAATCAGCCCACACGGAGGTCTGGGGGTCTGTCGACAGGAGGAAGACAGGTCAGGAAAGCAGAGGGACTCTTGAAACGTCCTGCTGCTCTCTGTTGGGAGTAAGGATCCTGGGCAGAGGGTACTGTGCAAGCAAAGGTGGGGGGTGGCTGGAATAGCTGGATTCTTGTACTAAAAATCGGAGTAGCCTGGTATGGCTGGAGAATAGCATACAAGAAGTCGTCTAGCATGGCTGGAGGACAGCGTCAGGGACAGGGAGTGAGTCCGATGCTGGCAGACTGGCAGTCTAGCACTTTTTCTTTACCCCTCCAGGTCTTAGCCACTGGAGTCCAGGGCCAGCAGCCTGGTACTGTCCTAACCTCTTTACCCAGCATAATTATTGATAGAGGTCCCTTGTGCTCTCCAGGATTTCCTAGTTTGGACAGTCACCTTAGTTAGGACTTAACCCCCTTGCCTCCACTATCCCAGTGACCCCATCTTTACTAGGCACAGGATGTGGCCCATCTCAGCAGGTGCTAGCAGAGATGAGAGGCTCAGAAAGGATGATTTTCAGGCAGGGGGACCTCGGAGCCTGGGGGTCCAGAGCAAACCCCTTTCTCCTCTCAGAGATGGGCAGAGATGTCTCTTCTTTTGAGAGGGAGCCCTCAGGAGGGTTTCTGCTGGTAGTGGGCTGGAGGGGGTTTCTGAGGCCTGCAGGAAACTGCTGATAGAGGTTAAATAGAGCTCCCCACCCCTTCTTTGTTGGATTTTTATCTCCAGGTCACCACAGGCCTGGCCGCAGGAGGCAATGATCACAGAGGCACAGATAAAGAGTCAGGAGTTTGGGAAGCCCTGCCAGGTACTCAGACCCAGAGCAAGGCAAGGGAAGACCCCAGGGGCATCCAGAGCTGTGGATCTGCGCTGCTCCTAGCACCTGGTGTGACCTGGATGGGCTCCTGCACTTGCTGAGCCTCAACTTCCCCATCAGTACATAGAAGGGTTAGCTGAGGTGGTCTCCAGAGGAGTGGCCACCCCGGAGCAAGTGGCCATGAAGCAGCGCTGAAGGAAGAGGGTAGAGGCTGCAAGAGAGGCGTGAGGGAGCCAAGAAGGAGACTCTGAAGGCAGCCAAGTGCATTACCACAGGCATAATAACTGCCCCGGTCACCTCTCCCAGTCCGGGAAAGGCCATGCCCATAAATTATGGCCATGAGTCTGCCAGGCAGACTTAATGAAGAAGGAGATGGACCTCAGTGAGAGCAGACAGTGCCTCTGGAGGTCACAAGTCCAGCCCCAGTCTGGACAGAAGGAACCTGGAGCCAGGAAAGGGCAGGGGGTCTCCATGGGCAGGGGGTCTCCATGGGCAGGGGTGGAACAAACCAAAAAGGTAAAAGCTGGCTCTTAGGTGTTCATTGCTGTCTCCCCAGCACCCAAGCACACAATGGGGCCTAAGCTGTGTTTCTGACTGACCAGGGAACCAGATGACATGGCAAATCATGCTGAGCTCAGACTGAACCCCAGCCCTCTGGACTCCAGCTGGGCCCTCACTGGTTCTTATCCCAGAACTGAGGGGCCTGGGTAGGAATAGGGGTGCAGGAGTAAATGCCTTCTCAAGGAGATGGTGATCGTGGCTCTCCTCTGTTTTTGAGAGGAAATTTCAGGTTTTACAGGGTCACCGAACCCCGGGAAGTCTGACAGGTTTCTTGCCTCAGAGCCGCCTCATGTCTGTCACATTTCTGACAGTCACACATCTTTTTTCTCCCTTTCTCCCTGCTCTCTATCCTACCTGCTCTTTAACAAAAAAATATTCATTTGGCTGTGCTAGTTTTAGTTGCAGAACTAGTGGGATCTAGTTCCCTGACCAGGGATGGCATCCCAGTCCCCTGCATCGGGAGCACGAATCTTAGGCACTGGACCACCAGGAAAGGCTTTGCCCGACCTGCTCTTTAAGGGCACATCCTGGATGGAGCTTACCCCCAGCACTAGGCCCCTGTAGTCCCCTCCTACCTCAAACTTCCAGCAGCATTCACAGCATCTGATTAGAGGGGCAGGCTGGCCATTCGGTGGGTCCTTGGTGCTGCTGAGAGGGTCTGCAGTGAGGGGGTGCATCAGGGTGTCAGGGGAGAACCAGCCAGACCCCTCCATCTCATCTTTTTCCTGCAAGGCCTCTTTGCAGCCCCTCTCTTACCCCCATGCCCGTCTGGCCTCCTGTGGACACAGCTTAGCTGATTCCTCTATCTCCTGGGCTCAGCATGAGGCTTGCCACAAAAAGGATGGGCACAAAAAGAAGGAAGGAACAGCGAGAGAAGCATGCAGTTCTCTTGGCCCACATATCACATCTCCCTGCTTCCCTGAGTTCTCCTTTGAGGGCAGAAGTCCCTCTAGTGCAGTGGAGAGTGAGGGGAATGCAGAACCATCTTACCCACAAACATCTTCCCATCTATCCCAGCCATAAACGGCTTTTTTTTTTTGAATTCTCAGACTAATAGATCTTCCTGCCTCCACACCCTTGCAGAAGCTGATTCTTTTGATCCGTCTTTGTTCAGCAAACTCCTGTTCATCCTTCAAAACCCTGTTCAAATGTGATTTTAAGAAATTTCCTTAGGCTGGGTACAGGGGCCTCTACTCTGAGCAAACAGTTTCCTGTGACTTCGTTTCTCTAGAGTTTGATTGAGTATAATTTCTCCCCTGGGTCATTAGCTTTTCTAGGACTGGCAAAGTTGTATTCAGTAGAGAGTTAGCAAATGGTTGGATCTGCAGAAGAGGCTGGGGCCCCTGGGGACCTGCTGATCAGCCCATAAAGCCCAAGGCAAGTGCGAGACTGCAAGAAGGGAAGCAGCTCAGAAACATTTAATGGGAATCAGTGAATAACACTAAGGTTAAATGTAACTGGCATAACATAGGTACTCAATTTGTTGATTTTTGACAACTATTGATTTGATATTTAGCTTAGCATCAGCTCTCATCTAAAACCCTCCAAGATTTTGCTGACAGTGAGCCACAGCTAGTAGCATGTTTTATATGCCAGGACTTACTGCAGTCTTAGGTTACAGTGCCAGAGGACATGTCTTTGGAACTGAGGGTGGGGGTGACCTGTTAGAGACGTAGTTCTCTAACCTTGTTAGAAACCCATTACTATTTTGTCTGCGGGACTGGCAGAGCATTCTTTGAAGGCCACTGACAGATGGATGGAAATGCTTCAAAATAATTTAACCCTTTCTCAAGAGGAATGACTGAGAAGAGGGGTAGGAAATTTGCTGGGAGACTATAAGGAGACTCGTGACTCTTCACTTGGTGAAAAGCCAGCAGGGGTGGGGAGTGTTCCTGGCCTCGTGGCAAAGCTGGGACTGTCAAGGAGTCCCAGGCTGCTTTCTCTGGCCCTAAAGTGGAAGGGAGGGATTGGGCTCTTCCCAGAGAGAGGGTGCTCCTTGCTGACACAGTTTACCAGGTTTCCCACATCACTTTGGAGGTCCCTTTCAATGTTTAGAAGACATACATTCTAGAACTTCAAGACTCTAAAATGCCATAATTCTAGACATTCGCCATGCAGTTCCAGGGTTCTGAGACCCTGAATGTAAAATAATCCAGCCTGGAGGAGGAGACAGCCTCTTGTCCTAACCCCAGTGGTCTAGAACCCACCTATCTTCTCATCCACATAACTCAAGGGGCTATTTTACACACATACACACTGCTAGGCTGCCTCCCCTCAGCCTCTCATATATTCAAGGTGCAGGTCTCAGCCCTGTAGCCAGGAGAGCATGGCATGACACAGGACATAAGGGAGGATCAGGTAATTCAACTGAAGTGCTGTGTTTAGTCGCTCAGTCGTGTCCGACTCTTTGAGACCCCATGGACTGTAGCCTTCCACGCTCCACTGGCAAGAATACTGGAATGGGTCATCATGCCATCCTCCAAGGGATCTGCCCAACCCAGGGATCGAACCCAGGTCTCTCGCATCACAGGCTGATTCTTTACCATCTGAGCCACCAGGGAAGCCCAGTTCAACAGAGGAGATGACGCCAAAGCAGCAGATCACGCGTCCTTCTCTTTCCTGCCTGAATCAACTGCTTCTGATTCTCTGTAGCTGGACTTCCTCCCTTGACAGACTCATCTGATGCTAGTTAATTTGTCAGTCTAATGACATCACCCCCACGACCCCCCATTCCACCAAGTGTTGAGGAGTCGAAGGGTAAGAGAGTGAAAAGGAAGCATAGGGTCCCACCCTGGCTGTGGATAACTCTACCTCAGGATGAAAAGCAAAACTAGTTTGGAGAGCCATGCCATCCCAGTGGGAAGTCCCTCCATATGTCTAGCCCCAATCCTATGATGTCAGAGCCCGCTTCCCCCAGCCCCCAGTCTGAGAAAAGACATCAAGAGTCACTGCTTCATCTCAGGAAGGTCCAAAATGCTCTGAGTGTCCCCTCCCCACCCTTCAGTGACCAAGGTCAGCAAGAATGACATGGCACCACTTCCAAGAGCAGAGCATCTGAGATTATTGCAGACTTTATAGAAAACTGCCCAAAGGAGATCCAGATTTCTAGGGCGGGGGGAGGCCTCAAGCCAGTATGTTGGAGGAGGGTGACTTCCTGTGTGCAGAGGCAGTACAGGCCAGCCATTCTGCTTGACCTAGGGGTGGGAGTCAGGGAGAGGCAGCCCCCTCCCACTCACCAATTGTGCTTTGGGATCATGCAGAAGGCAGGGCTCTGAGGCTCTGACCCTGGACAGGAGGGCTTGTGCCTGAGACAGGAGGAGAGGCCCCCTTCCTCTTCCAGAAGTCCTACGGGGCAGGGGGTGGGCAAGGATGGTGAGGTGGCAGCAAGGAAACTTCAGGGGAAAAGAGTCACATGGGTGGGAAAGAGGATGTGGCCAAGAGCTCCCAGCCCTTCAGAGCCTCCTCTTCCCCCCTTCTCTGTGGGCACAAAGGACAGCTGATCCTGGTTCTAAGGCCAGCCCATCTACTTTGCACCCCCAGGCTCTCTCCTCCAGGATCTCTCATGAGGATCTGCTAGCATGGTTGGGAGGGGGACGGTGCTTGGCACCTGCCTGTTTTGCAGGGCTAGAGAGCTCATCCTAAGAGGAAAGGGGGGTGGGCATCTCCCAGGGATGGAGTCCTCAATGGACCTGACCCAGTGAGTGGCAGGTGTGGGTACTGAGTGCAAGCGATGGGTGTAGAGAGAACTGAGAGCCCAAAACTTGGGTAGAGGGATAAAACTCAGATCGGGGTAAAGAGCTGAGAGTCTTAAATTGGGAACAAGGACTGAGTATTGGGGTATGAGAACCCAAAGTGGGAAACGCTGAGGATCGGCTCCACACTAAGGGTTTAACGAGGTGTCCCTGTCCCTGTGATGGCAGAGTTAGGAGCTGAGTGCCAAGCCTGGGGCCAAGGAGGGGCTTGAGCTAGAGCTGGGGTGGTGGGTGGTATGCAATACATCTTCAGATTGGGGGAGGGTGCCCAGCCCTCAGAGCCCCCAGATGTAAGTCTGTATGCAGGATGAGCGGGTAAAAGAAAAAAGGCTCAAAGTCCACAGAAACCTTCTGAAGGGGGTGCTCTGATTGTGAGACTAGAATGGGATGTGAGGGCCCCTGAGCACTAGAAGGGAGCTGAAGGCTGCAAGCTGGAGTGTAGTTTAGGGGGTGTTTCCTGCTGAGAGGTCTGGGTTCAATGCACAGGGTGGTGGAAGCAGTCTCAGAGCCTTGGGATAGAAGGACAGGGTCTCCCAGTGAGTCCTGAAAGGGGGAAGGGGCTTCGGGTGGTTCAGGAGGGCTTTCAGAGCCAGGGATGAGTGGATGGGGGGGTTCTGGAATCAGAAGAGGGTGTCTCTGGGTCTTCGATGGTGACAGCTCTTAGAAGCTGGGGAGAAGGGGTACAGCTCCAGGCCTCTGGGTGGGGGAGATGCCATAATCCAGAGGTCTCAGGGCAGGGGCAGGTCTCAAAGCCTCAAGCTCGCGGGTGTCCCATACCCACGGTCTCAGGCGAAGTGGCCTCAGTAAGGTCATCAGCTGGCAGGGGCAGTCCCCAAGTTAGAACAGGCGAAACTCAGAGGCCCGAACCCGGGGAAGTGGCGCGAGAGCCGGCGGGCACGGCCGGGGCGGGCGCGCGGCGCGGGTCGGCGTCCTGCTCGTAGCGGTAGTGGTAGCCCTCCATCTGGTCCCGACACGCCTCGCGCAAGTTGCGCATCCAGCGCTGGATGCCGCGGCGGTTTAGGTAGAGCACCATAAGGAAGATGAGGCCGATGAGCGCCAGAACTAGCCCGAAGAAGACGTAGGAGGCTTCCAGCTCTGGGCCGGCGAGTTCCACTTCATCCCCGCGACCGTCGGCATCGCCGTCGGCGCAGCTCAGCTGCGCCTCGTCCAGGTCCAGGAAAGGCCGGTTGTGCAGCGCCCGCGGGGCGGCGCAGCGCAGGCGCCGCGCGTCGGGTACGCGCTCCGTGGCGTTGCGCAGCCAGGCCAGCAGGGGGGCGCGCGGCGCAGCCGCAGCGCAGGGGGTTGTCCGCGAGCAGCAAGCGCGGAGCGGGGAGGCCGCCATCGCGTTCTAGCGCCCGCAGCTCGTCGGCGTCCAGGCCAGCCAGCGCATTGAGGTGTACATCCAGTTGCTCCAGGCGCGGCCGGCGCAGAGCGGCAGGTGGCAGGCGGCTAAGCGCGTTGCCCGCCAGGCCCAGGAGGCGCAGCTCGTCGAGCGGAGCGAGCGCGGCGTCCAGCGCGGCCAGCAGTGCGCGGGCCGCCCCGCGCCAGCGCGTGGTTGAGCTGCAGCGAGCGCAGCGCTGGCAGCCCGCGGAGCGCGCCGCCGCCCAGGGTGCGCAGCGGGTTGTGGCTCAGGTCGAGCGCCGTCAGGCTGGGTAGCCCGTCGAAGGCGCCGTCCTCCACCACCTCGATGTTGTTGTGCGTGAGGCGCAGGGCGGTCAGGTGCGGAAGGCGCACGCCGCCCTCCACCGCCTCCTCCCCGTCCGCGTCCCCGCCGGCGAAGGCGGCCGCGCGCAGCACCGTCAGGTTGGCGCCCACGATGGTGAGGTTGCGCGCGTCGGGCGGCACGTCCCGCGGCGGCTGCCGGAGCTCGGCGCCGGACGCGCAGCGCAACATCAGCTTGGGGCCGCCGAAGCAGTAGCACTGGAAGGGACAGGGCGCGGCGGGTCGGCTCAGCGCCGCCGCCACGAGCAGCAGCCCCGGCAGCAGCGGGCCCCGGTGCTCCGGCTGTCCCGCGCGCGGGGCCATCGCAGCTGCCCCCACATCCAGCGCCCGGGTCGCGGCGCTCACCAGTGAGTTCGGAGCGCCTTGGGGGCGGGGAGGGGGGCGGATGGGGCAAGTCCTGACCCCGAGCGCCCGGCGGTCGTGGTCCTTCCGTCCGCTGGCTCTAGAGTCCGAGGAACCTTCCTTTCCTGGTTGGGGCGAGAGGGGACAGGCAGGGAGCGGAGCCCCCCGCCCCCGGTGCCCTCTTCGCCCTGCGCACCGGCCTCCGACTTCCGCGGCCGCTCTGGGCTCAGAGCCGAGTGGGCAGGGTTTGCCTCCCCCCTCCCCGCCTCCCAGCCGCCTCCTCCGCCCCCAGCGGTGTCTCCGCGCCTTCCTAGCGGAGAGGCGGGGTGGAAGGCTCCCGAGAACCAGGGCTTTGGGCTGCTGCTCTTATTCTCCCCCTTTCGGCTCCCGGACTGCTGTGAAGTTTGACTCTCCGAGGTTCTGACTTAGTTCCCCTCTCATCTCCCCCACCCTCCGCGTTTAAGCTGGCTCCTTCCTCTTACCTCTCAGGCATGTGTGGGGCGGGGCGGGGCCGGGCTGGGGAGAGCTGGCAGGTGGGTCAGCATCTCCAAGGGAGAATTTAGGAGCAGGATTTTAGAGTTCCTCCTCCAAGTGCAGGCAGGGATGAGGGGTCAGCTGGGAAAGTTCCTCGTCTTTCAGCTGCTTCCTAATTCCCTCAAGGAGAGGGCGTGCTAGGAGAGGAAAATCCCCAGCCTCAGCCCCCTCTTCTGCGACCCCAGTTAATCTGGTCTGGCTCTGTCAGCATCCCTGCACGTTCCGGGAGACCTCCATCTTTTCCACCCCACCCCATTTACCCGAGGAAGTCAAGACAACCCTCCTCTTCCTTCCACCCCTCCTCCCCCAAGTCACTGGCTGCTCCGCCAGGATTTCTTCCATCTGGTTTTCTCCACCAGGCTGGACTCCTTCCCAAGCACTCTCCTAGGCCCTGGGACCCGGTGGGTGTGGTGATTAAGCTCTTTGCTGCCCCCTCCTTGCCCCAGCATCTTGGACCCCTGCTTGGTTGTCCTGGGTCTCAGGACCTTAGGGTTGTTGGATGACATCAGCTGCCCCTCCTCCTCTCCAGGGTATCCCACCTGTAAATGATGAATGGGTAGGAGGGTTTGGGGCTCCAGATATGGTGAGACCAGAAGCAGATTTTGCACTGTTGGAGTAGGGGGTCTCAGAAGGGACCAAGGCTGAGCTGTTTATAGGTTTGTTTTGTTCTGGATTCCCGCCCTACCCACGACCCCTCCAAGAACTGCAGGCTCCTGAGAAGGGAGCTCTCCTGGCCTTGGCATGAATTATTCAGGCTGTAGAAGTTGACACTTGATCCTCAGGCCCTTCTGGTATGAGCAGAGCTGGTTGGAATAAAGGCTCCCCCAACCTAAGAAGCAGTCTCTTTCTCCTGAAATTAGGGATTGCTGGGTTGACTCCTTCCCTGAAAGTATATTTAACTGATCAACCGACAGATCAATACCACCTAAGGAGAGGCCTGGATCTCAGACAGAGTTCAATATTGAAGTCCAGGGCTATTGATGCTGGGGGTGGGAGGAAGACCTCTCCTTCTCCTTCCCACTCTCTCCCCTGCCCCTACTGTCACTCCCAAGGTTTGGCAGATGAGAATAGTAACTTGCACATGCATATTGGACATGTCTTTTCAGAAGTGGGGTTGTATACTCACATGTATGTGTAGAAGCCAACTTAACGTGTAAGCAGGCCTAGGTGTGTCCACATGTGAGCACATACACACACTCATGCTCACTTGTGTGTGCCTACACATGCACAGGAAGGCTTGCATAAGCTTGTGCACAGTTCCAGGCAGGCTCAGATGTGCTTCTTACATGTACTTGCGGGAGCATTCATATATGTGTACATGTGAAAATAGATTTGAGTGCATTCTAGTATGTGTCCATAGATTCATAAGCACATACATATTTGAACATTCATACTTCTGGGCCCATGCAGGTGCCTGAGTGTGTTCTCAGAGGGACAGGCTTAACAGACTTAGGCAAGCACATGCATCCAGAGGTCGGCCAACACACTGAGCCCACTCCTGCCCTCCACCACACACTTGGTCCATGGAGTTGACAGGGTGTGGTGTCTTTTCTTATATAGCACAAGAGCTCAAGCATGCCATGGACGCTGGGCCCTCAGCTGTTTCATTCACCCCAGCCCTGGCCCATGTCGGCTCCAAGCCCCAGCTCTGACATCTTCCCCAGTGGGAGGCACTGGCTCTTCCTCATTGTTGTGTTTCTGGTACACTGACTAGTGCAAGAGACTATGCAGTAAATGTTTGTAAATGAATGAGTGAATGAAAAGGTCTTTGGTTTCCTGTCCTGCTGCGTACAGCCCCTTCAGCCTCCAGCCACTAAAGATATCACAGGCCAGCTGTCAAGGCCAGCTATCCCTTCTCAGGCCCCATAGTGGCTGGTTTCTGATTGGCTGATGGCTTCCAGGGGAAGCCCTGCAGGGGAGCCAGCAGCTTTGGTGGTGGGGGTGGGGATGTGTGTGCATTTACTAGACACCTCAGTTGGGGAAAGGAGGCCCAGAGAGAACCTAGGACCATTAAACAACAGAGAACAAGACAATGACTGTTTTTTATAAATGGGGTGGTGAGGCCAGAGGCCAGGGACTTGTCAAAAAACTTGTGGTCCTCGGGCCTTTGCCTGGAAACCTGACCCCAGCACCTGGCCCAGGGCTCTGTCCAAGGTAGTAGATGTGTCTGAGTGGCCAGCACCACAGGAAAATCTCTTCTTGACCCCAGGGATCTGAGGGCAAGAACAGATGGCAGGTAGGGTCTGGTGTGACCTTGGACCTCTCTCCACCTCTGGGCTGTCAGCTTCTATTTCTGCAGAGTAGGTGGGCTTCTGAATTTGTAATTTCTGGTCCTTTTAGAGCAATTGTGATAATGTGAAGGGAAAATGTTTTGAAACAAGAAAAGCCATATTGTTAGGGTCTAGGCACCTAGCACCCACGTGACTCTGGATGAGACATTGCCCTTTTCTGGGACTAATTAGTTCCCATGCTGTTTGGCTCTGTTCCATCTTCCTTCATCCCCCAACACCTCAAATTCATGGTAGATAGTAGAAGGAATGAGTCTCCACTTGCTGTCTCTCTCTATGCCTCTACCCTGCCTTCTCCCCTGTCTCCCCTCTTTCTGCAGGTGTTCCTTGTCTCTGTCCAGTTTCCCTTAGAACTGAGTCTGTGAGCCATTTGGGGGGGTCTCTGTTCTCTGGAGGAACAGCCTTCTGCATCTTGGGAGTATCAGTATTCGGTATGTAGTAGGTGTTCAATAAACGCATTCAGTAAATGCGTCTTGAGGCTGTGTGTTTATTCCCTGAGGCATCCAGTGGATTGCTCACTGTTTAACTCTCATGGGTTGCTCTCTCCCCTTGATTCTTTTCCTCCAGTCTAGCCTGCTGTCCCTGTCAGGGCTCTACTTGAGTTCTGTCTCCTCCAAGAAGCCTTCCTGGCTTCCTTCTCTCTCCTTTGAATTTCACTGAGTGATCAGAGGGCTAGAGCTGTCCTGGGCCCCTGACTGTCAGCAGCTGGAGCTCACGACAAGTCTAATTTCTTGTGTTGTCAGCACACAGCTTAGAGCTCAGCATGGAAAGGGCACCAGGGAATGTTTACGTGAAATAATGATTTAAAAATCTCTGGCTCAATCCACCCCTGTGAAGCAGGCTAGGTGAGGATCCTTCACCTCTGCTTTACACCAGGAGACAGCTGCCCAGAAAGGTTAAGTGCTTTCCTCAAGGTTGCACAGCTAACTGGAACCCGCGCCTGACAGGAGCTCAGGTTTCCTGCTCATCTTCTCTGCTGCAGCCCTCCCCATCCTAGGTTCTCTCTCTAGGGAATGTGACTGGGTCAGATCCCAGGGGAGCCTGTGGGCAAAGAGCTCAGGCCCTCAGGGTTTCCTTAGGACTCAGCAAACAGATCACCCCAGCTCCACCCAGGCAGAATGATCATGTCTGCCATGTGCCAGGTCGTGAATCACCCATGTCAGCCTCGAGGGGCCTGAATTCTTGAATTTTTACCCCACTAGGTCCCAGAGCCCCCTCTCAGGCTTCCAAAGAGCTGTCCCTCCCCTAAGCCCCAGTTCCTCCATCCTCTTCTCCCTGCAAAGGCCCTATCCTCTGTATGCTCCACTAAGCCTTTATAGGGAAACTGGAGAGGTGTTCAACTTCCCGAGGTCACCCAGCAGGTAGCTCTTCCCCATCCATTTTGTCCAGCTCCATTTTGTCCCTTAGGGGTGACTCAGTGTTCCTGGAGCCTGTGGGCAAGTCTGTCTTTCCAGCTCTGTTTCCCTGTTTGCAAAGGTGTATGTGTGTGTGCAGGGGCTGGTCTTGGAGGGCTTTTAAGTACTGGGCCCCATGGCCTTTTAGGGACGAGGGTCCTGGAGCTGCCCAAGTTGGTGCCCCCATCTTTTCAATATGTGACCTTGAAGCTGGCCCCACCCTTAATCATGAAGTGCGGCTAGGATGGCCTGCGACTCCTCCTGATCCCATGCTGCAGTAGTAGTAACCCAGGCTCCCTCTTTCCTGGTTGCCTTCGCGCTGCCTGCCTTTCCCTCTGTTCCCACTTCCTCCGAGGCAAGTGGAGGAGCAGCCCGGCAGGCCTGACATGATGAAGCTCAGTCATTAGGTAGTGGGGGAGGCCCCAGGTTCTCTTCTGTAGCTCCGGCACTGGTGGGGAGGGGAAAACTCTACTGCAGGCTTTACTGTTCCCATTTCTCACTCCCCTCCTCCCTCGCCCCACTGCCACGAGACACAGGAAAATCCATAGACCCAAGATCCATTTTCTCCATTGAGTCAGCAGAGGCCACACTCTGCTTCTGAGGGACTGGCAACCGGCTTTTAAATAACTCAGATATTTAATACCCTCCTCCTCCACTCTGTGGCCAGGGCCTCTGGGGAAAGCCTAGAATAAAATTGGATGAATCCTCTGAAAGTCATAAGTGCTCCTGCCCACATCTCAACCCACCCTCCCCCACTCAGGCTCCCAGGCCATGGAGGAAAACCTGATTCCTTATCAGCTTTGCACAGTGCTTTAGGCAACCCACTCCAGTACTCTTGCCTGGAGAATCCCATGGACGGAGGAGCATGGTAGGCTACAGTCCATGGGGTTGCAAAGAGTCGGACACAACTGAGCGACTTCACTTTCACTTTTAGAGTTTCTGAGTGGTGCCCCCACTTGGTTTGTTATTCCAAGTTTGGAACTGGAAACTGAAGTTTAGAAAAGGGGACTGACCCCATCTGACTTTAAGTCTTGGTCTGCTGCTGGCTGGCTGTGTGACTTTGAGCAGGTCCCTATCCCTCTCTGAGCTTCTATTTCCTCACCTGTGCTTCACGGTGGTTCTACCTGTGGGTTGCCATTGGTCCCTCTAGCTATTATGTTTCATGAATTGGTGCCCTGGTCTAGGTCTCCTCTCATGGAGCTACTTTTTGCCTCCATACTCTCCTTGGGGAAGGTTAAAGGCCAGAGCAGACTAAGGCTCAAGGCCACGCAGGGTCTGGTGCTAGGATTCCAGTGTAAGTCAGAGACAGGAGTGGGTGGGGGTAAGGGAAAAGAGCAGAGTTGGATTCTTTTGTCCCCTCCCTCCCCACCCCCTTCCTTTCTTCTGCAGGTGGAGGTCAGGACAGACCAAGGGCAATAATACTTAAATTTTGGCTTCTTTAAAACTAAGGTTTTCAGCAGCTGTAGATATAATTTGAGAAGGTGGGAGCAGAACCCTCTTCCTAAGTTGTGTCAGGATCAAGGTCCTGATAATGAAAGTTAGCGGGCCCAGTTCTCCTGGCTTCACCACTGTTCTGTGTCATTTGGAAGACAGGGATTGATATCTGCATTGGTTATATGGGAACACTGGAAGATTAAGAGCTGTGCTTGGGGTCACCTCATGATGAGATGACCCTAATGATGGAAGAAGGCATATAGTCTAGGGTTTCTGATTCCCAGCTCATCCCAGCCTGCTCTAGCAGGAAACGGGGGGCCAAGGGATAGGAATGGAAGAGGCAAGTGGGTTTCCACTTAGTCTGGGAGTGACCTTGCTTTGTTTTACTTCCCTTGCACCCTCTCGGGTCTTCATGATCCTCTTGAGCTGTGCCAAGCCTTGTGTGTGTGTGTGTGTGTGTGAGTGTGTGTGTGTGAGTTGCTCAGTCATGTCTGACTCTTTGCAACCCCATCGACTGTAGCTTGCCAGGCTCCTCTGTCCATGGAATTCTCCAGGCCAGAATAGTGGAATGGGTAGCCTCTTCCCTTCTCTAGGGGATCTTCCCAACCCAGGGATCAAAGCTGGCTCTCCTCTGGTCTTTGCAGAGGAGATTCTTTACATTGCAGGCAGATTCTTTACTGTCTGAGCCACAGGGAAGCCCTACCAAAGCTTCTGCTTCTAAAATTACATAATTTTAGAATCAAAACACTGAATTTTAAGAACCACAGACTCTGGGAGCCATAGAACCATGGTCTGTTTCAATCAGAACAAAAGACTCTTATGCCGCTGGTAGTATGAATGGTGGTGAAGCACTTAGAGCCTGTGGTAGGTTGTTATATTAATATTCCTCAATGAAACCTGTCTTTCTGTGTCCATACTTTTATGCTGTCCCTTCACTGAGTTTGGTTTGGCCATGTGAATTTCTTTGGCTATTGAGATATCAGAAAATGTGATGCAAGCAGAGGATTAAAAAGTGCTTGCCCCTGAGGCCTCCCCCTCTTCTTGCTCTGCTGAGATCTCCAGGCATAGAAACCCCAGTAAGCCTCTTAGGGGAAGAGACCAGCAGTGAGGCATTCTGCTGAAGCCCTCTAGACCAACCAGCTCCTAGATGATCTTCCAGCTGATGCCAGCTGCCTGCATGACCCTAGATAAGACCAAGAGAACTACCCAGCTGACCTGAGCCCAAATTGCTGACTCACAGAATTGTGAACGGATAAAGTGGTTTCTGTTTTAAGCTTTGAAGTTTTGGGGGTGATTTGTTACACAGCAGTAGATAACTGATTCAGAGCCTTAGCATTAGATTCGTAGAATCTTAGTCACAGATTCCACGTACCCCTACAATCACAGTATTGGAGATTCTTTGATGCAGTACCTGAAGAATAGAAGGATCCTGAGAATTCATTTAACTCTTGCTCAGTGCTGCCCTCTAATTCACAGAGCAACTGACCCACTCACTCTCTTCCAACCTGGAGCCCCCTGCTCAAGGGCCCCTGATTCTTCAGTATCTGTCCATCATGTCACAGAGTCTTCTTGTTCTACTCCACAGTTGGTTTCTCAGTTCTTAATTCTTAGAGAACCTTCCCATGCTGATCTGCTTGCTCTGGTCTTAGGAGCTAAATGTGGACATGGTGGAAATTTGTTGCAATATTTATCCCAACTCCTGGCACAGTGCCTGGTACAGAGTGAGGGTTAATGAACATACCTTGAGGAAAAACAACCATCACGACCACCACAAAGCATTTCTCATCTTTTCCTGCCCTATCCCGCCTTACTGCGGTCTGTGATCTGTCCATGGTGCTGAATGCCTATCCTTGCTTCTATCTGCCTCAGAATGGCTACTTCCCAAGAAGTCTCTCCCATGTCCTGGAATTCACTCAGTCTCCCTCCCTGTTTCCCTGTCTCTCTTTGCACCACCCCTCATGTCCTGTCTTCCTCACCTTGCCCCATCCTTCATATTCAGATCATTGGCCTGAACTATTTAATGCAAACTAATATGAGGTGATGTATACTGATTAGGATTAGATTTAGCTGTAGGCATCAGAATGCACAAAACAGTCTCTAAAATGATATGGAAAAGGAGGCTTTTTTTCCTTTCATAAACGGAAGTCTAGATGTAGCAGTTCAGAGTCTGAATGGTTTCTCTATGGTTATGAGAAATCAGTACTTCTTCCAGCCTCCCACTCTGCTTGCCCTAGGGTGTAGTCCTCATTCTTGTGGTACAAAATGGCTCCTAGGGCACCAGCGATCACATCCGGTAGAAGACGGAGGCAAAAGATAAATAAAGGTGCCATTTTCTTTTATGGTTACTTCTCATAATTTCACCCAACACATTCACTGGCATGGCCACATCTAACTAGCTTCAAGGGGTTTGGGAACTTTAGTCTTAACTAGGTCGGAGGGGGGTGTGGAGGGAGGAGGAAATTTTTCCAGCAAAAGTTGTGGTCCTTATTACTGAGGAAGAAGGAGAAATAGTTATTGAAAAGTAACTAGAAATCTCTGACACTAGGGATGAAATAGTGCTGCTGATGGTAACAGTGACTGTGGCCTACTAGTTATGTTGATGGTAACAGCAGTGCTTATGGTGGTGGTGGTGATGATAAAGCTGGTGATCAATATAAGCTCATGTCCAGGAGCACAGCCTGGACCAGGAGAACACCCAGAAGATAGACCCGGTGACTACAAGGTGTCTGGAGCTTGGGGCCAGCTCCAAGCCACAAGAGCGTGATTTCTGGCACCCCTGCTGCTTTGCAGTCCATCAGCCATGGGCCTCTCACCTTCCTGAGTCCAGAAGAGCATGAATCAGATCCCTCCCACACCCCACTTAGGCTGGAAATAACCCTGGAATGAAAATTTAAGGCCTTAGGGAGGTGAAGCAGGAAGGGTGATATTGGGCTTCTATTTATTAGACAATAAACATTGATGGAATTTGTTGTTTCACTTAAGGAAATCTTTGCTGTGAAATATACAGAGACACACATAGACACATAGCCTCCAACATAAGACAAACGGTTACAAAGATAGACATGCAGAGAGAATTACAGATATACAGAAACAGGCCCATTGTCATGGAGACCCATAGACCCAGATGCACTTAGTCTAACAAAGAGGCATCAGGATAGCCCCTCTCCCCAATGAGATGCAGGCCATCCAGGCATCTTATTCCACAGGACAACTTACAAGTCACCCCTGGGTCCTGAAGGCTCAAGTCCTGAAGACACCAGGGAGCCAGAAGTGACATTGAAGAGGGAGCTCAGAGATCAGTAGCCAATCAGAAAAGGAAGCAGTCTGACCTTTGATACGCCTCCCACCTGGGGAGGGATTGTACCAGTGCACCGTGGCCTGCCCCAGGCCAGCCCAGGTTCTGTGGCTGAAGGTGACCAGGAGGGGTGGGAATTGGGTAGGAGGGGGTGTGTCCTCCAGGATGTCTCTCCCCAGGGGCCCAAGGACACACCTGGAGGCCATTAGCAGAGCAGCCATCCGGCAGCAGGCTCCAGCTCCAGGTGAGGAGGCGTGATGTGAACATGTGGCAGCCTCCCGCCAGCTGGAGCTGGATCCCAGAGGACACCTTGGCCTGGGTGGTTCCAGCATCACTCCCCCAGCACCCACATGGAATGTGGGGTAACTGCAGCACAGGCCTTGGTGCTCAAGATTGTGGGTGAGCCCACCTCCAGTTTACCTCTTGACCCAGATTTCCTGAATTTCACGGTGACATTCTTCTCAGAAGGCATCCTGATGACTTCACTGCCCCCTCCTCCATCACTCCACCGACTCTCTTTCTCTGCTTCTGCTCAGAGCTCCTATGTGACATCGCCCTGACCTGCCTACCCTTTCCATTGATCTGTGTTTCTTGGTAAGTGACAGCCCTGCCTAGCTCCAGCCACTGCCACCCCTCCCCCTATACCCAGCTGGAGCAGCTTTACTTCACTGTAGTTTCAGTTCTTTCTTTGTGATGGAAGATGTTTGAGCCCTAAAGGGGGCTGACTCATTTCCCACCACTGGAGTGCTGGAACTCCCAGCTCATGGAACAGCCCCCCAGAGAGCCCCGCTCTGTGCAGACAGACCATCTATTGCCACACTAGGCTTGGTGGTTTCCTGCCATCCCAGAGCCTCTGCTACTTTCCCACATGCATGCTGACCATCTACCATGATGACTTAGTGCTGGCTTCCCCCAGTGGATCATATTCTAGGTCCCTAGATTTTCCCAACTATATCCCAAACTGGTAGAGCAAGCATTCAGCCTTAGGTGTGGTAGGGGTAGCTTTTCTCAACCCTAATAAGATCCTGATTTCCCCGGGCCTCTCTCTGAGTTCATCACTTTATGAAAGGCCGCAGATGGGTAGCAAGACCTTGAAGCCTCTCCAAAACATTGATTATTGGCTGCCCCAAATGTTCCTGGACTTAGGACAGGAACCTCGGGGCAGAAAATAGGCAGCAGCCCACACAGTCAAAAAGTAGTTTTCTACTAAGGCGATCCCGCACTCAGCAGCCCTGTGACAGACAGCTCTCCCTCCTCAGCGCAGGGCCTGACTGTGGTGGCTGCAGCTTGGCTCTGCCAGTGTGTCCCCTGCCCTGCCCTGGGGAAGGAAAAGAGAAGCCAGTTGGAAGTTCAGAAAAGAAAGGCTAAAAAGGAGCCCACAATTGGCCCTAATTAGCCACTGAGAGAAAAAAAAGGAGGTCAGAGGGCTGAGTCTACTTCTGAAAGAAAGCACCTGGCAGGCAGAGCTTTGCCTGATTTGTGCTCTGCACCTCCCAGCACAGGGCTGTGTATGGGCCCATCTGACCCTGAACTCTTCGCCCCCCCAGCTGGGGAAGGGCAGCACATCCATCCACAGCAGTCATGGCCCCTGTCCTCCGGAAGAGGCAGCTGGCTCTAGGGAGGAGGGAGGGGGGAGGGAAGCCGACTGCACTGAGTTCAGCGCTTTACATACATAGTTGTGTTTAATGCTCACAGTGGCCCTGAAATGGAGGCACTTGGGCCCCAACATTTAAATAAAGAACTGGACACTCAGGTTAAGTAGTTGACCCAAGACCACACAGCTTAAAAGGGGCTGAGTGGGGAATCCAGTTCAGGCTGTGGGCTTTGCAACCTGTGCTTGGGTGCTATATTATAAAATGAGCACTCAGAGGGCAGAGCCCTGGTCTACGTCACCTCTGTGCCCCCGGCGCCCAGCCTGGGGAGGGGCAGGCACGTGGCAAGTGCTGAGAAGAGCTGTTGGACTCAACAGGCAGGACAGGCTGAACCAGAGAAGGACTTAGAGAGGAGGACAGATGGAGGGACGGTGGAGGCTCCACCAAGACAGGCAGATCACCCCCATGCCCGGGAACACTGTGCAGAGGGCCCTCGGGGTGGGGGCTTCCCTTGGGCTGAGGACGGTGCTGGACTGAACACAGCCCGTCCCCAGCCAAGGGGGAGATGACAGAGAGGTACATTTCTTCTCCCCATTTTGCTGCCCCTCCTACCCCCCAGCCCACCCCAGATGGTTAAGCTGAAGCAGAGACAAAATGAGGAGCCTTTAGCTCTTGCTGGAGCTGAGCCACCCCTGCTTAGCCTGGGCAGATCACCAGCAGGCCAGCTGGGCCAGGGGCCAGGCCGTGCTCCAAAGTGGCAGGGGGAGCACTGGGGAGGGGAGGAGCACTGGGCATCAGGACAGGACCCCCCATGCAGGCTGCTTCTTCCAGGAGGTGCCGAATGCCCCTCGCATAGGAGAGAGCCAGTAGGGTGGGGGGGGGGAGGAGCTTCCTTTGGCCCTGTCTTATGAGCACCCCGGTAGCAACTGGAGAATAGGAGAGATCTATTTTGGGTCAGGCTGACTTCAAAGCCTGGTTCAGTCTTCACAACCACCACTCTGAAACATAGTGGTTCTCGAGTCGGATGTTAAAGTTGAGGAAACAGGCACAGAGGGAGCAAGTAAGTTGCCTAAGGTCACAGAGTAGGAGGAGGGCTGGGATTCCCCCAGGCTCTTTGGCTCCAAGCCTGCTCTTAATCATCATGCTCTCCTGAGAAGAGCAGTGAGAAGCTTGCCTGTCTGCACCCACCAGCAATTAGGGGGCCCTCAGTATTGTGAAAAACGTCAGTGGAGTGTGTCTGATTAGCCTCATCAGTGCCCAGCATGGGACACGTGTGTTTTTAAGATGGATCACCATTATCCTTGGCTGAAGAATTTCATGGGGTTTTCTAATTACAAATTATTCCTGCTGGATTTCATTATTCTCCCTCTTGTACTGGCTTTTGTGTTCTCAATAACCTTACAAAACTTTGAAAATCAAAATCAGCCCAGCTTATTTGCTAGGTCCTAAAATATACAGCTCAGCTTTTGTGAAGGCACAGTGTTGTTTAACAAGTGAATGTTTGACTCAGTATTATAAGAAGACAGCAATTATTTGAATTTTACCATTCCACATTTATCATGAGTCAGAAGAGCAGAACAGAAATTTACCTGCCTATAGAAAACCTTCATTCATCCAGAAAGCAAATTTCCTGTGGTTGAGGGAGGTTTTAATTTAAGTGTTTTGAGCTGTTTTCAGCCACTAGTCAACTGTTGTAAGCAAGTAGCCTGGGTTAATTTGCTCATTTCTAAGTGCAAGTTTTCACTGAGGACTAAAAATTCTTCAGATTTCACAACACTAACAGAGAGAGCAGAAACAGAATACTTTACATCATTAAAAAGAAGAAGAAAATGCAGCGGTCATCAGGACCCAGCATAGACTTACTTTCAGGCTAATCTCCCATCTCCTCCTTTGGGAGAACCTGAGATCAGTGGGTCTATCAGAGTCTTGAAAAAAAATCTTGATTTCAAAAAGGCATTTGACCATATGATATCACTTATGTGTGGAACCTAAAATATGACGCAAATGAACCTATCTGTGAAACCAAAACAGAATTACAGACATAGAGAGCAGACTGGTGGTTCTGTGGCTGGTAGTTCCAAGAGGGAGGGGTTTGGGGGAGGGATGGAGTGCAAAGTTGGGATTAGCAGATGTAAGCTTTTATATAGAGAGCTGATAAACAGCAAGGTCCCGTTGCATAGCACAGAGAACTATATTCAGTACCCTGATAAACCATATGGAAAAGAGTATATAAAAAAGAACATATATGTTTAACTGAATCACTTTGCTGTACTGCAGAAATTAACACAACTCTGTAAGTCAACTATAATCATGAAAGAAAAAAAAAACACAAAAGGCAGTTGGAACATCTCCCAAGGTATTTTTATGGCAAGATGAGGGGCAGGATCAAATAGTGACTGACACTCCAGGGGGAATCCCTAGCTGCCTGGCTAGCTGGTGGAGGAGAATTGATCAGCAGATCAATGGCAGCCTGGAGGGCAGACTAGAGCCTTGCTCGGGCTCCATCCCCCAGGTTGACTTGTGGTCTGATATATGTTTGAAGGACTTGGATGAGGCCAAATAAAATGTCTATCTAGTCTATGGGTGGGAGTGTGATGGTGTCAGATGGCCAGACTAGGTTTCAAAATGATCTGAATTGACTTGGCCTATAGGTGACAACTGTAGGTTCAGGTTCATCCAGGTAAATGCCAAGTCCCTACCAGGGAGAATGTTGGGTGAGGGAGAGGGGAAGGAATTATTGAACACATGTGCATGTGGGTACGTGCTACGTTGCTTTAATTGTGTCCAAGTCTTTGTGACACCATAAACTGCAGCCCATCAGGCTCCTCTGTCCTTGGGATTCTCCACTATCTACCATAACCTTTGCATACTATCACTCACTTAATTATGAAACTCCTAAGAGGGGGATGTTGCTCTCATTTTGAGGGGAAGCAGCTGAGGCCCTGAGAAGCTAAGCACTTGCTCTTGGTTAAAAACGGGTGGAGCTGATGTCAAAACTAAGGCTGGTCAGACTCTACCTTCTCACTTAACAGCACTTGATGCAAAAAGGTAAAAGTCCACATTTATGAGATGTTAGTCCCAAATTCTAGAGCTGAGGCTTTTCTGAGACTCTCTCTTATTTCTTTTTAAAAATTTATTTATTTTTTAGTTGAAGGATAATTGCTTTACAGAATTTTGTTGTTTTCTGTCAAACATCAACACGAATCAGCCTTCAGTGTACATATATACCCTCTCTCTTGAACCCTCCCTCCCATTTCCTTCCCATCTCACCTTTCTAGGTTGATACAGAGCCCCTGTTTGAGTTTCCTAAGTCATATGGCAAATTCCCGTTGGCTATCTATTTTACATATGGTAATGTAAGTTTCCATGTTACTCTCTCCATACGTCTCACCCTCTCTTCCCCTCTCCCCATGTCCATAAGTCTGTCCTCTTTTTCTGTTTCTCCATTGCTAGCTGGCAAATAAATTCATCAGTACTGTCTTTCTAGATTCTGTATATATGCGTTAGTATTCTATATCTTGCTGTTTCTGATTTACTTCACTCTGTATAATAGGCTCTAGGTTCATCCACCTCAAATAAATTCATCAGTACTGTCTTTCTAGATTCTGTAAATATGCGTTAGTATTCTATATCTTGCTGTTTCTCATTTACTTCACTCTGTATAATAGGCTCTAGGTTCATCCACCTCATTAGAACTGATTCAAATGCATTCCCTTACATGGCTGAATAATATTCCTTTGTGTATGTGTACCACAACTTCTTTACCCATTCATCTGTTGATGGACATCTAGGATGTTTCCACATTCATGCAATTGTAAACAGTACTTCAGTGAACATTGGGGTACTGTGATTTTTTCAGTTTTGGTTTCCTCCAGGTATATGCCTAGGAGTGGGACTGCTGGGTCATATGGTGGTTTTATTCCTAGCTTTTAAGGAATCTCCATACCACCTTCCATAGTGTCTGTATCAAATACATTCCCACCAACAGTGCAAGAGGATTCCCTTTTCTCCACACCCTCTCCAGCATGTATTGTTTGTAGGCTTTTTGATGATGGCTATTCTGACCTGTGTGAGGTGATATCTCATTGTAGTTTTTGATTTGCATTTCTCTAATCATGAGCAATGTTGAGCATCATTTCATGTGTTTGTTAGCCATCTGTATGCCTTCTTGGATGAAATGTCTGTTTAGGTGAGATTCTCTTTTGAAATCACCCTGAAGCCAGACTCAGGGTGCAGAGATGAAATACCCGGCACTCGAGCAAGCTGATTAGAGAAACCAATACAACCACAGGCAAATTGGCAGTTCTGGGCATACTGAGTGCTGTGGGAGCCTGAGGAAGACAGCCCTCCTGCCCCAGGGAGTCCTGGAAAACTGTACAGAGAAGGCAGTACCTGGCCTGAGGTCTGAGGATGGCTGGCTGATCTGGGAGCCCGGGGAGCCCAGGGTTGCAAGCCCAGGCAGAGGATACCAACTTGGGCACTACATTTCTGCCTCTCTGGGCTCACTGTAAGGCCCAGGAAGTGTCTGGGCTGAGGGGATGGTGAGATTTGCCCACCCTCCACTCCCAGCCCCCAGTCCAGAAATGGAGGGAGAAAGCAGAATAAGAGTGGGAGTTCTTGAAGGCACCTGGGAGCCAGAGTCAGGGCTGTGCCTCTGGGAATGCTGGGAGGTTCTGAGACCTTGAGTAGCAAATCTGCCAGTTACTCTGTGACCATTGGCTGTGTCCTTAAGCTATTCCTTCAAGCGAGAAGGGCCAGAGACTGGCGTTCAGCGACGGTGAACATGCAAAGAACAACATCCATGGAGTCAATTTGGCAAAGGAAAGGATGGCAGACCACGTCTTTGTGCCCAAAGGGGAGGCAGTGTGAATGACACGTACAAAGGTCTCTGAGGTGGGGCCCCCAGGCTGGGAGTGGGGCAGAGACAATAGATCAAGAGATGGAAGAGAGGGTTACTGAGATACAGTTGGCAAGGGCTGCAAAGGCCAGGCCTTGTGGGCCTTGCAGGCCTTGTTCAAGATGTTAACCTTTCTCCCAAAGGCAAGGAGAAGCCACTGAAGGCTTTTAAGCAGAAAGGTGACAATTTTATGTGCTGTTTGGAAAGACCACTGTTGCTGCAGGACAAGGGGGAAAGAGTGAGAACACAACTGAAGATATTTGTGGGGGTATGCAGGTGGAAGATGCCAGTGCTTGGGGTGGGTGGTGGCATGGTGGCATGGGGGTGGGAGTAGTGATGGGTTTGTCACTTGGTGCCTGGTGACAGACTGGATATGGGGCTTGGGGAGGGATGGTTCTGGGGTGTCCAGCTTGTGGATGATGCGATCATACACTGAGCGAGGGAAGGCCAGGTGCGGGATGGCAGAGAGGGTGAACTTGGCCTTGATCCTGATGTGTTAGAGATGCCAAGACATCCAAGTGGAGATGCTGAATGAGCAGTTGGATATTTAAGTCTGGCATTCGGGAGCCATGTCAAGGCTGGACCTGCAAGGCTGGTAGTTGTTGGCATTTAGGTGGTAATTGAAGCTACTTGGTTATTCAAGGCCCCCTGGGATCCATTGCCTGCCCTGGGAAGCAGTTCCTGGACTCTACCTTGCTGGCTCTGGGCCACCTCTGGGTTCCCACAGCTTCCCCATCACTATATGTGCTCAATGTCTGTCTCCTTCCTTAGATGGAGAGCTCCTTGAGGGCAGGGACCATGTTCATCCTTGCATCCCTAGGGCCCAGCCCAGGTCCTGGCACAGAGGAGACACTGGTGGCAGTTTGATAACTGAGCGTGGACAGTTTCCCAGTGGATTGGGCTGCTGTAGGAGGGAAGGTGCTTCCCACCCCAGAAGGCACGCTGGGGATGCTCTGCAGCCACTGGGGAGTAGAAGAGATTCCTGTGTCCAGCAGGTGTTGTTTGGGGGCCCTCTCAGCCCTGGATTCTAGATTGCCAGAAACTGAGTCACAAGTCACACTCCCTAAGGAGGAGGAAGTGTCATTTCCTCTTATCCCTCTGTCCATAGGTGGGGCTGGGACTCTTTGGGGCCTCCTTCTCTGCTGAAGAGGTTTCTGGAGGCTGTGCTGACCTCAGCAGATGCTTCCCTCCCCCAGAGCCTCTCGGCTCTGGAGCGGCCACCCGAGTGGAGTGAACAGTGAGGGTAGATGCCTTGCTGGAGTCTAGAAGAAGCTGCTGAGGCAGCTTTGGCCAAGGGTTCTTAGGCTGGCTGCCTGCCCTGCCCAGCCTTGGCAACCTCTGCCTTGGCCTGGGCACTTCTCCCTTCCCCAGCCACCTCTACTCTACCCTACTGCATCCTTTACTGCGGCAACTTGGCCACTTCAGGAGCCAAGTGGGTCTCCACCTGGAGACTCTGGGGGCTTGGCAAGAAGAGGGTGAACAAGGAGGGAGAAGAAGAGGGAGCGGATTGGTGAAGAAACTGAGAAGGAAGGGGGAAGAAGAGGCAGTGAGATAAGAATGTCCCCACTGAGATGGAGGACCTGTCCGATGATCTAGCTCCCTCTCTTTGCCCAGGGGAGCAGGAAGGGGGAAGTAGAAGTGGGGGGTAGTGGTGTGTGTGACTTACCAGAGGATGCCAGGGATGATACAGAGGGCACAAGAAACCCCTGTGTGCTTGAGGAGGTTGGGGAGGGGAGAGAGCAGAGGGCACAGGAGGCTATGACTGGGACTGTCCAACCTGGAGGAGGGGGTAAGGAGGTAGTGGGGTCCTGGCAGAAACTTTAGGGATCAAGCTTGGCTGAGACTTAATTTCTTCCTGTATGAATAAACTCCTACTCTCTCCTGTCTTGTCTCCCCATTCCACTCCCCATTAGTGGAAAAACACTGCTTCTTCCATCTGATTGGGATATTCCTCCTGCATTGCAGGTGGATTCTTTACCCACTGAGCCACCTGGGAAGCCCTGATTGGGACATTCCTAAGGCAGGGAATAGTCTAGAGTCTCCCTGAGGTTGGAAGATTGACTCTCCCACCAGACAGGGGCCAGACAGGACCAAACCTCACTTGGCATTGGGGCAGTGCAGAGAGGAGAGGGGATAGGGGACCTGCAACTCAGATAGGAGACACAGATGGCACCTTTGATGGACCTAAACTTCCCATGACTGAGCATCCCCACTCCATTCATAGGAGGGAAGATGAACCCTGAAGCCTGGGAAAAGAGAGAGAAAACCAGCAGAGGGGAAGAGGCCAGCCTCCTGAGCTAAATCCTCAGAGGACAGTAGAGCCTGATAACATGTACATTGTAACAAGAGGTGGGAATACTGGGTTATTCCTATGATGGCTCAGAGTGTTCAGCCTGAGATAACTGGTGACCATGATGCATGCCAGCTATTCCAACTCTGGTAGCAAACACTGCAAGGGACTGCCAGGCTGCTCCAGAAAACCCAGAACCAACTTAGCTTCCAACCACTATAGGACATGACTATGGGAACTTGAAGGGTTTCACTGGTAGCTCAGATGATAAAGAATCTGTCTACAATGCAGGAGACCCAGGTTTGATCCCTGGGTGGGGAAGATTCCCTGGAGAAGGAAATGGCAACTCACTCCAGTATTCTTGCCTGGGAAATTCCATGGACAGGGGAGCCTGGTAGACTACAGTTCTTTGGGTCACAAAAAGCTGGATGCTATTGAGTGACTAACACACACACATGGGAACTTGAAAGGACTAAGACGAGGTTGTACCATCTCTCAGCTAATACCATTTTTACACTGGGTTTTAAAATAAAACTTATTTTACTGTTTGTTTCAGAGTGTGCTCACTATAAAAAATTTGAAAAACGGAAGTTGAAAGAAAGCAGACCCATATCCCACTATCCAGAGACTTTTGGACAAATTTCCTTCCAGTCTTTTTTCTATGCATGGTTTCTCCATGATTGTGTTAGTACTGGTAGAATCTTTTAAACTATTGTCATTTTATTTTGTCTTATAATTATTAGCGTAATTATACTCTTTTTTAAAAAGAAAGTACAGAAAAGCGTAAAAAGCAGGGAAAAATTATTCATAATTTTATTAGCCCTTCAATCATTGTGTGAAGATATTGGAGCATTTGCTTCTAGTCGTTTTTATTTGCCCCACGCTTTAAAAAAACATCCAGTTCAGTTCAGTTCAGTCGCTCAGTCATGTCTGACTCTTTGCGACCCCATGAATTGCAACACGCCAGGCCTCCCTGTCCACCAACTCCCAGAGTTCACTCGAACTCATGTCCATTGAGTCGGTGATGCCATCCAGCCATCTCATCCTCTGTCATCCCCTTCTCCTCCTGCCCCCAATCCCTCCCCCAGCATCAGAGTCTTTTCCAGTGAGTCAACTCTTCGCATGAGGTGGCCAAAGTACTGGAGTTTCAGCTTTAGCATCACTCCTTCCAAAGCATACCCAGGACTGATCTCCTTTAGAATGGACTGGTTGGATTTCCTTGTAGTCCAAAGGACTCTCAAGAGTCTTCTCCAACACCACAGTTCAAAAGCATCAATTCTTCAGTGCTCAGCTTTCTTTATAGTCCAACTCTCACATTCATACATGACTACTGGAAAAACGATATCCTTGACTAGATGGATCTTTGTTGGCAAAGTAATGTCTCTGCTTTTGAATATGCTATCTGGGTTGGTCATAACTTTCCTTCCAAGGAGTAAACATCTTTTAACTTCATGGTTGTGCAACAATCACCATCTGCAGTGATTTTGGAGCCCCCAAAATAAAGTCTGCCACTGTTTCCACTGTTTCCCCATCTATTTCCCATTAGGAATCATAAACACAAATTCTCTGTAGTTACGATTTGGGAGACAGCATATATTTATAAAAACAAAACCATCCACTTGTATTGGAATCCTGGTTCCATCACTTACCAGCTGAATGAATGTTAGTTCACTTCCAAAATCTCAATTTCCTCAGCTATAAAATGAGATCAACCAATATCCAATTTAAAAGAGAGTTTGCTTTGCAGATTTGCTTATGTAGAACTCCTGGAACACACCCAGCATTTAGTGACTCCTCAATAAAGGTGTAGTGAGCATTTGTCACATTTTCTGCTGCCTAAGGCCAATCCATTGCTTTGTATTATATTTTGAGTGAATCTCCCACTAGGTGAGTCCTTGTGGAAACTAGGACCCAATCTTCAATTTCAGAGTCAAAAGGAGCCAGTTTCTCTCCCACTTCCACCTCCTGCCAGTTTGACCAGTTGTACCTGTCTCAGAGCTTTGGTGTGACAATTAGTGAGGCTGGCACAAGAGTCGTTAGCATTCATTTGTGCTTACATCACGTGGCAGTGCCCTGTCTGGGTCGCAGTATGGTGGAGATGTTCAAAGGGCAGGCCGGTGGAAGTGCTGGGGCCATTTGTTCCTGTGGTATTATATAACCCTGGCTATGAGTCCTGCTGCATGCTCATTTGGTTCTCCAGTTTTCTCAACCATTCTTAGCTGCCCAGTGGAACTGCTAATCTTTTTTTTTTTTTCTGTTTTGCTTAGTTTCAGTAAGTTTCTTTTGCTTGCAATCACAAAGGTTACTTCCTAAATCTTTTAAAAATAGAATAAATTTCAGGCCCTAGCTTCAATTCCCAGCCAGCACTTTAAATGCAGACAAGTCCTGGATGTGCTGGAATGTTGTGCTTAATGCTGGTCATTTGGACAAAGAACAGGATGACCCTAGGTCTGTGCCTCATTGTTCAACCCAGAGCCTGCTTGAAGAGAAGAGGTACTGAGAGCTGCTGAAGGAAAGACTGAAGGAAGGGAGAGAATAGGGACGGGAAGGATTTCCACCAGCCACTTCCTACAGACCGCTTGTGTGTGGGCCTTGAATTCCTAAGGTTCCATGGGCCACCACCCAATGAATCCTGTAATTGAGGAGCTTGAAACTGTTACAGCTCCTGACCTTACATCCTCCTGTTTCCCATAGGATGGCATGACCCAACATAACAACTCTGAGTGTCTCCTGAAACCCTTCGAGTCTAACTCTTATACTTTTCTTGATCCATGCCTTGCCTCCCCCCTACACCAGCTCAGCTGGTCACTCTCCCCTATCTTATCTGAATTTGCTCATGGGGACCTAATTTGCCACAGGACTGGTCCTCAGGAGTTAGGTGTCAGGAGCAGGCCTCCAGAGGCCAGGTCACTTTTGACCAGTAAGACTGCTTGCCTGTGTGTCTCAGTCCTTGGGCAAGGGGTTGCAGGCAGATCCAGCCAACAAGCAGAGCTCCAGAGACATCAGCCAGGCCTGAGTCCTACCTAGAGCCAAGCCGGGACTATGAGGTTGGTAAGGGGAAATATTTGTGTGCACTTCTAGAACTCCTGGAGCACAGGACCTGGTTCTCATTCATCTCTTTATCCCCACTCCCATCTGCTCCCAGTCCCAGCACTGGGCCTGGTACACCGTCAGTGCTCAGGAAGCAAGGGTTGATCAGAGAGACTCTGGGGTCCTTGCCTCAGTCCCTTCTTGGCGTGCCATCAGAAGTAAGACTGGGACCAGCTACCTCTTCTGGCTCATCTCCCCCATTCCTAAGTCCTGCTCTAGGCTCCAGACACACCAACTAGTTCCCTGAATGTGTGCCAAGTTGTCTCACTGCCATGCCTTTGCACATGTCGTTCCCTCCACCCAGGGCCCCCCTCAACCAGGTCAGCGCAGTGAACTCCCACTAATCCATCCTTCCTTTAAGGCTCAGTGAGTGCAATTACCACCTTCCCTGGGGAGCCTTCTGGAACCGGCCCCAGGAAGTCTTCCACATTGTGACCTCTCTGGGTCCTGCCCAGGAGGGCCTCTGTTATACCACTTGGCATAGAACGTTGTAGGTATATGTCCCCTCCATAGAAGTAGGCCATACTTCTCGGTCTGTTTCTCTCTGTACCTCCAGTGCCTAGCTAGGACCAGGCAGAGAGGGAAAAACTAGGAGGTATTTTTTGCCTCTCTACCCACCCCCACCCCTTGGAGACAGAAGATGCAGCTGGCAAATTTGCAGGGCTTTGAATGCCAGGCTAAGGAGAGAGGCTTGGTCAGATTTTCATTTTTGAAAATCCTGGTGGCTGGGACACCCTCATTTGGGGGTCATTTTTTCAATTTGTCCCTCTCCCAGACCAGAGAACAGGGAGTTAGTTCTCAGCAGGAAGATGGAATATGGGCCTCCATCTGGGCTCATGGCTGCCCTTTCCCCTGCAGCCCCCCTTTCCCCCCCGACTCTGCTTTTACTCGCAACCCCTGAGGTCTCTTCCCAAAAGCTTGGGGTCTGGGATCCACGCCCACTACTCAGGGGCCAAGTCTAAACCTCAATCCCCTGTTATGTAAGTGAATTATCCACTGTTCCTAACCAGCGCCAGCCAGATCTCCCTCCTCCTCCTAATTGATTTAATCTTCTCATACCGGAGAGCTGGGCGGGGTTGGGGAGACAGTGTTGATCAGAAGCCAACACGTCCGTGACGTAGGCTCATTAATTACAGAGAATCTAGGTCATGGATTGGCTCTGGGTGGCTCTGATTCTCCCCTCCCTTGTCATTTGGGCCTCTGAAAGGACATTTTCAGTTCCTCCCCATTCTTCATACCCCAGACCCAAACAGAAAGTTGAGGGTTCCATTAGATCCTATTTCTGTCTCTCATATCTCCCCAAACCTCAGTGCTAGATGGAAATTCCCCACATTTTAATGTGAACACAGGACACAGCTAAACCTAATTGTTGAGGATTGAAGAGATGAGCAGATGATTTAATTTGGGGGTGGGAAGAGACGGTAGAGTTGCCTTTATTTGCTTTCCACATGAAGCAAGTCTCCACTTTGTAGTTTCTCTGCTAGAGGATGTCCTTCTTGTGCAGCCCTAGAGATAGAAATCTCACTCTCCCAAGAAAGTCCTTCTCATTGTATGAGGTCTTTTCTCCCATGAGGCTGAGACCCCAGTCTTGTGACTTCCTCTGGGAGTTTGCTTTGCCTCTGGGGCCACAGGGCATGCCCCAGGACAGCCAGCCAGATCCTGAGCCCTAGGGATTATCATCCCTGACTTTTCTCCAGGCTGAATACTCCTGGTTCTTTCACCAGTTCCTCATTTGGTAGACTTGACAGATTACTCCTCACTGTATCTACTATGTGGATAAGACACGGATGTAATCATCCCTCCTGATGCACAGAGCAGAACACAAGCCCCGGAAAAAGACCACTACCTTTTTTGATCATGTTATTAGACTTTCACTGATACCAGCCTGAGATCTTTTGGGGTCTTAGCACACTTTCAACTCAATTTAAGGATAGAGTCAGCTCACCCCCATGGTCATTTTTCTGATGTTAGCAATAGAAAGTCTCCATGATGATCTTTATGATATTTAAGAATGTCTCCATGTTTCCCATGATTATTCTTTCCATATACCCTGGCATTTATCTTACCATATAATCATGTAATTATACATCATTCGCCCACACAACTATCTAACTATGTATTAATCTATCCACTCACCAACCACTGTCCACCTACATACCCTTCGTTTAGCTGTGCATAGAATCACTCATGTACTCATTCACCTGTCCATCTTCCCACCTACCTACCAACCTGATTACCTTTTCCCCACCTATATTTTGTACTTATCTGTCCATCCATAAATTTACCCACCATCCAACCATATACCCACTTACCCATCCACACATCCATCCCTTCATCTACTCTCTTCCCCAGTCACCCATACGTCAATATTCATCATCCATCCATCTAGCCATCCATCCAATACTTTCTGAGATTCTATTGCATCTCAGATCTTGTGTTGAGTATTCTGAGTGCTTCAAAGCTGAATAAAATGCAAGCTCTCTGTCATCTTAGGGGAGGGGATGGGAGCAGATAAGACAGATGATGCTGAGTACGGTAAAACAGGAAGAAAGAAAATGTGTTGGAGGTTCAGAGGAGAGAGAAGTGGCATCTGGATAGCCTTGATGGGACAGTAGTATTTGGGCATGCACAGATGTATTGGAAGTAATTCCAAGTAGAAGCAGCACATCAAAGGTACAGAAAGCAGAATTCATGTCCCATTTTGTATGTTCCTGCCAAAGGTGCCTAGTGCAGATCTGGGCACATTTTAGTAACCTAATACATACATCCTGATTGATATTTTTTTCTTCTCTGATGGGGACACCCCCAACATTTGATCAGGATAAGAGTTAGCTCTTTCTATTTAAGAGGATTCTACAGTTGCCTTGCTGATGGCCTTGGGCAAAACACAAAACGTCTCTGGATTTCTCTGATTTTAGGGCTGAATTTCTGTCTGTCAGGTCTTCCTTTCCCCCAATCTTAGTCATTTTTATCATGCTTTCTGAAGAGAGATTAGCTTTCCCACATATCTTGAACTTTATTTCCTTTTGTTGGTACAAATGAACTCAATCCCTCCTGTCCTCAACTTCTTCAGCCCTGTTCCCAGGAAAAAGTCTGCGATGTGGACAAAGTGGGGAATCCTATGCAAGGGAAATATCACTGAAGTAGAAACCAGGAGCCATGAATTCAGACCCACCTTTGCCATCAGTTTGCTCTATGGCCTTGGGGAAATCTCTTCCCCTGTCTGTTTTAAATAATTTTAGCACTGAACACAACATTTGAGATTGCCTAATCCAACATCCTCATCTTAAAAATGGAAAAAAAAATCTCATAAAGGGCATGCCACTTGCTGTAGATCCTATCTAGATTAGTGGCAAAGTCAGAACTAAGCTTCAGATTTCCTGACTTTCAGTTTGGGATTTTCTCTACCCAACCACCACATTTCATCTCCAGTCACAGCCCCCTATACATTTCAGGGAGAGCTTCCTCTCCCACTTCCATTCTCCAAGAAACAAATATGAATCTTTCCGTTGTTCTGGCTATGTGTTCCTGACTCATGTCTAGGTGGGGGCTGGGCAGGCAGTATTTAAGAGCAAGTATTCCCAGCCTGACGGAGTTAATTATGTTCATCAGGAAGAGAGAAGAGAAAGGAACAAGGCGCTCTGGTTATCTACTGGGCTTTAATCAAATTGAGAAACGAGGAAATCCATCACCCAGAGGCTAGGGGAAGTTGAAGAGCTTTTGCTTCCGCTGGCTCCGAGTCCTGTAATGGGTTGGGCGCTGTCCAAGGTGCTGACATCTTCACTTACTGTTCTGAGTTGCTGGGAGGGGTCCAATCTGGGCACAGGGATGGCAGCTCTTAGGAGATGGCCCAGGATAGAGCAAGAAAAGGTCTGGACAAGTTGGGGGAAAGGTTTGAGTTTCTAATCTTCTCTTCTTCATTTGTCTATCCGATTTAGAGAAAATATCCCTTCTTAAGACTAGAGTCCTGAACTGGGGTTAAAGAAATAGAAGAGAAGGGAGCACCCTGAACCCCTTGATTTCAGGAAGTTGCCCCCAGTGTGAGGGCAAAAGCCCAGTCCTTGATCTTTGCGGATTCCCCATATTAAGGGGAGATATATCTTCTGCTTTTATAAAGTCTTCAGTCCATGGCAGAAAAATGAACTTATCTTTGGGAATTTATTAATCTGGCGGAGAAACCAGATTCTGCCTTTAACTCAAGCTCAAGTATGATATAAGAGAGGCATAGACCATGCTTATACGGAGCCTCCAGTCTGATGGGGGAGAAATTGTCTTCCTCTAGAAAACTCTTTTTGGTTGAAGAGACACTCTTCATTTATGGGGGAGCCTCAATTATAATCAGAGAGACAAGATAACAGATAAATTAAAATATGCTCTATAATCAACCAAAGATGTCAGATCTTCAAATTCGTGATTAAGGTTTTTGGTGCTAGATATTCAGTATCAATCAAATAAGGCTTTCTGGTAGAGGTGAGTTTGAGTTGAAACTAAAAGCAAGGGACTTGAGCCCTTAGTATTACAATCATGCCTTTTCACTCTCTTATATTCCTTTTGGAATAAGAATAAGCCTGGGCACAGAGAAGGTTCTTATTTAATGAACAATCACCAGAAGATAGAGAGTGAATATGCCTGCTTTTGGGTGTGGAGACTGCAGAGTGAGGCTGAGGTAGGAATCAGGGAGGAGGGTCAGTTGGGACAGAGAGCCCAAGGCTGGGTGGGGGCCGGGAGTGGGATGATAACATGAGCAGAGAGGTAGCCCAATGCGTGTCCAGGCCAGTGAAGCACTACATACAGAGCAACTCCTCCATGCTTCTGGAGCTGGTAAGAGACATTTTATTGAATCTGGGGTTGTTAAAGCTAGAGTCTATTAAATTACAAAATCATTGACTGTGCAGCTTCTAGAGTCACACAATCATGGCAAGTTAGAATATTAAAATCATAGCATGTTAGCAGGGCAGAATTACAGTGTGTTAAAATTATAAAACTGTGGCATGCTGCTGCTGCTAAGTCACTTCAGTTGTGTCCGACTCTGTGCGACCCCATAGACGGCAGCCCACCAAGCTACCCTTCCCTGGGATTCTCCAGGCAAGAACACTAGAGTGGGTTGCCATTTCCTTCTCCAATGAATGAAAGCGAAAAGTGAAAGTGAAGTCGTTCAGTCATGTCCGACTCTTCACGACCCCGTGGACTGCAGCCCACAAGGCTCCTCTGTCCATGGGATTTGCCAGGCAAGAGTACTGGAGTGGGGTGCCATTGCCTTCTCCGGAACTGTGGCATATGCCAACAATCCATATTAGAGCATCTTAAAATCCAAGAATCTCAGTGTCAAAAAGGAAAAGAAACAGCAATTTATTGACTCTATTTGTATCAGTTATGGTGCTGGGAGTATTAGAATATACTAGAGTATATGATCCCATTTAATTCCTACCCCAGGTTTTAAGCCATTCAACTCCATTCCTACTCAATGCAGTACTTCTGACAAATGTTTATCAAGCACAGCCTTGGGTCAATTTCGTGACAGGGGCATCATTGCCTCTCTGCGTACCCCAACCCCCAGCTGAATGGAAGCAAAGAAGCTCTCCCTTATATAAGCTGCATCCCTGTAGTGTCCACACATCAGTCCAGTTCATGTCCTCTGAGATACACTAGGTCTAATCTTCCACTCATATGACAGCTTTTGAGATAGCTAAAGACAGTCCTTATTTCTTTCTTCTGTAGGATAAGCTGGTTTGTTCATCATGTAGCTAGAAATGGGACAGCAAGTCAAAGAATATTTGAGCTAGAAAGGCCCTTAGAGGTCATCTTGTCCAGAGACTTCCTTTTACTGCAAAGCAATATAGCATTATGTTTAGGAGCCAGGTCTTTTGAGAAGAGAGATGAGCCTGAATTCAGAATCCAGAGATCCAGCACTAACTTGCTCTGTAACCTTGGGCAAGTTACCTAAAATCCCTGAGCCTCTGTCTCCTTATCTAAAAAAATAAAGACAATAATAATATTGACATAACATAGTTGATGGGAGGATTGAATGAGATAATGCAAGGGAAGCTCTTAGCAGAATGCTTGGCACACAGCAAGCAGTCGATAAATAGTAGCTATGATTATTGGAGGCCCATAGGGGCAGGGATTTGCTCAAGATCACAGAGCAACTCAGAGACAGAACTGGGGTTAGACCAAGGACTCCTGCCTCCCAGCCAAGGACCCTTTCATGTACCACAGTTTCACTCTCCCTTCCTGGGGAAAAGGAGACTCAGAGGGGACTGGAATTCTTTGCTCTGTTAGAATGCAAGTAAGAGAAATCCTGGTGGCTTATGAGAGCCACAGCTACTGAAGCCTGTGTGCTCTAGAGCCCACGCTCTGTGACAAGAGAAGCCACTGCAAAATAAGCCCACACACCACAACTAGGAAGCAACCCCCTCTCATTGCAGCTAGGAAAAAGCCCACTTGCAGCAATGAAGGCCTAGCACAGCCAAAAATGAAGAAATAAATAGAATCTAAAAGCAACTCCAAAAGCCAAATGTCTATGGCATACCACCTAAAATTATTCTGAATGCTCCCATGACTAGGCTTACTACACTTTTGGAAATACTGAGATATATATTGAAAAGAATGTGTATTTGAAACTTTCTCTGTTGGAGTAACTATCAAATCCCTAAATGAGCATGGAGGACAGGACAAGGTATTGTGTCTCCTTAAAGTATTCTCTATACTGTTTTATCATCAAGCTCCTATAACTTTCTGTCCACCCTCATTTGGCCATGCCTTCTAACCCTGTGTGTGCTCCTCCAGGTCACAGAGGCCATCACAATAACACACTTCAGTCCCCACACCATTGATCACATGAGTCTTAGCTGAAGAGTTCAAGACGTGCATTCCCCACTCTACTGGACAGCGCATCAGCCCAACTGGAAATTTAAATATTTTCACTGTGTCGCTTTGTCAAAAATTTCACTCAGCTACCATGTAACCAGCCACCCTCCCCCTCTGATGTATTTATTCCTTTGTTTCTCATATCTCTCAAAATTCCTTTCCCAGATAAGATGATGTCTTAGGTTTTCTTGTGACACCCATTCCAATCTCCTATCACACCCTTGTCTCCACACAGTAGGGACTCCAGTTAGTTTAAAATTCTCTTTTAGTTCTTATACATTTTTCACAATTTAAATATATTTTCTTCCAACCTCAAAAGGGCTTCTCAGGTGGTGCTAGTGGTAAAGAATCCATCTGCCAATGAAGGAGATGCAAGAGATATGGGTTCAGTCCCTAGGATGGGAAGATCTCCTGGAGTAGGAAATGGCAACTTGCTCCAGTGTTCTTGCCTGGAAAATTCCATGGAAAGAGGAGCCTGGTGGACCAAAGAGAATTGGACACAGCTGAGCACACAGAGCACATGACCTCAAAAGCAAACAAACAAACAAAAAACGACTGGTGGGGGACTTCCCTGGTGGTGCAGTGGATAAGTGGAGAAGGCAACGGCACCCCACTCCAGTACTCTTGCCTGGAAAATCCCATGGACGGAGGAGCCTGGTGGGCTGCAGTCCATGGGGTCGCAAAGTGTCGGACACTGAGCGACTTCACTTTCACTTTTACTTTCATGCATTGGAGAAGGAAATGGCAACCCACTCCAGTGTTCTTGCCTGGAGAATCCCGAGGACAGAGGAGCCTGGTGGGCTGCCGTCTATGGGGTCGCACAGAGCCGGACATGACTGAAGTGACTTAGCAGCAGCAGCAGCAGTGGATAAGAATCTGCCTGCCAATGCAGGGGACACTGATTTGATCCCTGGGCTGTGACGATCCCACATGCCACGGAGCAACAAAACTCATGTGCCAAGACTACTGAGCCTGTGCTCCACAACAAGAGAAGCCACCTCAATGAGAAGCCCAAGCACCATGACAAAGAGTAGCCCCCACTCACCACAACTAGAGAAAGCCCACGTGCAAAGCAGCAAAAACCCAGAACTGCCCCCAAAAAAACCCCAAAACTGATGGCTTAAACTTTTTATTTCCTAACAAGGAAGCCAGAGGGACGTGGAGTTAGGGTTGGTCTGGCTATTCAACAATGGAGTGGGTTGGTCTGGCTATTCAACCCATGCTTTTTCCATTCTAAGCCTTGAGAGAGAAGTTCTCCTTGTGATCACAAAGTGGCTGATGTGGCCCCAAGTATCATGACCTCCCAAGCAGGAAGAAAGGGCATGGAAATGAAAAGGATCTTCTCTCATGCCTCTCTTATCAAAGAGGGGCGCTTTCCAAGAAGACCATCTCCTCATATCTCACTGACCAAAATAAAGTCACACATTCATTCTTAGACTACTCAATGGCAAACAGGAAGGCATCTCCATGAATAGCTTGGATTGTCCTGTGGCTGGGCATCTTGCTATTGGAAAGAGGAAAAGGGGATTGGCTGTTGGAAGGCAACCAACAGTGCATGGCACACTCACCCTCTGTCTCCTCTCTGAAGCCTCCCTTCTCAGCTCCACCTCCGCCAGGTGGCTTTTCTTTATTTCCACCCCTTTGTCCTGCGGATCCTCTTCCATCATGTAATTGAACATTGCCCAGTTCACTTCACAGTTTACTTTGCCAAGCTTTTCATCTTTTCATGTCCAAATCTTGTCTCCTTGGCTAGTCTGTGAGCACTGGGAGAATAATAGCAGCTACTAATGAATAAGTACCTATTGGGTGCCAGGCCCTGTTTTGACACTTGTGGTAGCTTGTTGCCAACAGCTCCCAAAGATCCACACCTTCTGGTATCCACACCTGTGTGGGTTTCTGTCCCACGCTGTGCCAAGTTTAGTCTGTGTGACCAAAAGAGTATGATAAAAGTAATGATATGTCACTTCCAAGATTAGATTATAAAGGATACTGTGGCTTCCATCTTAGTAGATTCTCTTTCTTGGCTCATTCATTTAGTGAAAGTTAGCCCCCCGGTCATGAGCGGTCTCATGGAGCATCTTGTGTAAAATGGAACTGAAATTTTTGAACAGCAGCCAGCAAAGGATGGAGACTGGACCACAATCACAGAGGGAGCTTGGAAGTGGATCTTCCAATCCTGCTTGAGCCTTCTGATGACTGCATCCCTGGCTGACACTTGACTGCAACCCCATGAGACATTCTGAGCCAGATTCTCTCAACTCTGAGTTCTTGATCCTCGGAAATTGCATGTTGCACTGCATTCAGTCACTCAATCCTGTCTGACTCTTTGGAGCCCCATGAACTATAGCCCGCTAGGCTCCTCTGCCCATGGAATTTTCTAGGCAAGAACACTGGAGTGGGTTGCCATTTCCTCTTTCAGAAATTGTGTGAGATAATAAATATTTGTTGCTTTAAGCTGCTAAGTTCAGGGATAAATTGTTACTCAGCAATAGTTAACTGCTACAGGGCTACATTATTACATTAAACCCTCATGACAAGTCTTTGAAACATAGGATTTTTTTCTCCCAATTTTCTGATGAGAAAACCAAGGATGAGATGAATGCAGCTGACTTCCCACACCTGGAGAGTGAGGAGCTGAGATTTGTCCTCATGTCTGCTGGATTCCAAAGCAGAGGGAACTTGGTTCTGTTTTCCCAGCTGGAATGTCTCCAGCTTCAAGGTGAAGTTTCCAGTCACATCAGTTAGCAGCTACTACATCTGTTGTGTGTGTGTGAGTCGGAGAAAGTACGTTTATTAGAAAAAACACTGGGGTTTAAGAGGGGGATACCTGAGCAACCTTGGACAAGTTCCTGCCTCCATTTCTCTAGCCACTGTGTGGAGATAATAGTTTTTGTTCTACATTCCTCCCAGGCAGCTCTGAGAATCAGTGTGAAGGGACCTTGTAAAGTGTAATGCTGTGTAGCGCTGTGATCATAGAGAGGCTCGCACAGTCTGCAGGGGAGACAGCCTCTCAAGGTCACCTCTGTACACAAGGCCAGTGCTCCCTCTCTTCTTCCACCTGAGTCTAGGTTCAGGAGACAGAGAATACTGAGAGTAATTGAGGGTCCCAACCAACTGCGCCAGCATCACCCCCAACTATGATCTCTCTTAGACTACACTGTAGTCCTGCTGAACTAGTGGAAATTTCCCAAGCTTGATAGGAACTCTGTATTTTGAGCTTTTATCTGTGTAGTTTCTTGTCCCTGGACACTGTCCCCCAACTTCTCCACCTGGTATGTTCCTACTCATCTGTTAAGACTCATCTTAGATGTCCAAACTTCTAGGATGCGGCTGTTGACCTGGTTCAAGGCTTCCTGCATCTCCTTTTCATTAGAACACCAGTCTCCTGCCTGAGCTCTTGGCATCCTGCTTCTTGTTTCCATTCAAAGCCCCCATGATGCAGTCTTTCTAAAGCACAAATCTTGTCATGTCACTCCCTGCTTAAAATAACCAGTCAATTGACTGATCCATCAATCAGTGCTTCAAGGGCTCCTCTTTGCCCTCAGGAAGACATCCAAAGCCTTCAGCTGGAAATCAAGGCTTGGTCCCCACAGGTATCTCCAGCTTCGGCTCTCCTGTCTCTCCTGGTGGCCCTGCACATGTAGTACATCCCAACCACATCACTCTTGTACCGTATCTCAGACACACTTTGCTCTCTCTCTCCTTTTTTTTTTTTTAAATAAAAATGTGGTTTTTATTTATGTCTGTTGTACCGGGTCTTCATTGCTATGTGGGCTTTTCTCTGGTTGCTGGGAGCAGGGGCTACTCTTCGCTTCAGTCCGTGGGCTTCTCTTGTTGCAGAGCACAGGCTCTAGGCTCATGGGTTCAGTGGTTGCGGCACATGGACTCTGTTGTGGCTCACCTATGCTAGAGCACAGGCTCAGTCAGGGTGGCTCCCGGGCTTAGTTGCTTCAAGGCATGTGGGATCTTCCCAGACCAGGAGTGGAACCTGTGCCGCCTGCAGTTGGACTCTTTACCCCTGAGCCACCAGGCAAGCCCACACCTTGCTCTCTTATGCCTGCCTATCTTTGCTCTTTCCACTGTTTCTCATGCCCATTCACATATCCTCTACCTGGGGATTTCCTGCCTAAGCTTCAAGACCAGCTCTGACTTAACCTTTTCTGGGAAGCCTTCCATGGTGGCTCCAGGGAGAATCCATAGCATGCCCTTCTCCCCTCTCCGAAATGACTACTCATGCTTTTGTTACTATTTGTCAGCTTCTCTGTTTATACTGGGAGTTTCCCATCCTGGCCCCAAGGCAGCATCCCCAGCAGGGCCAGGACAGGGGGTGTAGAGCAGCCATATAAATTGCTGGTTGGCTGGGTGGTTGAATAAATGAATGAATGAATGGTCAATGGATCCATCCTTGAACCATCACTTCTTGGCCAGCACCAGAACTGTTTCCAGCGTTAGCCCATTTTATAGCAAAAGGGGAAGCAGAAGGAAGGGGCTGCTGGGACTGCTCGAAGGGAGAAAGAAAATCAATAAAAATGTAAATCTAGTTGAGAAAAGCTGTCCCAGGCTGGCTGTGGGGAGAGATAAGACTGGGCTGGCTGAGCCCTGGCTGACAGGGGAAGAGAGATTAGGGGACAGGCAGAGCGGCAGCCAGGGCGGGGCAGAGGGAACGTGTCTCCCCCAGTGGTGCCTCCTCCTTCTGTCTTCACTGTCCCCTCACACCACCCTGTGCTCCCTAAATTCTTTCAGGGACAGGAGAAGCAGGGGGAAACTTACAAACACTGATCATCAGATGTACTGTCTGTGAATGGGTATATTACCATTATTTTGTCTTCATACTTTTTAGGGTACAGGAAGTAGGAATAATCAACCTCACTTTACAGGTGAAGAAACTCAGAGGCAGAGAAGTTAAATCTTGCTCAGGGTCACACCATAGGTCAGTGGCAGAGTCCAGATTTGAACTGACTTTAAAATTCTGTTCTTTTTTCTCCACTCCACTGGAGGTCTACAGCCAGGCTTTAGATGATCCCCAACCTCTGAATCAGATGCACAATTGTGTATAAGTCTGTGTGCACCTTTAATGGGGCAGCTATATCTTTTATCTGCTCCCCTAAGGTGGTAGTCACCCACTCCCGTTGCTTATATGATGCTGTGTCCCTGGAGGTGGTAGCCTTTGAGCTGGAAGTTTGGGCAGGACTTGATGAAGCGAGACTGAGAGACTAACACTGGAGTGGGATGTGAACAAGGCCAGATGGATAGAGGGAAGAGCACATGTCGGGGTTCCAGGGGGAAGGAATTCAGTACATCCATGGAATGGCGAGGCTGCCGAAGGTCCTTGCTCCTTGTTTATTTGTGCTCCAGTCATGGCTTCTGAGGGTGATCTGCCTGCCCTGCAGTTTCTCAGGATGGGTCTGCGGCCCAAAGGAACTCCCGGCCAGGAATCAGGATGTCCAGTCTGGTTTCAGTGCTGTTCTCAGCTGGTTTTACTGCCACAGAATCTAGCAGGAGACCATACACCTTCTCCTCCAACTCCCAGGGACAGAGTGAAAAGAAAGAGGGCTAACAGGTGTAGCTGCTCATGGCCTTTCATGGGCCAGAAGCCTTGTCAGGGAAGAGGGCTGCTCTCTGTATCTGGGAAGTCTGCTGGCCCTTAGCTGTTCCACCCCTGGCTCTCAGTCCCACGTGTCTCTTGGAGATTTACTCCTGGGGTCTCCTCATCCTGACCAGCTTGGATGATTTTAAGCACTTCAATTTCTTTGAATCTCAGCTCAACCCAGAGGTGGACTCATCATGAAGCTAAGGCTGCTTGAGCATCAAGGCCTCTACCCAGGCCCAGGGAGAGGCCTCTGCAATACATCCCTGTTGTCAAGTTCTCAGGAAATTTGCAAAGGTTGACACTTTCACCACAATGGGTCAAGATTGCTAGTTCTTTCCACTCCCAACTTCCCTTGTATCCCAGCTTCCCTTTATGTAAGGTCGTTGGCATGGGCATTTCTGGAATATGGCTAAGGGGGAGTAGAGTTGGAGATCAATTTAATTTGGGCTCATTGGAATATATTTATGTGGTTATCAATCACCTCCATGAAGAGATAAATCATTGCTAGCTACCTCTGTATAGAGAATGGCTTCTAGGAATCTTCCTATCCACAGTCCAACTCATTTGGCATTGTGACATCAAACTGTCATATTCAGAGGTCATCTGGTGACATGAATGTGTTTTCTGCTGCTTTGCCCTGGAAGTATATGGATAATAGAGGAGAAACAGGTTTGAAATCTACAGAACCAGAAGCTAGTCTGTAGAAAATATTTCCAATCATTAGGGGGAAATTTTTGGAAGTATGCACAGCAGACAGTAAAAAAATCTTAGGCTATTTTTCTGAATTGTGAGACACACTGTTTTGACTTCTTTGGCCACCTGATGCGAAGAGTTGACTCATTGGAAAAGACTCTGATGCTGGGAGGGATTGGGGGCAAGAGGAAAAGGGGATGACAGAGGATGAGATGGCTGGATGGCATCACCGACTCGATGGACATGAGTCTGAGTGAACTCCGGGAGATGGTGATGGACCAGGAAGCCTGGCGTGCTACGATTCATGGGGTTGCAAACAGTCGGACACGACTGAGTGACCTGAACTGAACTGAAATATTCACCTTCTTACCTAATTGTGTATTCTTTTGCTTAAAGAGAACTTCCCAAGTTGTATAAGCTCCAGTTCTCATAAAATTGAAGTCTAATCCTGGCTTCAGCCTTTACTTTGTGTAATTTTGGTCAAGTTGCTTATCCTCTCTGAACCATTTCCTCTTCTGTAAAACGTGAATGGCAATTTGGGCTGGTAAGGACTTGGAAAGCCTTGTGACCTTATTCCACTTCTGAAAATGTTACTAGAGGAAGTAGCCCAGCCAAAGGCAAATGAGACCAGACTATACAGGGAGGGGAAGATGTAATATACAAGAAATAATGGTAAGCAATGAATCCAGTAAAACTTAAATCTAAATAACTGGAAATAATGTGGTTGCAAACTGTAATGCAGTTTGTGAGAAAGATTTCTGTAATAGAAGAGACACTGTGCAAGAACAAATTTATTGATAAGCTATATTTATGCAGATTATTTCTGCAAAACATGGGAAACAAGAGGGAAGGAGGAGGAATACGAACATAGAAACAGCCTCAGCTTGTTGGATGAGACTTTGGAATTTCTGGCATTGATAAATACAGGCTCAGATATTTGTTAAACATTTAAAGGTATCAACCAGTAGAATAAAAATGGAAATTAGAACGTTTGTATCTCCCTCTTCTTTCATACAGAACAGCACTGAGAGCTGCACAGAAGGCCAGAGCTTCTGGCTAAACCCCCAGCTTCTCCCCTGGCCCCCAGCACAGGGCTGCACCTGGGTTGGGGAAGCTCCTTCTGATGACTCCCTGTCTTCTGTCTCCCAAGGTTGGGTATGGGTGGTGACAGAATGGGCTGGGAGCAGGTTGGGAAACTCTCTCCCCTTCCCAGGAAGATAATCAAGCCAGATAAGACCTGGCCAGAAAACCAGACAAGGCCTGACACAGACAAGCGCCTGTTTGTTCAGTCCCAAGCAGCCCACAGACCCACTTATTACACAAAATCAGGCATTATTGCTCCTGGATCACAGGGCTGGGCATCACAAAGAACAGGTTCTTATGCCAACCCAGGCGTCACCGAGAACCAGATGTTATCCCATATGTGGGTGTCACAGAAGGAGACATTGTCTACACAATCCCAGCTGACACAGGATCAGGCACTGGGGAGGAAATGGTGAAATTAAGATTCTCGTCACAGAAGTCACAATGGTGGGCCCACGTCAAACGTATGAAATCTTGGCAATACATGGATGCCAGTGAGTCTATGATGAGTGGGTTTGGTCTTTGAAATTAGAAAATGCCCAAGAGTAGGGCCTGGATCCCCCCTCACCACCAGGCAGAGAATAGTTCTCACCCAGACTCTGACACCTTGAGGGCGAGGGCTGGGGTTTCCTGAGTCCAGAGAGGCGGCTCCCTGCTCAGCCAAGGCCCCTGGAGCCTTCACCAGGTTTCTAAAGTCCCTGCATACCTGGACGTCCTGAGTGTCTCCCAATGCTCAGGACTCTGCCTCCAGGGGGGCGCCAAATAGACACATCTCAACAGAGGCTGTGCTGGCCCCACATTCAGGCTGAGTGGGGCTGGGGAGGAGACCTGAGCTGGATGTCCTGGCCACATAGATGGTCCCAGCTGGAAGAGGCCTGAAAGCTGACAAGTTCATTTCCACCTGACCGAGATGGAGGCTGAGGCTCAGATGGAGGCTGAGGCTCCAGGTGAGCAGCAGAGAGGGGCCAGGACCCAGGGTGTGGGGGAGACTGGCCTATGATTGTCCACTTTTCCATCCTAGGGCCCTGGGGGCAGATATGTGGTCCTTCCACCCAGGAAAGTCTGTTTTCAGGTCAGCCTGTGTGGCTGAGGGAGAAAGGCGGAAGACCCTCATGCTCCAGGAGGGGTCATCACAACAAACCCCCAAGGAACTCTTTGGTTCAGATGAACAAACACAGGCCCAGAGAGGGTCAGTGGCTTGCTCGAAGCCACACAACAAGTTAGTGGAAGACTTACAATTGGAAAACAGGGTTCCCAATACCCAATTTCAGGCAAAGGGCCCTGAGGAGGTACTCGTCGTGGCTGCCACTCTTGGCTAGGCTGGGGCCCTGGGACATCTCACACCCTGGATTCCTTAGGCTCCTTCTTTGCCTCTGATGCTAACAGCTGCTGCTGCAGGCCAGGGTTGGGTTTGGTTGCCTTGATCGTCTCCTCTTTGTTCTGCTGCCTTAAGATGGCCAAAATCAAGGCAAAGCAGGCCAGGGAGCCTGTCTTGAAGAAGAACTGGAGGCCGATGAACCTGGGAAAGAGTGAGGAACCTTTGAACTCAGGACCTCCCCATTCAAAGCCTGGATGTGCTGGGGCTGGGAGCAGAGTCAGGTCAGCACTCATCACCCATTATGCAGTGGAGACACTGAGGCCTTGTCAGGGAGAGGCCTCCAGCCTCAGGGCAGTGAACCCTGTCACCATGGCTTTGGCTGGGGAGGCAGGGGAGCCCTTGAAGTTGACCCACATGGGAGTCCTTCCTTGGAAGGTGGGAAAGGCTCTGAAAAGGGAGCCCTGGGTTGGGGGAGAAGCCTGGGCATCTCCCCTGCCCTGTCCTGACTGCTTTATGGCCTGGGCTGGCCCTGCCTCTCTCTAGGTCTTTCTAAGGGCTCAAGGGGCCTGTTAGTTGCAACTCTGGAACACCTTGCCTGCCATAAGAGAAGGATTCCTGCTTCTCTAATTCACCCCTCTTCTTTGAGTTTTCCTCCTCTAGGAAGCCCTCCTGGAACCATGCACTCCTGAGCTGGAAGTAAACAGCTCCCTGCTTCCAGATCTGCTACTAAGTCCCTCTCCTCAACTGTCCATTGATCCCAGGGCCAGTAGCCTCTCTGCCTTCAGGGTCCTTTGGGCTCCCCATTATACAGATGGGAAGACTGAGTCCACAAAAAGGTAGGTCTCACAATGAGGGAGACAGAGCTGGGCCTGGATCTTAGGCCTCCTGTGTCCTAGATAGAGCCATCTTCCTACCCCATGCCAACTTCCTGTCTTTCTCACCACTGTTTGGCTTCCCTTAGTCTCCCCTCACTCAGCCCAGCTTTGCTGGTTATCAGCTGTGTGACTTTGGGCCACTTACTTGAATCTCACTATCTTTATCCATCCAAAGGGGAGACCATATCTAGCTGGCAGGCCTGGGGATTAGCACTGGAGAGAGCCTGTGTCACCTTGCAGGTAGGTGTCAGCAGACCTCTCCCTCCCTGATGTGACCCCAAGAATATTTTTAGCAGTTTCCCCATAGCCCCCTGGCAATTGACTCCCAGGTCTCACCGGTTTCGAAGGAGATCATGGTCATAGTAGCGGCAGACGGCCCGACGCCCGCAGCTCTGGGCCCAGTACACACAGGTGGTGTCGATGGCACTGCCGTGGATCACGGGGCTGGGCATCCAGGCTGAAGGAGGAGGTGCTCAGGGACAGTGGAACCTTGGCATCCCTGTACCCCTCGCCCCGCCCCATCCCTGGCACTAAGCCACTGGGGCTCTGAGCCACTGGGAGCCTCTTGGCCCATTAAGTCCTCAGCCTTCAAGCCTACCCCTCACCCTCGTATTGGATGCTGTTTCCCTGATGGGCTGTTTAGCTGCTTGCGTACCCACGTCCAGGGTACCTAGGTCAGATTTGGAGCCCCGTGGACCGGTGAAGCCTAAGGTCAAGGACTGGTTCCCACTCATCCCTGTGCCCCCCAGGCCTGGCACACAGCAGGTATCTGGACCAGTGGTCCCCAGCACGTTCTTTACCCAAAACTCTCATGAGCATGAACTGGATGCCCACAGCCAGAGTCTTGTCTTCTTTCTTCACTCCCCTAACAATCAGGGAAAGAATGACATGAGGACTGAGAGGGCTCCAGCCTTCAAGGGGTTCTCACCATCCCCCTCTCCCCCACTACCCAACATCAGCCTGCCCCCAGTCTGAGGTCCTTGGTGGGTAGGGCACAGGCTCCACACTCCCTTCAACCTACAGAGCTGTTCCTAGGCATATCCATTGACCATCGGGGCCCTGTGCTGACCTACCTATGCGTCACAGCACTCTCTTCCCACCCCCTGGTCCCACCAAATTCTCCCCTTCCTTTTATACTTGGCAAAACTTGGAGCTGGGCAGTCAGACACATGGTTTAACTTCCCTGATCACTATGATACCTCAGCCTGGGTGGCCCTGGTGACCACTGGCTCCTCTTCTTAGTAATCCCAGAGTGCTCGTTCTGGTTCAGTTATTCTCTAGTGTGCGCGCCCCCTCCCCCATGTCACCGCCATATAGTAGGTATAGCATTATGCCCATTTTACAGATAAAGAGACTGAAAGATATTTAGACAGGTTGAGTGACTTGGCCAAGATCCCACAGTTAATGGGTGTCAGGAGTCAGAATTTGTGCAGCAGACTGACTGCATTAACTCCTCTTAGGCTGCCTGCTGGGGCATCTGATTCCTCTACTTTGGCTCTTGCAGCCAGCCTGACTTATGGATCTACATGCCTTTTAATATTGTAAGGCATGCCTCTTCTAATTTTCTAGAAAAGAAATAGGGAATAACATAATCCCAGCATAATGAAAATTTGGAGATATCCTGCTCTGAGGTCCTCTTATTCCAGCCTCCACCTCAGGAGGTGCTGACTCTGGCCTCAAGTGACAATTTGTCGGTCCCAGCAGGTATCCTCAAGACAATGGCTAGGAAGATCTTGGACCAAGAGGGAGTGCACAGCACAGGCTAGGTCCACAGTGGGCACTTAATCCCCTCAACACTTGCTCCTGACTTTCTCTGAGCCTCAGTTCTCCTATCTATAAGATGGGGAGAAACCTTCATCTCAGCAGTTGCCATGAGGATGATGACACGACAGCCTGATCTGCTGCAGGGGTGCAGGACACCGGCTTCTTCCAACCCCTCCCCTCCGGATTCCCTGTTCTGCCTGTGGTTAAGGGCCGCTTGGTCTCCCCTTGTTCTGGCATGCCCCTGCTTTCACCTTAGGATGAGCATGAAGGAGGGTGTGTGGGTGACACTCGCCAGCGCGGCACCCAGGCTGACCAGGATCATGAAGGGGAGCACCAGGTGGCCGCAGGCCGAGTCGCAGGAGCCGGCTGGCACGGGGCCGCCCCCGCCACGCAGCTGCAGTTGGTGTAGAAGACCTAGGGTGGGGAGGGGGGAAGAAGAGCCTTCAGGGACCTCTAAGGACAGGCAGCTGGCCAAGGGCACGAGGCTCCAGTAGGCGTGTGAGAGAGCCACGGACACCAATGGCAGCGAACTGGGGCAGAGCTGGCTGGACGCTGGGACTTCTGACCCATGGGCTGAGTCAGGATTGCTTGAGCGCCAGACAGTATCTGGACACAGGCTGTCTGCACACAGGTAGGCTGAGGCTGTGGGGAGAGGGGGCCAGGGAGAAGAGAAAAGGGAAAGAGAACCAGAAGAGAGTCACCCCCAACACAGCACACAGACACACCCATGCACGCTTGCTACGCATGCTGGTGTATGTGCTCACACACTCTCACACACATACATTTAATCACACACTCACTACCTGTACACACACACACCTTCACACATGCTGACAACTCACACCTCACACACATGCTCATGCACTTACACACACTCACACACCACATATGCTAGCTCATTTTTTTCACCTGGCACTGTCAGAATGTTTGAAATTCCTGATGGTCTGTGCAAATACTAAAGCAGCAAAGAGTATCTGGGGGAAAGGAACTCAGATTTTCCAGTTCAGTGTCCCCCTTTCTGCCTTCCTGAGGTCTTCCCGGGCACTGGAGGCCAGAGTGGATTCTCAAGAAGAGATTCAAGTACAGGATAGAGAGAGAGGCAGACATCACAGGGGGAGTCTTGGATCAGCAGGCAAGGGAGGACCAAGGAAGGCTTCACCAAAGAGAGATGTTGGGTTTGGGTCTTGAGGAATGAATAGGAGTTCGCCAAGAGGAAGACAGGAGTAGGAGGAGTGCCAAAAGTAAAATTACAGCGACATGAAAGAAGCCAGAAAACCTTTCCCTGCATGTATGCGAGGGCGGAGGGGAGGCCCCCGGGTGCGGGTCGCTGTGTGCTGGGGCCACATTGTGAAGAGCCTTGGACACAAAAGGGAACCAACTGCTGACTCCAGAAGAGGGTGGGCCACGTGCCCTGTCAGCCATCCTGCTGACAGCGATTTATAACACTGGATAAAACGTTGAAAGCAATGTTCGAAAGCATCCATAGGCTGGAAAAAAGGAAAAAGTCCTCGGGTTCAGAGCTAAGGGAGATGAACCCAGGGATGCGAGCAGTCCTGACACAGGTTTTGGCTGCCAGGGTGTTTGCAGAACCCTGTACAATGGAACACAGCTTTCCGGGGTTTGGGGGCTGCAGGGCCAGAGGATGAGCCCTGGCCCTCCCTCCAGCCAGGTGTAAAGCCTAATAGGAGATGCCCGGAAAACTGGGACCTCACCAAAGGCTGAAGAAGGAGAAAAAGCAGATCACTTTCTAAAGTGCAAGTAAGTGTCCTCAGGCTGGTGTGGGGTGTATTTGATTCCATTCTTCATCTTCACCCCCAGGTGGCCTGGAAAACCCCTAGTTCTTTCAGAATTGGTCTATACCACCTGAGGCGCCTGAAGGGAGCAAAGCTGGCCCAAGAAGACCTGGCTTTGTTCCTCTGCCCTGTAGATCAGAGTTTCCCAACCAGTGTGTCCAGAGGCCCTCGGCCTCAGCCAAGAGACAGGTGAGCAGGGATGCCAGCGGCCCTCGAGATGACCTGGTGAGCTCCGGGCAGAGAGACTCCTCTGGGCCTTTCACCTCCAGCTGTGGCAGCTGTAGACTCTTCCTAGTGTGGAAAGGGCTGGGAAGCCCCGATGTGGATGCCCAGAACCACAGGGAGATTTTAAGCGTGGGAGAGACAAGACCTGATAGCACACAAGCTGCTCTGCTGATTCAAGAGGGTGGACCTGATTCAGGAGTTGAAGAGGCAGGAGGGAGGGAGAGTGGGATGGAGAAAAGGATTTTGATTCGAGAGATACTGCTTTGGCCAGAATGATCATTTGGGTTTTTTCCAAACATACTTCATATGGGAAAACCTGAATGAACCTTTTGGCCAACCCTATATTTAGGAGGTGGAATTAGGGCAAGGTGAGGCATACACACACACAGAAACAGAGGAGAGATTGGAGACCTAGGATTCCAGCTTGGGTTACTGGGTGCTCTATCCATTGCATGACAAGGCTATGCTGGCCATATATGGATCCCCCCTGAGCACACACCATTTGGACCTTCACTACACTGAGCAAGCCAGTGGGTTGGAGATACAATAGAGGGACAGGTGAATGGAGAAATATACCAAGGCCAGGTTACTGGACGTGGACGTGCATTCTGTTCTGAGAGGCAGAACGTAGCTGGGAGGGGTGAAAAAGCTACAGGCCTTTCTCTTAGGGTTTTCCCAGCCCTTTATTCATATTCATCTAATTCCACGGCAGGAAGTTGTTCTTATGAATGGCTTCAATCTCTCCAGCTGCTTCTGAGTCTCACTCCCTAGGGCCCCACCCCCTGAGCCCTAGAAGCTGCCAGCCATCCATGTCTCCCTTTTTTCCTCTGGTCCTTTACTCATTCATAAATGGTTACTGAGTGCAGCTGTGATGGACACGGACTGACTCATCCTTGGGCTGAGGAGCTCAAGTTGGCCTGAGGAGGTAGAAGAGACAATTCCAGGACTGCCCTGGCAGTCCAGAGTGATCCCTGGTCCAGGAGGATTCCACATGCCACGGTGTGGCTGGACCCGTGTTCCACAGCTACGGAAGCCCATGCACTCTAGAGCCTGTGCTCTGCAACAAGAGAAGCCACTGTAATGAGAAAGCTGCACCCTGCAACTAGAGAAAGCCTGTGTGCAGCACCGAAGACCCAGCACAACCAGAAGTACATCAGATCAATTTTAAAAAGAGAAACAATTCCAGGCCAGTGTGACAGTTTCTGAGTGTCAACCAGGACTCAGCTGTACCCTCCGCCAAATGCCATACCTAACACCACCTCTGAGGGTGCTCTGGAGAGGGAGCTGGGCTCGGAGGCCAGAGCCCTTGGGTCTAGTCCCAGCTCTGGCATTAAAACTTTGGGCAATGCCTTGTCCTTTCCTGGGCCTCCATTTCCCATCTGTATAATGGGCATAACAGAAGTATGTATCACTGCATCCTTAAAATTTCTCAGGCTGAGTGCTTTTCATGGATCATGTCATGTGGCTTCACTTAATAAATGTATCTAGATGAAGAATTCTGCACAGTGCCTATTGTATAGCAGCCACTCAGTACTCTCACCCCTACTTCGCAGAACAGGAAACTGAGGCACAGATTAAACCATTTGCTGAAGGTAACAGAGCCAGCTGGAAGCAGAACAGGGGTCTTAACCAGATAGCCTGGCCTCGGTGCTCATAGCCCCATATCTGCAGGAGTTCAGTCACCTTGAGGATCCTGCCCCAGCCGTCAGGGCCTGGAGACCTCTAGAAAGGGTCTCTGGGAGATCAAACAAGGTCAGGACAGTGAGTGCTAGGACGCTTGAAAAGGCTTTGATTGCGATTATTCCAAATGCAAACAGTATACACAGCTCGGGAGGCGCCTGGCTGGCTTCTGAAGTACCATCACCCAGCTGCTTCCCTCCGTGCCAGCCTGTGCGGCCCAGGTCCCTCCCCCACAGGGGTCTTGGGCTTAGAGGCTGCTGTCCAGCAGGACACAAAGGCAGGGGTTAGGCATGATGTCGGTGGGGCTCTGGAGAGAGGGAATCGTAACAACCAGCCTGACACTACCCACCCCACCACACACACACACACTATATTCCGGCCTGGGGACCCGAGGAAGGCGAGTATTGTCCGCATTTGCCCTTCGGGGCCATGAGGAGAGAGAGGAGGAGGAGCCAGCTGGCCCCGGTGGTCTTTCTAAGGCTCCCATAGAATGCACCGCAGCTAGTTACGCTGTCCACTCCTCCCCTTCTCTCCCAGCGCCCCACCTCTGGGAGCTCCTTGAGAGCAGGGCCCCTTGGCTCTGGGTCTGTCCTTAGCCCCCAGCACAGGACCTGGCACGAAGATGGGGCTCTACAAAGCTTTGCTGACTGATTGAATGACTGACTAACTGAATGGGTTCATTGCTCCAGCCTCCCCCTTACCTCTCTGCCTCCTGGTCTGCATTCTGCTCACCTTCCTCCACACTATGGCCTCAAATGTGATCACACACAGATCTGACCTCCCCTGCTCAAAACCCATCCAAGTCTCCCCACTGCTCTCCAGATAAAGTCTCTACTCATGGCCCTTTCCTATTCAAGGCCCCTCCTTGTCTGGGCCTTGCTTTCCCTCCATGAACTCTCAGGCTGCTGCCCCAATTGTATGTGCCTGTGTGTGGATGTGTGCCTGCATGCCATGTGCTGGGCCCTCCCTGCCGGGAAAGCCCTTCCCTAGTTTGCCTGCTCACCCTTGAAGATCCAGCACAAATGCCATGTCCCATGAAGCCTTCTGGGACCCTCCCAGGTGGGTTACACCTCCTTCCATCCTTTTGGGGAACACTTCTGTCTTTCCCGACCCCTGGAATTCCTGAGTTACTTCCTTCTGCACCTCCCCTGCCTAGACAGCTGGGACCAGATCTGATTCACCTCTGCACTCGGGGCCCTGGCACAAGACTGGCAATGAAGGCTTATTGAAAGAATAATATTCTGTATCTGCCAACAGAAGAAGACAGGTGATAAACAGAACGAAGAGCCAGAATGAGGACATTCAGAGGTGGAGGGTGTGACAGGCACACAGAGACAGGGAGAGCAGAGCCCGTGAGAGGCAGAGGCGCAGCCGGAGGCCTGACCCACCTGGCTTTTGTCTTGAACCTCCTGGGCTACCCGGCTTGTGCAGCCTGCGTGGCAGGGCGTGATGTACTCCACACGAGCTCTGGAGTCACAGACAGGGTTAAAGTCGTCTGAGGGGCAGGAACAGGACTCCATGCAGCCTGGAAATAGCTCCAGGCCAGGCTGTGTGCTGGTGGGAGAGAAAGCCGGCATGGTTGGTCTGGTTCTCCCTCCTTCAGGCCAGGGTTACGTCGCCCCTGCAAACTCCCCTGAGAGCCACGGTCAGATTTCAGCTCTGCACAGAGGTTTTTACCGTCAGAGCTGTTCCATGACATGCTGTGGTGAGCCCCTCACCAAGGAAACTGCAAGAGGCCTCCAATGGGAGAAGTGGGAAGCAGGGTATGGGCCAGAGGGTCCGAGACCCCTTCCAGCCCCAAGATCCTACACGTCTTTGAGCTGCTTCTGTGGCCATCTCTGTTCCTCAGTGACCCTCTTTTTAGGGGACATATGATAAATTCTTCCCAGAATTTAGTCTCAGATGAAAAGTACCTTTATCTTGATGAGTTGGATTGCTTCCTTTTCTGATAGTTAGAACTATATGTGTGGGGTCCGGTCAGGGTACCTGAGTAGCTGTGAGGTCTCCGACCTGTTCCTGCCTCTCTCTGGCCTCAGTTTCTCTGTGGATTCCCTCTCCCTATTGCCATCCTGCAGTCTCACGACCTCCTTCTCACTGTCACTCCCCTGTTCACTGCCCAGGGCATGTCTCAGTCCCATCCGACTCCCTTTGAGGGTCTATTCCCAAGTCTCAGAAGATCCCCTGCTCTAGTCTGGCCAGGCTCAGACACGGGGACAGCAGATCAGAAGGGAGGGGATGCCTTGCTATCCTCGTCTGTGAAATGGGGATAATGGTAGGACCTCTCCTGGAGATCCCACGAGGGTTCAGTGAGATGGAATATGGGAGTGTTTGAGCGCATGGAAGACCCTCAGTTCTCGGCAGCTGTGGATACCATTAGTTACGATGGAATATGAGAGTGAAAGTGAAAGTCATTCAGTCGTGTCCAACCCTTTGTGATCCCATGGACTATACAATCCATGGAATTCTTCAGACCAGAATACTAGAGTGGACAGACTCTCCCTTCTCCAGGGGATCTTCCTAACACAGGTCTCCCGCATTGCAGGTTGATTCTTTACCAGCTAAGCCACAGGGGAAGCCCATGATAAAGTATGAGAAATTCTCAATTTGTTCGGTTCGTCCCCAAAGGCTTCTTCAATGAATTAGAACCCAAAGCTCAGTGAGTAAATTGCAAGAATATAGATGAGAATCTGGGTGAGATGAAATGTCTGGTCAAGGTGAGAGACTTCAGAAGAAGAGACAAATGGGGCATGTGAGGTAGGCTGACTTTTCCCCATTTGCTTTAAAAAAAAAAAAACTGCAATAAAATATTTATTTACTTTTTAATCTAAAAATGATTAAAGGCCCTGGCTCCCTCCTCTGACCAGAGGCTTGATGAGGGCCTGGTTGAAGCCCCTCCTTCATGCCTGGAAGGAGGCTCTGCAGACCTTCGAGAAGAGGAGAAGGGATGAGGAAAGAGGGGAGAGGTCAACGAGCTGGGACCTGGGACAGGGTGAGCAAGAGCTGAGCATGTCTGCACTGAGGCTCCCTGACAGTCACACAGAAGGAGCCCCATGTGTGGAAAGTTGGCACGTGGATGGAGGGAGGAGATACCAAGGGATGGGAGTGAACAGAGCACGTTGGGGGATGTTAGCAGGGTGTTGTGCCAGCCTGAGCCTGGAGCGGCTTCCCAGGAAAAAGGCAATCATTCTGGAGAAGAGGCATCAATGGAACTTCCAACATCCTCTCCAAGATGGTTCCCTAAGGGAAAGAGTCTGTGTCTATGAGGGTTTAGGGGGCAGAAGGGGAAGGGAGAGAGGTATCAGAGGCTTTCCTCCTGGAGGGTAGAGGTGCTGCCCCTCACATCTGGGGGAAAAGACTGGTACTTTAGGGTCACAGGACAACAGGATTTTAGCTCCCAGTCTCTAAGGACCAAGAATTTCCAAGGCATATGTCCCCTGGGCAGCGTTCCTGAGAAGGGCCTTCTTACACGTGCCATCCACACAAGTGGCCTTGCCCTGCCTCAGCCTCCAGCCCTTCCCAGACCTGAGCTGTCCTGCCCACAAGTTCCACCCCTACCTGGTGGTGACTGACACCTTCACTGAGCCTTTGAGGGAGAAGTCCCACTGCTCACAGCGAGCTAAGCAGGGAGAGGTGGGGAGATGTGAGGTGGGGGCCTCTACTGACCTGGCCTTTTCTGGGCCACCCCCCTCCTATGCCCCTGGCACCCTCCTCCAGCTTATGCTCACCGGCTCTCTCAAACATACTCACCCAGGCTGGTGGCTGATGCCTGCAACATGATGGGAAGAGCAGCCCATGAAGAAGAGGGGCATGCTGAGGATCAGGCAGCACAGCGCCCCCAGCAGGCAAAGGGTGCCGCAGTGCAGGGGGCCCAGGCGGAGACGCTTGACCAGGATGCCCCCCACCACGATGCCCACGATGGCCAGCGGGATGGTGAGGCAGCCTATGAGCAGGTTGGCGTAGGACGCTGTGATGGAGAACTGGCGTTCCAGGAACTTGGGCAGGAAGGTGGCCATGCCTGCCACCATGGACGACGTGCACACCTGGGACAGGACCACCAGCAGAAAGATGGGGTGGCGCAGGGTCCTCAGCAGCACCCTGGGGAAGACTGTTGGGGTGAGCGGGGGGACGGTCAGGGGTGGGCTGGCCGTGCCACACATTTCCGTCCCATCCTGCCCTGTTCAGCTTATTCCGTGTCTTCCATTCTGTCTCATTCCATTTAATTCTATTGCACTGAGTTTCATCCCATGACATTCCACTTACTTCTGTTTCATCTTTGAAGTTTGGTTGCATTTCATTCCATTGAGTTAGACTGCATTTTAATCAACTACATTTCTTTCCAATTCAGTTCTACTCAAGATGCAGTTCCATGTAGTTTGCTTCTATATTATCCCCTTTATACTCATTCAGCTCATCCCATCTCATTTCTTCTGTTCTATTATCCATCTCATTTCCTCTGTTCTACTATTCATCTCATTCCCCCACTCAGTCCTTTCCAACCTGTCCTGAAATAGCTCTTTCCACAGTAACCCAGGCCTCTGTCTTCTCTTCTGTGTCTCCAACATGGGACAGCATCCACTGCCTTGATTTCCCCATTCCTAGTTTATGTTTCTCCATAGCACTTTACCTAACATACTACACATTTCACTCATTTAGCTATTTTATTGTCACCCAATCAGAATGTAAGCATCATCAGAACAGGGATTTTTATCTATTATGTCAATTGCTGAATCTCCAGAGCCCAGGGTATAGTAGGCACTCAATAAATATTTATGGAATGAATGAGAAAATTATTGAATGCACATACAGACTCAAGGTGATCAAACAGCAAAATGTTAAGGTGGAAACTAAAATCCTCAGAGAAGGTTAAAACTGAGCAGGCCTGGTGCTAGGCAGCTTCCTGGAGGCAGGACAGAGGCAGGGCCTGAAGAAGGGGAAGATTTGTAGTGAGGCAGTCCTATAGGGAGAAGCCAGGGCAAAAGCCCATAGACGAGTATAGAAGGGATGGCTCTCCCTTCTCCTGCCACCTCCTAAGCCAATGCCTATGTATAGGTCTCCTCGCTGCAAGTCGACACATTGAGTCAGTCCCGTGGTCTGGGCTTTGGGGCCTTCATCTGCAAGGCCACCCAAGGTGATGCCAAAGAAGGCTTTGTGTGACCTCTTTCCACTGACAACAGATGAGAAATATGTGTTTCTGCCCTCAGAAGGCAAGATGAAGTTAGAGACATAAGGCGTGAAAGAGACAGGAGAAAAGGCCTTTCTAAGAAGAGGCATCAAGGTATCGGGGACTTCCCTGGAAGTTCAGTGGTTAAGACATCATGTTTCCATTGCAGGGGGCATGTATTTAATCCCTGGTCAGGGAACTAAGATCCTGCATGCCGCATAGTGACCAAAAAAAGGAAAAAAAAATTCTGATTCATACCAATAGGTCATTCTATAGGATTATATCTAAAATAATAAACAGTATTTATCAAAAAGAAAAAGAAAAGAGGCATCAGAGGAGCAAACTGCTTGCCAGGCTGGGCTGGGGGAGAGATGGGCATGGGCTCCTCTGGGCTGAGTCTAGAGGGGTCCCTGCTATTCCTGCAGCAGCAGGGCCAGCGTCCCTGTCATGGGAAGTTTCTGTTTGTCCTCAGAGCATGGGGAGAGCCAAGTCAGCTGGTTCCCTAGCACCCTGGCCTGGCCAAGAACACTTCTCCTTGGGCGCCAGAAAATAAAAACAGTCTAGGTCGGGTGTAGTGGGGAGAGCTGAGGCTGTGAATTCCCCCTCCTTCGTGTCCCAGGCCCCCTCCTGTCTGAGCCCCTAGCCACACACGCAGCACATCCAGCCTGCACTTGGAGTGGGGAAGATGTGGCACCGGGCCTCCACCCAGCCAGCTGCTCCACTTTCCTCCCTCCTTGAACTGCTCTGGCCAGGAGTAGCCTGGGCTTGTTCCAAGCCATACAGGTGGCCTCCTGGCACAGGTAGGGCCAGGAGTGGGGCAGGGACTGGCCCAAGTTCATCTAGGAAGGTCTGAATCAGGCCAGGAGTTGCTGGGGGGTTCCTGACTCCTGGTGACAGGGTCATTTCCCCTTCTGTGCCCCAACTCCCACCCCAGCCTACATTCCTAGGCCTCTGGCTGCCTGACTTCAGGGGGAGGGCTCCATCTCATGGACTGCTTCCATTCAGTTCTCCTGGGCTAATCACTCGAATGCAGCTCCTTCCTATTCTCTAAACCCCTTCATCATCTTCAACTGTCCCTAGGGCAGATGGAAAATTTCTGGAGGGCAGGGCTATGCCTATAGCTTAGATAAGGGATAACTGAAGGGGAATTCCAGGGCTGTCTCGAGCTCAGAGACTTTAGCTAGACAGGTGCTTCCCTTGGCTCATCACAACGTCTCCTCCCCTTGGACAAGCCAGGGCCTCTCACCACTTATCAGACAGGAGAACCTCCTCCAGCACAGAATTCAGGTCTCCTCCATTAGGCAAGGCAAGTTCTCCACCCATTCAGGGACTAGGTATCTCCTATCGGACAGGGACTTATGTCTCCCCAACAAACAGTGCCTCTCCCAGCTCAGGGACTATGTCTCCCCCATCAGATTAGCTCAGAGACTGTCTTCCTCTAAGAATTAAGGGTTCCAGAAGCTGAAAGACTGTGTTGCTTCTTCTCTCTGCTGCTCCCTCTCCCAGTCCCAGGTTGTCAAGGCCAAACCTTAGGATCGGACTGGCCTCCCTGGAGCTCAGCAGGAAGCCGAGAAGCTGGCCTGTGTCAGCCCTTTCTTGGTCTCTCCTAGGATCATGTAGGAGCTTGAAACCATCAGAGATAATCTGGCCCAAGACACCCACTCTAGGATCCAATTTCTGCGACGGGTCCCAGCTTTCTTCTGGGCTGAAGCCAAAGCAGTGATTAATAAGCTCTTCCATGGAGCAGGGCACTGGGGCCTTCCAGCAGCTGGGGGTGACCTCACGTTAGGGAGTCTAAGCCCCTGCCTCTAGGCCCAGCCTCATAGGTTCCAGGCCTTTCTTTCCCTAGGAATAGAGGACAACCAGGCTACTGGTACCCTAACATCAAATCTTAGGACACCAGGGGATAGGTGGCTGATATCCTAATATCAAATCTGAGGACACCAGGGGCTAGATTACTAGTACCCCAACATCAAATCCTAGGAAACTTTCCCCAAGAAACTCTCCCCTAATTAACTTCCTAATGCAAAAGTCCTTGGGGATGGGAGGTGGTTTAAGCAAACCCTGTGGTTATCACCCTCCTAACCCACAGGCAACTCAATTTACTGTCATGAGATATGGTCAGAATAATAACAGCAGGGCAGAAATGATAATTGAAAAAAATAATTGTACCTTATAGAAGCATAATTTTTTAATAGTATGTAAAAGACCTTTCATTCATCATCCCATTTGAGTCTCCTAACAGTCCTTGAGAGAGGCAGAGCAAGGATTACTGACCCAGGCTTTTAGATGAGAAAACTCTGGTTAGGGGACGAAAGTAACTTCTAAAAGACTGTACACTGGGCAGTGCCAGGGGTGGGCCTCTAAACCACTCCTTCTTCTGACTTGCCATCCTGTGCCCTATAAGATCCCGATGCACAGCAGGCACTGTGTTTGCAGGATCAGACTCTTTAGATAGGATGACAGGGCCACAGCATGGACTCTGGTTACTGATCAATTTAGCTCAAAGTCTCAGGGTCAGAGTGACATGGATTTCACCCCTCACTGTACAGATGGAGAAACTGAGGCCCAGAGAGGAGGAGCAAGGACCCAAGATAAAAGTCTAGGTTTCTGGACTTAGCCCAGAGTTCCTTTCACCAATGCTACAGCCAAAGAATTTAATAATAAAAAAATTTACTGAGAGTCTCCCGTTTGCAGGCTCTATAGTGGGAGGAGAAAAAGGGTCACAGATGAGCCATCACAAGCCAGATGCTCTGGAGCTCACTGCTTGGTCGAAAGGTTGGACAGCACAGATCTGAGCTGATACAGGAGCCCTGAGAGTTCAGAGAGCTGACAGCAGAGAGAGCCAGGCTGGGGGATGGAGAGAATGGCTTGACTTAGAGGTACAAGGAAGCTTTTAATAGATAGTGATAAAAAATGATGTTCTAGGCAAAAGGGATCCTATGAGCAAAGTCTTACAAGAAATGGATGGTGCTTATGAGGGGACTGTAGGTATGGAAGATGAATCAAGAAGGGCAGACGGGGGGCTGGATTCTGTACAGTCTCACCTGCCTCTCTGGCCCCAGCTCTGGCCTCAGCTCACTTACCTTTGATAAACTGGATCACAGTCAGGTCTGGGGCAATCTGAGCTAGGTTGTCTTTCTTCTCTGGGGAGTCTGCAGGGCTCTGCTCAGAAGAGGCATCCTCACCCTGGGAAGACACACGGCCGAGGGCAGTCAGTTAGATGCCCAGCATTCTGCTCAGAAGTGCTGTGGGCGAGGGAAGGGAGCTCTGGGGGAGGAGAGGATGAGGGGTCTGTCACTGCCAGCAGCGTCCCATTTGCTCTTGGCCCTGTAGATACTTAGCAAGTGGTTTTTGAAAAGTGGATGAAATTCCAATGGTTGAACTTTGTCATCCTCGTTATTAACATCATAATAACCAACATGACCATGAAGATTCCCACAACCACCACCATCGTTATTCTCATCATCTTAAATATCATCCCCCTTCATATCACCAACTTCACCGCCAATAAACTACCAAGATTGGCCTTACTATTGTTGTTGTCCCTGGGAAGGTCACCAGCCGCCTGCACAGTCTCACAGTCACCGCCATCATCACTGTCGCTGGGCCCTTCACATCACCAGCAACAATGTCATTATCAGAATCACTAATGCCAGTCTCTCCCGTCACTATTATCCCTGCCACTGTCTTCACCACAACCAGCAGCATCGCCAGCGTCTATACAAGGTTATCACCACACTATCCTCAGTTTTATATCACTCATGGCTGTCATCACATGGAGTCACCACGAGCAGGTACCTCCAGGGCTTGTCCTGTTCCATCCTGTCTGCAGCTACAGGAAGGGATCTGGGTTGGGGGAGGCAAGAGGCAACAGCCCCCTTCTCCTCTTGGAGGAGTCAGACCACAGCCAGAGGGGGATTGCTCAGCCCCTGGACCACACTGCGAGGAACCTCACAGCTACCCTGGGGTGTGCTCTTCCACGTGGGAGAGGATGGCTTCTGTGCAACTCCTGAGAAAAAGGTCTTCAATCCCAGAAAAGAGATCAGAGGTGATACAATTACAGTCTTCTGACTGCACCAAGGAGGGAAGGATAAAATGATAAATAACAGTTAATGGTTATTAAGCACTTGCTACCACCGCATGGAAAAGAAATGCAAAAAGCAAAATGGCTGTCTGGGGAGGCCTTACAAATAGCTGTGAAAAGAAGAGAGGTGAAAAGCAAAGGAGAAAAGGGAAGATATAAGCACCTGAATGCAGAGCTCCAGAGAATAGCAAGAAGAGATAAGAAAGCCTTCTTCAGCGAACAATGCAAAGAAATAGAGGAAAAGAACAGAATGGGAAAGACTAGAGATCTCTTCAAGAAAATTAGAGATAACAAAGGAACATTTCATGCAAGGATGGGCTCGATAAAGGACAGAAATGGTATGGACCTAACAGAAGCAGAATATATTAAGAAGAGGTGGCAAGAATACACAGAAGAACTGTACAAAAAGATCTTCAAGACTCAGATAATCATGATGATGTGATCACTAATCTAGAGCCAGATATCCTGGAATGTGAAGTCAGGTGGGCCTTGGAAAGCATCGCTATGAATAAAGCTAGTGGAGGTGATGGAATTCCAGTGGAGCTGTTTCAAATCCTGAAAGATGATGCTGTGAAAGTGCTGCACTCAATATGCCAGCAAATTTGGAAAACTCAGCAGTGGCCACAGGACTGGAAAAGGTCAATTTTCATTCCAGTTCCAAAGAAAGGCAATGCTAAAGAATGCTCAAAATACTGCACAGTTGCACTCATCTCACATGCTAGTAAAGTAATGCTCAAAATTCTCCAAGCCAGGCTTCAGCAATACGTGAACCGTGAACTTCCTGATGTTCAAGCTGGTTTTAGAAAAGGCAGAGGAACCAGAGATCAAATTGACAACATCTGCTGGATCATGGAAAAAGCAAGAGAGTTCCAGAAAAACATCTATTTCTGCTTTATTGACTATGTCAAAGCCTTTGTGTGGGTCACAATAAACTGTGGAAAATTCTCAAAGAGATGGGAATACCAGATCATCTAACCTGCCTCTTGAGAAATCTGTATGCAGGTCAGGAAGCAGCAGTTAGAACTGGACATGGGACAACAGACTGGTTCCAAATAGGAAAAGGAGTACGTCAAGGCTGTATATTGTCACCCTGCTTATTTAACTTCTATGCAGAGTACATCATGAGAAATGCTGGACTGGAAGAAACACAAGCTGGAATCAAGACTGCCAGGAGAAATATCAGTAACCTCAGATATGCAGATGACACCACCCATATGGCAGAAACTGAAGAGGAACTAAAGAGCCTCTTGATGAAAGTGAAAGTGGAGAGCGAAAAAGTTGGCCTAAAGCTCAACATTCAGAAAACAAAGATCATGCCATCTGGTCCCATCACTTCATGGGAAATAGATGGGGAAACAGTGGAAACAATGTCAGACTTTATTTTTGGGGGCTCCAAAATCACTGCAGATGGTGATTGCAGCCATGAAATTAAAAGACGCTTACTCCTTGGAAGAAAAGTTATGATCAACCTAGACAGTATATTCAAAAGCAGAGACATTACTTTGCCGACTAAGGTCCATCTAGTCAAGGCTATGGTTTTTCCTGTGGTCATGTGTGGATGTGAGAGTTGGACTGTGAAGAAGGCTGAGCGCTGAAGAATTGATGCTTTTGAACTGTGGTGTTGGAGAAAATTCTTGAGAGTTCCTTGGACTGCAAGGAGATCCAACCAGTCCATTCTGAAGGAGATCAGTCCTGGGATATCTCTGGAGGGAATAATGCTAAAGCTGAAACTCCAGTACTGTGGCCAGCTCATGCAAAGAGTTGGCTCATTGGAAAAGACCCTGATGCTGGGAGGGAGTGGGGGCAGGAGGAGAAGGGGACGACCGAGGATGAGATGGCTAGATGGTATCACTGACTCAATGGACGTGAGTCTGAGTGAACTCCGGGAGTTGGTGATGGACAGGGAGGCCTGGTGTGCTGCGATTCATAGGGTCGCAGAGTTGGACATGACTGAGCGACTGAACTGAACTGAACCACCCCAATGCTGTTCCAATGACAATTCCGTTAACTCATTGAAACCCCACAGCAACTTTCTTAAGAACAGTATAATCCCTGTTTTTCAGGGGAATAAAACTGGGACACAGAGAGATGAAGTAATTTGCCTGGTCACACAACAAGTAAGTGGTCTGGCTAGGACCTGAATCCAGATGGCTTGACTCCAGGGCCCGTGTGCATTTGGTCAGTTTACCCTAAAAGCAGGAGGGAACCAATGCTCTGAGTGACCCAGCACTGAGTGCTGCATAGTCTACCCGCCCTGCTCCAATACAACAATGCTTTCATACAGGCACTGTTACTGTGCACATTTTTATATGAGTAACTAAGTCTTAGAGAAGTTGCTACTGGGTCATTCAAATATAAGTGATCTAGTGAAGTCTGATTTTACTATATTAAAAAAATTTTTTTAGTTTATTTTTTTGGTTGTACTGAGTCTTCGTTGTTGTGCTCCAGCTTTCTTGAGTTGTGGAGAACAAGGGCCACTCTTCATTGCAGTGCTTGGGTTTTTCATTGCAGTGGTTTCTCTTGTTGTAGAGCACAGGCTCTAGGAGCATGAGCTTCAGGAGTTGCAGCTCACGGGCTAAGTAGTTGTGGCACACAGGCTTAGTTGCTCCGTGGCACATGGAATCTTCCTGGACCTTGGATCGAACCCGTGTCCCTTCCCTGGCGAGTGGATTCTTATCCACTGTACCACCAGGGAAGTCCTGATTTTGCTACGTTTCTATGTGCAGTCCGAGATGAGGATTAGAAGCAACAAGTTCCACGGAAGAAGACTGAAGCCCAGTGTGACAAGCAGTTTGGACAAGGCTGTCCTGGGAGGAAGTGAGTACTTCCTTGCACAACATCACCCAACTAGCACGGGACAGAACTAAGATTTAGCTTAAGCTTGCCTGAGTTAAAAACACACATCTGATCCACCGAGCCCGTGAATCTGAGATCTGGTGCAGGGCTGGCAAAATTAGGAAGCACCACTGTGGGAGGATGCGAAGGGGCCTGAAATCCCATAACTAGGAACGTGCCAGCTCAAGCTGGCTTCCCCTGGCCTGGAGTGCTGGCCACCATGGGGAGGGGTGGGTTGGGCTGGAGAGTCCATCTGGGTCTCAGTTCTGCCTCTTTTCTCCCCCGTAGAGCCTCTGTGAGGCCCCTGCAAGCTTCACCCTCTGGCTGGACACTTTCTCTTTTGTTGCCCATCTTTTTTGCTAAGGCGCAAATGTGGGATTTCCCCACATTTTAGCACCTCCATGAGGGCTCCCACACCAACAGTGCCCTGTTCCAAGCCTCCTCCACCTTGCTTCCAGGTGTTGACTGGCTTAAGCCTAGCCTCGCCCCCGTAAGGAAATTTATTCCAAAATCAGTTCAAGTGTGTTTGTTCCCCTGTAGGCTTCTCCCTTCCTCCTCTCTCTTCTATCCCAGCAGGTACTGGGCTCTGGATTCCCTGGCCTCAGGGGAGGCTTGTGGCAGGGCAAAAGTCAAGGCTACAAGATTTTCTCCCTTCTGGCTTTTGTTTCCAAAGCCTGACTCCATCGATGAGATTACACTGAGAGCTGTGGGGGAGTGTGAGGTGAGAGGGAGGCCCCTGAGCAGTCTGTGGGTCCCCTGAGCAGCAGCTCACTTCAAAAGGGCAGGCTGCAGGCTGCAAGAGGCTGAGTTCCCACGTTCCCACCCACACGGAGCTCCTCAGCCCCAAGCAAGCTAAGGGGGACCACGTGGGCCATGGGGAATTGAGGCTGATGCCTGTTGGGGGTGCGGTGCTGGGGAGGATGGGACCTCCCTGGTGCCTGGATATCCTGGAAGACCTCAGGACATTTGCTTTACCTTGGTGGCTTCACGTGGCCACTGGGCACTGAACTGTGACTAGTCCAAACTGAGATGGTCCAGAGTGTAAAGTACACATTGCATTTCAAAGACTCAGTGCGAAAAAAAGGAATGGAAAATATCTCACAATTAGTCTTTTATACTTGGGATATGGTAAAATGGAAATATTTTAAATATAGGAGATTAAAGAAAATATTTTATTAAATTTAATTTCTTTTATTTTTGAGAAAGGCTGAGGTTGACTTTCCTGCTGAGCCAGCAGGATCGGCATTCAGAATAGAAGTTGATTTTCATAGGAAACCAGGAATAATCTACCTTAGACACTTAGAGTCTGAGTCAGACCTTGTTCGGCCTCTCTCCTGCTGAACTCTGAGCTCTGCAAGAGCAGGGACCGCGTTTACCTCATTCCCTGTTGAAACCCTGGTGCCTAGCACAAGGCCTGGAGTGAAATGGTGGCTGTCTGAGGAACATGTATGGAAAGAAGGAGTGCAAGAGATGGCTTCAACGGGCAGTGGGTATAGGCAACACCAGGCTCTTGGAAGAAATGTGAGAACATCAACAGGAGATGCTATTGTGTTGGCAGGAAGCTTGTAGCTATCTGAGATGCTATCTCCCAGGCTATAGTCCTCCTTTTACTTCAAATAAAACTTAACTCACAACTCTTGTGTTGTGCTTTTTTTTTTTTCCCAGTCAACAGTAACTTGCACAACATCACCCAGCTAGCACGGGACAGAACTAAGATTTAGCTTAAGCCTGCCTGAGTTAAAAACACACATCTGATCCACCAAGCCTGTGAATCAGAGATCTGGTGCAGGGCTAGCAGAATTAGGAAGCACCACTGTGGGAGGATGTGAAGGGGCCTGAAATCTGAGTCTTATTTTTTCTGGATGAGACACTGTGGATCTGTTATTCATTTGTGTCTCAGAGCTGTGCTGTCTGACGCACCAGCCACCAGCTTCATGTGGCCACTGAGCACTGGAACTGTGACTAGTCCAAACTGAGATGGGCCAGAGTGTAAGTACACATTGCATTTCAAAGACTCAGTATGAAAAAAAGGGAATGGAAAATACCTCACAATTAGTCTTTTATACTTATGATATGGTAAAATGGAAATATTTTAAATATAGGAGATTAAAGAAAATATTTTATTAAAATTAATTTCTTTTAATTTTGAATGTGGCTACTAGGCTTCCCTGGTGGCTCAGAGGTTAAAGCATCTGCCTCCAATGTGGGAGACCAGGGTTCAATCCCTGGGTCAGGAAGATCCCCTGGAGAAGGAAATGGCAATCCACTTGAGTATTCTTGCCTGGAGAATCCCATGGACGGAGAATCCCATGGGCGAAGAACCCTAGTAGGCTACAGTCCACAGGGTCACAAAGAGTCGGACACGACTGAGCAACTTCACCTTCACCTTACTAGACCATTTGGGCTTCCCAGATGGCTCAGCAGTAAAGAATCCACCTGCCAACGCAGGGTTTGATCTCTGGGTCAGGATGATCCCCTGGAGAAGGAAAAGGCAACCCACTCCAGTACTCTTGCCTGGGAAATCCCATGGACATAGGAGCCTGGCAAGTGACAGTCCACAGAGTCACAAAGAGTGGGACATGACTTAGCAAAGAAATAACAACTAGACCATTTAGAACGATGTTTGTGACTCATGTTGGTATTTCTTTTGGACATGCTGTCTTAAGGAGAATTAGAAACTCTCCTTACTCCATTCTCAGGCCTAGCCTAGCTATAGGAGAGCATGTGGGAGGTTCCTGGGTCCCAGAGGGAGAGGGTGCCGCCCCAGGAATGGGAGTAAGAAGGGTGGGGATAGACTGATTTCTTCCCAGTCTTCCCTATTGGGGGTGGGGCAGGCCCATCCTTCAGACATGCAGCATCTTGCAAGTTCCTTGGCTGGGGTTCCTTGTCCCCGAGTAAACAGTAAAAGCCACAGTGTCATCTGCTGCGACATGTGCAAACCCTCTGTGGTCTACACTGCACTTTCACATCCACCCTGTCATTTAATTCCCACAACAGTCTGATGGAGGGATTATTATCGCACCTACTTCACAGAAGAGGAAACTGAGGGCCTCCTCTAAAAGGCCATGTGTCACCGGGGAGTATTTGGCAGAGCAGTCTCCGTTACCACCCTCAGCACCATCTTGCCCTCTGGGGTTTGGAGACAGGAGGGGAGGGACAGTCCTTCAGGGGCTGGGCGGGGGGTGGGGGGGTGGGGGGGTGGTCTGGAGGGCATCCAGGGAGAGGTGAGGTCTGGGACTGGATCGACAGGAAGGGAGAGGTTATTTGAAGCAGAGGCCTAGTACTAGCAGAAGGGTGGTGGCAGGAAGAGCAGGGTGTGGGAGGTGGGGGGAACCACCCTGATGGCAGCTAAGAGCCTCTCAGGACCATGGCAAGAGTACCACCGCAGAAATGCACCCCATCAACCTCTACTTGTTACAAGAAATGGCCAGACCCAAAACCTGCCAGGTGTAACACTCAACAACATTTCTCTTTTGAAATACTCAGAAACTACTCTCTTTTCCCCTCCATAGGTTGTCAAATACATCTGGAAACCAATTAGAGATTCTCCCCCACTTCCAAAGAAACAATTTTAATAGAATGCTTGCCAATCAGAAATTGTCTTAGTATTCTTTATACTCTTTAAAACTCACTTTTCTTTCTAACACCTTTGATCCTCTCAAGAAATGAATGTAACAGCAGATGGGTTCACTTGTCAAGTTTATGAATAAACAGTCACTGTTAATTTTAGGGGAAAAAAATGAACCCTCTCAGGGCAAGAGTGGGGCAGTTCAGAGGGCCAGGCTGAGGATTTGGGGTTTCTTCTGTGGGTACTGGGAACACTGACCTCCGGTCCCTGTCTCTGCGGCCTTCAGAAGTTCCTCCTCCCTCCCTACATCTGTTTCTGAGGACTCCAGAGCAGGCTTCACAGAATGATGCATCTGGGCTACGGTTTGCCCAGGTCAGCGAGTCTGGGATCTGGTCCGAACTTCCCCTCTTGGGCTGTGTGCTGACTGCTGCAGCCTGCAAGAGTCGGGGCGCTGGGTGTGTTCCAGCCCATGGGAGAGCCTGCTGCCTGTGGGGCCTGCAGAGGCCAGGAGCTGTCCTCGGAGGAAGCTGGGTTCCTTGAAGGCGCTGGGCCAGGACGGGGACCCCAGCCTCATGAAGCCAGTGCTGACCCTAGTGGGTGATGTGGAACTCTCCGCCAGCCCTCAGCTTCCATCACACGTGGTCATAGGAGGCAGCCACAGGATGGCTGCTCAACTTGTACACACACACAAACACACACACATGCACACACAAACATGCTCGTGCACACATACACATGCGTACACACATGCTTTAATCAGACAAGTTCTACCTCTCCATGTTTTTATACCAGTCTTTTGAGTGAGATATAAATTGAGAAAGGGGTTCTACCTCAAAAAACAGTTTTTAAAAACACTAGTACAGTCCAATACCACCAAATTTTAGGGGAGGAGACAGGCTCCTCCAGGGTTTTCTATTCAACTTATCTCCCACAGGAGGGAGATGGTATTTTCTAGCAGAGTTCTTGGGCATCTGAGATTCTATGGGGTGGGGGTGGGGGAGGAGGGTGGTGTGCTCCCAACTCTCTTACATCCATGGGTTTCTTGCAACTGACCGTGTCTCTTTTCCTTGTGGCTACCAGAAAGCTCAGGACCAAGTGAGTGTTTCAATAATAGCATCTAAATTTGTCTCTCTTTCTATCTCATTCTGATAACCTTTTGCTGTTATTTCTATCTTTCTGTGTCTTGGTCTTGATTGAGTGACTCAGCACAGGCCCTGTGAGCCTGAATCCCAGCTCCACCTTTTACTAGCAATTCTACTATGTTATTTTATCTCTGTAACTCAGACCCTCGGGTACAAAACAGGGGTAAAAACTGAACCTATTTCATAGGTAAGTTACGGGGAATAAATGGGCTAATTAATACAAAGGGCATAGAACAGAGTAGGCAACACAAGTTGACCCATTTCCCCTTCTCTTACTAGTACTCGACATGTATTTGGTGTGAGTAGCCTTTAAACCTTTTATGGAATATAGTGGAAGTAGGATATAGAAAAGCATCTAAGAAGAATATCAGAAAAAGTCATTTTTCCTTTTAAGAGCTGGCCTGATCCATGCTAAGAACAAGCACTCCTGGTTACTGAGACTGCAGGCTAGGTATTGAACCACCCACCTCACAACTTCGCCTCATTTCCTTTTACAGCCCCTGCCACACGGATATAGATGGTCTGGTTATTCCCATTTTACAGATTTCAGATTAGTAAGTGACAGAGTTAGAATTCACATGCAGGCTGGGATGGTGCAGACAAAGCTGATGCTGGCCTTCCTCCCTGCCAGAGGGAGGTCTTAAACTCAGACACCAAGGAAATGCTTATATGGTGCATCCTGGGCCAGATCAGCTAAAGTCAGCTCTCTTCTTTAGCCTCAATCTCCTCCTCTATCATTTGGCGGTGTTGGACTACACCAGTGTTTTTAAAACTGGTATTTGCAATAGAACCCCCTTCTCAATTTATATCTCACCCAAAAGACTGGTATAAAAACATCAAAAAGTAGAACTTATCCGATTAAAGTGTGTGAAGTAGAACTTGTCTGATTAAAGTGTGTGTGTATGTGTGAGTATAAGGGAGGAAGATCCTTGGCTCTGCTGGGGAACCCCTCTCTCAGTCTCTCCGTAGTGGCAGCCTTGGGGTCCTATGGGGTGCAGTTGAAAAGCCACAGAGCAGATCACCCTAAAGGACTTTCCATACCCAATGACTGAGGAAGCTTGGATCTGTATCAGGCTGGGCAGAAGAATCCTCTCTTCAACCCTTTGGGGCCAAGCCCTGCCCTTTTACAGATTGGTGCAGCAGGAAGTGCCGCTGGCCAAGCTCTGGACACAATCTTGACCCAATCCCTCTGTCTGTAAGATGCAGTGACAGTTGAGCTGGATGAGGTGGGGTGAGGATCAAGTCACAAGAAGAGGGTCACTTGGGAAGAGGAAGGACTCCTAAACCAGCTGGGAGGGATCTGGAGGCAGTGCCAGCTAAGGAGAGACATTGGGCACAGGGAAGACCATGTCACTCAGCACCCAGTAGGCACTGCAAGATGGAGCACAGAGTCTTAGGCCAAAACTATATCTACTTGGAAAACTGAATTCTGGGAGTCACACAGCATTTGAAGCACAGAGTCTTAAAGTAATAGAACACAAATACTTGAGAACCTACAACTAGTATAAACTTAGAACTTTAAAACCAGGTAATATTAGAATCCCAGACTCTGGGATGTACCCTAAAATAATAGACATGGAGGCTCCTGGGAAACATAACAGAGGCCAGTGGTGCTCAGAGGGTGGGTGCAGAGCTGCAGTCCCCAGGGGATCTGATTTCAGTCCTGGGCCCAGGACCAAGGGCAGCTCAGAAAGGCCAAAGGGCCTGGAGAGCAAAGAGGGCTGCTGGCTGAATGGGATCCTATAGCCACTGCCCATATGGGGCCAGATGACCTGCTAGGGTGCACTTAGGAGACCTCTTTACTACATGGCCTTGCAGAGCCGTCTGCCAGCAGCCCTGAGCCTTTGACAGGACCTTAGAAACTGGCTAATTGAAGACAGGGAAACAGAGGCCTGAGAGAGGTGAGGCCTACCCTGGTTCCCTTCTAGAAAGATGTCTGCATAGCCACCCAAGCTCTGAGGTCACAGACACAAGGACAGAGCCAAAGAGAGAGAAGCTGAGCTCCTGAGGCTTCTGTACGGGCTTGGCCTCCCCCACCCCCCACCTCATAGTCTTCTCTGTGGAGACTGTTACTCCCCTGCCCCCTGGCAGAGAACTCTGTCATTCAAACCTCAGCTGTGTCTCAGTCATCTGCCATCTCTCTCTGCACCTGGCCTTCTTCCACGACCTGAGAGCTCCCTGGGGCAGGGGCTGTGGGACGCACCCTACTGTCCCCTGTGAAAGTGGTCATGTTACTATCAAACCTCCCAGAGCTAGCAAACTTTGTTCAGTCTTCTGCCTATTGCATGGACAGAGAGACTGAGGCCAGAGCCCTTCTCTGGGTCATACAATACTTTCTATTACATACCACCATCTCCTGGACACCAGTAAAAGCTGCACTTACTTCTAGGAAGGTATTTAGAGAACCCCTGTGAGGGAGTGCTTGAAGGGACTTCAGAAATAGTCTCCCCCTTGACCCTTCATTTTCTCATGCCTGTTTCTACTCTCTGCAAAAGATGCACGACCATGTCAAAACACCTGGACTTTCACCTAATTGGGCCTTTCCTCCTGGTCCATCCACCTCATCAGTGGCCTGAGCACACTGGGCCAGCCCAAGCAACTGCAAGCCGAGGCAGCCTCAGCAGGCGGGGGGAACAGTTCCTCCCACTTCAATATTTATTACCTGAGAGCTGCTGGAAGCAGATCATCATGTTCTCGGCCTTCAGTTCTTTTTCAGAATCTCTCACACACTTCCCTCCCCTCCCCACTCCCCATCCCCCATGTGCTGACGAATGAATCCAGACAGTCAGACAGGTTCACAGCCTAGGAGCCAGGGTTTCAAGGCATCACAGAGACACAGCTCTTAAAATGAGAATCTCTGCATCACAGCAGCTTTGACTCAAGAAATTGTGTGTTCTCAGAATCCAAGGCACACAAGACATTGCTTCAGGAATCTAAACCCAGTGTCTTACACAGTAGAATAGAATGGGGAAGTGACTTGCTCAAGGTCACATGACTGAGCAAGGACATATGACTGAGCCCAGCCTAGCCTAGTCTCACCCTTGCTTCTTCCACCTATTCCACCCCATGGCCCAAGTAGCACTTCTCTGTTCAGATTTAGTACCCAACTTGGAGATTACCCATAACTGGTAACCAGTCTCTTTCCTTCTTCTGTGATCATCCCTGCTTCTAAGAACTCTTCTGCAAGTTCCAGGAATTCCATCTCATTCATATTTTGGCCTGAGCTAGGCAGAAGCGGGAAGGACCATCTGTGGTTCCAAGCTGTGTTCTTCCTTTCCCTGAACTATCTCTCTCCAACTCCTGACTCCCCCTGCCTCCCCCTGCCTCTGAGCCAGCATCAGCCCTTCGCTGTCTCTGGGATGACTGACCCATAGCAGAGCAGGACACAGGTCTGTGTGTTTCCCCTCCTGAGTGGTTCTTTGGACTCATCCCCACACCCTGCCTTACTGCAAATCCACCAGTTCCTGCCTGGACCAACGCCATAGCTGTCACATCAATCTTCCTGTCCCCAGCTGCTCTCTGCACATCTTCCCTTGCCTTCCAATCCTTTCTGTGCTAGCACCTGGTAATAAAGCCACAGGACTCCCTCCAGGGCTACCCGCTGCTCTTGAAGCTGGCAGGCAAGGCTTCAATTGTTCTGGCCCCTGCTGGCTGTCCTGACATCAATTTTCTTTAGTCCCCCAGCCCCATGTATACACCCTTTGCTACAGCAGGGGGTGGGCAACAGAGTGGTGTGGGTGCTGTATCAGACTGATTTGGGGGTTGAATCTCAGCTTTTCCAGCAGAGGCATTTTCAGCCCTTTGTCTTAAGCCCAGACTTTCTTGTTCTAAGAAGGAGACACTGTCTCACATTATGGCAAATGTATTCAAATGCACCAACTTGCAACATTAAATTGAATTATTCTTGCTGCAAAATATTTGACAGGATTTTTAATAAATTGTCCCTTTGAAATTAGAATTACTTAGCAACAACTAACTTCCTTAGTTTATGATTGTTTGTGGTTTCTCAAAATCCTGGCACAGAGATCCTAAAACTCCTGTAAATAAGGGTGCTAAGAAAATCTTTTGTTCTAATATTTAGCCTTTGATCCTGGTCCCTGACCCAGAGCTCCTAAGCGCTTTGTAATTTCCTGAGTGGTAAGAGCATCTGACACGGAGCCCCTAAATCCCTTGGCATTTCCTGGTGATAAGAACATCGTTTGTTTTAATGAGGTGACTCCACTGGGCTCCAGGTTAGGGCTAGTCACCAGAAAGACCAAGCCATGATTGGAAGCTTGGAACTTTCAGCCCACCACTGCAACCTAATTCTGCAGAGAGGAGAGAAGCTAAACCTAGACTTAATAATCAATCACGCACGGTGCAGGAATGCTGGGGAGTGCAACAGATCTCTATGGAGAGGGCTTTGGAAGCTGTGGCGTGCTGTGCCCAGGAGAATGGAGCTGAAGGTTATCCCTGAGGACAGGCAGGTGGGGGTTGGAGCTTGGGTTAGGGTGGGGCAGGGAGGGGCTTACCTTGCTGACAGGTGGGTCTGAAACTTCCAAGCCCTTTCTCCGAAAGCGAAGCTCTTGCTTCTCCTTGGGCATCTCCTTGGGAAAGAAGAAGTAGGGGACGGCGGCCAGGGCCACCGCGCCAGCCGAGATGAGGAAGCCCAGCCACCAGGCACCCACCCATCGGGGGTCCTTTGAGGTCAGGTTGACACCACCTGGAAGAGAGGGTGTTAGGGTCGGGATGGGCTGTAACTTCTTGGCCACCACTCTTGGACCAGCCTCTGAGGTAGGCTGCGACCTGGGCCAGGGTCGGGAGATCTGGGTACCAGTTGTGGCTCTGCCAGGGGTGTCTTGTGTGACCCTGGGCACGTCCCTGACCCTTCCTGGGCCTTGACTTTCTCAACTTTATGGCAGTGTGTGTCATGGTTAAGGTCATGGACTTTGGAAATGGCATGACCTCGGGCAAGTTACTTAACCTCTTTGTGCCTTGGTTTCTTCCCCTGTAAAGCATAGATGCTAGTAGCACCTACATCATAAGGCTGATGTGAGAATCACAGAAACTAAAATGTGTAGACCACTTAGAATAGTGCTGGCATATAGAATGTCGACAGTGTTTGCTCTCTGTTTACTGTTACTTTTGTGATTGTTATTATTAAACTGATGCTTAGAATGATTCTTGGGGTTCTCAGACCTGCATTATGGTTAAAATCACAAGGGGTGCATATCAAAACTACTCAGCTTTTTCCAAGATCAACTTAGAACTGCCACCGGATGGGGTGGAAAGGTGGGCAAGGAATCTGTACCTTTAACAAGTTCCCTAGGTGATTCTTAGCCCCATCTAGGTATAATCAGGACAAGATTAACTCAAATATGGGCTTCCCTGGTGGCTCAGGGGTAAAGAATCTGCCTGCCAATGCAGGAGGCACAGGAGATGCAGGCTCGATCCCGGGTCAGGAAGATCCCCTTGGAGAAGGAAATGGTAACCAACTCCAGTATTCTTGCCTGGGAAATCCCATGGACAGGCGAGCCTGGTGGGCAACAATCCATGGGACTGAAAAAGAATTGGGTACAACCTAGTGACTAAACAGCAACAGTCCCAGATGCGCCTCCCCTACTGGAATGCCCATCTCTGCCATCAGACCTCTCGACCCCAAGGCTGAGTTAGGTACCTCCTTCTTCACTGCCACAGCACCTGCAAACACTTTCTAACAGTACGGATGTATGACGACATCAACCCCATGAGTGAGGCTGGCTCCCAGATGCTTTGTCCTGAGCGCCTCTGGAACCGGGCCCAGAGGACGCAGTCAGCACTCAGCAAAAGCATCTGTAAAAGTGGGGGTGGGGTTGGCTTTTTGCAATTTCCTCCTCCACTTATTATTCTCCCATCTTCTGTTCCAGGCTGGTGGTAATTCACGCACACCCATCTCAGATCTTCCGCTTCTCACATGCTGGTCTGGGCTTGCAGTGGAGGTGACCCACCCAACCAGTGAAATCCCCCAGAGAGAAAGAAGGACTAGAGAGACAGCACCTTGGTTCACAGTCCACAGGAATGCCATGTCTGCCTGTGAAGGTGTAGGCACCACCAGGATGATGCCAAGAGAGCCAGAAACATACTCCCTTCTCCTGAACTGGGGGTGTGTCTGGGAAACTGAGCCCTGACTTTTAGGACTGTTTCATCAAGGGAGAATAGAATTGCAACCAGAGATCATGCTGGGCTCCTGGGCCCAGATTTCTAGAAGGAAGGGGGGTTGGGGCAGGGCCACCCCTAGTGACTCCTGTTCAGAGCTGCCCAGACCTATCCTGACTAGAGGCACTCTTGGGCAAAAGCTGGATAACGAGAAGCAGAATCTGCCTGTCCATATTCTTGTGCATGTGCCACCTGAGGCTTTCAGGGTTGCTGGAAAATCTCACCTGAGGGATGGGACATCTGAGCAGCAGGATGCAGCAGGCAGGGATGGGGGCTTGGAGCTGCTTGGTGTGACCAGCAGGCAGCTGAGACACCACAGTGACCTGTTCTAGAAACAACCCACTCCCACTCCCCACAGAACACAAGAGCTCTGAGACCCCCAAACTTCCCCATCCTGACTGTATTTGAACCAACTTCAGTTCCACACCTTGGCCCACCCTGACTACCACCTGGATCAGAGACCCCTTTTCCCCAAACGGTGCCCTCAGCATAGATGGCCAAGCTTTGAGGTGGTCAGAACTTGAAGGGTCCTTAGAGGTCACCCTGAACTTCCCCTCTGAAATGGCCCAAGTTACTGAGTCCTGCTCCAAAATTCTCTCCATCATGCCAGTGTCTTCCCTGGGTCCTGAAGTCTGTCCCCCATAAAGGTGGGAGCACCCCAGAGACCAAGAGAATACATGACCCTGTCTGTCCTGTAGTGTATCTGAGCAGAGGGCTGAGGCCTGGGGTCGAGGGAAGTCAGGGTGGAACTAGGTGAAGACTCATAACAACAGTGGCAACAATTACAACTCTCCATCTGATGGCAACTTCCGGCTTATCTCCACATTCTCACTGCACTCTGATTGCAATTTTGGGAGGTGGACAGGGCAGAGAGTATCTCAAAGATGGGGAAGCTGAGGCTCAGAGAGGTTAAGAGGCATGTCCCAGGTCAGTGGGGTTGCTGGGTCCTCTGGTTCAGTGTCTTCTATGAGACCAGCAGTTGATCAACTGTGTCTGTGTGCCGCTGGGGACAACTGTGTGCTCTGAAGCTCACCTTCTGGCATTCGATCAATGTCCACGTAAAGGCGCAACATGAGGCTGCCCAGCCCATAGGCCATGCCTGGCCCCATCATGGTCACTGCAAACAGGATACCTGCAATAGGAAGCCTGGGTTAGTGCCCTCTGGCCCAGCTTCCTTTCACAGGTCAGGGCCTGCTCAGCCTCCACTGGGCAGGAGCAGCCCATCTCCCCCACTCAGGCCTAGGAAGCTCTCCAGGGCTCCTCTGGGCCTCTAGTGGCCACAGAGGGCAGAGGGCAGGGATTCGTACTTATCCCGACCTGAGCCTGGCCCTCCCTCAGAGCCCGAAGTGTGGGACAGATCCTCACCAAGGTAGAGCGGCGAGTTGCTGTTGTGCGAAAAGTCATCGATGTAGGAGATGCCAAAGGGCTGAATGGGCACCCCGCCCACGCCAAGCAGGGTCTGGGCTGTGAACATGATCCCCACCACAGCCAGGTGCCGAGCCTCTGTGTAGCTAGAGCAGCTGCTGTTGGATGAGGCTGAAGATAGGGCCTTGTTGCTGGGCAGGCACAGGGAAGCCTCAAAGTCTTGTGGCATGTCTGCTGAGAGATGATAAAAGTCTTAGGACAATAGCTAAGACTCCTGTAGCACTTACTGATGGGAGGTACTCTTCTGAATCCCTCTGACCCCCACAACAAACCCAGGGGATGGGTACTCTCATTACTCCCATTTTGCAGATGAGAAAACTGATGCTCAGGCAGCAACTAACAAGGGGGTGGAGCCAGGGTTGGAACCCAGGCAGTCCGGTTCTAAGTCCATGCTCTTAACCCGCCCTCTGCCACATCTCTGAGCAGAGGTATGTGGAAGTGCCATGGCAACAGTGGATCTTGAGTGAGAGTGGGGTAGGACAGCTGAAAGAGGTGGTTTGAACTGGGCGGAACAGAACGAACAGGATTTTCCAGAACGGGAAGGTAGTGGTCAGGGGTGGGGTCCAGAAAGAGGCCACAGCACATATATAACCAAAGTCTTGAGAAGTTCAGCATGGCTGGCTCACAGAGTGTAAGGGTCAAGGCCAGGGCTGAAGGCAGGGCCCGACAAGGGAGGGGGCGCTGCGTATGGGCTATGGAAGCAATGGTTCCTTTAGGCCTTCATTCTGGGAAGGGCTCCTGTCAGCTTGGGACGCAGAGGTAAAAGTGCAATAAAGGGAAATTTCTTAATTTAGTGCCAGACATTTGTTTCCTGTAGCTCACCAATATTTGGTGAGCAAACTTAAGAAGACCCTCATACTATTATTACCCCAAATGTGGGTAGAGAAGTGGCCTCCTCTCTGCGGCTGGCCAAGTCCTTTCTGGGAGCTGGGTCTCTGAGCCATGTCCAACCAGCACAGTGAGACACTCTCTAGGGCTGGAAAAAGCCATGTGAACCAAGTTCAAGGACTTGGACCCTCAACCAGATTGCCTGGGTTGAAGACGGTGAGACTTTGGCAGAGGACCTCAGCCCCTCTGGCCTCGGTTTCCTCATCTGTCGAACATGCCTTGTAGAATGAAAGTTCTACAGAAATACGGAACTTATAAGCATAAGAATTCAGTGGTCAGAGCAGAGGATGATGTCTACTAGTTGTGGGCCTTGAGGAAGTACCTCCCTCTCTGAGAGTCAGTTTCCTCACTTAAAAATAGGATAATGATAACACCTGCTCTAAGGGTTGTAAGCTTTAGGAGTGGTGAGTGTTACCTGTGACAGTGCTTACTAGATGTGAAAGTGATTATAGGGATCTGTCTTTTTTTCACCCCTGAGTCCCCAGCAGAGGGCCTGGCACATAAATATTAATGTGCTGGATGCTAAGTTGCTTCAGTCCTGTCTGATTCTGTGCAACCCCATGGACTATAGCCCACCAGGCTCCTCTGTCCATGGGGATTCTCCAGGCAAGAATATTGGAGTGAGTTGCCATTTCCTCCTCCAGGGGATCTTCCCAACCCAGGGACTGTACCTGAGTCTCTTAAGTCTCCTGTACTGGCAAGTGGATTCTTACCAACTAGCACCACCTGGGAAACCCAAGGATATCTTTTGAATGTTGTGTGTGTGTGTTAGTCCCTTAGTCGTGTCCAACTCTTTGTGACCCCATGGACTGTCGGCTGCCAAGCTCCTCTGTCCATGGAATTCTCCAGGCAAGAATACTGGAGTGGGTTGCCATTTCCTTCTCCAGAGGATCTTCCCAACCCAGGAATCGAACCTGGGTCTCCTGCATTGCAGGCAGTTTCTTTACCATCTGAGCCACCTTAATGATAGTTAATTAATTAATGAGGAGGAATCAGAGAATGAAATAGTCTTGTATGTCAATTCAGGGTGGGTACTTAGAGGTCACCAAGTCCAGTTCACCCATTGGACAGATGTGGAGACTGAGGCTCAGACAGAAGAAGTTTGCCTGGGGTTCCATAAGGAGCAGAAGGGTATTGTATGGTGGTGAGGATGGAGAATGTGTGTGACCCTGCACAGGAAAAGCTCTGTTAAAGTGAAAATTCTGGATGGGGAAATATGAGTAAGTATAATTTTGGGGGATCTGAGTCAGACCTCTTGACAGTTCTCCATTCTGGCCTAGAGAACCCCTCTGCTGTCTTCTGGAACTTGCCCCCTTTCCAGCCATTGCCTGAGCAGCTTCCTCTACCTTCTTTCTACATCGCAGTCAGACGCCGCCTCCTCCAGCTCGCTCCAGCCTCCAGGGTCCAGCCTCTACTCGGGTCTCTGCCAGCTCCCCCTGGCTGTCCTGTGCTGGACTCTCTGGTCTGCAGCAGAGCTGCCATGCTCCACACCAACCCACGCTCCCTCAGAGCTTCTTAGGGCTGGCTGTAGCTGCTCCATCTTGCCATCCCTCGGCCTGGCACAGAGTAGGAGCTCTGGGGTCCGAGCTGATGGGAGGACAAGGGGAAAGGATGCTTTCTGACAGCTCTCCTCCCCTGGGAAGCCTTCCATGATGCCAAGCTGGGCTGTGGGCTCCTTCCCTGGGCTTCTTCTGCCCAGTTCTTCCTTCCTCACACAGCTGATACTCTGGGTGGGGACAGGGGAGATACTGTTTGTTTCTGTTTTCTCTCCCAGACTGGGAGCTCCCAGAGGGCAAGGACTGAGTCCCTTAAGAGGGTCCAGCACAAAGCAGGAAGCACGAATGTTTTCTGGGGTGGACCACCAGATGGACAGATTGGTGGAGAGGGTAGAAGGGGTAATGGAGGGGAGGATAAGTAGGTGGATGGATAGGTAGATGGGTGAATGAATAGATGGGTGGATATGTAGGTGGATGGGTGGATGGGTAGGCGAATGGATGGGTAGGTGGGTAGGTAGATGGATGAACTGATGAGTGGATGGGTATGTACATGGATGGGTAGGTGGATGGATGAGTAGATGAGTGAGTGGGTGGAGAGACGGATGGGACAGGGAGGGCTGCTTGAGTCCTTCTCCTTGGGACAGGCATCCATCTGTCAAGTTGACTCTCAACAAAATCCCACTGGGCTAAACAGGGGCTTCACTATTCCTGTCTAAAATTCTTTCATGTTTTCGTTTGTTCTTTCATCCATTCTTTCATCAATGCTTTGACTTCTTGTGTAAATTAAATGCATCAGTACACATTAAGTGCTTAGAACAGTGGTACCTAGTAGGTGGTGTGTGATACTGTTATTATTATTCCACAAATATTTCTTGAGGACCCACACAGACCAGGGCCTAAATCCACCTCCACCTCAAAAAAAAAAAAAAAGCAGCATACAAGCAGACCCCCACCCAGAGAAACCCAAAGGGCCTCAGCTTTCTGCCCCAGGACTACCCCCCCATCACCACTGCCCAGGGCTGCCAGAAGGACTCATCCGGGCTGAAGCTGAAGGAGGCAGTGGGGTGGGGTGTGGGGACTAGTAGGTGTTCTGGGAAGCTGGGCCCATCCTGACGGCTGGAAGCCAGGGGTGGACCCTGTGTGCAGTAGTGTGGCAACTCATGTCCACCCTCAGCCCAGCCCCTCCTGCTCTTACCGGGGCTGGTGCGGTCGTAGCGGCACGGCTCCGAGATGAAGTGCGGGACAGTCATGAGTATGCCCGCCAGAGTCACAAGGATGGCTCCATACCCGATCAGGCGGGGCCGATGTACCCGGCTGCCGAAATAGCTCACAAACACAATCAGGGCTGTGTTCCCCCACCTGCAAAGGGATGAGAGGACCCATGGAAGTAGAGCAGAGGGCCCTCCTTGTCTCAATCACCAACCTCAGTGTTCCCTTCTGCAGAATGGTTGAATTAGAATCATTCGGGTCCCTGCTAAAAACTCAGATTCTGGGTCGTCCTGTTGAGAAGATCCCCTGGAGAAGGAAATGGCAACCCACTACAGTATCCTTGCCTGGAAAATCTCATGGACAGAGGGACCTGGTGGATTGCAGTCCATGGGGTCGCAAAGAGTTGGGCACGACTGAGCGACTAACACAAGCACAAACACAAGGATGTGTTCTATTTACTGCTCCAATAAGAGCAGCATGGACAGGGCCAGAAGTTCAATTTCATTCTAGAATGTGGGTTGGGTCCCATGTTAAAATACGGGTAGTAGGACAGTCAAGGACAGGGATTTGAGCTTCTGGGATGTCATGAATGGGAAATAAATGAAGTCTGGGTCTCCCAAGTGGTGCTGTGGAACAGAATCTGCCTACCAACGCAGGAGACACGGGAGACCCTGGTTTGATTCCCAAGGTCAAGAAGATCTCTTAAAATAGAAAATGGCAACCCACTCCAGTATTCTTGCCTGGAAAGTTCCATGGACAGAGTTGCCTGGTGGACTACAGTCCAAAGAGTTGGACACGACTGAGCACAGCACAGAGTAGATATGCCCGTGTGTCTAAACCCAGAATCAGAACTTCTATCTCATTTAGTGCTTCCCTGGTGGCTCAGACGGTAAAGAATCCGCTTGCAGTACGGGAGACCTGGGTTTGATCCCTGGGTTGGGAAGATCCCCTGGAGGTGGGCATGGCAACCCACTCCAGTATTCTTGCCCAGAGAATCCCCATGGATAGAGGAGCCTGGCAGGCTATAGTCCACGTGGTCACAAAGAGTCAGACATGACTGAGCAGCTAAGCACAAAAAGTCTAAAACCACAGGACTAAGGCTGGTATTTCAAGCCTTAGAATTAAAATCCTTGGATGTGGGTGCTGGAGGGGCCTGGAGAGCTGTCAGGGCAGGGCAGGCTCTGCAGTCAGAAGCTGGGGTGTGTGTGCTGCCCTCCACTGCTTCTTGGTTGTGACTGTGGGTGGGGTACTCACCCGGGAACCCCAGTACTTTGCTGATGGAGTGGGGCAGTATCAGCAGAGGGGCCTTAGGAGGACTGATCCTAGGAGGGACAGCCACTCTCCAGTTTTCAGATGGGACACTGAGACCTAGCGTCAGGGAGTGACTTGTCTGAAGTCCCACAGCTGCATAATGACAGTGATGACATTCTTTCCCCACCTCTGGCATCTGGGAGTGGGGCGATAAAGAGAGTCGGGACTGAGTGGAGACCATGGGCCTGGAGCTGGGAGGAATGTGACACAGCACCCAAGGGAGAGACAATTTCACGGAAATATTGAGGGCTGGGGAGAGAGTGTTCTCTGGACAACAGCCTTCTCCCAGGCGGGAAAACATCTGGTGGGGGAGGGGCTGGGCACAGCTGGACTCTGATCTCCAAATCCACCCAGAGGAGCTTGTCCAGGCCTCGGGGCTGGGCTGTCAGCCCAGAGGCAGAGGCCTGTGGATCCTGCTGCAACTCCACGCCCTAGTATCATCCGCTCCCTTCTCTGCCATAAGGTCCCAAAGTTTTGCCTTTGATCTCATTTAAACCCCACTGTTAAGTTGGCTTCCTCTGATTCCTTCCTGGGCCAGACAATTGTCGGGTGCCTGAACAGGTGAAGGAACCAAAAGGAGAATGGTGGGGAGGTGCGGGTAACGGGGACCCTGCCTAGCTCTAAAATCCTCCATGAACCTCAGCAGAAGGCCCTCCCCAAGGGTGCAGTGGGAAGGAGATGTGACAGGGGCGGGGAAGGGTTTACCTTAGGGCCATGAGGGAGGGGAGTGGAGGTGAGAATCTCCCTCAATTCCCCACCACCTCCCCGCCCCATGGCTGTGCTGCTGGGGCCAGTACCTCATTGAAGGCGGCCAGCAGCCCCGAGGTCTGACTGGAGAGGCCAAAGCGCTTCTCCACCGTGGAAATGGAGCTCTTGAGGTAGCCGGAGATCATGAGTTGAGCCAGCTGCAGCAGGCTGTGGCACAGGATCGAAGAACTGCGGAGGGGCCGCAGGTGGAGCCAGCCGTGGGGCAGGATGCAGAGAGACAGAGACAGAGAAAGGGAGGAAGAGAGTCAGAGGAGACACACATGCAGGAGGAGCAGGAGGAGGGAGAGGAAGGGAGGGAGAGTCCAGGGCAAGAGGAGAGAAAGTGTTACTGCGGTAATGCATGGATTCTCATAGGCCTGAAAAATAGGAAAGCTGTCCTGGGTACTCCGGGGGTCTGGGGGGACTTGAAATCCACAGGGCTGAGAGTAGGGTCTTCATGGGGCCAAGGATGGTGGGAACCCCTCTGTCCTCAGAGGTCTCTAGGCTGGACCAGAACCCCCTCCTGCCCCCAGGAAGCTCCCCAGATCTCACCTCGCCCCACCCCACCCAGTCCTCGCCTGAACTTCCCTGGGAGACCACCTGCACACAGCGAACCCCCCAGCTACACTCTCACCTCACTCAGGCCCATGCAAACACCCTGCCTGCCTGCAGCCCTCCTGAAAATTTGGTCAAATTCCTAAGAGAAAAACGTGTCTCACAGAATTAAAAATAGGGTGTTTATGCTGGAGCTTAAAAAAATAGAATGTTTGTTCTGAGTTTTGGTTTCCTCATCTGTGTAACAAGGATGACACCCCTGCTTCCCCAGGTTACTGTGAGAGCTAAATAAGACTGTATTGGAGTGGCCCCTGGCACAGGGCCTGGCACCGTACAGGCGCTGGTACACATTTGGTTGTTTAGGGCTGCCCTTGGTTGAGCCAGTGCTCCCAGGATTCACACAGGTTCAGGACCCTTCTCTTTCCCCCTAGAAAAACTGGCGCCAAGAAGACTGGTCCCCCAGTGCCCACAGGAAGAGCCTCTCTGGAAGGAGAGATTGTGTGCCTGAAATCAAGCTAAGTGCTTCTAGAGATTACAATCACCCATTTTACAGATGAGGAAACTGAGGCTCAGGGAAAGGCAGCACCTTGCTTGGCATTTAACAGCCTGTAAGTGGCATAGCCTGCTCTGTCAGACTCAGATGACCCTTCTCCTGCCAGGTCCCGAGAGGTACCTTGATGCTGTGGAACACACTTGGCCCAAAATTTTGAGGTTTTGGGCTGGCTTTGCCTCGAGGTGTGTCTTCTGTGCCCATCATGGCCTTGGCGTCTTTGTCTGGCACCTGGAGCTCTTCACCCACCGGCCCTGTGGGACAGAAAGCCAGGGAGTGAGAGCGGAGATGGAATCTCAGAGAATGACCCTGAACAGGCAACCCGAGGTGTTTCTTGGGTTGGTGAGAATCTGAGTCAAAACACTGACAGCTTTCCTGCATCTCAGGAGCTGAAGGGGCCCTTCCTGAGAGGGTATGTGTGTGCTCCATGTGCCTAAGTTGGCCAGATCCCACTGAGACCCCCTATCCACCTCTTCATTCCATTCCTAGCATAAAGCTGCCTTCTAGTGAGAAGCTGCAGATGCCGCCACACATCCTTTTAAAGAACTTTTAGATTGAGGAATTATAGTAGTTTTGATGTTAGCAAAACAAGGCTTTTTGGGATAATGAATTTCTCTTTGTTGTAAATCATTGTATTCGTCTTTCTGTAAAAATGTAACTTCATTTAGTGCTTTCTGAGAAGGGCACTGGAAAACTCCTAGGTTAAGAGTTAAACCTGGAAGGCAGAATGCGCCGCATAGCTTTCCCCCTTATCTTGATGACTCAGAGCCTCCTGACTGCTCCCTATTCTTAACTGATAACTTGTGACTTAGTTTCCACTGTGTAACTGACCTTTCCTCAAAAATGCATTTCCCCCTACCAGGCACCACCGGGTGGTCAGTCAACTGTCTCTACTAAATTACCTGTAAATCATCCCCACCAATCAAATGTCTCCACTTCATCCTAAGACCCCCTTATCGCATTGTTCCCTACATTCCGATCTCATTCCCAGTTGTCTTTGATCTTTCTGCATAAAAATCCCTTTCAGTGAGTGTTCGGGGTTCACTCCTGGAAACGGGAGCTCGAACCCCGGCGCGCTGGCTAAATAAATCCTCCTGCTGATTGCATCGAATTCGAGTCACTGTGGTCTTTGTGGCGACGCTTCCCGAGAAAAGGCCGTGAGGTCTTACACTTTGAGCTATGGTGCTAGTGTAGAAATGCATAGCCCTACCCTCCTGGGGCCTGTATCTGTGAGACGTCCAGTGTTCCTGGAGGCTAACTCTGGGTCAGGGTTTGTCTGGCTTAGTCTAAGATCAGAGGTCTAGGGCCTCACGCATTGGTCCAAAGTCAGGGCATAAAGGGTTTTCCTAGGGGTAGTTTGGAATAGATAGCAATACTTCCACAGGGCCCTACACAGCATATAATCACAGAACTCACCAGTCCAATGCCCAAATCATGGTCTCATGACCCACGGTAACCATGGTAACTTTGTCAGTCTCCCACTCACTGCAGCCCTTTCAGAGGCATCTTTCAGGGTTTCCTGAGGTTTAATCTCAGTGAGGAGCCTGGAAGCCCAGCCTTAGGAGTCTCCACCTCTCCATTTAGAGGAAAACCACCTGCACCTCGGGCAGCCCAGGCTTCTAGGACTTTCCTCCCCTTCTGGGGCCCTGCTTCCTGCGGAAGCCTCTCCATTGTCTCAAATGTCTCTCAGCCTGGCAGGAATTTCCCCTCATTCAACAAGCTCCTTATGGAGCCTGAAAGCTGCCCTGAGGACACTTCTGACCGAGGGAAGGGGTGTGGGCCCTCTCACAACATCTCTGGACCTAGAAGACCAGCTCAGCCAGAGGGATAAGGAAGCCTGCAGCCACCACCAGCGAGGGTTTTCTGCTCCTCACACAAGGTACCTGGGAGCCTAAGGAATCTTTAAAAATTTGAGATATAATTCATATACCACAAAATCTATCCTTTCAGAGTATATAATTCAATGGTTTTAGTATATTCAAAAGTCACGACTATCTAATTAGTTATATACTATCTAATTAGTAATATAGTATCACCACTCTCTAATTCCAGAATACTTTCACCACCCCAGTGAGAAATCCCATACCCATGAGCAGTCATTCCCCGTTCCCCTATCCCTCCAGCTCCTGGCAACGAATGATCTATTTTCTGACTCTCTGAGTTTGCTTATTGTGGATATTTCAAATGCGTTCACATAAAGGAAATCATACATGTGGTATTTTGTGGCTGGCTTCTTTTACTAGCTTAATATTTCAAAGCTTGTCCATGTTGTAGCTTGTATCTGTGCTCCATTCCTTTTAATGACTGAAATAATACTCCAGTGTATATGTATATACACAAATACATACATTTAGTTTATCCATTTATCTGCTGATGGACATTTGGGTTGTTTCAGGTCCTTTGAACAGTCATATACCAACATTCGTGTAGATACATATGCTCAGTTCTCTTGAGTACACAGCCAGGAGTTGAATCCCTGATCCACAGGGTAATTCTGTTTCACTTTTGGAGGAACTGTCAAACTGTTTTCTAACACCATCTAACACCCACTCTTGCTAGCAGTGGGTCATGGTTCCAATTTCTCCACATTCTCACTAATATTTATTGTCTGTCTCTTTGATTACTAACATTCTCATGGGTGTGAAATGATATCTCATGTGGTTTTGATTTGCATTTCCCTAATGACTAATGCTGTTGAGCATCTTTTCGTTGCTTATTGGCCATATCTTTGGAAAAGTATCTATTCAAATAGCTTGAGCAATTTGGCTGAGGAAATGGAAGCGTGTGTGGCTGGGGAGGAGTCCCTTTAATGGGTACGAACACTCAGAGGAAACAAGGAGATACTGAAGTAAAAGCGACACCTGACAGGGAGGAGATGAGGGACTGGCCTAGGTGGGGAAGTGGAGGTAATGCTCCGTGGACATCACTTTGAAGAAGAGAAAGTAAGGGGGGTTCCCGGCAAACTCAACCAGAGGAGATGGACAGGACAATTTCCGAACTCCAGTTCCTCTCACAAGCAGAGTCCAGCCACTCATAATAACATGAATACTGTGCTACATGCGTTCCATGTATGTAAAGGCTTGCGGGCACAAGCTGCGATTTGACCAAAAAGTTCGTTCGGGTACACTCAGTCATGGACAAGTCCGAATGAACTTTTTGGCCAAACGGTAAGTGCCCATGAAGCCTCTCCACAGCTCCATGCCTTCGGTGCAGTCATGAGCTCTGTGCTTCTGATGGGGACACCGAGGTTCACAGGTAACTAGCTCTGCTAGCTCACACTAGTACAGGAACTCAAGCCCAGGTGTTAGCCTCATGCTGCTCTGCACTACTTGCACGATTTAATGAGGGGGAGAAGCACAACGTTCTTCTCTGTCTTGGCCCAGCCAGTCCTAGCCAGGCCACCTGAAAGGCAGCAGTGCCCGCCTTCCAAGGGGCAGGCCAACCAGATGACGGAGTGGGAGCTGAGGTTGGGAGGGCAGAAGTCACTACCATGGATCCCCAGCTCTGAAAGAAGCCCAGGGCATGGGTGAGAGAGGGAACTAAAGGTCAACGGACCAGATCAGAACTTTGCACCCTTCTGTGACTCAGCGTATAGTATGAGCCTCTGGGGGAGAAGGGGAAGCCCTGGGCCCGTTCCACTGGGTTTTGAGAGCAGCAGCCAGTCAGTGTGTTGATGGCCAGTTGGTCACTGAACAGGGCTGGTCAGACTGGTTGTCAATCCCCTTTGAGCCCTTCCTGTGGGCTGGAGTCCTCTATAGAGGGGCTGGCAGCAGAGAGTCAGACACCTCGATAAAGGGTAGAGCTTCCCCTGGAAGGAAAGTCCTAAGTCCAGGGCTGTAGGTCCACCTCACCTGCTGACTCGGAGGTCCTTACCATCCTGTGAAGGCTTTTTCAAGGGCCAGCTCTGCGGGAGAGAGGGCAGCTGAGGGAGTGCACCTGAACTGAGCCCAGGGGCCCTGTAGGAATGAGGGGAGAGGCAGGGAGCCAGGCCCCAGGAGAAAATGACAGCTCCTTCCTCTCCCAGTTGGACAGCCAGGTTTGGGGGCCCTGGGTAGGCCAGGTGGTTCCAAGGCCTAGCTCCTACAGCCCCCAGAGCTGGCAGGCAAGGGGTCTGTGTGCCTGTCGGTGGGTCACATGGCTGGCCATGCGCACAGGTGCACTCATGTCTGCCAGCTGGTGAGTCACTGGTCTACTAGTCCATTGTCCTTTAGGAGACTTGTCGTTCAGGTTTGTCAGTTGGTCACCTACTATTCTGCAATTGCTCAGAAAGTCAGTCAATTCAGAAATTGACTCAGAAATTGTCCTCAGAAATTCAGGGCAATTTCAGTTGCCCTGAAATTCTGTCAACCAGAGACCTTCAGTTCAGACGCTCCAGATGTCTGTGAGGCAGAGTGTACTGGCCATGGCCAAACCCCCTCTAGGGCCAGGAATTTGAGTCTGGGAGATGAGGACTGAGATTCAGAGAGCAGCCTGACACGAAGGGCCGCTTTTCTCTGCCTGTTCTGTTTTCCTTAACGACTCAGGGATCTGCCTCCTCCAGCCACCTCCCAGCTATAAACAGCAAATCTCAGGCAGATATGGGACTGAGTCTATGTTTCAAGGGGCTTCCCAAGTGGAGCTAGTGGTAAAGAACCTGCCTGCCAGTGCAGGAGATGTAAGAGACGCCCATTCAATCCCTGGGTTGGGAAGATCCCCTGGAGAAGGGCATGGCAAACCCCCTCCAGCATTCTTGCCTGGAGAACCCCACGGACAGAGGAACCTGATGGGCTACAGTCCATGGGGGTCGGTCACAAAGCGCTGGACTCAAATGAAGTGACCTAGCACGCACGTACACAAAGGTTGCGAAGTCCCCAGACCTGGGTCTGAACTCCAGCCCAGCCACTGGTCCTCTGTGGAGCATGGATGTGCCCTTGATTAGCTTGTCTCCTCTGTAAAGTGAGGATATAGCCTCTACTCAGGGAGGTAAGGCATCTCAGGCGCCTGGCTCAGACCTGGCACACCACAGGCCCCCTGAGGGCCAATCTTCCCCCTCTCCTGAAATCTTCAAGCACCTCTGAGGCTACAGGCCCAACTGAACCCTTCCACACACAGCTGGCTCCTCCACGTGAACCTCTTCCTCTGACAGTGCCATCATCCATCTCCAGATTATCTCTCTCCCTCCTGTCCAAGCCCCAGTCACCCACAAGACCCGAGGACCTGGGTTCCCTCCTGCTGTGCACACTCACAGCCATGCAGGCGGGTGCACAGGTTTCAGTCCTCCAGCTGGGATCCTCACCCTCAACGCGGGGACAGCAACCCCTACTTCCCACTGCCGAGAGCGCCCACTGAGAACCTGAACCTTCCCTCCACATTCAGTGAGGACCCTAAAAGCCCCAAACCACACCTTACCAATGACATTAACTTGACTTTGCTACTCTACTGTCTTCATTAGCACTTTTCTTCTTACTTTTCTTAGATTCAGCAGCCCCAACAAATTGCTTGATTTTTCATTACAGAAACTTCCAGAAAGACAGAGCAACTGTTCAAGAAAAACTGTCAGCTCCTCTGATTCTTTGAATCTCTACCCAGCGAAATCCTCACCCTGATTGTTTCTGCCAACAAACCCTGGACTGTTGTATCATGATTCTTGCTCAATGCTATTGATCTTTCCTCCCCATTCTGAGACACTGCCAAAACTTGGCAGTGTTGGCCCTTATCTTGGTAAAACGCAGACTTTGTCTTATCAACAGGTTGTGTCACTAACGTAGGAGAGCCTGCACGGACGCGACGCATAGTAGATGCTCACAGAGCATTGTTTTCTTCGCTGTCAAGTACAAACACCCTGCCTGCCTCCGTAATTGCTTTGGGACAGCAAGAGCATTGCTGCTTCTAGAACCTGGGAACCAGGAGAAACTTCCACCCAGAAGGGCCACGGAGATAGGGGCTGGAGACTTAGCTCTCTGGCTCACCGCCACCCCCTGATGGGAGAGGCTCACTGTCTCCCCTTGAGGCTACCCGATGTGCTCCGCTGGGCACACTCACCCATCTGCCTAGCAAACCATTGAGGTAGCTGTTGTGACTCCATGAATGAGGAAACCTAAGCACAGAGGGGGGAGGGGGCCTGTCCAGGTCCTGGGGCTGGTAAACAGCAAAGCCTAGACTGGAGCTCAGACCTGTTTGACTCTTGGGCCCCTAACAGCAGCCATGAAATGGTGGCTACCAATGATGGCCTTAGATCCTATGAAACATACTCCCCCTGTAGCCATTTCTGATTCTGGCCTGGCTTCCCTCCAGTGAACTGCCCAAGGCGCTTGCAATGGGGACACTTCTACCAGCTGATTTTTTAGCTTATCAGTCGCTTAGGAAGAGCTGAGGAATGCTGAGAGAGCCCGGAGGGCTTGGACTAAGGAAGGACAAGAAAAGGGCACTTTCTCTCCAGAATATTCCAGCCTGTCCCTCAGCAGAGAGAGCATGACCTAGGGTCACTCCAGACCCAGTGTGGCCTTGGGCCAGCAGCTCTCTGAGCCTCTGCAAAATAGAAATAATGAGCCTTGCCTCTTAAGCCTGTATGAGGGTCACAGAGATAACATCCTTTGTCAACTCCCGGATGACACACAGTGTCAGTTTTGTCCACGTTTGCCCCAGACTCACCTGGGAGCTATCTCTAGGCCAGGTCACCAGGCCTCAGAGCTTACTGTCCTCCAAGGGGGCACCCATCCTCGGTATTACTCTCTCACCTCCCGCTGGTCCCTGAAGAGACACAGAGCCCTGAGGAAGCCTCCCTCTGCAGTCTCCTGGTCTTCCCTCTGTGCTCCATAATCACCTGCTGCATTCCATTCCAGGACCTCAGGAAGCTAAATCCCGCACGCCTCCAGCTAAAGGTCTGTATGCTGCAACTAAAGATCTCGCAAGCTACAGTGAAGATCAGAGATTTCCCATGTGCCTCAACTAAGATCCAGCACAGCCAAGAAAATAAATATCTTAAATTCCAAAAAGAGAGAAAGTAAGACCTCTCCCGGAAACCTGCCACCACACACACTTTGCCTGGGCCGTCAGAGGCACTGGCAGAGAGATAGTACGGGGCAATGGTTACAACACAGAGGCCATGGACAAAGGCCGTCTGTGCAGCTGCGTGAGCTGTGCGCCGTGAGGTGAAGGGTGTCCTCTGGAGTTGTGCGGTGGGATGGTAATCCTGCCTGGAGGTGCATCTGACTCCTAGCCGTTTTCATTTGGCTTGAACAATGCAACAATGCTGGCTCACTGAGTGTTTTTAAGCTAGTTGCCAGCATTTAAAAGTCAGGAAATTTCACACAAAACTCCCACTTTTTGTTTTTCTTGAAAGATTAGCAGATCTGGCCACATTGGGCCTACTTTCCCATATGGAAACAGCTGGTCTAAGATGTTGGCCTTTCATGTGGCAATTTGCCCTGCGAGAGCCTCTTTGAGCTCATCTGGCTTGCTCCAGGACCCTTTACACTCGCCTATGGGCTTCCCTGTCTGTGACCCACAGCACCCCTGGGAACTGTGGAGTGCCTCAGGACAGGAAGCCAGGGCTGGGTGAACCCTTCGAAGGGTGAGGCAGCAAGACCAGAAAAGGCCAGGACTTGCCCAGGGTCACCACGGTGGGGGACACAGCTGGTCTCTGCTGCTTCTAGGAGTAAGAATGAAGGTTCCACACATGCTAACAGCTCCACAAGACAGGTGGCCAGGGTTTTGGAAGCAAGCAACCTAGGTCCCTGCTCTCAGGGAGCTATGAGCGTATGTGTGTGGTGACAGGGCAAACATCTAACACAGAACCACAGTGCGTGCTCACTATGTGACATCAGGAGTTCCAAGACTTTAGAAACATAGTGAAGAGGCTCTAACCTACGTTGGAAGAAGGTTCTGGAAGGCTTCCTCAGGGAAGAAACATCAGAGTAAAGGGCAGAAGTATGGAAGTGCAAAGACTGCTCAGGAAACAAATAGTCCAGGAAGACAGGCGCTCTGGGGTCAAGGTGGGGAGGTGAGGCTGGAGTGGCCAGTCTATGACTGCCCTTGAATGCCAGGCTGGAGGGGCTGGGCTTCATCCTGGGCTCAGGGATGAGGTCTAATTTGGCTTTCTGTGAAGACCTCTGTGCTGTTTGGGGGACAGTGGAGAGGTCAGGCTGTGGGCTGGGACCAGGGAGAAGGCAGGAGTAAGGAAAAGTGGAGCAGATGGTCGTGGGGCCTGGGCCAGGTAGCGGCTGTAGGGATGCAGAGTAATGAGCTGATGAACCACAGCTGGGAGGTGGAATGGACAGGATTTGCTGGAAAAGCAGGTAGGTGGGGAGTGCAGGAAGCCGAGGAGCCCTGGGGGCAGAGGAGTGGGGAGTGGGGAGAGGTACAGCTTTTGGTCTGGGTATACTGCCATGGAAGGTGGGATTGTAGGGTAATGGTGAGCTCAGCCATGTGTGAGTCTGGGCTGGTAGGGGAGCTCCCAGAGGAAGAGGCCTAAGGGGCCATGGGTTCCAGGAGAGCCCATGAGAGGACATGGGCCAAAGCCAGTCCTCTGGCTCTCCATCTGGAAGGCACATGTGGAGAGAAGGAAAGAAAAGCCACACGTGGGCAAACTTGGCTTTTAAAGTGAAAAGATCCATCGCATATATGCCCTACAGAGCAAAAGGAGGAACCCACCCTGGAACCATGTTCAGATGCCAAGGTTAAGGTGTAGAGCAGTGTCACAAAGAAGTCTGGATGTTTCTAGAAAACCTACCAACCTCCAGCACTCACACACCCACAGCCTGAGCCTGGGGAGGCAAATATTCACAGCAGTAGACACTGGGCGATGCATCTGTCACAATGATAGCAGGTACCTCTTTCCGGAAGTGCTGGGATAGGAGGAGGCCGGCCTCACGGGTCAACCCCACCTCCAGCCCTTCCTACCTCCTAGATTTCCCTGGGCTCCCTCAGCCTGCTGGCTCCCCCGCCTAGCTCCTGCAGCCCACGCCAGCTCCCTTTCCCTCCCCCCTCCTGCTTCAGTTCCCTCAGGCCTTTCTCTGGGATGCCAGGCTGGTCACCCACCTGCATCGTTTACGTCCCCCTATCTGCCTGACTACCCCCAGGCAGAGGCTCTCGTTTCCTGGGTATAGCAGGCCCCTGTTGAAACCCTCTAGGTCAGAACCTTTGAGTTCAAATATTTGTTTGCTACATTGTATGACCTTGGGCAGTTTATTTAGCCTCTCTAAGCCTCAGCTACCCTCTCTGGGCACACAGCATTTTTGTTAGGATTAAAGAAGACCATCCTGCCTGGTACACTGTGGTCCTCAACAATGGTTAACCACCCTTCCACCCCATCGGCAGCACATGAGTCCAGACACCTCAGCATCCAGGAGATCAAGCCCACCCTAGTGAACATTCTTCTTTAACTCCAGTAGATGCCGGCCAGTCCCCAAATTCATCCTGCTCTTTTCAACCTCTCTGCCTTCGCACACATTATACCCTCAGCCTGACTTCCCAAGATGTCCTACCTTCTCAGAAAACCGCTTCTCATCTTGCAAGGGCTCAGTTTAAAAACATGATTGTTCAAATGAGCTAAACTGAAGGAGGGAGAAGAGAAAGCTGGAGTGTGGGGGTCTGGTGAAGCAGGCGCTGCGGCGGGGCTGGGGGGTAGGGTCGGGGAGCTTGGGGCTCCAAGGGACTTCAGTGCCCCATGTGACCCCACGGGGCTTCTGCACAGTGGGGGTGGGGGGGAGGTTATAATCAAAGACAGGAAGCGGGGTCAGGTCCCAGGCTTTGGCCTTGGCTTTCCTCTTTGGGAAATTCCTCCTAGCAGGACCCTTGGGTGGTCTGTTGGGCAGACAATAACATGCTGCAGGCCTCCAGCTGTTGCTTTTTTCTGGTGGTTTCCAAGCTGGGTCATAGACCCTGCGCTGGGACTTTCTATTCCCGATTCTGACCCCGACTACCCCATCTAGACCCAAGATGACCCTAAAAAATAGAGATGAAGGCACAGAGAAGGGAGGGTGAGCCCTGAGCCTGCAGGGAATCCAGGCCGGCCTCCTTAGACCTAAAATACAGAGCCTGAGGCTCAGAGACACAGGGGCATTGGCCCAGGCCACACCCTGTCCACCAACCACAAGTTCTGGCTCATCTCTCTCTGTGCCTGCATTTACTTCCCAGCACTTCACTGTAGCCCCATCTCACTCCTTATCATGAATCTCCAGTCCTCAACAAGAGTAGGCTTTCAAAGCAGGTTGGAGGAGGGAAGGAATGTCATGGAGGTGGCGGGCGGGGGGGAGCATGAGGAAGAAAAGAACAGCTTCCAGGCTGCATCTTCCCCAATACCACCTCCCCAGCCTGTGCAGAGTTCTGGGGCCTCAGGAATGGATCAAGTCAGACCCCATTCCCAGGGAGCTCCCAGGCTGGGGAGGTGGGCCTTGTTCTCCATCACCCCAAACATTAGCACTTAGGGCTCTGGACTGTAGCCCAGAATGGGTAGCAGGAGCCAAGTTTATCTCCTCTCTACCCCCAGGGTGTGGATGGGCCCAGACTTGCACCCTGGAGATAGCCAAGCCCCTGCCCCATATAAGGCCTCTTCCCTCCAGAGATAGAAAGCTGAGCATCTCAGCAGCGGAAGGGACCAAGTGAGCACCTCAGCCAGCCCCTACCATCGACTGCACAGATGGACAAAGTGAATCCCAGAGAGAGACAAGCGCAGACGGGGGGAGTAGATACCTGGCACCCAATTGTGGGGTCTAAGCAAGCTCGCCATGTGTTTCCCAGCTGCCTGAGATCTGGCCCAGAGGACACAGCCCAGCCTGGGAGGAATAACTCTCCTGCCCCCTCTGCAGTCACTAACTCCCAGACAAGAGCTTGCTTTGTCTGGAGTCAGTGGAGAAGTGCCCAAGGTGGGTGGAGACTCGCCAGTGTGGGGTATGTGGAGGGAAGAGGAAACCCCAAAGGCAAGGAGGCAGAAGGGAAAGGGCTTTGGCGTCCGGCTGATCTGGTTCTGGGCCCCCACTCTGCTGCTTGCTTGCTGGGTGACCTTGGACGTGTCACTTACCCTCTGTGAACATGTGTTTCCTCACATATTAAAAAAAAGAGTGAGAATGTGCATTCTCATCAGGTCAGTGATGAAGAGCTGCAGTGTGAACCTGGTTCTTTCCTACCCTGGGTTGGCCCACATTTGAACCTAGGACTGAAGAGAACAACAGAAACACCACCAGGAACCTCCCTGCAAAGGGAAGGTCAAACAGCATATGGGAGAGAGGTTACTTTCAACTGGGAGGATCAGTCAGGGAGGCTTCCTGGAAGAGGTGGCATTTGGAAGAGTTAGAAAACAAGGCAGATTTCACCAGAATGAAATGTGGGCACGTGCCTTCCTTTGGGTAGAGGGAAAGCTGAGCAAAGGTGCAGAGAAGGGAAGTGGCTTCTCTTAATCACAAAAATAGGAATGGCCTGGGGAGATAATTTTTCTCAAGCACCTCTCCCACAGACTGCGATGCTCTGCCTGCTATATAAAAGCACATGGTGAGTTGATGGTGAGGCTTCACTGAGGCCCACTTCTGACCCTGGTTCTTCTCTCTGCTGTCTGCCCCTGGCTGGGACTGCTGGCCCCTCTCCCTCAGGCGAGCTGGGTATGGGTCTTTTCCCAGGCTCTTTGTCCTGCCCGCAACCCTCAGACCAGAAAGAGGGCATGGGGGAAGCCTGGCCTCAGCTCAGATTAGGGCTCAGGAAGGGAGGCCAGAGGTGGCTTCTGGTGGCTCAGTGGGCAGATGCTGGGGTCAGCCTCCCTCCACTGTATGTATGGGAAGTGGAGGACCAGCTAGAGAACATTCCAGAACCAAACCCTGCTGGCATCAGAATAACAATTGAGGGACAGGTGCAGTGCAACCAAAGTCTCTAGTTTCTTCTCATTCCCATAGGATCACCAGCATCCCACAGCTTGCCAAGGCTGACTGAGAGTTTGGTTTGTTGGTGGCCCATCTCCAAACCAACTCACCTGAATCTGACCTCGTTGTCATTTCTCCTGTGAGGCCCTCAGAGGAAGCATCCATCCCCACCCTTCCTTCCACACCACAGTCCCCAAGTCGGGGCTGCAACACAGCCGCATCTGCCCACTCGACCCAGGAAGCCCACACGTCTCCTCCCTCTGGACGCAAGCCAGGCCTTGTCTGAGTGGGTGAGAGACACACACAGCTGCAGGGAGGCCAGAGGTGATCCCCACAGGGTGTCCAGCCCAAGAGCAACCCTGTCTGAAGATCCTTTGTTTCTTCACCTCCCTCTTCCTGCCCCAGAAACTGGGCCCTCCTGTTCCCAGAACCACTGCCCTCTCCAAACAGTGCTTCTGTCACCCTCTGGTCTCAGCTTCTCTTCTCAAGGTTTCAAGACACCTTCCCACCTGCCTCCTCCACACCCCAACGCCCAAGGTCTCTGCAGGTCTCTCTCTGGTTCCACTTCTCAGCTTTCCGACGCGGTCTGCTCTCTCCTGATCTCTGTTGTCAGTTTTCCCTCTCTCTGTCTCTGCCTCTCTACTTCTCCGGTCTCTTCCGGAGTCCCTGTCTTTCACATGCTGCAGCTGACACCTGTTGATCTTTGTCTTCTGCCATCTCTGGCCTCTGCCTCTGCCTTTGTCTGACTCTGAGTGTCTCTGGACTTGCTGGATCTCTGACTATATACTTCTGTCTCTATCTTTGCCTGCTTCAGAGAGGGAACAGGACATGGGGGAGTAACAGGGGGCTTGCCCTTCCATTGCTCTTTCGGTCTCTCTGTCTCAGCAGGGAGGTTAAGCTGGCTGCCCTGTCTCCAGCTGAGTAAACAGCAACTCTTCTTACCTCTCTGGTCCTTCATTCATTCATTTAACACTCCCTCACTAGATCTGGCCATATGCTTGGCTCTATGTAGGGAACTGGGAGCCGCTAATCCCCTGACCCCAGCGCACACATGTTAGCTCTACAGCCTCCCCCCTTCACCCTGGGAACACGGCCCCCAGACTCCCTACCAGTGCCCCTTTCTTACTTTGTCCAGACTTACCTATCCTGGGTGCCATGACTTCTGGAGTGGGGCGGTGAGTTTCAGCCCCTATTCCAATCACAGGACTGGATTTTAACAGGAGAGAGGCAGTGAGAGCTTATGGGAGCTCCCAGAGACAGCAGCTGGGGAGCCACAGTGGGGATGCACCAGTGTGCAGATTCCAGCCACTGGGTCGACCGATGCTTCTTGGGCCACACTGGACAGCAGCCACCTCTTCCAGGGGTGGGTGAGGAAGTCCTGCTCAGACTTGACCCTGCCCCCAAGGACCTGTCTTCTTTAGTCACTTGTTCCTACTCTCTGTCTCTTTCTCTGAATCCCTGTGATTTCTGGCCGGGACAGCCCAGGACCAGAGTTGTGGAGGAGGCTGGGTTTGTTTAGATACAGCCCCGCTGGTGGGAGGAGGCTGCTGACAGCCTTCCCTCAGCCTGTTCCTTCCCAGCTTCTTGGTGTGGCATTTCCCTAGGATATTTTCTCCTACTAGTGGTAGAGAGATGGGGGATGGAGGGAATGTGGACGGCCCCTCCCAGCCCTGGGGTCATTCAGTCCTGATTTTCCAGTTTCCTCTCAGCACTCACTCTGAGCCTCCTCCCTCATCAAACTCTTGTCTCAGTTACAGAACTTTTTTCACCCTTCACGAGCCCCATATAAGGCCGTTTCTCCCACCGTCCTCCTTCACTGAACCTCTGTGTCCCTCAAGCTCTCTTCCCCTCTCACTGAACCTCTATCTCTTCTCTGAGCTCCACAGATCCAGAGCAAGGAGGAACCCCATCCACTGGGAATCACAGTGGCCAGCCCTTGGGAAATGGGGAATCATGGCAGCAGCTCCATAAAGTATGGCCCTCTCAGTGGAGGGTGGGGTTGGAGAGCAGAAGAGCATATAAGAGATCCCCAGAGATTTTTTGCATTGAAGACTGAAGATGGAGGCCTTGGAGCCAGACAGACCTGAGTCCTATCTCAGCTTTGTCATTCCGCGGTCAAGTGACTTTAGGCAAATCCCTGCACCTCTCTGAGAGTCAGCTGCCTCCTCTGTAAAGATGGACTGATAGTCCTCACTCACAGGGCAGCTGTGCAAATTCAGTGCAGGAAAGAACCGAAGCCTGAGGCCTGGAGCTCAGAGAAGGGAGTGGCAGAGGCGGGACTCAGAACAGGGCAGGGAAAGGGAAAGTAAACTTGGTTTGCCTCTTCTGCCTTGCTCAGCACTTTCACATGTGAGGCCCCACTGGCCCCTCCTAATGACCTTTCAGGCCAGGAACATATTCCCCCATTTTACAGATGAGGCACTGAGTCTCAGTAACCACCCAGAGGTCACCTGGCTAGGAGGTGGTGGGGTCTTGCCTTGAACCTCTGATGCTAGGAACCAAGCTTTTTCCTCTGCCCAGGCTGCATTTTCTGAGAAAGACCGCTGCTGCTGCTGCTGCTGCGGCTAAGTCGCTTCAGTCGTGTCTGACTCTGTGCGACCCCCAAATCCAAGATACAGAAGTGAACCCGACCCAGTTCCAAGAACAGAGTCTTTGCATGTTACAAGGAAGTGGCCTGGAGTCCAGCTTTTGGAGTGCAACAATAGAGAGATGCACATGAGCCCCACTTGGTTCCTAGTGGCATAAGGGACACTAGAAGGAAGTGGGGAGTATCTGAAACAGTCACAGCAGCCTGGAACATGGTAGGCCCTTGACAGATACTCGTAGTGTGAGTGAGCCTCTGAGAGATCAGAAATGGGAATGCAGGACCACCACCCAGGGAGAGATCAACAATTGGCTTTCGTTGATAGAAAGTTCAGTTCAGTTCAGTGGCTCAGTCGTGTCCGACTTTTTGCGACCCCATGAATCGCAGCACGCCAGGCCTCCCTGTCCATCACCAACTCCCAGAGTTGACCCAAACTCATGTCCATCGAGTCGGTGATGCCATCCAGCCATCTCATCCTCTGTTGTCCCCTTTTCCTCCTGCCCCTAATCCCTCCCAGCATCAGAGTCTTTTCCAATGAGTCAGCTCTTCACATGAGGTGGCCAAAGTACTGGAGTTTCAGCTTTAGCATCATTCCTTCCAAAGAACACCCAGGGCTGATCTCATTTAGGATGGACTGGGTGGATCTCCCTGCAGTCCAAGGGACTCTGAAGAGTCTTCTCCAACACCACAGTTCAAAAGCACCAGTTCTTGAAACCAGACCCCAATTCTGTTTGAGAAAGCCAAAGTGGCTTTCCCCCTCTAAATCCTTCAGACAGGCACTGTGAGTCCTCACAGAGATTGGTAGAGGTGCAGCCTCCCAGACGCCAAATTGTAGGCACGTGTGAGAGAGGAAAGGTCCCTTTTAACTTTCTGGAAGCTCACTACCCCCACAGTGGCTCCAGAGGTTGCGGAAACTCTGCACATGGAATGATGTTGGGACCGGCTTGGCTGGCTAAATTCATGTCACCAATCTCTGAGTCTAAGCATGCACAGCACCCCACAGGGCACAGAACATACAGTAACCTCAGGCATGAGCAGCCTTCATTTATCACTTCAGCCTCCCCAGGCTGACCTAGGTCCAAGAATATTCCTGAATTCAGCTGTGGAATTCAGCTGTGATTCCTGAATCAGCTGAGGATGAGTCCAGTCTCCAGGACCTTCTGGGAGTTAGGCTAACAGGCCTTCAGATAACTCTTGGACTAATCCAGCAGTGAGATTTCCATTTTGGGTGGCCCAGGCTTAAGGTTCAACCAACCTGGTTTGCACCCCACCATTGCCACTTATCGTGGTGTTTGCTAAGCCCTGTACATTTCACAGGGCCCTAGGATGTATGTGGATTGCAACATCATCTGTGGATACACACAGTTTGCAAAGCTTGATGCCTTTTTAGAGTCCCATGTTGGTGGCAAAGCCTGGCACAGTTTACAGAACTCTGCAGCTTCCAGGGCCCCATGATGTTTGCACAGTCCTGCATCTTGTGTCAAGTCTGATGCTGCTTGTGAAACTCCAAGCCATTTGCAGAACCCAAGTTCTTTTGCAAACCAGGCAAGATAGGGGACTCTTCATTTGGTATAACTATCTGAATCTGGAGACAAGGGGAGAGCCCCAGGCTTCAGCCTTAAGACCTCTGGTCCCAGCTCTGTAACAACATTGCTGTGGGACTTGGAGCAAGCCCTTTCTCTTCCCTGGGCCTCAGTCTTCTCATCTGTTAAATGGAGATGCTGATATCAAATGGCCCAACCTCAGGACTGTCCTGAGGATCACTGGGAAAGTGTCCAGAAGATGGAGGTCAGGGCAGAGCACTGGGGGAAGGGGAAGAGGCTCCTTCCTAAAAAGGCCCTAAACTGCCACATCAGCACTGCTGTTCCCACTTCCCTCTGGCCTGGCAGCCAGGAGCGGATATCTATAAATGAGACCTTGGCCAGGCAGATGGGCAATGGCCTCTGTCAGAGCCTCAGTCATCCTTACCCCCAGATGCTGTGTGGGAGTCAGAGCCCAAGCTGTGTCCACATGATACCATGTATAGCTCATTAGATCTGCCCAAGGGAGGCAGTATCATACTGACTTCAGCCACGAGGACTCTGACACTCAGAGAGGCCATGTGGCTTGCCCAGGGCTACATGTCGAGGATACTTTCAGGCTGGGGTCTGAGCCAAGGACAGCAAGGATGGTACTCAGAAGGTCAGAGCCCAGCAGGAACTTGGAGCTCATTCAATTCGATCCCTTACTTTTTCAGATTGGGAGACTGAGGCCAGGAGACCAGCAGGTTCTGCTGCGTTGTGGCCACGGGGAAGTCACAGTCTCTCCCTGGGCTTTGATATCTCCCTGGGCTTTGATTTGGAAGAGAAACAGAAATCCCTCCTGCCAAGGGTTCAGGACTCACCCACCTTTGTTGGCATGGCTCCCGGATCAGAACCCAGCAAATTTTCCAGCTGGGTGAGAAGACAGGTCTGCAGGCAGGTAAGCGTCCAGCCTGGCCACTTAGCCCTCCCCCACCTTGGCTCAGCACAGCCACTGGTTCCTCCAGCTTACCCAGCCCTGTGCAACGCAGCCCTGACTGTGCTTTCTGCAGCTTAAACCTGGCCTGGAGTTTCTTCCTGGAGAAGCCCATATGCCCTAACAGCAACCTTCCCCTGTGGCCAACTGTCACTACCTCTCACCAGCCTCTCCCTCCAGCCTGGATAGAATATGTACTCTGCTGGAAACTCTGCATGCACTGTGCCCAGACAGAGCATGCATGTGGCAACAGATGGTTTCATCCTGACCCAGTAAGATCTCTGAGGCTGTTTCCTCATCTGTAGAGATGATGGGAAAACTCCCAGCAGGGCTGCGCTAAACCCAACCATCTCACTGTCTTCAACTCTATGTGCGCAGCTCTCCCAGGAGACTGTGAGCTCTCCAGAGACCTAGCTGGGTGATCTGAGGTTGGTCTCTTGCCGTCTCTGATTCTCGGTGCCCTTGTCTGTGAAATACCTTTCCAGGGCTGTCCAAGGGCTCAGATGAGTTGATGGATTAGTGCTCACTAAGTCTGAGAGCTGAGCAGACACAAGCCATTATTAATATGGTGATGATGGTAATGCCAATGACTTGTAATTCTGGAGGCAGAGGATGAGGAAGAAGTAAATCAGGTGCGTGCCAGGGCGGTCCGACCTCACTGACAACCCCATGGGACTCAATTACCTCTGAGGTGGGAGGGAGTTCAAGGGCGAATTTGGGGCTCCCAGGCCGGTGGGGTGGCCTGTTGTTCTGTGGGTGCACAGGGTCCAGACTGGGTACTGGCTGGCTTGTTGCTCCCAACCCTGGCTCTATCTAACACCCTGGCTTTGGTTAGGTCCTATTTCCTGCTGGCTCTAGGTTTCCTTATTATAAAGTGGTCATCCTGGGTCTCTTCCTGGTCTGCCCCGTCTTTGGGGAAGGAACATGTGAGCTAATGGATGTACCACTGCTTTTGTAAAGTGCCAAGTGTGGGACATGAGAGATTACAGTTATTAATAATTTGACTTCTGGGAGAGAGGACACAGGGGTGGGGGTGCAGCGGAGACGGAGGGAGCAAGCTTTGCCCCTGGCTGCAAGCGCCCCGTGCCCTGCAGACTTTGTAACACTGCCCCCTGGAGGCCAGAGAGGAGATCTGCGCCCCCGGCTCTTCAAGACTCCAGTCGGGGGGGCACGGGGGGTGTGGGGAGGAGGGGCTGGAGAGGAGACTGTCAGAGGAGGCTGAAGTAGACAGGCCAGGGGAGCCCAGTGGGTGCAGTCGCTGCCTGTTCCCCTCTCTCCCTCTCCTCCACACACTCGTCTCGCAAACCAGCCTACTTCTTCCCGTTCTGCTGTCACTGCCCCGGCCTGGGCAGTGTCCCAGCCTCTTCCCTGTCTCCAGTCTCCATCTTGCTGTGAGCCAGAGGGAACTTTCCAGCCCTTAAATCTGACCATGCCTCTCCCTGCTTCCAACTCTGCCCTGGCCCACACCCTGCGGCCCTTAGGATCAACCTCTCTGAGCCTGATGTGGATGCTTACTCCTCCTCTGTCTTCTGCCAGATTAGAAGTTCCACTTGTAATCAGAGGAAATTGTGGGTGGACAAGAACAAGGCTCTGGGGCAGGAGTACTGGTTTTTCCACTTGGTAGCTGTGTCACTTAATTTTTGGGGAGGGAGAGGTGTGGTTGTTGTTTTCAGTCACTCAGTCATGTCTGACTCTTTTGCAGCAAGCCAGGCTTCCCTGTCCTTCACCATCTCCCCAGAACTTGGTCAAACTCATGTCCATTGAGTCGGTGATGTCAACCAACCATCTCGCCCTCTGCTGTCCCCTTCTCCTCCTGCCTTCAATCTTTCCTAGGATCAGGGTCTTTTCCAACGAGTCAGTTCTTTGCATCAGGTGGCCAAAGTATTGGAACTTCAGCTTCAGCATCAGTCTTTCCAATGAATATTCAGGGTTGATTTCCTTTAGGATTGACTGGCTGATCTCCTTGCAGTCCAAGGGACTCTCAAGAGTCTTCTCCAACACCACAACTCGAAAGCATCAATTCTTTGCCGCTTGGTCCAACTCTCACATCCATACATGACTACTGGAAAAAACCATAGCCTTCTGTGTGTGTGGTTACATATCTAAAACATTAAATTTACTATATTAAACATTTTAAGTTTATGGTCCAGTGACATTAAGTGCATTTTCATTGTGGTAGAACCACCACCATCCATCTCCAGAACTTCTTCACCCTCTTCCAACAGCACAAGAGGACTCTACACATGGACATCACCAGATGGTCAATACCAAAATCAGATTGATTATATTTTTGCAGCCAAAGATGGAGAAGCTCTATACAGTCAGCAAAAATAAGACTGACTATGGCTCAGATCATGAACTCCTTATTGCAAAATTCAGATTTAAATTGAAGAAAGTAGGGAAAGTCACTAGGCCATTCAGGTATGACCTAAATCAAATAAATCCCTTATGATTATACAGTGGAAGTGACAAATAGATTCAAAGAATTAGATCTGATAGGCAGAGTACCTGAAGAACTATGGATGGAGATTCGTGACATCATACAGGAGGCGGTGATCAACACCATCCCCAAGAAAAGAAATGCAAAAAGGCAAAACGGTGTCTAACGAGGCCTTACAAATAGCTGAAAAAGAGAAGCTAAAGGTAAAGGAGAAAAGGAAAGTTCTACCCATTTGAATGAACAGTTCCAAAGAAAAGCAAGGAGAGATAAGAAAGCCTTCCTCAGCGATCAATGCAAAGAAAAAGAGGAAAACAATAGAATGGGAAAGACTACAGATCTCTTCAAGAAAATTAGAGATAACAAGGGAACATTTCATGCACATGTGGGCACAATAAAGGACAGAAATGGTATGGACCTAACAGAAGCAGAAGGTATTAAGAGGTGGCAAGAATACACAGAAGAACTATACAAAAAGATTTTCATGACCCAGATAGCCACGCTGGTGTGATCACTCACCTAGAGCCAGACATCCTGGAATGTGAAGCCAAGTGGGCCTTAGGAAGCATCACTGCAAACAAAGCTAGTGGAGGTGATGGAATTCCAGTTGAGTTATTTCAAATCCTAAAAGATGATGCTGTGAAAGTGCTGCACTCAATAAGCCAGCAGATTTAGAAAACTCAGAAATGGCCACAGGACTGGAAATGGTGAGTTTTCATTCCAACCCCAAAGAAAGGCAATGACAAAAAATGTTTAAACTACTGCACAGTTGCATTTGGTGGCTCAGAGGTTAAAGTGTCTGCCTCCAATGAGGGAGACCCGGGTTCGATCCCTGGGTCGGGAAGGTCCCCTGGAGAAGGAAATGGCAATCCACTCCAGTATTCTTGCCTGGAGAATCCCATGGACAGACAAGCCTAGTAGGTTACAGTCCACAGGGTCGCAAAGAGTCGGACACGACTGAGCGACTTCACCTCACCTCACCTCAGCAAAGTAATATCCCATGGACAGAGGAGCCTGGTAGGCTGCAGTCCATGAGGTTGGTAAGAGTCGGACATGACTGAGCGACTTCACTTTCACTTTTCACTTTCATGCATTGGAGAAGGAAATGGCAACCCATTCCTGTGTTCTTGCCTGCAGAATCCCAGGGACGGGGGAGCCTGGTGGGCTGCCGCCTATGGGGTTGCACAGAGTCAGACACGACTGAAGCAGCTTACAGTAGCAGTAGTAGCAAAGTAATGCTCAAAATTCTCTAAGTGAGGCTTCAACAGTATGTGAACCATGAACTTCCAGATGTTCAAGCTGGATGTAGAAGAGGCAGAGGAAGAACCTGAGATCAAATTACCAATATCCGTTGGATCATCAAAAAAGCAAGAGAATTTCAGAAAAACATCTACCTCTGCTTTATTGACTACATCAAAACCTTTGACTGTGTTTGGTCACAGCAAACTGTGGAAAATCCTTAAAGAGATAGGAATACCCTTGGTTGGTTGGGAACATTAGTTCCCATTACCATTGGTTAACCGGTGGTCATGCTACACGTCCTACCCTAATAGGTTAGTGTTGTGCAATGAGATCTGAGGGATGTGCAAGTGATGTCCCAGTCCCACAGGCCAGGAGCGTGTGGTGAGGCACGAACGTTCACCACACTTCCCCTCACCTGAGGAGGCTTTCACAGCACTTCACACTTATTTCTGATGTGACAGACACTACAGCCCCCTCACCTGAGGAGGCTGTGAGAGAGGTGCAGGGGTGCCCCGACATGGCCACTACCCGTAGATTCTCTACCCGAGGGGACTGTGACAGCAGTGTACGTGCCCCTCAGACGTGGCTGACAGCACCCCCCTCCTCACCAGTGGGGGCTGTCACGGCAGTTCAAGGGTACCTCAGGGGTCACTGGTCACCACAGGTCCCCTTACCTGAGGAGACAGTGACAGTGATGCACTTGTACCCTAAGAACTGACCACCAGGCACAGATGCCCTCGCGGGACCAGCTGTCACAGCACCTGCACCTCACTTGTGGCCAACAGCACAAGCCGCTTCACCAGAGGAAGCTGTCCCTCCATGTAGGGGGAAGACGTCTAGGGGGTGGCCTCTCAGTGACCATGGTGGTAATAATATAGAAATCTTCTTCACAGCACTTCACAGCTTGCAAAGAACTCTTGCCTAGAGTGTCTCACTAAACCTTCGCTCCAGCCAGTATAGCCGCTACTGTTACCTACTGTTCATGAAGGGAGACAAAGAGGGAATTGACGTCATTGCCCAAATGGAGGAGCTGGGATTTGAACTCAAGTATGTGGCCCCCAAAGCCAATGGCACACTGCCTCCTGGTGGAGGAAACGATGGTGACGGTGATGAGTGTGCTGGAGGCCCCAGGGATGGCCCTGGATTCTGGACTCTCCTCCCCAGCACTCCAGGACCTTCCTGCCCACACCAGGAGGCAGCCCAGTCTCTCCCCCAATGTATTTATAACTTCCCTTTCCCCCTGGCAGCTTCTTTTCCCAGCCTCTTGGATCTGTCGAAGCCTGACGCCAGGGAAGGTGAGGAGCAGTAGGGGCAAGATGGAGATAGAGCGTCACTGATGACTTTCCAGGGCAGAGTGGCTTAGGCAGCTGGCCTCCACTGGGTGTGGGAGCAGGGCGGGGAGGAATTTAGAGGGCCAGGCTGTCTTCTGTTTGGAGCTCAAAAATATTCCTGAGATAGGACATCCCTGGTGGCCCAGTGGTTAAGACTCCACCCTTCTACTGTAGGGAGCGCAGGTTCAGTCCTTGGTAAGGGAAGTGAGATCTTATATGCCACACAGTGTGGCCACAAAAACAAATAAAACAATTTTTTAATAAAAAGTAAAGGATCCTATAAATTAGAAAAAAATGTTCCTGAGATACATGGACTCCTGGAGACATTTCTGGACCACCCCATCCACTTTCTCAGATGGACAAGACCTGGACTGGGAACGTTATGGGCCTTCCCACAGTCCCGGGAGAGACAGGGTCGCATAACCTGGGTGGAAGATGCTTCTGACAACTGCTGGCCCCCTTCGCCTCTTCTCACCCTGCACCTCACCAGTACAGAGCTTGCACAGAACAGACTCCCGTTCAACAGAAGAGGAAATAGAACCTCAGAGAGCTCCAGGCCAGGCTTGAACCCAAACTCGTCTGCCACCAGAGCCTGAGCACATATCCACTCTATGGCCTCCCAGACTCATTCGATGGAGAACAAACTCCATCTAAGAAAGACAGAGTAAGAGAAGCCAAGGGGACAGAGAGTGAACATTTGGGAAACTGAGTAGCTCTCTGCTCAGTAACATCTGATCCTCTAGCTTTAGTTCAGTTCAGTCGCTCAGTCGTGTCCGACTCTTTGTGACCCCATGAATCACAGCACGCCAGGTCTCCCTGTCTATCACCAACTCCCGGAGTTTACTCAAATTTATGTCCATCAAGTTGGTGATGTCATCCAGCCATCTCATCCTCTGTTGTCCCCTTCTCCTCCTGCCCCAATCCTTCCCAGCATCAGTCTTTTCCAATGAATCAACACTTCACATAAGGTGGCCAAAGTATTGGAGTTGCAGCTTCAGCATCAGTCCTTCCAATGAACACTCAGGACTGATCTCCTTTAGGATGGACTGGTTGGATCTCCTTGCAGTCCAAGGGACTCTCAAGAGTCTTCTCCAACACCACAGTTCAAAAGCATCAATTCTTCGGTGCTCAGCTTTCTTTATAGTCCAACTCTCACATCCATACATGACCACTGGAAAAACCATAGCCTTGACTAGATGGACCTTTGTTGACAAAGTAATGTCTCTGCTTTTAATATGCTGTCTAGGTTGGTCATAACTTTCCTTCAAGGAGTAAGCGTCTTTTAATTTCATGGCTGCAATCACCATCTGCAGTGATTTTGGAGCCCCCAAAATAAAGTCTGACACTGTTTCCCCATCCATTCAAAACCCTCAAAAGTTCCCCACACCCCATCCTCTGGCCAATAGCACAGTTTACAATTACATGGAGATTTTTTTCACAAACTTTTTCTCTTTTGTGTGGTTCAGAGGCTAGACTAAGAATTAGCAAACCTGAGATCTCAATCTTGCCTTGTCCTGTGTGAACTGGGCAATTCCTCTCACTCTGCACCTCAGTTTCCTTGCCTGTCACGTGGGGCTCTGAATTGTTGTTCAGTTGGTGGGAAAGCTTCCATAGACCACAGAGTTCTGTGCCCCAGTGAGGACTATTAATATTGTTGTTCTCATATCAGCAAAGCCCAGTGGTATCTGCTAATCAGCCACTTGGGAGTCCCCAGAAAAGCAATACACAGGGCCCTCCTAGAAGGAGGCCTCAGGGGACAGGACCCAAACGGGCTAGGGATGAGGGCTTAGGGGTCTAATGAATCCAGTTTCAGACCCAGCCTGGTCCTCCCTACTGAGATGACCCTGGCCTGGGGAGAGGAAGGGGCACCTGGAGTGGCCTGAGCTACAGGTGAGCTGAGCCCCCATCATGTAGGCTACAAGGATGTGCCCAGAGCCTGTCAGAGCCCAAGGAGGGACAAGGCTCTGGAAGGACATGGTTTAAGGGGGCAGACAGTCAAGGACCTTCACCCCACAATGAGAGGGGCTCCAAGAGAAGGGAAATGGGCTAAACTCTTTCTGCCTCAATTTATAGCATTGCAGGCTGACTTCCCAGGTGGTGCTAGTGGTAAAGAACCTGCCTGCCAATGCAGGAGATGCAAGAGACGTGGGTTCTATCCCTGAGTTGGGAAGATCCCCTGGAGGAGGGCGGTGGCAACCTGCTCCAGTACTCTTGCCTGGAGAATCCCGTGAACAGAGGAGCCTGGTGGGCTACATACAGTCCACGGGGGTTGTAAAGAATAGGACATGGCTGAAGCTACTGGGCATGCAGGCTGGCTGCTGACTCACTGACTGGGTGACTATGGCCAGGCACAGCCCCTCTCTAGGCCTCCTCCTCCCTATTAGTAACAGTAACAGGGAGCAGGGCCAGAAGCTTTCACAGAATCAAGGGTCTGATTCCACAGGACACTGGAGGGAAAGCCCTGGGGGTGGTCAGGACAACTCTGTGGAAACACTGAGAAACGAGATGCTGGGCCCCACGGAGATGCTGGTTTTACAGGAGAGGAGCTGGCTCAGTCTCCAGCCCCAAGAAAGCCGCAGGCTGGTGAGGGAATCATGAATGATCCTGGCTGTCAGACAGGGGCGCTTCAGTACCTCTTCCACGGTGGACTCTTGGGAGCCCTGGGCAGGGAGTCGGGGATCTGACTTTCATCTCTTTGTATGACCTTGATTGAGCAAGTCGCTCCCTTCTCTGAGTAACTTTATTGGATAAATGAAGGGAGGACCATGGGAATTGGACTACATTGCTTGCTTTTAAGGATCCTTCTGGCTCTAATATTCTGTGACAGCCCTGCAAACCTTGCACAAACCTCACACAACTCACTTACATGGGCTCAGTCAGTGGGAGAGAACAGCATCTCAGAATTGTATCAACTTCCCTGGAAATATGGTTTGTATTAATTTAGATGCTAAAACAAAAGAAAGTAAAAAATCCCTGCTGATTAGTCCATCATGGGAACAAGTTAAGTGGAACTCAGGTTAACTGTCTCATTCATTAATTCATTTATTTAAAAGTATTTGTTGAGGGTTTATTATGAGCTAGGTTCTACCAGGCACAAAGTGTACAACAGTTTTACTCAGGATGGGTGCTTTGACTGCTATGACTTTTTTGCATGCAGAAACATCCAGTCCACCTCTTCTTTAAGTCATTTCTTTCTTTTTAAAAATTTATTTGGGTGCATCAGATCTTAGTTGCAGAATGTGGGATCTTTCCTTCCTTGCATTGCAGACTCTCAAGTTATAGCTCACAGGCTCAGTAGCTGTGACTCTCAGACTTAATTCCCCTGCAGCATGAGGGGTCCTGGTTCCCTGACCAGGGATCAAACCTGGGTCCCCTGCATTGCAAGGCAGTTTCTCAACCACAGGACCACCAAGGAAGTCCCCGTAAGTCACTTCTTGAGGATAGCATTTTTTTTTCTAGCCGTGCAGAGCCTCTGTTTAGTAACCAGTCCACTTGAAACTGTTTGAAAACACCCTCAGAACAAAAGAGAAATTCATAACTGTCTTTGACAGCAGTCTAAGAAACAGAGAGAGGAAAAGGAAAATTTTGGCCTATATTTTTCTCAGGTGCAGACCAGAGTTTCTGAATTCTCCAGGTGGCCTTTCTTGGTGGAAAGAGTGTAAGACCATATCTAGAGGCCTAGATTCCAGGACCAAGGCTGATGCAGACCAGCTGTTGACCTGAGGCTGCTCACCATTCCCACCCCAGCCTGAAGATTCATTTGTGAAAGAAAGGGTCAGGGACTCAACTGTCTGCAAGCAATTTTCATGCTTACATAATCTTTGACACAAGAAGGGTTTTGTTAGAAGAGGGAGAGAAGCTGGAGATGGTTCTGGAAAATCAAGTGGATTGGCTCGAGGGGTTCCTGGGGCAGAGAGGCAGTGAACATCAATGTAACCTGGCCCTGGATCGCTTAGTCAAGGTGAAAGGTGAGTCAACACTGCCATTGGCTCAGTTCTGAGGGTTGGAAAGTCTCACTCTGGGGGCCTTGGGCTGCCACACATCCTCAGGAGCTTTCTTCAGTGGTCTCCCAGGAGTGGAGTTACTCTCTGCAGGGGGCTTGGTTGTCTCTCCTGACACTACTTCTGAGATGTTTTAGTTCCCCGTGGTGCACTCTGGACTGGGGCCCAGGCAGTGGGCATGAAGTGGCTAAACAGTGATACCTGCAGAGCTACAGCAGCCGGGCGTGGGGAAGACCATGGAGTGGTCCAGGAAGTGCCTGGAAGTCTGGTTTTTCTTTTTTTTTCCAATAGGTGGAGAATCCATGTTCCACTTGGATTCACTGGGGAAAATAGCTCCTTTTACCAAAAGCATATAAAATGCTCCTACCCTAGTAGGGTGACTAACATCTCAGTTTTCCAGGGACTAAGGGATTTCCTCGGAGAAGGCAATGGCACCCAACTCCAGTACTCTTGCCTGGAAAATCCCATGGTCGGAGGAGCCTGGTAGGCTGCAGTCCATGGGGTCACGAAGAGTCGGACACGACTGAGCGACTTCACTTCTGTTTTTCACTTTCATGCATTGGAGAAGGAAAGGGCAACCCACTCCAGCATTCTTGCCTGGAGAATCCCAGGGACAGGTGAGTCTGATGGGCTGCCGTCTACGGGGTTGCACAGAGTCAAACACGACTGAAGTGACTTAGCAGCAGTAGCAGCAGCAGTTATATGAAATTTGCTCATTTTCAAGCCAGTCTTTTGCCACATGGGATAATGCTGATTGTAAGAAATTTGTTTCACATTTGGGACTCCCCTGTGTCCCTGGAGCTGCTCACACTGGCCCCAGTTCTTGGTATGTGTTCTACCTGTCCTTTGACAGCCCTTCAGAGGTTTATGTCTATTTCTCTTCCCCACCAGATAGGACCAGCTTTGCAACCAGCGCTCCTTAGACAACTCACCATCCTGGGCATCTTAGTTGTGCAATGAAATTCTAGGCACAAAGAAACTGTTAGGATTGAAATCCATGGTTGGAAAGAAAAAGATACATGTTTCAGTTGACATTTTCATGCTTGTTCTGGTTTACAGGAATGTACTGATATTTCCAGTCTGTCTGCTGATATCCAGCACCGACTCACAGTGGAAGCCATCTGCAATGGATCAAAGGGCTCCTTACCTGTCTTCTACTTGGTGGACATCCCCTCTCTGCGTGAATCCCTCTTCCTCCTTGTCTTTGTCATTTTCCTCTTAATCTAAATGCTCATCCTGGTGGGAAACGCCCTGATCCTGGTGGCCGTGGTGACAGAGCCCAGTCTTCACAAGCCCATGTGTTTCTTCCTGATTAGCCTCTCAGCCCTGGACATCCTCTTCACCACAACCACTGTCCCCAAGATGCTATCCCTCCTCCTAGTTGGGGACCACCACCTCCAGCTTCCCTGCCTGCTTCCTGCAGATGTACCTCTTCCACAGCTTCTCCTGCTCTGAAGCCTTCATCCTGGTGGTCATGGCCTATGACCGCTATGTGGCTATCTGCCGCCCGCTGCACTACCCTGTGCTCATGACCCCGCAGACCAATGCTGCCCTGGCAGCCAGTGCCTGGCTCACCGCCCTCCTTCTGCCCATCCCAGCAGTGGTGCAGACCTCCCACATGGCTTTTGAAAACACCGCTCACATCTACCACTGCTTCTGTGACCACTTAGCTGTGGTCCAGGCCTCCTGCTCTGACACCAGCCCCCAGACCTTCATGGGCTTCTGCATCGCCATGGTGGTGTCCTTCCTGCCCCCTTCTCCTGGTGCTTCTCTCCTATGCCCACATCCTGGCCTCAGTGCTTCGCATCGGCTCCCGAGAAGGAAGCTCCAAAGCCTTCTCCACCTGCAGCTCCCACCTCCTGGTGGTTGGCACCCTACTACTCATCCATTGCCATAGCCTATGTGGCCTACAGGGCTGAGCTGCCCCTCGACTTCCACATCATGGGCAACGTGGTGTATGCTATTCTCACACCTGTCCTCAACCCTCTCATCTACACGCTGAGGAACAAGGATGTCAAAGCAGCCATCACCAAAATAGCATGTCCCCAGAACCTAGGGAATTCCAGGGCCCTTGATCCTTCAGTTCAGTTCAGTTCAGTCGCTCAGTCATGTCCGACTCTCTGTGACCCCATGAATCCCAGCACGCCAGGCCTCCCTGTCCATCACCAACTCCCGGAGTTCATTCAGACTCATGTCCATCGAGTCAGTGATGCCATCCAGCCATCTCATCCTCTGTCATCCCTTCTCCTCCTGCCCCCAATCCCGCCCAGCATCAGAGTCTTTTCCAATGAGTCAGCTCTTTGCATCAGGTGGCCAAATTACTGGAGTTTCAGCTTTAGCATCATTCCTTCCAAAGAACACCCAGGACTGATCTCCTTTAGAATGGACTGGTTGGATCTCCTTGCAGTCCAAGGGACTCTCAAGAGTCTTCTCCAACACCACAGTTCAAAAGCATCAATTCTTCGGTGCTCAGCTTTCTTCACAGTCCAACTCTCACAACCATAGTTACAACTAATTCAGCTCCCTGGACACAAATGACAGTATGCAGTACAGAATAAACACAATCAACATATTTAAATGAATTATAGCAATCCAAATTGACTTCATTTGGTTGATCAGACACCTAAAACCTAGTCCTCAAATAATGGATCAAGAAGTCTTCCCACTGGTGCTACAGAATAATTGATTTTCACAATTTCCCCTAGTTATTAACATGATGAATAAAATTTGATCATTCAGTGATTCATATTAAAAATCTTTACTTAATCTGCACAGAAATAAACCAGGCCTATTTGCTGCTCCCATGGTATTTACAGTTTAACTGCAGAATCAGACCCAAAAAATACTATAAAGCAATATGACCGAGAGAAGCAACAGGGGAAGGGACTGAGGGAGCCAAGAAGTTAGCATTTGATTCAATGTTAAAATTTTCCTGTAAGTTCTTCTATTTTTGGCATTGATATCACTTGTTTGTTAGCAAATATTCATGAATCAGCAATACAGTTGGAAGAGAGGCTTGAAAAGATTGCATGATAAAACCATTAACTTCTCCAGTCAGGGAGTGGTAACAGGGTCTGCGTTCTTGTCCAATGGAATGGATCCATTTTCAGCTTGGATGTCCATTAAAAAGTGATGCTTCCTGCCAAGAACTGGCGGGTGGAAGTTAGAGTGGCTCCACTCATCACTACCCTCAGTAACCCAACTGGGGAAATTTGTGTTTCCAGTCCTGATGACTCTGGCCTCTGTGGGTTAAGCAGTCCTGATTCAACTGGAGACACAATAAATCTCACTAAATTTAAAGCTACAACTTCTGCCTGGTCATTTTAAGCTCACTGTGAGAGTAGACCAGCACTCACAAAAAGAAGTTACCATGTTAACAAGGGCAATTTACCGTGATCTTCAGGAGGAAGGAAATCTGCTCTTCCATAATGGGGACTGGGAGGTTGGCACTCAGGCAAGTGAACATTTCTTATTTCTGCCAACTCTAACTCTTAGTGGGCCATGAAAACAACCATAGCATGATGAAGCATAGCAACCAGGAGTTCAGAACTGACATAGACGAGGATCTGGATCATGCTAGAAGGGACTCCATCTAGAGCCGCTGAAAAGATTGAGTGTGAAGGAAAAGGGGAAGGGGAACTAGAATGGGTGAAAGAGGAGGAGAAGAGCAGGACTGCTTGCAGCCTTGGGACTGGCTGCAGCAGCAGGAGCAGTTGTCAATTCAATTAATCTTTTTCTTGGAAATTTCCCTCGAAAATGTGACCAGTCAGAATTCTGGAAACCCTATGTCCAAACGGAGTGAGCTTCTGAAAAGTGAATGGATCTGGGACTTTCCTGGTGGTCGAGTTGCTAAGACTTTGCCTTCCAGTGCAGGAGATGGGGGTTCAAATGCTGGTGAAGTGAAGTCGCTCAGTCATGTCCAACTCTTTGCGGCCCCGTGGACTGTGGCTTGCCAGGCTCTTCTGTCCATGGGATTTTCCAAGCAAGAGTACTAGAGTGGGTTGCCATTTCCTTCTCCAATCCTTGGTGGGGGAGCCTAAAATCCCACATGCCTCACAGGCAAAAAACCAAAACATTAAAAAAAAAGAAACAATATTATAACAAACTCAATAAAGACTTTTAAAATGGTCCATGTTAGAAAAACTTTTAAAAAGTGAATGAATCTGAGAGGTTCAAGGGCTAGACCTGAGTAAACAGTGGTCTGTCCTCTAGGAGCTGAGTGCTGGTTGCTAACAAATCACACACATATACCCTAAGATAGAGGTGTGCTGAACCTGACTCTCATTACTTTCCTTTTGGGGGAAAGGGAATAAGAGAGTAACTTTATAAGTAGAACAAACCAACTATTGGGTACTAAGCAGTCTAAGCTTCGATGCCAGCTGTTGACATCCTATAGAAGTTCAGTATCTATAAAGCCAGCTGTTAGGCATCTAGAGACCCTAAGAGCCCATGGAAAGTACATCTGCCCCTGCAGGAGATGAACATCACTAGTCCCTGGGAAACTGAATGTATGCAGGCAGCCTCTCCCCTGGGTATTGCTAGAAAATGCAAACAAAACTCCTGGAGTAATTTTCACATAATTGTGTTTCACTTCAAATACCCTACGTCTGTTATCTCATTCAGTTCAGTTCAGTCGCTCAGTCATGTCTGACTCTGCGACCCCATGGACCACAGCACGCCAGGCCTCCCTGTCCATCACCAACTCCTGAGTTTACTCAAACTCATGTCCATTGAGTCAGTGATGCCATCCAACCACCTCATCCTCTACTCCTCCTACCTTCAATCTTTCCCAGCATCAGTCTTTTCAGATGAGTCAGTTCTTCACATCAGGTGACCAAAGTAATGGAGTTTCATTTTCAACATCAGTCCTTCCAATGAATATTTAAGACTGTTTTCTTTTAGGATGAACTGGTTGGATCTCCTTGAAGTCCAATGGACTCTCAAGAGTCTTCTCCAACACCACAGTTCAAAAGCATCAATTCTTCAGTGCTCAGCTTTCTTTATAGTCCAACTCTCACATCCATACATGACTACTGGAAAAACCATAGCCTTGACTAGATGGACCTTTGTTGACAAAGTAATGTCTCTGCTTGTTAATATGCTGTCTAGGTTGGTCATAACTTTCCTTCCAAGGAGTAAGCGTCTTTTAATTTCATGGCTGCAGTCACCATTTGCAGTGATTTTGGAGCCCAAGAAAATAAAGTCAGCCACTGTTTCCACTGTTTCCCCATCTATTTCCCATGAAGTGATGGAACCAGATGCCATGATCTTAGTTTTCTAAATGTTGCACTTTAAGCCAACTTTTTCACTCTCCTCTTTCACTTTCATCAAGAGGCTTTTTAGTTCCTCTTCACTTTCTGCCATAAGGGTGGTGTCATCTGCATATCTGAGGTTACTGATATTTCTCCTGGCAATCTTGATTCCAGCTTGTGCTTCCTCCAGCCCAGCGTTTCTCATGATGTACTCTGCATATAAGTTAAAAAAGCAGGGTGACAATATACACCCTTGACTACTCCTTTTCCTATTTGGAACCAGTCTGTTGTCCCATGTCCAGTTCTAACTTTGCTTCTTGACCTGCATACACATTTCTCAAGAGACAGGTTAGGTTGTCTGGTAGTCCCATCTCTTGAAGAATTTTCCACAGTTTGTGATGATCCACACAGTCAAAGGTTTGGCATAGTCAATAAAGCAGAAATAGATGTTTCTCTGCAACTGTCTTGCTTTTCCTATGATCCAACGAATGGTGGCAGTTTAATCTCTGGTTCCTCTGCCTTTTCTAAAACCAACTTGAACATCTGGAAGTTCATGGTTCACGTATTGTTGAAGCCTGGCTTGGAGAATTTTGAGCATTACTTTACTAGCATGTGAGATGAGTTCAATCATGCAGTAGTTTGAGCATACTTTGGCATTGCCTTCTTTGGGATTGGAATGAAACCGACCATTTCCAGTCCTGTGGCCACTGCCGAGTTTTCCAAATTTGCTGGCATATTGAATGCAGCACTTTCACAGCATCATCTTTTAGTATTTGAAATAGCTCAACCGGAATTCCATCACCTCCACTAGCTTTATTCATAGTGATGCTTCCTAAGGCCCAGTTGACTTCACATTCCAGGATGTCTGGCTCTAGGTGAGTGATCACACCATTGTGATTATCTTGGTCATGAAGATCTTTTTTGTACAGTTCTTCTGTGTATTCTTGCCACCTATGAAAGGAAAGCTTTCATATTTCACCTTGCTATTGTTTGGAACTCTGCATTCAAATGGGTTTCTCTTTCCATTTCTCCTTTGCTTTTGCTTCTCTTCTTTTCACAGCTATTTGTAAGGTCTCCTTAGACAGCCATTTTGGTTTTTGCATTTCTTTTCCTTGGGGGATGGTCTTGATCCCTGTCCTCTGTACAATGTCATGAACTTTTGTCCATAGTTTATAAGGCACTCTGTCTGTCAGATCTATTTCTTACTTCTACTGTATAATCATAAGGGATTTGATTTAGGTCATACCTGAATGGTCTAGTGGTTTCCCCTACTTTCTTCAATTTAAGTTATCTCATTAAATCCTCTCAAAAACTCTGTGAGATGGGTAATATTGTTATGGTCCATTTTATAGATGGAGAAACTCAGACTCAGAGTTCAAATAACTTCCTTAAAATGACATGCTGTGCTTAGTCACTCAGTTGTGTCCGACTCTTTGTGACACTGTGGATTAGCCCTTCAGGCTTCTCCATCCATGGGGATTCTCCAGGCAGGAATCCTGGGGTGGGTTGCCATGCTCTCCTCCAGGGGATCTTCCCAACCCATAGACTGAACCCAGGTCTCCCACACTGCAGGCAGATTTTTACTGCCTGAGTCACCAGGGAAGCCCAAGAATACTGGACTTGTAGCCTATCCCTTCTCTAGAGGATCTTCCCAACCATAGCTAAAATATATTAGAACTGGTATTCAAACCCAGGACCCTATTTAGACCCTCTGCCCTGATCCATATGCAGAGTGTGGTTCTGGGGATGAAGTTCTGGGTCTGCCATGTAGCTTTAATACTAAACATTAGCATAAGCATCAGTAAGTCATTTCACGTCTCTGGACCTCAATTTCCTCCTCTTGACCTGCCTGTCTCCCTTGGCTGTTCTGGGGACCAAATGGAATAATGTCAGTAAAAGCTGCCTCATTGGTTGTAAAGTTCTGGAACCCATGAGGGCTATTAACAATGTTGTTCTCATTATCGGAACATCTCAGAGGTAAATCCCATCCCAACATAAAGAAGTCAATCCTGGGTGAGTAGGAGGCTCAGTGCCCCAAAGGAGCCTTGCCTCGAGGGAGAGTACTCCAGCAGGCCTGGCTGAAAGGGAGAGTTAGGGGTTTAATTAGCTACAGCCCATCTGCTACCAGGCTCTTCTCTGCCAGCCAGGTTGGAAGACACATAGGGGACACCACGAGAGGCACCAAGGTAGACAGGACTTGGCAGGTGAGTGAGCTGGGGGTGACGTGCCAGAGCTCAGCAAAGAACAGAGTGTGGAGACAGGGCAAGGATGTGGGAGGGAGGGATAGAACTGGGACCAGGGATCAGGAAGACTAGGCTGGAAGTGCACAACAGGCAGGCACCCAGGAGCCAGGTTGCTGTGTGTATGTGGGCTGTGGGGCCTTGGACCACATCCCCTGTCTGGTCTGTGTGCTCAGATCAGAGGTGGGACTCAGATCGTCCTGGTCAAGGCCTTCCATGGGAAAGCAAGGCTGATGGCGGCAGTAACATTGGAGACACTAGCCCACTTGGGGTTTATATTGTTCCAGGTTCTTGTGTAGCATTGCTTAAGCATTCTCTCTGCAGGACTCAGCAACCCTGGGGGTCTCAGATGAAGGACATAAGCTGCAGTTAGGAGCTGGGATGGGGATCCGGTCCTTTCTGACTCATAGTGCACACACTTGACCACTAAGGCCCTCAGGACATGGTGCAGATAAAGCCCCTGGCTGGCAGCAGGTGCTCACTAGCTGGGAGAGCCCTCACCCTCGCCCTTTCCCTTTGAGTCACGGACCATGGGACATGCACTCCACCAGACACAGAGCGGACACTTGGAAAAGGGTTCATCAGATTAGAAACCCCTCAGAGTTCTTTTCCTCTAAACCTACACAGATGAGAAAACCAAGTCTTGGAGGATGGAGGGAATGAAAAGTACCCGCCAAATTGAGAAGGCATTCTGAAACTGTAAAATGAGGCAGGCAGCTCCATATGATCAATGGATCTTTTTATTATAGGGTAACTTACAAGGTAGTTTTATTATAGGGTAACTTATCAGGATCAAGCAGACAAAAATCTGGAAGCATTCATAGCTGCACTATGCACCATGGAGGGGCCACTGGCACAATTTTATAGTTAATCTAGGGCATGGGGGTAAGTGCTTGGAGACAGGATATGCATTCCTAAATCAAGATTAATGAATGGATGACTGATCTCGTGAGTGCCAGAAGTACATCACAGAAGGTTTTCAGCATTGTTTGGGGACTAACAGCATAGAGGCCACATGATCCTCATTATTCAACAATATCTGTTAACTACAAAGCCCTTGATGACAGAGAAGTGGTTTACTGCACAGTACAATCCTGGTTAGGTCAGTGGAAGGACAGGAGACACTGAAAGGGTTCAAGATGGTGTTGGTTATGCTAACAGCCATACCCCAGAGTCACAAGAAGTGAGTGGCAGAGCTGGTCCAGGAGCAGGACTTCTGGTTGCTAAAGGCAGGGTTCTTCTACAGCAGGCTGGCTCCAGAATGACCTGTGCTCTTACCCCTCACCAACCATTGCCTTAAACAAGGGCCTTGTTCCAACCCTCAGTTTCTCATATGCTGAAGGGAACAACTACTCCCTGGCAGGGTTGGATGATGGGAGAAGATGATGCACATGAAGCAAAGCATCAGGTTGGATCCTTGGTGATTCTCTATCCTTCCCTGTCCCCGCCTGCACTGTAACATTCTCTAGACAATCCCAACAGGGAGGACCTGCTGGGGCAAGTTCTGTACCCTGGGAAATAGTACCTATTAGGTCCTAGTGGCTCAGCGGTAAAGAATTTGCCTGCAATGCTGGAGATGCAGGTTCGATTCCTAGATCAGGAAGATCTCCTAGAGAAGGAAATGGCAAGCCACTGTAGTATTCTAGACTAGGAAATCCCATGAATGGAGGAGCCTGGCGGGCTACAGACCATGGGCTTGCAAAGAGTCGGACATGACTGAGCAATTAAGAACAGCAACAAAGATCTTAAGCACAGGACTGCATCACTCATATGTAGTGTGCAATCCAGAACAAAATGAGAACCCTAACCTGTAAGAGTGTAAGAAAGTCCAACTAACTCTAGATATTTCCTAAGGTAGCCAGCTGAATTGTGCTTTGAAAGATTAAATGTTAAATTCTTTCCAAAAGTATTCTTGGTGCCCCTACTTGGCTGGTGACCCAGCATATGCCTAGTCTGCCTGTTGGACAGTCCAGCACCAGTTAGTGTGAAAAACCACATGTCACCTCTCCTTTGGGGTCTCAGCAACCCTCTCTCCATCTGCAAGGGGGAAGGGAACTTGACTTGATGGCTCCCTTAGGGCCCCTCTGGCTTCAGATCCCTGCCTTTCTGCCCCTCAATCCCCTGCTTTGCCTCACCCAGGACCAGCAGCCACAGATGCTTCTCTGAGAGCAGAAATGTCCAGGGCAGTGCAGTCTTCATTCCTTCAGATGTGAAAAAACCTGTGACCATACTTGTTGGACCAGGGTTCCGGTTAACTGAGAGTGAACCCTTTAACATGGAGACAATCAGGTCAGTCTCTTGCCAGGTCCTTGGTGTGACCTCTGAGATTCTCTTTCCAGGAGCACACACACAGGACAGTTGTCCTTCCTGTGCTCATTTTAGACAAAGTAGTTGCCAGACTGTAGTTGCCAAATCTAGAAGCCAGACTGTACAATCCAAATCCATCACAGAGCAAACTAGTGAATTTTTTAAAGGTGGGCACGAAGTGTGGGGTAGGGAAACGGGTTGGAATTGAAGATTTAAAAAAGCTTTTTGTTCCAGTCTGACCTTCTGTGATTACAGGACATGAAGGGTGCTTGTAGCTAGTCTGTTTTACATTGGTTTTAGAAAAGAAAGAAAGTAGCTGTTGTTCCTAAGAATTTCAAGGACAGTTGCTTGATGACATCAATAGAGTTCAAACAGCAGTGATAGAGCTGTAAACATAAAACTACCTGAACTGCTCATTAGAGGCTCATCTTGAAGTAAGGATGAACCAAAATTGCCTCAGCAGTCCCTGAATTGACCCCAGCACACATTTAACAAACAACCTACGGTATGAGGTTTTTCTATTTGGGCAGCTACAGTTTTCAGTTCTCTGGGTCCTTTCTAGCTCTCACGACAGCTCCTTGTGTCTTCTCAGCTGGTATTTGGAGGAGCCCACACCACAGTTGGCATCAAAGAGCTAAATACAACACTGGCTGGCCAGTGGCAGCCAGGAGGAAGGATGTCAACAGACCCTAAAGGAGGAGAAGATGCACCATCAGCTTGGGCTCCATCAGGAAGAGGGCAGTCCCTCTGAAGGCATGGGTCCTTCCCATCACTGAAACATGAGTGTGAGAGAACCCAGAGAACTTGGCAGGGAGAGAAACCAGCAGAGTTTCTGAACCTGAAAAACGAAAGGGAGCCCTTCCCTGGGTAATGAATAGCCTGGGCAAGCAGCATGCTGCAAAAATATTGGAAAAATCAGCTCTTTCTAGTGATGTGGTAGAGGGATGTCACTTAGTAGAACTTGAAACAAGAGCAAAAGAAGTAGGAATCTTAAGCGATCATCTAAGATCTGATGCTCAAAAGATACTGTGGGACATGGAGCAGAGAAGGAACAGAAGCTCTTTCAAGGCACTTATCATAGCTATAACTAATAATTAACCGTGTGATTGGCTTTTTAAAAATATTTATTAATTTGGCTCTTCTGGGTCTCAGTTGCCACATAAGGAATCTTCGTTGCAGTATGTGGGATCTAGTCCTCTGACCAGGGATTGAATTCAGGCCCTCTGCACTGGGAGTACAGAGTCTTAACCACTGGACCACCAGGGAACGCCTATGTGGTTTGCTTTTAAACCCACCACCCTTCTACTAGAATTTAAGCCTTGTAAAGTCAGGGCCCGTATGTGCCTTATTTGCCTTCTCATAGCCTTGTGCACTCTAGGTACTTACTAAATACATTATGGAAGAAGGAAGGAGAAAATTGTGGGTTAAGATGGAAGAATGATAGCCCCAGTCCTCTAAACTCAGTCATAAATGATTTGGATTGCAATCGTCATAGAGTGAACTATACAGAATTCTCCTTCCAAACTTCTGTTTTATCTAGTTTCCAGATGCTCTGACTGCCTGTCACCCTGGCATAAAGCTCTCTCCCACCATGTATGGCACAGCGTGTAATGGATCAAAAGATTATTCACCCATCTTCTACCTGGTGGGCATCCCCCTCTCTACAGGACGTCTTCTTCTTTCCTGTCTTCTTCATCTTCTTGTCCTTCTACCTGCTCATCCTGGTGGGAAACGCCCTGATCCTGGTGGCCGTGGTGACAGAGCCCAGTCTTCACAAGCCCATGTGTTTCTTCCTGATTAGCCTCTCAGCCCTGGACATCCTCTTCACCACAACCACTGTCCCCAAGATGCTATCCCTCCTCTTAGTTGGGGACCACCACCTCAGCTTCCCTGCCTGCTTCCTGCAGATGTAGCTCTTCCACAGCTTCTCCTGCTCTGAAGCCTTCATCCTGGTGGTCATGGCCTATGACCGCTATGTGGCTATCTGCCGCCCGCTGCACTACCCTGTGCTCATGACCCCGCAGACCAATGCTGCCCTGGCAGCCAGTGCCTGGCTCACCGCCCTCCTTCTGCCCATCCCAGCAGTGGTGCAGACCTCCCACATGGCTTTTGAAAACACCGCTCACATCTACCACTGCTTCTGTGACCACTTAGCTGTGGTCCAGGCCTCCTGCTCTGACACCAGCCCCCAGACCTTCATGGGCTTCTGCATCGCCATGGTGGTGTCCTTCCTGCCCCCTTCTCCTGGTGCTTCTCTCCTATGCCCACATCCTGGCCTCAGTGCTTCGCATCGGCTCCCGAGAAGGAAGCTCCAAAGCCTTCTCCACCTGCAGCTCCCACCTCCTGGTGGTTGGCACCTACTACTCATCCATTGCCATAGCCTATGTGGCCTACAGGGCTGAGCTGCCCCTCGACTTCCACATCATGGGCAACGTGGTGTATGCTATTCTCACACCTGTCCTCAACCCTCTCATCTACATGCTGAGGAACAAGGATGTCAAAGCAGCCATCACCAAAATGGCATGTCCTCAAGACCTAGGGCATTCTGAAAACTTTTGATCCTTAGATATAGTTAATCCTGTACCCAGGATATCTGTGTGTTAAGAAGAGAGAATGCCATAAGCAAAATTTTTCGAAGGAAAGAATGACTTATAGCAGGACCAAAAATGCACTAGTGAAGCTTCCCTTTCCAAAATTAATGAAAAGCTAAGTAATGAAATCAATCCTTTTGTGGAAAGAAATAAGAATGTCAGATACAGCATGTAAAGTGTCTTCTTAAAAGTATCAATTTGATTTTTTTACATAATAGATCTAAAGTAAGAATAAAGACAGGAATGCAGACAAAGTAGTTATTAAGACATAGATAGACATGTAGATCAATGAAACACAGCAGAGAGCCTAGAAACAGACCCTTGAATATATGGGCAATTGATATATAAATGACACTGTAGATCAGTGTATGATAGTATTAGAACTATCAGATATCCACATGTCAAAAGATGAAATTTGTCTCTTACCTCAAACACATACAAAAATCAATCTCAACCTAAATAAGAAAGGCAGAACTATAGAATTGTGTAAGAGACTATAGTCCTGATCTTGGAGAGGGAAAGTATTTCTTAAGTAAGATTTTTAAAACTCTAAATGTAAAGACAAAAGCATAAATTTGACTGCTTTAATATGTAAAATTTCTATTCATCCAAAAGCACTAAAAACAGACTGGAAAGCCAGGCTACAGAACAAAAGAAGCTATTTCTTATGTATATTACCAACAAAAAAACTCAAGATTTATAGCCAGGATATACAGAAAGTCAAATCAATTTTTAAAACGGGTAGTCAAGCCATTAAAAAATACTGCTAGAGCAAAAAACTGCACAAAAGGGAATAAACAAATGTCCAATAAATATAAGAAAAGTGTTCAACCTGTTTAGTAATAGAAGTGTAAATTACAACAACAAATAGTTACCACTAGAAACCAATCAGACTGGCTAAAATGCCAAAGTCTGATGATACCCGGGTTGGCTAGGATGTGAATGGATGGAGCTCTCATATACGGAGAGTGGGAATGCTAATTGGTACAGCTATTTTGGAAAATACTTTATCATTCTCTTATGATGTTGAAGATACACATATTCTATGATCTAGCAACAGCAGCATTTCCTCAATTTGTGAAATGTTCCTAAAATGTAACACTATATGCCAATAAAATATGAAGGAATTATGTATACATGCAACAACCTAGAAGAATCTCACAGTACTGAAAGAATCACAGCTCAAAAGGACACATGTGATATGACTTCAGTTGTATAAAGCTTAAAGACAGACAAAGCTAAATACATTTTTTATCAATGCACACAGATGTCATTAACTATGAAGAAAAGAGAAGGTATATTTATTACAAACACCAAAATCATGGTTATTTCTGCAGGAGAGGGAGAGGGTTGTTCTGAGAGATGGCTGCCTAGGGGCTTATGAGGTATTGTCAATGTTTCATTCTCTCCTGAGTGATGGTGACATGAGTATTTTCTTTACAATTAAACTATATATTTAGGCTTTATACAGTTCTGCTCTGTATGAATATTGTATCTCATTGTAACCTCTGACAAGGCATCATTCCATTGGACAGAGTTTCCAGTAGTAGTTCTCAATGTTTGGTCCAAGTCTTCCCATGGGTACAATGGATGGTGGTGGTTTCCGCATCCATGGTAAGCATCAAGCTGCTGAATATCATTTTCTTCACTTGTCCATTCATTTAAGAAGTCTTTACTGAGCATCTGGGAAGTATTAATCTATATAGTGGGCTTCTCAGGTGGTGCTAGTGGTAAAGAATCTGCCTGCCAATGCAGGAGACGTAAGTGATGTGGGTTCAGTCCTTGGGCCGACAAGATCCTTTGAAGCAGGGCATGGCAACCTACTCCAGTATTCTTGCCTGAAGAATCTCATGGACAGAGGAGCCTGGCCGGGCTATGGTACACAGGGTCACAAAGAGTTGGACACAACTGAAGTGCCTTAGCATGCATGCACACCCGTACAATCTATACTGTAAAGGCTAAGAGACAGAGGTAATTTGGGACCATCACGGCCCTCAGTTCACTCACACAGTCTGGTGAGGAAGACAGACATGGGTGGAAAAAGTGCAGTGAGTTAGATGATGTTTCAGAGGGAAGCACAAGGGGCAGCAGGAACTCAGGGTAATATCTAATCCAAGATATCAGTAAAACTGTCTTCCATAAATACTGTTAACCTATGCACTTGTTTCTGTTTGTTGGAGTTCTCATGGAGTTAACACCAGGATGGATGTGAACTGATTGAATAGAAGCCCTAAACAGCTCCAACTGGAGAAGGAGAGATTTCATTCTAGTGCTGACCAGGGAACATGGCTTCCACCCCTGGTGCAGGAAGACCCCACATGCCCTGGAGCAAATATGCAACCACTGACGCCCAGGAGCCCACAGCCAGTGCTCCGCAGCAAGAGAAGCCACGACAAGGAGAAGCATGGGCACCATAACCAAGAGTAGCCGCTGCTCTCTGCGACTAGAGAAAGCCAGGAGTGCAAAGCAGCAAAGACCCAGCACAGCCAAAAGAGGAGAGAAATGGAGTTACCACTCAATTAAACCCAAAGGATTTTAATACCCAATCCGTTTCAGGAATAACACAAGCCAAAAAGGGATCAGGATGTAGTTCTCTACACAGTTAGGCTCCCCCAACGCCCACTCAAACAGGCAGGAAGGGAAAACCATTCTCAGAATAGTGAATGGAGCAGGCAATGATATTTTTCATGGCATGGGTTAAAGGGAAGAACATTTTCCTTAGCGAATTTTGATAAAAGTGCAGCACTTAAGTGGAACTTAAAGCAAGGGCATTAGCAGAGAGTGAGAATTCCAGTAAATAATAATGAGTGTCTTCATACCTGATTTAAAAAAAATTATATCAGTTTTTGGCCATACCGCATGACATGTGGAATCTTTGTTCCCCAACCTGGGATTGAACGCATGCCCCCTCACAGTGGTAGCAAGGAGTCCTAGACTCTAGACTGCCAGGGAAGTCTCCATACCTGATTCTAATCACAAATACAACAATTTTAAGTCAAAATTATGAAACAAGTCATTTTTAGTGAATTCTAGCCTCCATTTCTGCTCCCTTCACCTGTTGTATCCCCCTTAAAGAAACAATTTTTATTCACTTTTGTTTTTTTCCTTCCATTTTTAATATAAGCAAAACCATATATTTACAAATATATGCATGATAAACAAACACAACTATATTATTTTAAAATATGGCAATTTTGGGGTACATGTGTCTCTTTCAATCCTGATTTCCTCGGTGTGTATGCCCAGCAAGGGGGTTGCTGGGTCATAAGGCAGTTCTATTTGCAATTTTTAAGGAATCTCCACACTGTTTTCCATAATGGCTGTACTAGTTTCCATTCCCACCAGCAGTGTAAGAGGGTTCCCTTTTCTCCACATCCTCTCCAGCATTTATTGCTTGTAGACTTTTGGATCACAGCCATTCTGACTGGTGTGAAATGGTACCTCATTGTGGTCTTGATTTGCATTTCTCTGATAATGAGTGATGTTGAGCATCTTTTCATGTGTTTGTTAGCCATCCGTATGTCTTCTTTGGAGAAATGCCTATTTAGTTCTTTGGCCCATTTTTTGATTGGATCGTTTATTTTTCTGGAGTTGAGCTGCATAAGTTGCTTGTATATCTTTGAGATCAGTTGTTTCGTTTGCTATTGTTTTCTCCCATTCAGAAGGCTGTCTTTTCACCTTGCTTATAGTTTCCTTTGTTGTGCAGAAGCTTTTAATTTTAATTAGATCCCATTTGTTTATTTTTCGCTTTTATTTCCAGTATACTGGGAGGTGGATCATAGAGGATCCTGCTGTGATTTATGTCGGAGAGTGTTTTGCCTATGTTTTCCTCTAGGAGTTTTATAGTTTCTGGTCTTACATTTAGATCTTTAATCCATTTGATTTTATTTTTGTGTGTGGTGTTAGAAAGAGGTCTAGTTTCATTCTTTTACAAGTGGTTGACCAGTTTTCCCAGCACCACCTGTTAAAGAGACTGTCTTTACTCCATTGTATATTCTTGCCTCCTTTGTCGAAGATAGGGTGTCCATAGGTGTGTGGATTTATCTCAGGGCTTTCTATTTTGTTCCATTTATCTATATTTCTGTCTTTGTGTCAGTACCATACTGTCTTAATGACTGTGGCTTTGTAGTAGAGCCTGAAGTCAGGCAAGTTGATTCCTCCAGTTCCACTCTTCTTTCTCAAGATTGCTTTTGCTATTCGAGGGTTTTTTGTATTTCCATACAAATCTTGAGATTGTTTGTTCTAGTTCTGTGAAAAATACTGCTGGTAGCTTGATAGGAATTGCATTGAATCTGTAGATTGCTTTGGGTAGTATACTCATTTTCACTATATTGACTCTTCCAACCCATGAACATGGTATATTTCTCCATCTATTAGTGTCCTCTTTGATTTCTTTCATCAGTGTTTTATAGTTTTCGATATATAGGTCTTTAGTTTCTTTAGGTAGGTATATTCCTAAGTATTTTATTCTTTTCATTGCAATGGTGAATGGAACTGTTTCCTTAACTTCTTTTTCTACTTTCTCATTATTAGTGTATAGGAATGCAAGGGATTTCTGAGTGTTGATTTTATATCCTACAACTTTACTATATTCATTGATTAGCTCTAGTAGTTTTCTGGTCGAGTCTTTAGGATTTTCTATGTAGAGGATCATGTCATCTGCAAACAGTGAGAGTTTTACTTCTTCTTTTCCAATTTGGATTCCTTGTATTTCTTTTTCTGCTCTGATTGCTGTGGCCAAAACTTCCAGAACTATATTGAATAGTAGTGGTGAAAGTGGACACCCTTGTCTTGTTCCTGACTTTAGGGGAAATGCTTTCAGTTTTTCACCATTGAGGATAATGTTAGCTGTGGGTTTAGACACATGTACCCCAATGTTCACTGCAGCACTGGTTATAATAGCCAGGACATGGAAACAACCTAGCTGTCCATCAGCAGATGAATGGATAAGAAAGCTGTGGTACATATACACAATGGAGTATTACTCAGCCCTTAAAAGAATAAATTTGACTCAGTTCTAATGAGATGGATGAAACTGGAGCCGATTATACAGAGTGAAGTAAGCCAGAAAGAAAAACACCAATACAGTATACTGACACATATATATGGAATTTAGAAAGATAGTAATGATGACCCTCTATGTGAGACAACAAAAGAGACACAGAGGTATAGAACGGACTTTTGGGCTCTGAGGGAGAGGGAGAGGGTGGGATGATTTGGGAGAATGGCATTGAAACATGTATACTATCATGTGAGAAACAAAGTGCCAGTCTATGTTCAATACAGGATACAGGATGCTTGGGGCTGGTGCACGGGATGATCCAGGGAGATGATATGGGGTGGGAGGTGGGAGAGGGCTTCAGCATTGGGAGATCGTGTACACCTGTGGCTGATTCATGTCAATGTATGGCAAAACAAATACAGTATTGTAATGTAGAATAAAGTATTAAAAATAAATATTAAAAAAATAAAAAATAAAATAAAATATGGCAATTTTGAATGGTAGCATATTATAGTACTGTTAAAAATTTAATCAGACTTGTGGTTGCCAAGGAAGAAGGGAGGAGAGGGATAGAATGGGAGTTTGGGGTTGGTGGATGCAAACTCTTATGTTTGGAATAGAGAAACAAAGTCCTAAAGTATAGCACAGAGAATTGTATTCAATATCTTGTGATAAACCATAATGGAAAAGAATATTTTTAAAGTATGTATAAAAATTTTGTATATTGCTGCAAGTTTTGTTATAAATAATTTTATGCATAATATTCATTCAAAGAACACTGTTATTACAGATTAAATATTTACAGAGTAACATACTAATATAACTGAAAAATACGTTGATCTAATACACTGAATTATTTTGTCTTTTGTATTTACTATTATCTACTGAATTTGCTTTCACTCTTTAAAAAATATTAATTCAGTTCAGTTCAGTCATTCAATCGTGTCTGACTCTTTGCGACCCCATGAACCACAGCACGCCAGGCTTCCCTGTCCATCACCAACTCCTGGAGTCCATACAAACCCATGTCCATCGAGTCTGTGATGCCATTCAACCATCTCATCCTCTGGCATCCCCTTCTCCTCCTGCCCTCAATCTTTCCCAGCATCAGGGTCTTTTCAAATGAGTCAGCTCTTCACATCAGGTGGCCAAAGTATTGGAGTTTCAGCTTCAACATCAGTCCTTCCGATGAACACCCAGGACTGATTTCCTTTAGGATGGACTGCTTGGATCTCCTTGCAGTCCAAGGGACTTTCAAGAGTCTTCTCCAACACCACAGTTCAAAAGCATCAATTCTTCAGTGCTCAGCTTTCTTTATAGTCCATCTCTCACATCCATACATGACTACTGGAAAACCATAGCCTTGACTAGACATACCTTTGTTGGCAAAGTAATGTCTCTTATTTTTAATAAACTGTCTAGGTTGGTCATAACTTTCCTTCCAAGGAGTAAGCGTCTTTTAATTTCATAGTTGCAATTACCATCTGCAGTGATTTTGGAGCCCAGAAAAATAAAGTCAGCCACTGTTTCCACTGTTATGTCTTAGAAATACTGAACTTTTTTCCCTCCTAGTGAACATATTTTGTCATATACCATCCTTTTCTTACCCCTAAAATCACAGTCTATCTGTATTTTAAACTTTTTGAATCCTAAAAATAAAAATTTAATCAGTAGTTTAAGATGGGAGTAAAAAACAGCATATTTGTATATTGATGGAAATAATTCAGGAGAGCATAAAAAAATTGGTAATACGAGGCAGAAGGAAATATTATTGAAAGGACTGGCTTCAGATAGGATCATGAAAAGTTCATGGGAACAGAGCAACTTCCTAGGCAGGGTTGAGCACAGATGCTGGTAGGTGAGTGAAGATGGGATGGAACTCTGCTGGACTTCTCTCCTCATTCACTGTAGTGACAATGGGAATAGGTATCAGTGGACTGAGAAGAGAAGGAGTGAAAAAGACATGTAGAAGAGAAGACAAGGGAACAAAACAGGGACGTATAAGATGACTGCCTGCCAGTGGCAAGGTCCTACCTGAGTTAGGTTTATCGCCTACAGAACATTCTTACATTAAACTCAGATAAGGTGTACTTACAACAGGAAAATACTTCCTGAAGATCAATTTCACTTTAATCTAAAAGTATAGTGCTCATCCTGAGTCATAGGGTGTATAACTAATAGTCCTAATGTTACTGGTTCTTCCCAGTGGAGACTTAAAAACAACTAAGCATTGGACATGACTGAGCAACTTCACTTTCACTTTTCACTTTCATGCACTGGAGAAGGAATTGGCAACCCACTCCATTATTCTTGCCTGGAGAATCCCAGGGACGGGAGCCTTGTGGGCCACCGTCTATGGGGTCGCACAGAGTCGGACATGACTGATGTGACTTAGCAGCAGCAGCAGCAAGCATTGGAGTAATCACATAAGCCAAGCTGTATTACAGGCAGAGATGATCAGATTTTTAAAAGTAATCTGTCCTCACAAATGGCTACCTAAGCTTCTTGTCAGAAAAATCAAATCTGTCAGCTAAATGACACAAGCTGTCATGTATTAAGTATGTATATCATGAGCCTACTATGTATTATATTTCATATTTCAATGCTACTCAATGTTACTTGGACAGGAGGGAAGAAGAAATATTAAAAATAATTTTAAAAATGATTCTAAGATTTCAAAAACTAGTTTAAAATACCTTTAAACTTAATTAGAATTTTGAATTCTAAAGCTGACTTTACCTATCACTTATGCAAAGTGAAAATTCTTTCTTGAAAGTTAAAGTTGCTGAGTCATGTCTGACTCTTTGCGATCCATGGACTGTAGCCTGCCAGGCTCCTTTCTCTGTGGAATTCTCCAGGCCAGAAAACTGGAGTGGGTAGCTGTTCCCTTCTCCAGGGGTTTTCCCAACCCAGAAATCAAATCCAGGTCTCTTGAATTGCTGGCATATTCTTTACCATATGAGCCACCAGGAACGCCCAAGAATACTGGAGTGGGTGGCCCATCCCTCCTCTAGGGGATCTTCCCGACCCAGGAATCAAATCGGGGTGGATTCTTTATCAGCTGAGCTACCAAGGAAGCGTATTTATGTAACACTTTTTTGGCCACACTTCACAGTATGCGGGGTCTTAGTTCCCTGACCAGGGATCAGACTCACGCTCCCACACAGTGAGAGTGCGGATTCTTAACCACTGGACTGACAGGGAGGTCCCTGTAACCCTATTTTTATGCATTGATTGTTTATATTCTTTATGGTAAATGAAGTGGTTGTAGTATACCAAATTCTTATTTTGTTCTTTCTGTTTGTATTCCATATAGCATATTTCACTTTAATTTCTTTTATCTTCTCATGTTTTTTCGACCATATTGCCAGAATTGTTCACACTAACCTTGTCTAGTTTCACCATTGACTTCATTATTTCTACACTAACTTGTTTTGGTTCTAAGCAATACATTTTAAAAATAATATGCACACTTTTTCTATGCTTTCTTTAAAATAATAGAGGCTGTCACTGAATGCTGTGCTGTGCTGTGCTTAGTCACTCAGTCGTGTCTGACTCTTTGCGACCCTGTGGACTGTAGCCCACCATGCCCCTCTGGTCGTGGGGATTCTCCAGGCAAGAATACTGGAGTGGGTTGCCATACACTCCTCCAGGGCATCTTCCCAATTGGGGGATCAAACCCAGGTCTCCCACATTGCAGGGAGACTCTTTACTGTCTGAGACACCAGAGAAGCCCGTTACTGAATACTAGTTCCACAATGTTTAGAAATTAAACAGCACGCTCCTAAATAACCAATGGGTCAAAAAAGATATCACAATGGGAATAAAAAATATTTTGAAATGAATGAAAATGAAAACATAATATATCAAAACTCATAAGATACAGCTAAAACAGTGCTTGTGCTGTGCTGTACTTAGTCGCTCAGCAGTGCCGGACTCTTTGCAACCCTATGGACTATAGCCTGCCAGGCTCCCTCTGTCCATGGGGATTCTCCAGGCAAGAATACTGGAGTGGGTTGCCATGCCCTCCTCCAGGGGATCTTCCCAACCCAGGGATCAAACCCAGGTTTCCCACATTGCAGGTAGATTCTTTACTGTCTGAGTCACCAGGAAATCTCAAGAATACCAGAGTGGGTAGCCTATCCTTTCTGCAGGGGATCGTCCCGACTCAGAAATAGAACTGGGGTCTCCTGTACTGCAGGTGGATTCTTCACCAGTTGAGCTAGCAGGGAAGCCCAAAATAGAACTTAGAGGGAAATTTATAGCTGTAAATACTTAAATTAATATTTACATTAAAAAGGGGGAATCTCAAAATTAATAACCTAATTTTTAACTTTAAGATATTAGAAAAAAAAAGCGAACTAAATTCAAACCAAGCAGTAGGCATGAAATAATGATCAAGATTCAGTTCAGTTCAGTTCAGTTGCTCAGTCATGTCTGATTCTTTGCGACTCCATGAATTGCAGCATGCTAGGCCTCCCTGTCTATCACCAACTCCCAGAGTTCACCTAAATTCATGTCCATCAAGTCTGTGATGCCATCAAGCCATCTCCTTCTCCTCCGGTCCCCAATCCCACCCAGTTGACTCTTCTCCAATGAGTCAACTCTTCACATGAGGTGGCCAAAATATTGGAGTTTCAGCTTCAACATCAGTCCCAAAGAACACCCAGGACTGATCTCCTTTAGAATGGACTGGTTGGATCTCCTTGCAGTCCAAGGGACTCTCAAGAGTCTTCTCCAACACTACAGTTCAAAAGCATCAATTCTTCAGTGCTCAGTTTTCTTCACAGTCCAACTCTCCCATCCATACACGACCACTGAAAAAACCATAGCATTGACTAGACAGACTTTTGTTGGCAAAGTAATGTCTCTGCTTTTTAATATGCTATCTAGGTTGGTCATAACTTTCCTTCCAAGGAGTAAGCATCTTTTAATTTCATGGCTGCAATCACCATCTGGAGTGATTTTGGAGCCCCCCAAAATAAAGTCTAACACTGTTTCCACTGTTTTCCTGTCTATTTCCCATGAAGTGATGGGACCAGATGCCATGATCTTAGTTTTCTGAATGTTGAGCTTTAAGCCAACTTTTTCACTCTCCTCTTTCACTTTCATCAAGAGGCTTTTTAGTTCCTCTTCACTTTCTGCCATATGCCTGGTATCATCTGCATATCTGAGGTTATTGATATTTCTCCCGGCAATCTTGATTCCAGCTTGTGCTTCTTCCAGCCCAGCATTTCTCATGATGTACTCTGCATATAAGTTAAATAAGCAGGGTGACAATTTACAGCCTTGACGCACTTCTTTTCTATTTGGAACCAGTCTATTTTCCATGTCCAGTTCTAACTGTTGCTTCCTGACCTGCATATAGGTTTCTCAAGAGGCAGGTCAGGTGGTCTGGGATTCCCATTTCTTGAAGAACTGTCCACAGTTTGTGATGATCCACACAGTCAAAGGCTTTGGTCATGGTCAATAAAGCAGAAATAGATGTTTTTCTGGAACTCTCTTGCTTTTCCCATGATCCTGTGGATGTTGGCAATTTGATCTCTGATTCCTCTGCCTTCTCTAAAACTAGCTTGAACATCTGGAAGTTCACAGTTCATGTATTGCTGAAGCCTGGCTTGGAGAATTTTGAGCATTACTTTACTAGCGTGAGAGATGACTGCAATTGTGTGGTAGTGAGCATTCTTTGGCATTGCCTTTCTTTGGGATTGGAATGAAAACTGACCTTTTCCAGTCCTGTGGCCACTGCTGAGTTTTCCCAATTTGCTGGAAAGTGCTGCATATTGAGTGCAGCACTTTCACAGCATCATCTTTCAGGATTTGACCATCACCTCCACTAGCTTTGTTCATAGTGATATTTCCTAAGGCCCACTTGACTTCACATTCCAGGATGTCTGTCTCTAGGTGAGTGATCACATCATCGTGATTATCTGGGTCATGAAGATCTTTTTGTACAATTCTTCTGTGTATTCTTGCCACTTCTTCTTAATATCTTCTGCTTCTGTTAGGTCCAGACCATTTTTGTCCTTTATCGAGCCCATCTTTGCATGAAATGTTCCTTTGGTATCTCTCATTTTCTTGAAGAGATCTCTAGTCTTTCCCATTCTGTTGTTTTCCTCTATTTCTTTGCATTGATCACTGAGGAAGGCTTTCTTATCTGTCCTTGCTATTCTTTGGAACTCTGCATTCAGATGCTTATATCGTTCCTTTTCACCTTTGCTTTTGCTTCTCTTCTTTTCACAGCTATTGTAAGGCCTCCTTAGACAGCCATTTTGCTTTCTTTGCATTTCTTTTCCATGGGGATGGTCTTGATCCCTATCTCCTGTACAATGTCACGAACCTCCGTCCATAGTTCATCAGGCACTCTATCTATCAGATCTAGGCCCTTTAATCTATTTCTCACTTCAACTGTATAATCATAAGGAATTTGATTTAGGTCATACCTGAATGGTCTAGTGGTTTTCCCTACTTTCTTCAGCTTAAGTCTGAATTTGGCAGTTTAAGTCTGAATTTGGGTGACCTGAGCCACCCAAGATGGGCAGGTCATGGTGGAGAGGTCTGATAGAATGTGGTCCACTGGAGAAGGGAATGGCAAACCACTTCAGTATTCTTGCCTTGAGAACCCCATGAACAGTATGAAAAGGCAAAATGATAGTATACTGAAAGAGAAACTCCCCAGGTCAGTAAGTGCCCAATATGCTACTGGAGATCAGTGGAAAAATAACTCCAAAAAGAATGAAGGGATGGAGCCAAAGCAAAAACAATACCCAGTTGTGGATGTGACTGGTGATAGAAGCAAAGTCTGTTGTTGTAAAGAGCAATATTGCATAGGAACCTGGAATGTTAGGTCCATGAATCAAAGCAAATTGGAAGTGATCAAACAGGAGATGGCAAGAGTGAACGTTGACATTTTAGGAATCAGCAAACTAAAATGGACTAGAATGGGTGAATTTAACTCACTGACCATTATATCTACTACTGTGAGCAGGAATCCCTTAGAAGAGATGGAGTAGCCATCATGGTCAACAAAAGAGTCCAAAATACGGTACTTGGATGCAATCTCATAAATGACAGAATGATCTCTGTTCGTTTCCAAGGCAAACCTTTCAGTATCACAGTAATCCAAGTCTGTGCCCCAACCAGTAATACTGAAGAAGCTGAAGTTGAACAGTTCTATGAAGACCTACAAGACCTTTTAGAACTAACACCCAAAAAAGATGTCCTTTTCATTATAGGGGACTGGAATGCAAAAGTAGGAAGTTAAGAAACACCTGGGGTAACAGGCAAATTTAGCCTTGGAATATGGAATGAAGCAGGGCAAAGACTAATAGAGCTTTGCCAAGAGAACGCACTGGTCATAGCAAACACTCTCTTCCAACAACATAAGAGAAGACTCTACACATGGACATCACCAGATGGTCAACACCGGAATCAGATTGATTACATTCTTTGCAGCCAAAGATGAAGAAGCTCTATATACTCGGCAAAAACAAGACCAGGAGCTGACTGTGGCTCAGATCATGAACTCCTTATTGCCAAATGATAAAGATTAGACTGAAAATAAATGAAAAGAGAATAGAAAAGCTGCGGAGAAGATAGACAAAACCAACACTGATTCTTTAAATGTATCAACAAACTTGACAGAACTTTATCTGGACTGACCATGAAAAAGAAAGAAGAGCTAATTACTAAAATAAAAATGAAAAGAAAGACATTAATATCACCTACAGAGACATAAATAAGAAATGTTAAAAGAGACCACCATACAACATCTGAAACGAAAAGTTGAGTTCATCACTAGCTTAAGCACAGGAAAGCTATAGCTTCTGGCATGGTTTGTTTCTGAGCAACACAGGGAGCTGATCTTAGATAGAGTTGTGGAAAATGTGGAGATTAGGGGTTGGTAGACTTTCAGGAGTAGGGGCGTCTAGGGACTGGTTTGCCTTTAGCTGTGGAAGTGTGGTTACTGGCGTGAAGTAGTTGCTGGGTGACTGATTGATTGACTGGCTTTCAGCAATATGTGTACTGATGCAGAAGTGTCACTGAGCGATGAAAACAGATTTTAAAAAGTTCTGATGACTATTTGTCACCATAGTTCTAGAAGAACCAGTAATTTCCTAGAAGTTTGAGAACATTTTTATTCTCAGAAGTAAAGAAATAAATCATATTTTATTCCATAATGTGAGAATAGTAAGCCTTAGAATAATGGCTTTTTACATGGAAATCTCAACTAACTGTTTAGCTCTTCTATTTAAGTTCATTGTCTTTAGTGAAACAAAATAAAGTTATAAACCTAAAAGGAATCTAAATCTTGGTTTGTGCTTGTTTTCTCTGGCTTAACTGTTGTACTCCATGCAGGTTCTTCTGGCCCAAGTTTCCAAGTCTTTCAATTAGTTTCATCCATAACATCCCAGAAAGCCTTTAGTCATCCTCATGCTGCCAAAAGCTGGCTCTGATTGTTTATTAAGGAGTTCTGTAGTGTCCGAGAAACAGAAAACAGAACAAAAGAACCCACCTAACAATCTGGTTATTCTATACAATTCTTTGCCTTTTACATAAGAATTGTTAGATTATCTCCCCAGAAACACTTTCAGCATTTACCTTTACCATCCAGAAGCAGAGATCCACATGTATAAATTTATCCCCAACTCAAATTTCTCTCTTGGATCAAAAGGAGTAGATCTGGAGAGGAAGAGATGACATATATAGTTGTCGTTTGTTATTCAAAGAAATTCCAAAACCATCTTCAGCTCCATCATGAAGTTCATTAGATCAGGAGGGGATGTGGTACCAGTTTTTGGTTTCCATGAAGCTTTGTACTCAGCTGCCAAGGCTTAGTAACCTTGCATCCTGCAGTTATAAATCTATAGTGAGTAGATATTAACTATGGAAGTCTCTTCTCAGTGTTCTCAGACTCTGTGGGTTTGAAGCTGGGACCACCCTTGTCCATGAACACATGCAGATTTTAAAGCCTATAAAATCAAATCATATCTATTCATACAGTAGAAACTAATACAACAGTGCAAAACATCCATACTCCAGTAAAAATGAATTTTAAGAAATAAAAAAATCTACTTACTGCTCACTCCAGAATTCCTACTTCTAAGGGTCTATCTCAGAGATATATTTGGGCATATGTGCCCCTCAAACGTATGTTACAGAATGAGAGAAAAGAACTGCAAATGAAACCACCAACAAAAAATTAATCTCCAAAGTATACAAGCAGCTAATGGAGCTCAACACCAGAAAAACAAACAACCCAATCAAAAATGGGTGGAGTACCTAAACAGACATTTCTCTAAAGAGGACATACAGATAGCCAATAAACACATGGGAAAGTGCTCAACATAGCTCATTATTAGAGAAATACAAATCAAAATTACAAGGAGGTAAAACTAAGATCATGCCGTCAGTTCCATCACTTCATGGCAAACAGATGGGGAAACAGTGGAAACAGTGGCTGACTATTTGGGGGCTCCAAAATCACTGCAGATGGTGACTGCAGCCATGAAATTAAAAAGACACATACTCCTTGGAAGGAAAGTTATGACCAACCTAGACAGCATATTAAAAAGCAGAGACATTACTTTGCCAACAAAGGTCTGTCTAGTCAAGGCTGTGGTTTTTCCAGTAGTCATGTATGGATGTGAGAGATGGACTACAAAGAAAGCTGAGCGTCGAAGAATTGATGCTTTTGAACTGCGGTGTTGGAGAAGACTCTTGAGAGTCCCTTGGACTGCAGGGAGATCCAACCAGGGTGATCCACATCCTAAAGGAGATCAGTCCTGGGTGTTCATTGGAAGGACTGATGTTGAAGCTGAAACTCCAATACTTCCGCCACCTGATGCAAAGAGCTGACTCATTTAAAAAGAACCCTGATGCTGGGAAAGATTGAGGGCAGGAGGAGAAGGGGACGACAGAGGATGAGATGGTTGGATGGCATCACAGACTCAATGGACATGAGTTTGGGTGAACTCCAGGAGTTGGTGATGGACAGGGAGGCCTGGCATGCTGTGGTCCATGGAGTCACAAACAGTCGGACACTACTGAGTGACTGAACTGAACTGAACCAGTCACCTCACACCAGTCAGAATGATCATCAACAAAAAAATCTACAGACAATAAATCTGGAGAGGATGTGGAGACAAGGGTATCTTCTTTCACTGCACTTGGGAATGTAAGCTGATACAGCTACTACAGAGAACAGTATGGAGATTACTTTAAAAGTTATGAATCAATCAGATGAACCACCAATTCCACTATTGGGCATATACCCTGAGAAAATCTTTATTCAAAAGACACATATATCCCAATGTTCATTTCAGTATTATTTACAATAGTCAAGACATGGAAGCAACCTAGATGTTCATCAACAGATGGATGGATGAAGAATCAGTGGTATGGTTTTTACAATGAAATATTACTCAGCCATAAAAAGGAACAAATCTGAGCCAGTTGTAGTGAGGTGGATGAACCTAGACCCTGTTATACAGAGTGAAGTAAGCCAGAAAGAGAAAAAGAAATATCCTATGCATACATATGAAATCTAGGAAAATTGTACTGATGAACCTATTTTCAGGGCAGGAGTAGAGATGCAGTCATAGAGAGCAGATTTGTGAACATGGGGTTGGGGGAGGAGAGGGTGGGGCAAAGTGAGGGAGTAACGGTGAAACATACACATTACCATATGTAAAGCAGTTGGCGGGAAGTTGCTCTGTAACACAGACAGCTCAGTGTGGTGCTCTGTGACAACCCAGAGGAGCGGGACGGGGTGGGGGTGGGAGGGAGGTTCAAGAGGGAGAGGAGAGTATATGTGTATTTATGGCTGATTACAATTGTTGTATGACAGAAACCAATACAACATTGTAAAGCAATTAGCCTCCAATTAAAAGTAAATTTTTTAAAAAAGTATGTTAATTATAACATTGTTCATAATATCAATAATTGGATATAGCTCAAATATCCACTAGCAGGATAATTATTAGATAAAGTATATAATACCCATACCATCAAATACCAAATATCAGATAAAAGAATGAAGTAGATCAGACATAGAAAGATTCCAAGACTTATTAACTTAGAATATAAGTGACACAATAAGTACAAAATGATTCCATTTATGCTAAAAGCAAAACACAGCTATGCACGCATAAATGTTTAGAAAAGGTCTGAAAGGAACACACCAAATCGGTCATAGTGATGACTTGTGAGAAGGGAAGGGGAACTGTACGGAAGGGCTGATGTGAAGAAAATTTCCATTTTTTATTCAAAAAGCTCTGAATTGATGAAAATACTTAACAAGAGTATCTATTTGTTACCTCAGAAATTAAAAAAAAAACACTTTTTTTTTTTTTTTTTTAACATTTTACACACATGAGTGAAAGAATAATGGAAAGAGAGCTGTGGAGCCAAAGGAGAGAATCAGAGAGCCTGAGGCAGGAACGGGCTGTGGCACTGCCTGGGGGTGGAGCACAGACCCCCACCTCACATATAGCAGCACTGATTATATTCTGATCATGGGACAGGTTTTCCTAGTTAAGTTCATTAAAATAATAGTTCTGGAGACTTCACTTAGTGGTCCAGTGGTTAAGACTCTACTTTGTAGTGCAGCGCACTCAAGTTCAATTCTGGGCCCAGAAAATAAAATCCAACATGCCATGGTGCAATTAAGCCCACAAGCCACAACAGGAGGTCCTGCATGAGGCAACTAAGGCCCCACACAGCCAAATAAATAAAGCTTGACTACTAGCAAAATATTCACCTTCCGTTCACCAAGCAAAGTGTTTAAAGTCAGTGTTGCAGTATATTTGTTTAATCAGAAAAAAAAAAAAGTTCTCACTTAATTGAATGTTTATCATGTGATAGACACTGGGCTAAGCACGGAATCGTCCCAGGAGCCACTTACACTCTTACAAGATAAGGGAAGGAAGGCTCAGTGAGGTTAAGGTGACATCATTGGAAAGAACTCAGGTCTCAGCCACGATATGATGCACAGCTGATCCAGATTTGGGGTCCGAATCCCAGCTCTGCCACTAGCAACCCATGTGACCCAGGTCAAGTCACTCTACTCTCCAAATTTGTTTCCTCAAATGCCATAGAGTAGGAATCATCCTACTGGCTATTGTGAGAGCAGCTAGGAAAACAGGAATCAAACTGCTTTGTTAGTGATAAAGTTCTGGGACCCATGAGGATGGTTAATGACACTGTTTTCATTTTCTGCAAAGCCAAGGGCCAAGTCTCCCACTCCACCCTAGGAAGTGTTCCCAGTGGGTGGATGGGGTCCCATAGGGGAGCCAACTTGAAGGAGAGCATCCCCACAGGGCCTGGTTCTGGGTTTTAATGGGCTGTGGCTCGGCTCCAACCTGGCTCTTTCCCCAGGGCCAAGTGTGATGACTCCACAGAAGACATCAAGGTGGATCAGGCACAGCAGGTGAGCTGGGCTGGGGAGGGAATGTTCAGAAGGGAGAAAAGTCTGGGGTGGATGGGCAGGCAAGCTCAGGGAGGCCAGGAGCCCAGGCATACACACGTGCTGTGCTAGCATCCAGATCCCCGTGTGCACACACAGTCTGACTATGTGACCCCAGGTCAGCCACTTGGCAGGACAGACAGGGATGTGCAGTCACAAGCAGGAAGCCAATGATCTTGTAAGAGTTTCTCAAAAGGAAGCAAGGCTGAGGATGGTAAAAGAAATGAGAATATTCAACAAGGTGTCCGTCAACACTGTGAGTCACAGAGGAGAGAACTGCAGTTCAGAGAGGGAAAGTGAAAGAGGCAGAGTGAGAATGGAAACCCAGCTCTTTCAAATTCCAGGTAATAAACCCAAACTCTATAATTCACACCTATTCTCCTTTTCTGTGGGAATAGCACGGGATAGGGGAAATATGAGAGAATGGCATGGATTTGGGAGTTGTAGAGATGTACAATGACACAATGACTATAAAGAATGAGGCATGCACCAGGAGCTTATTAAATGGGAGAACCTTACCCTCTCTTCTAGAGTCTTAGGCCAGGAGGCATTCAGCTCAGACCCTTTGTGAGGCCAGATCCAGAGGGGACACTAAAAACTGTGTATTGAATTGAAGGAGATTATCTCTCCCAAGGTATTCATTTTGCAGATGGGAAGACTGAGGCCTCGAGACCCAAAGTCACAGCAAGCAAGGGGCCAGGACTCTGGGCTTCCAGGCAGGGCTCAGTCTTTTGCCAGCAGGCTGGCTCCAGAACAACCTCTGCTCTCACCCTTCACCAGCCTTGAACAAATATCTGTTCTTCTTCAACCCTCAGTTTCTCCTTTGTTCAAGGGGCATAACCACTCCCTGGCAAGATTTCATGATAGGAAGAGAATGCATGGTGTGGGGTTGGACATTCAGTGATTGGGTTTTCTGTTCTCTGTCCCCTCCAGCACTGTAACTGGCTCAGAGATAATCCTGACCAAAGAAATGGTCTTCTAACAATGTTAAGTGTCCTTAAATCCTGAAAATAACCCCCCTGAAATATGTATTCAAAATAAAATTATTTAATTGAAGCCACAAAATAAATGTAAAGGAGTCCAAAAATTTTCTGATTTTTGCTGTGTTGTTACATCCAATGATGCTTTTTAAAAATATCGAACACTAACATTTTTCCGTGTTGTTATCTAGCTAGCACCCTAAACACCTGTTTTGTTAGTTTGTTGCATAGGCCCACTCTGCCAAGCAAAAGTTCAGGGAAGGAAAGTGTGTCAGTGCCTTTAGGATGAGCAAACATCCTAAATAAACATCAACTTATTGATCTGTCTTGTGGCCCCAAGTAGATGAGGCAGCCTGGGCTCATTGCTTAGTTTTCCTGGACTCAAAGTGATAATCCAGCCCTGTTGATGGTCTAATTCTGGTTCTGTCATTCACTTACTGTGTGACCAGGGGAAAATGACAGCCTGCTTCTGAGCCCCCCCTTTTGTGTTCCCTGCTATATAAGAAAAAGGTTAGACTAAGACTATTTATTGCTAGTGATCTTTTAGTTCTAATTTTATGAGTAAGTAGCAAAACAAAGCCAGCTGGGAAACTGCGTTCTGGCCCCTGTCTCTGGAACCCCAAGTTCCTAAGAAGGGCGCTGGTGCTTCATTAAATAGAAAATCAGGCCTAGTTACAACCCTGGGCTCCCAGTCTGATGGAGCCACAAACACATAAACAGACAGAGAACAGACAGCGTGATCATAGTGATGACCGAAAAAAGCACAAAACAGTGAGAGCCAGGAAAGAGACCTCCAAGCCAGCTGAGATCAGCAAAGACCTCTTGGAGAAGGGAATACTGGAGATTAGTTTGGAAAAAGAATGAAGCAAGAGCAAGGAGTTGCAATTTGATGATAGTCAGGAGAAATAAGTCTATAAGAAGATAAGCTTTAAATGGAGGCTAAGGGATCATCTCTCATGAAAAATCCTTAATGAATACTGGATGGGAGCTTGGACACTGGGTTTAAGACCTACCTCTACTATGAATTGTCAGTTGACCTTAAGAAAACAGTTTCCAGACTTCAGACTCAGTATCTGTCTCCCCCACTTTATAGAAATGAGCCAGAGAAGGGAGAAGGAGTTAGACTTGATAGCTTTGAATTTTTGCCCCTCAAATCCCAACTCAGTTTAACGGACATTCAATCCAAAATTGACTTCTCTGAGCTCTTACAACATGCAAGAAAATAAAGGTGATTTGCATCACCTTGCGTTTGAGAGAAACCTGGTGATTGGCTTTGGGAGACTGGATCTGGTCAGCTGAGGGTTCAGCCTTTTAAGGCACAGTGCAGGAGTTTTGCTTTTCTGCTTGGCTAATGGGAGTCAACCCCTAGAACATTTTTTTTTTCTTTCAAGGAAGACTTCACAACAGAGTGGCTTATTTCAGGTGTCTTTTACAAAGACATTTTACCAGCCTTCACCAGCTTACAGGAAATCATGTCGCCCTACACACTTAAGAAACTTAAGGACAATTTGGAATTTAGGGTTGTTGTTGATTGTATCGTCTTAGAAAAGGAGACAGAAAGAGAAAATCATTGTCCAATCTCTCTCCACATGAAAACTTAAGTTCTAGGTTCTCCAGAAGACATAACATAGAATAAATAGACTTAGTCTGGCAGTCAGAGGTCTGGGTTCTGGTCCTAGCTTTGCTGTGTAATCTTGGGCAAGCTCTTGCCCCTTCTGTATACAAAGAAAAAAAAACAAAACACCTGGCTGGACATGTCTAGATTCGGCATTTTTATAATTCAGTGGCATGAAAGATATTTTATTAGAAGCAATATCAGGCATGGAGTAATCTCAGAGTCATATTCCCAGAGAAGAAAAGAGCTGGTGATTGTCGGTTCACTTTGAAGGTTCCTCCTCCCTGGAAATCCAGATCATTGCATCCTTCTTGCACCTGTGTTTCTCCAGATTACTGAAAAATATGATATTTGTAATTCACCCAATTTTGCCTAATTGCTGCAGTGGAAGTGTTGGGCTAACGTGATCTATTATATTCTACACAGAAAAGGAAGTACTGACACCTAGCTTAGGAGTCAGGAAGAACCACCATTTGAGGCTTACAAGAGAAGAATGAGCTTGATATCTATGTGAGCAATAGCATGTTGCAAAGAACCTTTGAGAAAGCAGTCCTTCCAAAGCAACGTGGTGGAACTTTGAGTGCAAAATAAGAGGCATGAGTTCAATGACTTGATTTAAGAGACCTGACATCCCAAACTAGATACATAAAATCTAACATGAAGACTAGCAGAAATCTTTCCAGAGAGTTTTTCACAATCATAATTCAACAATCAAATGTTTGGATCTGACTGTCCTAGTAAAATGTAAAGTCTAAGAAGACAGGGACTCTGTGGGCCTTCTCCATTTTCATCACTGTGTCAGCTGAACATAGCATATCTTTCATTTGGTAGGTTATTAGTTAATTAATAATTAGTTTGACAAAAGAAAGAAGGTAGAAGTTTTGGGTTCATACGGTAGGAGTTAACACCACAACCTACTAATCAGTCCTCAAGAGCTGGTTGTAATATTTCCTTTATATTTTGACTAGAGTGTAAATATTGTAGATTTCTCATTCCATAATCCTTTGATTCTGTTGTTTCCAGATATTCCAGTGTCCAGATGTTCCAGCTGCTCATCTCCCAGAAATCCAGCACTGGCTCATTATGGAGGCCACAACCTGTAACGGATCAGTGGGTGGCTCACCAGTCTTCTACCTGGTGGGCATCCCCTCTCTGCCAGAGTCCCTCTTCCTCCCTGTGTTTTTGATTTTTCTCCTTTTCTACCTTCTCATCCTCACAGGTAATGCCCTGATCCTGGTGGCTGTGGTGGCAGAGCCCAGCCTCCACAAGCCCATGTACTTCTTCCTGATCAACCTCTCAGCCCTGGACATCCTCTTCACCACAACCACTGTCCCCAAGATGCTGTCCCTATTCCTGTTTGGGGACCATTTTCTCAGCTTTACTTCCTGCTTATTGCAGATGTACCTCTTCCAAAGCTTTACATGCTCCGAAGCCTTCATCCTGGTGGTCATGGCCTATGACCGCTATGTGGCTATCTGCCGCCCACTGCACTACCCTGTGCTCATGACCCCACAGACCAATGCTGCCCTGGCAGCCAGTGCCTGGCTCACTGCCCTCCTTCTGCCCATCCCAGCAGTAGTGAAGACCTCCCAGATGGTATATGACAACATTGCTAGAATATACCACTGCTTCTGTGATCATCTGGCTCTAGTTCAAGCCTCCTGCTCTGACATCAGCCCCCAGACCCTCATGGGCTTCTGCATCGCTATGGTGGTGTCCTTCCTGCCCCTTCTTCTGGTGCTTCTCTCCTATGCCCACATCCTGGCCTCAGTGCTTCGCATCGGCTCCCGAGAAGGACGCTCCAAAGCCTTCTCCACCTGCAGCTCCCACCTCCTGGTGGTTGGCACCTACTATTCATCCATTGCCATAGCCTATGTGGCCTACAGGGCTGACCTGCCCCTCGACTTCCATGTCATGGGCAACGTAGCATATGCTATTCTCACACCAATCCTCAATCCCCTCATTTACACTCTAAGAAACAAGGATGTCAAGGCAGCCATTACCAAAATCACACATCTTAAGACTCAGGCTGGAATAGGAGCCCTTGACCTTTAGATGCAGCTAATTCTGCTCTCTGGAGAAAGAAACAGCAACCCACTCCAATACTTTTGCCTGGAGAATCCCACGGACGGAGGAGCCTGGTAGGCTACAGTCCACGGGGTCGCAAAGAGTCGGACACGACTGAGCCGACTTTTTCAGTTCTGCTCTCAGGATACCAAATAACAATGCCCAGCACAGATTGTTGTTGTTGTTGTTTAATTGCTAAGTTGTGTCCGACTCTTTGCAACAGTATGGACTGTAGCCTGCCAGGCTCATCTGTCCATGGGGTTTTCCAGGCAAGAATAATGAAGTGAGTTGCCATTTCCTTCTCCCAGGGATCTTCCCAACCCAGGGATGGAATCTGCGTCTCCTGCATTGGCAGGCAAATTCTTTCTTACTTGAGCCACCAGGGAAGACCACAGCACAGATTAGGAACTCAGTAAATATTTTTGAGTAAATAAATCAGTAGATATAGAATGGTAAAAGAAAATTCTGTTGATCAGTCAACTTCAACAGTGGTTATCATATTTTGGTCCAGGGCTTTTCCCCTAGTGCAATGGAATAATGTTCATCTTTATATGATATCTTGCACTGTATAAGATTTTCACTTCTTCATAAGAAGATTTTTCTTAAAAAACAAAACAAAACAAAAACAAAAACAAAACAACCCTGCATGGCAAAAATCTTTAAAAGCAAAGTCAAAAAACAAAAGACTTACATCACAGGGAAAGGGCAAATATACAAAATAGATAAAGAGTTCTGGAGAAGGAACTGGCAATCCACTCCAATGTTCTTGCCTGGAGAATCCCATGGACAGAGGAGCCTGGTGAGCTACAGTCCATGGGGGAGGGGGGGTCATAAAGAGTCAGACATGACTGAGTGATAACATATTTACATACTTCCTGAACTTTTAGAAGAAAAATCTAACATACAAATGTAAAAATGGGCAAAATACATTAAAAGATAGGTTGCCAGAAAAATGCAATGGTCTTTAAACAATGAAAAAGTATTTAGTCTACTGTATTAAAATACTGTATAAAAAGAATACAAATTAAAACTACAGTGTGAATTTCCCTAGTGGTCCAGTGGTTAGGAATCTGTCTGCCAGTGCAGGGGACATGGGTTTGAACCCTGGTCTGGGAAGATTTCACATACTGCAGGGCAATCACACCCATGCGCCACAACCACTGAGTCCATGTGCTGCAACTACTGAAGCCTGTGAGTTCTAGAGTCCATACTTCACAACAAGAAAGCCACTGCAATAAGAAATTTCTGCACTGCAACCAGAGAGTATCTGCTCATTGCTCACCACAACTAAAGAAAGCCTGGCACAGCCAAAAATAAATATAAATAGTAAATTAAAAAAATAAAACTACACTGACGTACCATTTTCACATAATCAGATTAGCAAAACAATATTTTGGCAATATGCATGTAGAAAATCAGAACCCTTGTAAATTACCTGTGAGAATGCAAATTGATAGAGCATTACTGTGATACCCACCAAAAGTATATATGCATTTACCCTTTGACCCAGAAATCTAATTTCTAGGAATCAATCTCAAAGATACATTGGCAATAATTCATTAGGCTACTCATTCATCATTAGGGGAACCGGTTGAAAAAAATCTTTTTAAGTATAATGCAGCTATAAAAAGGAAGTGATAAGGCTGTATACTGATCTATGATATGCTAATGGACTTCCCTGGTGGCTCAAATGGTAAAGAATCTGCCTAGAATGCAGAAGACCCTGGGTTGGGAAGATCCTCTGGAGAAGGGCATGATAACCCACTGCAGTATTCTTGCCTAGAGAATCCCACGGGCAGAGGAGCCTGGCGGGCTATGGTCCACAGGGTTGCAGCAAGTTGGACACGACTGGAGTGACTTTTGCACATATGCACACAGAAGGATGAAACCTCTGAATTAATAAAGATGGTTATCTACAAGGAGAGAGAGGGAACAGAGTAGAGGGGACAGGAACAGAAATAAGACAAATGTACAATCTGACTTTAGATGTATATATAATTTTTATATAATTAAAAGAAATAAGAAAAAACACAATTCCTTCCTTTTTAAAATAAACAGAAATACTTGACCTTAGATGTCTATCAAATTAATGGCATGATCATTAGGAAAATCACTGTAAGAGTCATCAAAATAGTGCTTTGACTGTATATCCTAAGAGGGATATAATTTAAAAACAAGAAAAATCATAATAGTTTAAATTACATTGAGATGTCTTTTTAAAAATATGTTACAGTTTTACTTAAGAGATTAGATTGAAATTAAATCATTCTATAATCATTTAAAATATTTCATTTTGAAATTATTTTATACTTACAAAAAGTTACAAAGATAGTATAGAGTTTCTAGTTAACCTTTCATCCAGCTTCCTCTAATTTTCACACCTTATGTAACCATTTTGCATTCATCAAAACTACATGAATCTATATAACACATTATCACTCAAAGTCCATAGTTTACATTAGGGCTGACTCTTGGTATTATATATTATTTCTTGTATAGATATCCAGTTGTTCCAGCACCATTTTTTAAAGCCTATTCTTCATCATTAAATTGTCTTTGAACTTTTGTCAAATACCGAACTATAGTTGTGTCTATTTCTGGGCCCTGTTCTGTTCCACTGGTACATTTCTCTGTCTTTTCACTAATACCATGTCATCTTGATTACTATAGCTTTACACTTAGTGTTGAAATTGGGTAGTGTGAATCCCCCAACTTTGTTTTTCTCTTTTAGAATTGTTTTGACTACTTTAGTTCCTTTGCTTTTTGATATAAATTTTGGAACTAACTTGCTGGGTTTTGATTGGGATTGTGCTGAATCTATGTATTAAACTTGGGATACTTGACATTTTACCAATATTGAGTTTTACAATTTAACAACATGGATATCTCTTCATTTTATCTAGATTTTCTTTGATTTTATTCATCAGTGTTTTGTAGTTTTTAGCCTATGGATTGTGCACATATTTTGTGGAAGAAAGAAAGTGAAAGTAGCTCAATCGTGTCCGACTCTTTGCGATCCCATGGACAGTTCATGAATTCTCTAGGCCAGAATACTGGAGGGGTAGCCTTTCCCTTCTCCAGGGGATCTTCCTTACCCAGGATCCAACCCAGGTCTCTTGCATTGCAGGTGGATTCTTTACCAGATGAGCTACCAGGGAAGTCCAAGAATACTGGAGTGGGTAGCCTATCCCTTCTCCAGCAGATCTTCCTGATCCAGGAATCAAACCAGGATCTCTTGCATTGCAAGCAGATTCTTTACTAACAAAGCAATGAGGGAAGCCCCACATATCTTGTTAGGTTTATATTTAAGTGCACTTTTTGGTTAGTCTATTAATATGGTGGGCTTTTCATTGATTGGTTTTGAATGTTGAACAGATTCTTTATTCCTGGAATGAACTCCACTTGGTTATGATATATTGTCCTCTATAAATATTGCTAGGTTTGATTTTTAAAATATTTTGTTTAGGATTTCTGCATGAAGGATACTGATCTGCAGTTTTCTATTAATTTCTTTGCCTATTTGATATTAGGTTAATATTGGCTGGCCTTATAAAATGAGTTGGAAAGTTTTCTCTCCTCTTCTATATTCTGGAAAACATTATGTAGAATTGGTATTATTTTTTTCTTTAAACATTTTGTAGTATTTTCCTATGAAGTGACTTGTGTCTGGAATTTCCTTTTAGGAAAATTTTTTTCTACAAAATCAATTTCTTTACTAGATGTGGGGTTTTTTGTATTTATTTTTGGTTGAATCTTTGTTGCTTTGCATGAGCTTTCTCTAATGTGGAGCATGGGTTTCTCATTGTGGTGGCTTCTCTCGTTGCAGAGCACAGGCTCTAGGCAATCAGGCTTAATTGTTCAAGGCATGTGGAATCTTCCCAGACCAGGGGTAGAATCATGTTCCCCGCCTTGGCAGGCTGATGCTTATCCACTGCACCACCAGTGAAGTTCTAGATATAGAAGTTTTTAAATTATCTATTTATTCTTGAATGGGTTTTGGTAGTTTGTACCTCTCAAGGAATTTGTCCCTTTCATCCACATTATAGAATTTATAGATACAGAGTTGTTTGTAGCAGTCTTTCATTATCCTTTTAAAGTCTATGATGATGTCTCTTCTCTCATTCTGAATGTTGCTAATTTATGTCTTCAGTTCTTCTTCTTGGTCAGTCTGGCTATAGATGTATCAATTTTATCAACTTTTCAAAGAGTCAGATTTTAAACCTAAATGTCCATCATAAAATAGCTAGAGGGAAGCTCAGGGAACTTAGTGCTCTATGATGACCTAGAGGAATGAGTTGGAGGTGTGGGAGGGAGGCTCAAGAGGGAGTTAATAGGTGTATAAATATAGCTGATTCACTTTGTGGTAGAGCAGAAACTAACACAACATTGTAAAGCAATTACACTCCAATTAAAAAAAAAATCAGCCTTTAGTTTTATCGATTTTGCTCAGCTATTTTTCTGTTTTCAGTTGTATTGATTCTTGCTATAATATTTATAATTTTCTTTCTTTTAAGTACTTTGGGTTTAATTTTATATTCTTTTTCTAGTTTCTTAAAGTGAAAGATTAGATTGTTGATATGAGCCTTTTATTCTTTTCCAATATAAGTATTAAACTCTATAAATTTCCCTCTAGCTACTGCTTTCATAATTCCCTACAATTTTGAAATATTGTACTTCTCCTTTTTTTTTTTTTTTCAACTCAGAATGTGTTTTTAATTTCCCTCGAGACTTCTTAAATTCTGGAGCACTTCCTCAGGCCCATCCACTTGAATAGGGCTTGATTCCAACCTCTGCCTCACCAGCATCATGTGGCTGCTGAGATCTTTCTGCAGCTCTGTAATCTCCCAGCTGCTGTCTTCTTTTGGTTTCTCAAAGTCTTTCCCCGTACATGCACACCTAAGGAGTTGGTCCCTGACTTGAAGGGAATTTGTACAGGTTTTGAAGTTCCTTCCCTGCAGTACTATCCTCCCCAGTATTTTGCCTTTTAATTTCCAGCCCTTTTGGTAATCCAAATTCCAACTTGTATATCCTCAGTTTGTTAGGACTTTATTTTCCTAACTGAGCTCTATTCTCCAGTCCTGCAAAATGAGCTTTCCTATACTCAAGGATCACAGTCCTTCAAGGTCTCTGAAGCCTTCAAACAATTGTTTACATATTTTATCCAGCTTTTACAGTTGTTTTTGGCATGAGGTTTAGTTCCAAAGAAGGTACTCTGTCATAGGCAATACTTAGAAATCCTCTTTGAGTTTTTGCACTATTGGTAGGAGAAACACAGTGCAGACTCTAGGATTTTAGAGTGAACTATGTGGTTTGTTTTTTTTTCCCTGCTGATAACTATTCTCCTTTTGAGAAACAGTTCCTAGCCCTAGTGCAGCTGAAAGCCTGACAAGAAACACTAAAGGACTATGGGTCCCAAGCTGACCCTTACAAACTAGGTATTAATTTGAACAAACAAAATATAAAACTAGATATGTACAAAAACACCCCAATGTCAAGTGGGAAGTCAGGTAATAAATATTATATTAGCTCAAGCAGATCTTGAAAGCACAAGACAGTTGTATGAGTGGGTGGCTCAGACTTCCAAGATGCACCATCTTGCAATATTGATACCTTCCCATCAGTTCTGACATAAGGCCTCATGGGAAATTCCCTATAATCAACTCTCCCAAGAAGAAAGAAATCAGGCTTGATTTACAAACAGTTCTTCACAATATGCTGAGACTACTCAAACATGGACTGCTGCTACATTACAGCCCATTCAGGAAGGCCCCAAAGGATCAACAGGAAGATAAATCCTGTCAGTGGGCAGAACTTTGCCATTGCCTCTTATCTTTCACCTGGTAGGTTCATCTCACCTGGGAGGTAAAATGGAAAGAGGTTTGGATCTGTACAAGTTTATGAGCAATGGTTATGTCTTTGCTGGGGTATGAAGTAACTTAGAGCAAAGTAACAGGTTTGGTGAAGAGAAGATCTGGAGAGATCAAAGGCAATAGACTTCTGAGAAAGGCCTCAAACTGTGAAGATATTTTTGGCCCATGTGACAATTTACCAAAGGGAACTCATGGTGAAAAAAACTGTCTAAAACCAGCAAAAATAGGTAAAATCAGATACACAAGATGACCCATTCATGAATATCAGTCAGACTCATAATGAGAGTGAAGGTTACACCATTGGCATAAAGTTTGAGGCCCCTGAGAGCTGTTAATAATGTTCTAATCATTACCAGCAAAAGCCTAGGGACAAATCCTACCTCACTCTTCATGTATGCTCAAGGTGATGCCAGGGAGTTTATTCCTGAGGGATGGTGGGTCCTCAAGGGAGCACCATCTTGAAGAAAATAACCCCAGGAGGCCTACCTGAAAGCAGGGAACCGAGGGTTTAATAGGTCATGGATCAGCCTCTAGCAAGTCTTCACATGGAGACACAACAGGATACACCAGGGTGGACCGGCTTAATAGGTAAGCAGGACCCAGGGATGGAGTGTCCAGAGATAGGCAGAGAAAACTGGGGCAAGGAGACAGGGGTAGAGAAGCCAGGATGTGTGAACTTGGGGCAGGGATCAGGGAGACTGGTTGGGTGTGAACAAGAGGCAGGAGCCCAGAATCCAAGTTGGCTGTGCACATGTGGATTGTGAGACCTTGGGCCACACGTTCTGACAGGTCCAGGCAAAGGAGGACTCTTACATGTGGGATTCCAACCACATCCTCATCAAATCATTTCCTCCCACAGGAAATCAAGGCTGATGGAGCAGTAACCATTGCAAACATGAGGGCACTCTGAGTGCTTACCTGTTCCAGGCTCTTGTGTAGTGTTGTCTAAACGCTCCCTTCACATTCTCTCCACAAGGACACAACAATCCCGGAAGATCACAAAGGAGGGAAACGAGTTCAGACAGAGCAAAGTGACTTGCCCCAGGTCACACAACTGCAGGTATGAGCTGGGATGGGACTCCAGTCCTTTCCGACTCATAAATGCATACTCTTGACCACTAAGGCATGCAGGACAGGATGAAGGCAAAGCCCCTGGCTGGTAGCAGGTGCACACGAGAGGTGGGAGAGCCCTCACCCTCTTGCTTTGGGGTTTGGACCATGTGACATGACTCTGCCAGACACAGAGTGAACACTCAGGAAAGGGTTCTGAATTCTAGTTGGATTGGAAACCCTTCAGAGATCTCCTCTAAACCTCTCACTGCACAGATGAGAAAACCAAGTGTCAGGGACCCAGAGTCACAGCAAACAAGTAGCAGAGCTGGTCCAGGAGCCAGGACTCTTGGTTGCAAGGAGGAGTTCTTTAACAGCAGTCTGCCTCCTAACCACCTCTGCTCTCACCCCTCACCAATTGTGACCGTGAACAAAGGCCTGTCCTTCTCCAATTCTTGGTTTCCCATTTGCTGAGGGGTGTAACCACTCCCTGAAAGGGCTGGATGAAGGAGGAGACGATGTCCATCAAGTGCAGTATCAGGTTGGACACTTGCTGATTGGGCTTTCTGTCCTTCCCTGTCGCCACCTGCACTGTAACTCTCTCGTAGACAGTCCCATCAGGGAGGACCTCTGGGGGCAAATTCTGTGCCCTGGGAAAGAGTACCCATTAGTCCCTAAAGCACAGGATGGCATCACTCAGATGTAGTGTGTAATCTAAATCAAAATAAGAGCCCTAACCTGTAAAATAAATGTAAGAAATTTCAACCAAATTTGGATATTCCCTATGATGGGCTAGCTGAATGGTGCTTTGAAAGATAAAATGCAAAGTTCTTTCATAAAGTACTTTTGGTGTCCCTGTTTGGCTGGTGTCCAATATGCCTATTGGATGGTCCAGTACCACCTGGCAATAAAAAGCCATGTCCCACCCCCTCCAATGAGGTCTCAGCATCCCTCCCTCATCATCTAAGCAGTGGGACAGAGGTGGGATGAGAAGGGTAGCAAAGCTGATGGCCTTTTAGGGCCCCACTGGCCTCCCCTCTCAGCCTTTCTGCCCCTCAGATCCCCTGCTCTGCCTCACCCAGGACTGTAGACACGACTGCCTGTCTGAGAGCAAAAATGTCCATGGCAGTGCAAAGCAGTTTCACTTTTTTTGCTAGGTACTGGGGTCTGATTTTTGGAACATTATTTTAAAGGAAGATTTGCATTGCCAGATACTAGTTCTAGTGCTTATCCTATAGCGACTCAAGATGAAAACTTGAATTATAAATTTGTCTGATATTATCAATGAAAAAGTGGAAAGGGAAACAGAAAACCTTGGTCTTAATATGTTCTCCCCTGTAAAGCTGAAATTCTGGATTCCCCAGGAGACATAGGAAGAAGAAGAGAGAATCCTGTCCCAGGAATCGAAGACCTGAGTTCTGGGGATGACTCTGTATCTAGGGCCATTGGTACCTGGGAAAGTTCCCACCCTTTTTGTGCTCAGCCTCTTGCCTTCAGGAGGAAAACTGGTTAGATCTGAAAATTAAAAGTTTTTTTCCAGCTTTTACATTGATGGCTTTATGCATAGGAGGTGTTTTGAGAAGAGAGAGAAATTAGAGGTGACTCTAGGAAGTGTGGGGCCCTGCTCACAGAATCATCAGGATCAACATGGGATTGCCTGCAATGGGAACAGGGATTGCTTAGCCCAAGGGGTGAGTATCAAGTAGATGGCAAATCAGTATTTCTCTTAATTCAATTCCCTAGATCTATGAAAACTCTTCCTCCTGATTCCTTCTTGGTCTGGAGAGGGGGAGTTCTTTGGCCTTGGAGCAGCTATTGCAAGCAAACCTCCAGTTCCTCTCCGCCTAAAATGCTTCTCAAGCAATGATCAGGGACAGAGAAGCCTGATGGAGAGTGGATGTGCCAAACAGGAGTTTGAGCTGAGTCACTGCATGCCAGCAGAGGCAAGTTCAAGAGTAACACAGATATACTCCCTGGATTCCCTGTTGCTGCCCATTTGCAAGAGAATCCATGCTCAGTTCCGACTCCAGTCAGGAATGGCTCTTTCCGCCAAAGGCATTTTCAGCATCGCTCCCATCACTGCAATGTGACAAAGAGCCCCATACCCAGAGACAGAAAAGGGAGTACTCAACTTAGAGACAGGCAGAACCGCTGCGCCAAGCAAACAAGGGGGAGGGAGCCATTCCTGGTCAATAATTATGATGAGAAGATAGCATGTTGCTGTAAATGTTAGAGAAATCAGGCCTCCCTAGCAGTGTGGTGACAAAGATGTCATTTTTTTAAAAACTTAAAGCAATGCCAAATGAGAAAGGAGCTCAAGGACATGGTTTGAGACCCGATATCCCTGAAAGGATCATATGGGACATGGACGAGGGGACCAACAGAGTTCTTTCACAACACTTAGCACAACTGAAATTAAATAATTATGCGATTCTTTGCTTAATGTCTTTCTCTACCACTGAAATTTCAGCTCCATTAAGTTAGAGACCTTCTTTGTTTTGTTCAACTTGTTATATATGCAGCATGTAACACTTGGTTTGGTATATTGTAGATAATTTTGCCACATTATTTTTTTTTAAAGGAAAAAAAGAATTCTGAGAAAGGGTGAAGACAGAGCCCATCCTGTCTCTTCTAGTGTTGGTTATAAATAAATGTGGTTACATTATACAGTGATCACTCTGTAATTCATATTCCAGAATCACCGATTGTTCTGGTTTCCAAGTCCTCCCACCGCTCACTTCCTGGGCGTCCAGATTAAACCATCATGGAGACTATAGCTTGCAATGAATCAGAGGGGTCATGGACCATCTTCTACCTTATGGGCATCCCTTCTCTGCCGAAATCCCTCTTCCTTCCTATCTTCTTTATCTTTCTCCTCCTCTACCTACTCATCCTGGTGGGAAACGCCCTGATCCTGGTGGCCGTGGTGACAGAGCCCAGTCTTCACAAGCCCATGTATTTCTTCCTGATCAACCTCTCAGCCCTGGACATCCTCTTCACCACAACCACTGTCCCCAAGATGCTGTCCTTATTCTTGCGTGGAGACCACCACCTCAGCTTCCCTGCCTGCTTCCTGCAGATGTACCTCTTCCACAGCTTCTCCTGCTCTGAAGCCTTCATCCTGGTGGTCATGGCCTATGACCGCTATGTGGCTATCTGCCGCCCGCTGCATTACCCTGTGCTCATGACCCCACAGACCAATGCTGCCCTGGCAGCCAGTGCCTGGCTCACCGCCCTCCTTCTGCCCATCCCAGCAGTGGTGCAGACCTCCCACATGGCTTTTGAAAACACCGCTCACATCTACCACTGCTTCTGTGACCACTTAGCTGTGGTCCAGGCCTCCTGCTCTGACACCAGCCCCCAGACCTTCATGGGCTTCTGCATCGCCATGGTGGTGTCCTTCCTGCCCCTTCTCCTGGTGCTTCTCTCCTATGCCCACATCCTGGCCTCAGTGCTTCGCATCGGCTCCCGAGAAGGACGCTCCAAAGCCTTCTCCACCTGCAGCTCCCACCTCCTGGTGGTTGGCACCTACTACTCATCCATTGCCATAGCCTATGTGGCCTACAGGGCTGAGCTGCCCCTCGACTTCCACATCATGGGCAACGTGGTGTATGCTATTCTCACACCTGTCCTCAACCCTCTCATCTACACGCTGAGGAACAAGGATGTCAAAGCAGCCATCACCAAAATGGCATGTCCCTGGAACCCAAATAATTCTGCAAAACCCTGATTGATACTGAACTTTATTTTCTCACAAACACCAACAACAACAGAGGTAAAATTGGATAATTCAGATAGCCAAAGAGTTAGAACAATAATTCTTAAAATACAGTCCTAAGTATTCCTCCATTGTAACAAAATAATGATTTTCTTTCCTTAATTCACAAACAAAATTGGTTGGGCTTTTCAATTTTTAAGCTGTGACTCCCAAATTTCACAAGATTTGTGTTCACATTTCCACTAATTCAAACAATTTTGATTCTCAGAGACTTAAGTATTTGACTAGAAAGAAATTCAGTTTTTTTTCCCTTGTAGAGCTTCTAATATTTCTAAATGCCCCCAGGATGGCTGACACATAGTTATGAATCAACCTTGCCCTTTTGCTGGAGTAGTAACTTAGAAATCCTCTTCAAGGAAAACGTCTAAAACTGCTACCATCTCAATTCTTGCTACCTGAAAATACACTGCCACTACCAATGTGTCAATACCAGTCATGCAGGAAATTTACCACTGGTGTCTAGGCCTTCATAGTGTCCTAAAAGTACAGCAAACCCTTCCTTGAGCTTATGCGTAGGCAAGAAGTATTCCTTAGCAAACCTGTACAGGCAAAGCATCGCAATTCTTTTAATTTTAAGCCATGCAATAGTTTTGTCATCCATAACAATGAGAGCTAAGTCATTTTCTGTTACTAGTAGCATGTGGTGTCCAGGACCTGCACTCTTGCTCACAATACAAACGTAGGTATTCTTCCTGGCCCTAGAAGTCAGCCCTATCTCTTGATTCCCTTTCCCTATGCCAAATTTCCTCTTGAAGAATATTTTCCACCTATCACCTCACCTGCTAATTGGCACAGTTTCTCTGTATCTCCCATTTTAAAAAAAAAGTATTTTCAACTTTTGTGCATCAAATGACACTATCAGGAGAATAAAAAGACAATCCACAATGGGGAAAAATATTCATAAATTAAGGAATTAATATCCAAAATATATTAAGAACTCCTACCACTCAGAACAACAACAGCAACACCCAATTTAGAAAATGGGCAAAAGACTTGAATAGACACTTCTCTGAAGAAGACATACAAATGTCAAATAAGCCCATGAAAAGATGCTTGACATTACCATCCATCTGGTAAGTCAAAACCATAATGAGATAGCACTTCCTACCCATTAGGATGGATATTATCTAAAAATGGAAAATACCAAGTGTTAGAGAGAATGTGGAGCAATTGGAAAGCTTGAAAAAAATGATGCAGCCACTGTGGAAAACAATATGATGGTTCCTCAAGAAGTTAAATATAGAATTAATGAATGATCCATCATTTCCACTTCTGGGTACATACCCAAAAGAATTGAAAGCAGAGTACAAAGAGACATTTGTTCACCTATGTTCATAGCAACATTATTCACAGTAGCCAAAAGATGGAAACAACGCAAATGTCCATCAGGAGGTGAACAGATTAACATATACAGCCAGTGGAATATAATTCAGCCTTAAAATGAATGAAATTCTGATACATGCAACAACATGGACAAACCTAACAACACTATAAGTGAAATAAGACAAGTTCAAAGGGGTAGATATTGTGTGATTCCATTTACATGAGGCACTTGTCATAGTCAAATCATAGAAACAGAAAGTGAAACAGTGGTTACCGGGAGCTGGGGGTGAGTGGGGAAGGGAGAGTTACTATTTTCTGCATATGGAGTTCTGTCTGGGATGACGAAAGTGTTCTGGAAATGTACAGTGGTGATGGTTGCACAACGTTGTGAATGGACTCAATACTACTTTACGTACATTTAAAGATAGTCCAAATGGTAAGTTTTATGTTACATATGTGTATCACAATAAAAGATATTTTAACAAATAGTTTCAAATCAGACCATAGGTCACAAGTCCTTGAGTAGCCCAGGGGCTGGCTACCATTTTGTCAGATGTCTACCTCTAGACCCACTGATCAGCTGTGGTCAGAGGAAGATATATGGAGTTCATCACATGGTTTGACATGAACACAAGAATTCATGGAGCAGTTTGCCTTAAAAAGTGGGGTGGGAGGGCATTTGTAACCTGGTACATTTAGGGGAATCGTTGCCCTATCGGTGTCAGGCGGGTGTTGGGAGGTTGTTGTGGAGATTTGGGTGAGACTGGGAAATTTCATCTCTCAAATATCTCTAGCCTGCCTCTATTCCTCTCCATCCCACTTCATTCACTCTGGTGCAGGTGTTACCACCTTCTCTCTCCTGAAGGAGCGCAATCATCTCTCCAACCATCTCTCTGCCTCTGTGCCCACCCTCCACTTCGTCCGTGACCAGAATGGGCTTTCTGGCAGACAAATCTGGTCACCTTACCACCCTCAATAGAACTTCAAGGCTCTCTCCGCTCTGGCTCCTCCTAAAGGACTTCTTTGACCTCACATCTCACCATTGCCTCTCTGATGGCAATTCTGAATTTTTTCCAGTTTGCCAAACACGCCAACTCATTCTCATTCTCACCAATCAGTCACCCTTCTCTCTTTCTCTTTGTCTATTTCAACTGAAATCTTAGTCAGGCTTCTCCTGAAACATCACATTCTCAGAGGAGCCTGCCCTGGCACCTTGCCCTGAAAAGTGAGGTAGATACTTTGTGTGTGCCCCCTTAGCACTTTATTACTCTCCCATCATAGTGTCATGTTAGTTGTTCAGTTGTGTCTGACTCTTTGCGATCCCATGGACTGTAGCTCACCAGACTCTACTGTCCATGGAATTCTCCAGGCAAGAATACTGGAGTGAGTTGCCATTTCCTTCTCCAGGGGATCTTCCCAAACCAGGGATCTAACCCAGGTCTTCTGCATTGCAGGCAGATTCTTTACCACCTGAGCCACCAGGGAAGCCTCATGATGGCACTTTTTAATTTTTAACTTCTGAACCTTAGGAGAAAAGAGCTCTGAGCTCATGATACCTATTAGTCTTTGTAGGCTCCTTGCTTGTTTTATCTTCCCCTTTACCTCCAAGCCCCCAGTTCCCACTCCACTCCCCTTTCTCATACTACGTATGTCCATAAATATAAGCATATCTTTAAAAAGTAGGTAGTGTTGCTATGTGCATGTATGTACATGTTGAATTCACATAAAAAGAATTATGTTACACATCTCCATTTATTTCTTACGTTTTCATTTAGTGTTTTCATTTAGTGTCTCTGTTGCTGTTTATAGATCTAGTTTCACTGGTTCTTATTGACATTCCATGATATGATTTCATCACATTTTACTTTTCTAGTGGAGGCTACCTAAATTACCTCTAACTCTTTGCTATCAGTGTGTCTTGATAAATGCCCTTGTGTATGTCCTTGTATGAATCCATGGAAGATTCTCCCTGAAAGAAAGAACAAACACATTAGTCATGGTGTGCACAAACTTTAGCTAAACATAGTCCCTCTCCATTATTGTAGCTTCTGTGTTTGTAAATTCATTTACCTACTGAACCTAAAACCAGTACTGATGGCACTTTCAGGGTCACTCAGGGACACACCCAGAGCAGCAAAATATCCGAGTCATCAGGCGCATGTTTCAGTTGAGGTCAAGAAAATACTCTACCCTCTTGTTTCAGCTCATATCATGATCAAGTGTCCTTCCCATGGTCTATTTTTGCCAAGCTTTTAGCATTTTTGTGCTCTTTTGGTAATTTCCCTGCTTAAATTGGTACCCAAGCATGGTGCTCAAGACTTCTAAGCATAAAAGTCTGTGATGTGCCTTATGGAGAAAATACATGTGTTATTAAGCTTCATTCAGGCATGGGTTATAGTGCTGCTGGCCATGAGTTCAAGGTTAATAAATCAATAGTGTATATACTAAATGGGGATTTTAAAATTAATTTTTATTGGAGTATAGTTGATTTACAATATTGTGTTAGTTTCCTCTGTATAGCAAAATGAATCAGTTAAACATATATATGTTGTTGCTGTTGTTCAGTTGGTAAGTTGTATCCAACTCTCCTTGCAATCCCATGCCAGGCTTCCCTGTTCTTCACTATCTCCTGGAGTTTGCTCCAATTCATGTCTATTGAGTTGGTGTTGCTGTCTAATCATCTCATCCTCTGCCACCCTCTTCTCTTTTGCCTTCCGTCTTTCCCAACATCAGGGTCTTTGCAACAGATGGCTAAAGTTATTGGAGCTTCAGCTTCAGCTTCAGCATAAGTCCTTCCAGTGAATATTCAGGGTTGATTTCCTTTAGGATTGACTGGTTTGATCTTGTTGTAGTCCAGTGGACTCTCAAGAGTCTTCTCCAGCACCACAATTTGAGAGCATCAATTCTTCGGCATTCAGCCCTCTTTATGGTCCAACTCTCTTTGGTCCAACCCTCTTTATGGTGACTAATGGAAAAACCATAGCTTTGACTATACAGACCTTTGTGGGCAAAGTGATGTCTCTACTTTTTAATATGCTGTCTAGCTTTGTTGTAGCTTTCCTTCCAAGGAGCAAGCATCTTTTAACTTTGTGGCTGCAGTCACACCACCCGCAGTGATTTTGAAGCCAAAGATAATAAAATCTGTCACTGATTCCACTTTTCCCCCCTTTTATTTGCCAGGAAGTGATAGGACCGGATGCCCATATATACATATACATATATCCACTCTTTTTAAGGTTATTTTCCCATATAGGTAATTATAGAGAGTATTGAGTAGAGTTCCCTGTGCTATATAGTAGAACCTTATTAGTTACCTATTATATGTATAATAGTGTGTATATGTCAATCAGAAATACCCATAAAACAAGGTTATATATTTGATCACATCAGCTGACAAAATGTTGTGACCAGAGGCTCACAGGAAACTAATCTTGTACTCTTCCTAGAAGAATGACTACGTGTATTCACAGCAACTCAATAGAACACAGCTACCACAAATAATGAGAATTGACTGTACTGAACGTACTTCAATATTGCTTCCTTGAATGGCTATGCCTTTTATACTCCCAGCAGTAATGGACTATAGACTATAGCTCCCATCTCCCCCACATCCTCACCAACATCCTCTTCCAACTCTCTAATTTTTTCCTTCTTTATCAGGCTAAAGTGGTACCTCATTCTGTTTCATTTGCATCTCTCTGATTACTAATGAAGCATCTCCTTGGTAGCAACTAGCATTTTCCCATATTGCTTATGGAAATCTGCTTATTTTCTTTGGATTTCCTGTATTATCTCATTGCTTTCAAGACTTCTGTATGTTTGCTCCTTGTCAACTTTAATTATTACAAGTATGTTTTTCAAGTTTGTAATCTACCCTGCCTGCACTGAGCAGAAATTCTTCATTTTGATATACTTAAATCCATCACATTTTTACCTTTTAATATGTAGAGTTTTAGCCTTTCCTTACCACAATATCACAGCTATTCCTCAATATTTTCTTTTACTAGCTTCCTAGTCTTTTTTTTTTATATACTTTTACCTTGAATTCATGTGAAATTCTTCTTTAAGTTGTAAGGTAGGAATTCTGCTTTATTTATCTTCATATTTGAAATCATATTTTCCATCAATCTCTTCCTCTTTCTTTCTTTTTTGGCCATGCCTTAGGGTGGGATCTTAGTTCCCCAACCAGGGATGAAACTTTTGCCCCTGCAGTGGAACCACAAAGTCTTAATCACTGGACCGCCAGGGAAGTCCCACCAATTGCTCTTAAATCTTGTCTCTCCTCATTCTTTTATAGCCTTATATTTATCAAGTTCCCATACACCTTGTGTACTTCTGAGTTATTTATTTTGTTCTGTTGTCTACTTGCCTATTGGAATGTCAGTACCATGTTATGATACTATTATAGTTTTGTAGTATGTCTTTTTACATATCCGATTCAGGAAGTCCCTTCTCACCTTTCATATTTTTTTAAGTTGACTTACCTGCTTGAAGTTGACTTACCTTAAATTTTGAAAGGTTTGTAAACTCCCTCAAAAATGCAGTAAAAAAATTTTGAGACTTCATTAGGCTACCACTCCCACTTATTTGATACAGTTCCCCATTTATTAAAATCTTTTTGTCTTTATTTTAAACTTTTCAACAATCATGGTTATAATTTTTGACAGTATAAACTTCATCATTTATGTTACTATTGTAAAAAGCATTAAAAGTTTTTTTCTAGTTATTGCAGCCTGGATGGAAGGGGAGTTTGGGATAGAATGGATACAGTATATGGCTGAGTCCCTTTGCTGTCCACTTGAAACTATCACAACATTGTTAACTGGCTATACTCTAAAATAAAAGTTAAAAATTTTTTTCTAGTTGTTATGCTAGAAAAGACCTATTTATAGCTAATATAGAGTTCCCCAGTCACAACCCTGATCACACTGAATTATAATTCCCTTCCTATTGCCTGTATTTATACTCCATTAGATGCCAAGCTATGTGAGGAGAGGCACTGCCTCTGCCTTTTCCATATCTATATGCCCGGCATCTTTAGTAGGGCCCGGCGCATAGCAGTCACTTAATAAAGAACTCAGTCCTTGGCACATGGGATCATTCAATGTTCATTTCCTCCCACTCTCTGAACAAAACCATGTCAGACAAGAATACTGGAGTGGATTGCCATTTCCTTCTCCAGGGGATCTTCCCGACCCAGGGATTGAACCCAGGTCTCCCACACTGCAGGCAGACTCTTTAACCTCTGCGCCACCAGGGAAGCACCCTAAATGGATATACTCACACCCAAAGAGAGAGAAGATGTGTTTCCCATGGACTCAGCATAAATTAAAGAAAAAGCTGGAGTCAAAGCCCAGGTCTCCTGGGTGAGATCCATTTCATTTCCTTTAAGCAGTTTGGGTCTCTGCTGATTAAATGCCCCTTGTCTTAATCTCATGGGAAGAACAGATTCTCTAGTCCAGGTGTAAAACCAGAGGCAAAGGTCAGTTTTCCTTGAGAGAGTCAAAGGACCTGAAGGATGATTCCTGGTGACACAGAATCTCGAGCTGCTCCTTCCATTGTTCTCATCTCCATACCAGTAAGTCCCAAACTTTTGTGTGGGTTGAAATCACAGCGAGAGCTTGTTCAAACATAGGTTGTTTGGCCTCCTGCTCAGATTTTTAAAATTCAGTTTGTTCTAAATGGGGCTCAAGAACCTGCATTTCCAACACAAGCAGGCACAGAGAAAGCACTCAGTAAGCATGAGGTTTTAAAATACCGTCTTGCAAAACCAACAAGTTGATAACAGTGTCCATTACAACACTCAGCACTGCCCTATAACTTTCTCCTTAAATGCAGTGTGAGAAAAAAATGCTTCATTAAAAGTCAACAATTTTCTTTTCTTTTACCAGGTAATGAAATCCTACCTACCCAGATTCTTTTTTGCCTTGCCAGACAGGAACTCAGAGCCTCTTTCTCATCTTCTGTCCCTCTCTTGTTCAAGTGCCTGAAAATATCTATTGCTCTTCTCCCTCCCTCAAGATTATTTTTTGTATTTTGTTCTATTTTACATTGTCTTCAATTTCTAAAGCTGTCTCAAACCCTTCTTTTACACAGAATACAAATAACATATATGCATTATATACAAATGCATAGATATCATTAAGAAGACATTTGCTTAAAACAAAGTAATGACCACCAGAAAAGTTAAGGACTAGGTACTTTTTGTTTTATTCTCAGTAGATTTTCTTGGATAATCTCTAGTTTCAGGGGATTTTCCAACCCCCAAACTGCTTAATTAATGTGGAAAGTGGAGAAATGGCAATCAGTAATCTGGATAAAATGAAGAAAGTATTAGGGTAATAAAGGGTAATACTATCAGGCCCTAGATGGGCTTCCCAGGTGGTGCTAGTGGTAAAGAACTCACCTGCCAATGCAAGAGACATAAGAGATGTGGGTTCAAACCTTGGGTTGGGAAGATCCCCTAGAGGAGGGCATGGCACCCCACTCCAGTATTCTCGCCTGGAGAATCTCATGGACAGAGGAGCCTGGCGGGCTACAGTCCATGGGATCGCAAAGAGTCAGACACGACTAAAGAGACTTAGCACACGTGCACGCATCAGGCCCTAGACAGCAGTTGCTGTCATGGCATGTTCCAAGAGCCTGGTGCAATTCATTGGTATTTCCATATCTTACAGGAGGCCCCTTCCAGGGCCAGGATCTCTATTCCAGTTGCCAGTGGACTAGTATTCAGAGAAGACTTCATTGCCTCCAGAAGGCTCACAGGACTCCTGGGAAAAGGTCTGGCAAGGTGCCTGTTGCCCTCTCCTACTGGCTCACCTGCCCAGTTATTGGATCTTATCCATGTGAGTAGTCGCCACTGAAAGCTTGTGCACACTGGCCCCAAGAAGAAGAGAAGCAGCCCCAGGAAGATAGGCTGGGAAGTGCTCTGGGCGCTGCAGGGACGTGTTCGAGGATCTGCAAGCGAGCGTGAGGTCACTGGGCAGGGTGCAGGGCAGGTTTAGGATGGGACATCCAGGACAGAAACTGAACTGGGGACTCTGAATCTAATGCCCACTACCTGTCCCGGTGCCTCCTCATAAAGGCCTCAGACACCAGAGAAGGTTCTTCCCTGACTTTAATTCCTGACAGTTCAGAGGTCTTAGCATTCTTAAGAGTATAAGATGCTAACATTCTCAGATCCAGGGTCTATGGTTTTAGATTGTAAAATTTTAAAACTGAGAAACAAAGATTCCAAGAAAAACAGGATTGAAAATAGAAAATACCATGATTTTAGAGATTCTAGATTCTTAGAGTCTGAAATGCCAAGATCTTTAGAATCTAATTCCCATTGACTTCAAATTCTTAAAAATTTTAAATTGAAAAGTGTAGAAATCTAGAATCTTAAGTTATGACTTTACACCTAACTACTGGTGGTACCTGAACAAATAAGTCAACTTTCCAGGCAACCTGCCAGGAGAAGCTTTGCACCTTCTGACATACTTTGCACCTTTGCTCAGGGGCAAACCTAAACCAATGTCAAAGCTGCTGATCTGCTCAGTCACTTACTGGTAAGGCCAGATCGTGTATAGACTAAAAGTCTTCTCTGCCTTCAATTTCATCATGTTGCTGGAATGGACACCAATTACTTTTTGTGTGCCCAGCATCTCTTCTTCTTAGAAACCGCAACTCCCAACTCCATGCAATTCTGACGGAGTCGTCAAACCACACACAGCATAACCTTCCCCTCCTCATGGGCACATGACCCAGTCTGGCTAGAATATTCCCATATCCCGAACACAGCAATCCTTCCACACACGCGGAAGCAACAACATATATTAATACAAGGAGAAAAAGAGCGCTGTGAGTGCTCATAAACCCCAGGTTATGCGCAGTAAGGATGGTGTATACACTGTGAGTGAAGTTTTGCTCCTGCGTGAATGAACCTAGAGTCTATTATACAGAGTGAAGTAAGTCAGAAAGAGAAAAACCAATACGGCATATTAACTCATGTATGTGGAATCTAGAAAACTGTTACAGATGAACCTATTTGCTAGGCAGAAATAGAGATGCAGATGTAGGGAACAGATGTGTGGACACAGGGTGGAATGAATCTGGAGACTAAGGTTGTTTTTTTGTGTACTTCCATGTGTAAAATAGATCCAGATACAGATTCTGCCATATCTAAAACAGTGGAAACCTACCTTATAGTGCAGGGAACCGAGCTTGGTGCTCTGTGGTGACCTAAATGGGACTGGGGTAGGGACAGAGGGAGGTCTAAGAGAGAGGGGGATATGTGTGTACATGAAGCTGATTCACTTCATTGTACAGCAGAAACTAACACAGCATGGTAAAGCAACTTTATCACAATTATTTTTAAAATATTTGCTCCTGACCAACTTTTCCATGAGGTGGAAAGAGTCAGAGTTGGCTTATTCATAGACATAGTATCTACAGTGTTCAAGACCTGCCATATTTTTTGGAAGTCATGAAAATGTTTTAACTTCTTTTAAAATTAGAAGGAGAAAAGGAATATAATACAACCTGTGTTATATTAATTTTTATAATAATATAATTGCTAAATAAAATCTTTTATGTTTTGATGTAAAGGAAGGAACTCAAAAAGCAAAAAAAAACTGAGGATCCATTAAAGTTGTATGTGACTTTGGAAAGAATCTGTCTGAGAATGAAACCAGCATGGGAAAAATATCTCTGAGAGATGGAGCAAGGAGAGCAAAGTTATCACGTGAACCTCTCGATCAGCCATGTCAGAAAAACAACCATCCCCTTGGACCCCCAGTTAGGTGAACAATGGATTCTGCATTTTACTAAAGCTGATGAGTTGGATGCTTGTTATTTTGTTGGCTTCCCAGAAGCTTCCTATGTTTGTGGAATTCCCCATCTTCTCCCACTAAAAATGCCTTTACTTGCTTGCCAGCTTCCCTTGCAAGTAGAGCTCAGGCATGTGAACTAAATTCTCTGGCCCAACAGAGATTTTTGCAAGCTACCTATATCTATTAGTAAAATTATTTGCTGATTAAGCCAGCCACAGTTGGTTTCTGCTGTTTGCAAGGCCCTACAGGTACAGTTAGTTCAAGCTGGACTTCTGTTCCTTGCAACAAAAGTGTTCGAACACACAGCAGAGCCCTCTCCTGCCCTTGCCTCTTCCTCAGGGGACTAAGTCGATCACTGGTGGTATTTTCCCAGCAGTCAAAGCTTACTCATTCCCAGAGAAAGAATGAGTCAGACTGAGCTCTAGTCAGGGAGGGACCACAGGAACTAGGAAAGCTATAGAGTGCAATTTGAAAAGTCAGTGTGATTTCAGAACTCTCCCGACTCCAGCCTCTTGGTTACCCAGGACCTTCCCTCTGATACCATTTTTAGGAGGTGGGGTATAAGAAAAAGCACTCTGTTACTTTCTCCCACCCACAAGCACCACAAACATTCTCCCACAGAGAAGTGTAAGAGAGGTGCCTCTCCCTCTTTCCAATGCCTAAATGGAGAGAAAATAATTAATAGGGAAGGAAAATTTTTTTTTATTATATAGCAAGGCATGTGGGATGTTACTTCCCCAAACAGGGATTGAACCCATGACCCATGAAGTAGAATCACAGTGTCTTAACTACTGGAACTCCAGGGAAGTCCCAGGAAGATAAAATTTTAATCTATTTAGTGTCCTTGAAGTAGAGAACCCAATGACTGGGACAGAAAGAGCATCCCAAGGATAACAACAGGAAAGTTCAATGAAATAAAGAACTAATTCTGAAGCACTAAATTGTCCAGCATATTTCAAGGAAACTTGGTGCAGGTTTATCTTGATTAAGTTATCAAACTCTAAGGATAAAGGAAATATATTTTGAGCACTTAGAAAGAAAACATAATTCTTGTATTTCTCCTCAGCATCATGCAATGTCCCAAATAGTGGAAGGATGTTTCTGAAGTCATTCAGGCCCAAAGGCAACAGGCAAATATTTTGAGACATGAGGAATTCAGGAAGTATGGTGTCTATGAGCTCTTCATTAAAAACCTACTTCATAAAGAAATCCATACAACCAAGAGATGAGTCAAGTAAAGAATTCTGGAATAGAGAAGCGTGATAAAATGATAGCAGAGAGTACTAAATGATCCACTTAAACTAAGCAGAACTAAGACTCAAGAACTCTGGGGATTATAACTGCAAAATAGAAATTAATGTTATAAACCTTGACAAACTAAAATTAATTACTACCATTTCTGAGGATCCAAAGGAAGTACAAACAAGTGTTCAAAGTTAATATCTTCTAAAATTAAAATGAGAAATTAAAAATGACTCCAATCTCTTAATGTTTTTATAACCTTTTTGTTCTTTAATCATTGTGTTGTTTTAGAAACTAATATCTCTTGATACAATATACCTTTATCTGACCTTCATTGATTTCTTCAGTTTCATTTCAGTTCCCTTTTCGTCTATCAAATTAAACTATTTATTTATATGTGTATATATATATATATTCAGATTATTTTCTACTATAGGTTATTATAAGATATTGAATATGGGAAGGAATAAGTTAGGAGTATGGGATTAACAGATACAAACTACTATACATAAAAATAGATAAACAGCAAGAATTTACTATATAGCACAGGGAAATATTTTTATTTTTAGTGGGACTTGTATAAAAATAAAAATAAAAGAAGCTTCATTTTGAAAATTAATGAAGAGGTTCTGTCCCAATTATTGAACTAGTAAAACTGCTGGCTTCCTCCCACAATCTCAATCTCAAGGAACCAAAGAGGAAAAACACCAGGATGCTGAGAAAACTGTGATGTGATGGGGCCTTTTTAGAACTGGTATATTGGAGGGCAGAAGTTTTAGTTTGGGGCAGGAGGCAGCCTTGAAAGGAGAGGATCTGGAGAAAAGGGAACCCTCTTACACTGCTGGTGGCAATGCAAACTCGTACAGCCACTATGGAAAACAGTGTGGAGATTTCTTAAAAAATTGCAAATAGAACTGCCTTATGACCCAGCAATCCCACTGCTGGGCATACACACCGAGGAAACCAGAATCGAAAGAGACACATGTACCCCAATGTTCATTGCAGCACTGTTTATAATAGCCAGGACTTGGAAACAACCTAGATGTCTATCAGCAGATGAATGGATAAGAAAGCAGTGGTACATATACACAATGGAGTATTACTCAGCCCTTAAAAAGAATAAATTTGACTCAGTTCTAATGAGATGGATGAAACTGGAGCCGATTATACAGAGTGAAGTAAGCCAGAAAGAAAAACACCAATACAGTATACTGACACATATATATGGAATTTAGAAAGATAGTAATGATGACCCTCTGTGTGAGACAACAAAAGAGACACAGAGGTATAGAATGGACTTTTGGACTCTGAGGGAGAGGGAGAGGGTGGGATGATTCGGGAGAATGGCATTGAAACATGCATACTAGCATGTAAGAAACGAAGCGCCAGTCTATGTTCAATACAGGATACAGGATGCTTGGGGCTAGTGCACAGGAGGATCCAGGGAGATGATATGGGGTGGGAGGTGGGAGGGGGCTTTGGCATTGGGAGATCGTGTACACCTGTGGCTGATTCATGTCAATGTATGGCAAAACAAATACAGTATTGTAATGTAGAATAAAAAAAAATAATAAAAAAAAGAGAAAGGTTGGAGGAGGAGAAAACAAAAGGGGAACTATTGGAGTTCTGCTTTGACTGCTTCCCGTTGTTGTCTTGGACAGAAAGTGCTTGCTCCTCATACCAGAAACAACTCAGAAGTCTGTTCCAAGTAGCCTCAGCAAAATCAGGGCAGTATAGAAGCACTTGTGAGGAACTGAGAAAAAGAGGTGTGAATAACTGACTCAGGCATTTGCTGGTCATTTTTCCTCTCCTCAAACACAAAACTAAGTAATTATATAGTCTAATTATAATCTGACCTTAATACTGCTTCTGCCTGTGGGGAAAGGGGGTTACTTGACCTTCTGAGGACTGTCTTGTTGGGGAGGGAGGGATTGATCATGGTTTTCTGGAGGCTCAGCTGCTCTGTACATCCTAAGCTAGTTGGGACTGACCGAATTTGGATCTTGCCTTCCTGATAGTGCAAATGAAGTAGACTAAAATAACAAGGCATTTGAAGTGCACAACCTTTTAAACGAAAAACAATATCTTGGGTAATATATTTCAACAATATCAGAAATATTGAAGAAGAGACACCAGGAATTATAGTTAGCTTATTAAATATATGTATAATGACACAGTAAGAGGTTAGCAATGTATAACACAATCAAAGAAACAGAAAAGATCCACACAGAAAGAGTAAAGATGAAAAGTATAACAGTGGAAATAAAGAATACTACCTATGAAGTTGGGTTTTCCTGGTGGCTCAGTGGTAAAGAATCCACGTTCCCAAGAGGAGACATAGGTTAAATTCCTGGGTTGGGAAGATCCCCTGGGGGAGGAAATGCCAATCCACTCCAATATTCTTGCCTGGGTAATCCCATGGGCAAAAGAGCCTGGCAGGCTATAGTCCATGGGGTGGCAAAAGTCAGACATGACTTAGCAACTAAAACAACAATCTATGAAGTTAACAAAAGAATAGATATAACTGAGAAACCGTTAGGAAATTGGAGGACTACTTTGAAAAAATTGCCCAGAATTAGGAAGGAAAGAATAAAGAGGAAAAAATATTTAATATTAGATATTTTTCCAAACCACTTAGAGATATGGAGAATTTCAATAGGAAACTATGATAAAAATCAGATAATAATTCTAAAATTGAAAAATACTGAAAAATATGATTCATGTCAATGTATGGCAAAACCAATACAGTATTGTAAAGTAAAATAAAGTAAAAATTAAAAAAATTCAGTGGATAAGTTTTACAGCAAATTAGACTGCTGAATCAAAAAACAAAATTACCTGGAACCTGTTGGAATAAAATATCCAGAATTAGGCATGAGGCAACAAAAGCATGATAAATACAGAAGAGTATAAGGGATTTATGGAATGAAGAAAGAAAGTCTAACAGGGACCTCCAGAAGCAATGGAGGGAGATAATGAGGAAGAAGATAATATATGAAGATCTAATGACAAAGAATTTTTTTAAACTGACTGAAACCCACAAACCCTGACTGGGATAAACAAGTTTATCATAGTAAAGTTGTTAGAAACCAAAGTGAGAACTAAAGTGTCAGTTGCTCAGTTGTGTCTGACTCTGCAAACCCATGGACTGTAGCCCAACAAGCTCCTCTGTCTAGGAATTCTCCAGAAAAGAATACTGAAGTAGGTAGCCTTTCCCTTCTCCAGGAGAGCTTCCTGACCCGTGGATCAAACCTGGGTCTTCTGCATTGCAGGCAAATTCTTTACCATCTGAGCCACCATCAAAGACCAATACAAATTCTTAAAGCAGCCAGAGAAAAAGACAAATTCCTTCAAGGAAAAACCTTCATACATTGAGAACAGATTTTTCAACAGAAGCAATGGAAATAGAAGACAATGTAATAATATTTTCAAAGTGATGATAGAAAATAATTGTCAACCAAAATTCTATACCCTAAAGTGAAAGTATTCTTTAAAAATGAAAGACGTTTTCTGACAAACAAAAGCTTAAAGAATTCATCATCATCAAGTTCATAAAAAGGATGTTTCATGAAAAAGGAAACCAAAGATGGGAAGAAACAGAGTGAGATTACAGACCCACCCACTCTCTCTCACACACACACAATGTTACTTTAGCAACAACTGACTAACTTCATGGTCCTTATAACGACAATCTCAAATGCTAGAGATTAAGCTAGTGCTAATTCAATATCCTATCCCAACTCACTACATGTGTTAAGACTTCTGCATGGGAAGTTCAATACACTATTGAGAGAAATTTAAAAGACCTAAATAAATAGAGGGATATGCTTAATGTTGTAAAAATGTCAGAATTTCCCAAACTGATGTATATGTATGATGAAATTTTAAGAAAAATCCAAGCAGAGTTTTGTGCATGTATGTGTGGAAATTAACAAACTGATTCTAAAATTTAAATGTAAATACAGAAAACCAAGAATAGAAAGGATAATCTTGAGCAGAAGATGGAGAGGAGGATGAGGAGGAAGGAGAAAGAAGGACATGGAAGAGAAATAGAGAGAAGAAGAAGAATTCAAGAAGTGGAGGAGGATGTGGGGAGTGGGAGGAGAAGGGAAGTGGGCAAGGAGAAGTAGTTCACCCCTACTGTCTCAAATGAGGGAGATCTGAGTTGAGGAGAGTGAAGATTTGAAGTAGCAAATAGTGGAGTAGAGAATGGGAGTGTGAGCTGACACTGAGATTTCTGGGTGATGCTGAAGATCAGTTAAGATGGGTGAGGACTTGGGGTTAAAGAGACTCAACTCCCCAACATCACAGAGTTTTCTGAAGAATTTTCTGGACATGTTGTTTCATCTGCTTTTCACAACATGCCTGTGTGAGAGCGATTCTCTCCATTGTGTAAGTGAACCAAGCAGGGGGATGAGCAACTTGCGTCTCGCTGTGAGTGGGTGGGGGATCCCTCACCACAGAGCCTGTGGCCATGCTGGGTAACCAGGGCAGAGGGCCAGCATCATCTCACCTGGGAGTCCTCTGTAGGAGACTGGACAGCTGAGCCAGTGCGTGGAGCTCGCTTGTGTGATCAAGTCCCTGGCCCCGTCTTGGCTTCAATATCCCTGTCTGAACAGATGGAGGGTGGGGTTCTATGGTATGAGTCTATTGCTCTGGAATCTTATCTTCTGTCTATCCCCTCTCCACACTGGGAGGGTGGCACAGAGCTCAGCCTGCATTTGGGGCTACGGAGAGGCCTCCTCAGAGAGGCAGCTCAGAACACAGGGAGCTCAGGAAGCAGTCAGCGATGTATGAGAACAAGGCACTTGGAGAGCAAAGCCCTCCCCTCAGCTTTTCTTCTCATATTCCTGAGCTAAACAACCTACCCTGGGGCAGAACCCAGTGTGTGTGTGGCTGGAGGAGGGCGGAACTGGGGAGGGAAACACGCCTAGGCTTGGCTGGGGACCAGGGTTCCAGTTAAGTTTTGTCCCAACTTTGCAATGTGTCCTCACCAAGTTCTTATCCTTCTCTGAGCCTCAGGACTCTAGAAGATGAGAGACTTGGACCAAGATGCCTTTAAAGACATCTGAATCTGACCCTCTGGGATGTTAAAAGTTGCTTATAGATTCAGGGATCTCAATATTCTTAAAAAGGGCTGCCTTCAATGGACTTTCTGAACTACTCCCCACTACCTTTCATTTCAATCAAATTCATAACATTTGTTCATTCAATGAGCATTTATGAAGAAAACACTATAAGCTAGGCATAGGAAACAGAGAGACGAACTAGACAGAATTCTGATCCTCACGGAGCCTGTATTCAAGTGAGAATACAGACAACAAGAAACAATTATAGTTTATATAGTGCTATTAATGAAATAAACAATCCCCAAATACATAAATAAATAAAACATCAGATACAGGAGTGGCAGACCCAACTATTAAGGGTGACTTTAAATAAGTCATTTTCCCATTATGGGCCTCATTTCTTTCTCTAGAATAACAACCCTGGGCTGGGGGGGGGAAGAGCGCAGGGGGATTTTCTGCTGCACTGACTACCCTGAGAGTGAGAGCACCTAAGTCCCAGGAGGGTGCCACACTCATGATCCAGATGAGAAGAGCGGACTCACCCTTGGGTCATGAGGGAAAGGGAGAGTGGATGGGAGAAGGGAGGAGGGACAGGAGAGAGAACCCTCAATCAATATCACCGAGGACTTGCTCTGAGCTGTGCACTGTGTCAGGGGATTTAGGTCTTGTTTCTAAGTCTCACAACAAACCAGCCATGTGGGCATCTCTGCCCCCATTTTATAAAAGAGAAAAGTTTTGAGAGAGATGATATGACTTTATACAGTAGCAGAAAGAGGATTCAAGTTCAGTTTTCTCTGACTCCAAGTCTGATACTGATTCAGATATTAGAAAGATTTTAATGGAATACAAAGAAGTATAATCTTGAGCTGTATAATAGTGAGCCTTTGCATTCTTTGGAAATGGAAGGGAAGAGATATGTGAGGGCTGAGAGGTTAGGAGAATCTTCCTGGAGTCGGTGGGTTGTCAGCTAGGCCTTCTAATTGTAAGTAGGTTTCAGGCAAAGAAAAGAGAAATCAAGAGAACACAGGGCATTGGACTGAGACCTATTCACTGGCTCAAGGCAGGGGCACCTAAATTAGGTGGCTGGGGAGAGATGAGGCTGGAAATGGGGACTAGCCCAGTAGAGTCCAAGGTGCCTCACTGTGGCTTACGGTCTTGATTTCTGGGCATTCAGGAGCTGTAGGACATGTGCAAATGGGGGAGGGATGTAGCACAGGAGTATAGAATTGAAGACATGGGATCTAAGTGGTCACGGTTGCCACACTTACTAGTCATGTGACTCTAGACAGTTTACTTCATTTCTCTGAAGCTCCAACACCTTGTCTATCACATACCTGACTTAAGAGTTGTGTTGTTCATTGTATCCTCAAGCACTTGGTCCAGGATCCGTCAAGTAGTGAGTGTTCAATAGTTGCTCACTAAATTAATTAAGATTAAAAACTGCCTATCCCAAAGACTTAAATGTAAGAGCTAAAAGTATAAAACTCTTAGAACAAAACATAAAGGATAACTCCACAACACTGGATTTGACAATGATTGTTTGAATATGGCAACAGAAGAAAAAATTGGGCTATATCAAATGAAAATCTTTTCTTCATCAGAGGGTACTATCCAAAGAAGTAAAAAGACAACCCCCAAAATGAGAGAAAAATATTTGCAAAGCTCAGCTTAACAACAACAACAACAAACTTCAAACAATCCAATTTAAAAATGGATATATTAAAATTTTAAAATCCAATTTAAAAATTTAAATCCAATTTAAATTTAAAAAAATTTTTTAAAAAGACTTGACAGACATCTCTCCAAAGAAGTTATACAATTGGCCTAAAGCCCATGAAACAATGCTCAATGTCACTAATTATTGTGTGTGTGCATGTGCACATGTGTGCACACACTCAGGGAAATACAAATTAAAGAAATACCAGTTCACCCATCAGAAAGCTATTATCAAAACAAACAAAAACAAGTGTTGGCAAGGGTGTGGGAAAATTGGAACCCTTGTGCATTGCTGGTAGATCATGAATGAACCTAGGCTAGCCTAGGCCTGGCCCCTAATGAGTGCTCAGTATAGGACAATGTTATGGAGGTGGGGGAAATACTATACTTAATATAGTACAACACTGAAGTTCCGTTCTTAGATGATGAAAACAGTTCTGCGATTATCTTCACACTTGCACTTTTCTTGTAAGTGAACAGGGTACCCCTGAGGTCTACTCTGCCCTCAGATCTCAGGACACAGGATGGATGGGCCTGCCTCAAGCATACATATACTCCTACCTCCCTTCTCCCCACCTCTCAAGCTTCCAGATGCCCTAATTGGCCTCCAGAGGGGGAACCAAATCTCATTGAAGGGCACTAATTAATTCCTCAAAATCCAGGTCCCCACATCCTCCTCTCACTCCACCCCAACTCCCCTGTTACTTGTTCCAGACAGGAAAGGAACTCTGCAGACTCCTCGAGGAAGGAGAGGCCTTGAGAGGGCGTCATGTGTGTGCTCCGTGCTGACTGTTGTAATGAGGCCCCAGGAGACCCCGCTGCACCAAGGCAGACCTGGAGCTTGGAAAATGACTGCTGAGTACCTTCCCTGCACCTGTTCTGGCTGACACCCATCCCCATCTTTGCCCACATTATGGGCACTCGTGTTCTTACCTGGCTTCCCCATGGGCAGTTAATTTTGGTATCTCTGTTCAAACTGCTCTAGCTGTCCCATGGTTCCGGAGGCATGGTCTGTGCCACTGCCCTGGCAGTCTTGCCCTCACAGAGGCATTTCTATCACACACTTCTGCTCATCCTTCAAGCCCTGGAGCAAAGAGTCCTCTGTAAATCTTAGCCAAATGTCAGACAGGCCATCTCACCCTCCCTGGGGCACCCATGGTGTTTGTGGCTCCTGGCAGGGCTCTTAGAATTGTGGGCCTGGAAGCAGAGCTGGTCACTTGCATCTCACTCCTCCTGGCCAGACCCCAGGTCCACAGACAAGTAGAAGCCGAGGCAAGGAGGCCTCTGTCTCATTTCTGCTCTGCCATCTCCTTTACTCCAAAGTGATGCTCTGCATTGCATTCATAGAAGTTCAACAGATTCTATAGTGAAATAGAAAATAATATATAAAAATTTCCTGACTGCAAGACTCCTCTGAGCCTCCACTGTGTTCATGACCTTTGTGAATCTCTAAGATTACAATTCACATGTACCCAGTCCAACTGGGGGAAAGATCATTTTAGAGCTTTATCTTATACCATATGCCCAAATACACCCTAAGGGAGTTAAAGAAGGAAATGTGAAAACTATAAAAACTAAAGGGAAATTAGTTCCAGACCATGGATTCCCCAAACCTGGGACTGCCGGGGGCCAGTGTGAGGAACTCCGCCCATGGCAAAGGTCATGAGGAAGGAAGCTTGGCATACGCAAAGGCGTGATCAAGCCTCAGGAAACCCCCAGTTCCCGAGCATCTACCCCAAAACCAGAGTCTGTTTTGTGCTCTCACCTACACCTCTGACTTTACGGGGGGCTCTCCCCCATAACCGTTTCTCTTGGAGAAGGAGTTAACTTGCAGCTCCGAGTTAATAAAAATTCCTGGGCATGACAAGAGTGTCTCAACTTAACGAACTCTGAAGGTTATCTAGCCTGCCTGTATAGGTTCGTCCAGCCACATGTGATTATTTACAATCCCCCAACTGTGAGAGGCACGGGATGTTTTGGACTTACTAAAGGCAAATTCTTTCAGGAAGTTATAAATTATTAGTATAGTGGGTTGGTTAGGAATTATATTGGTGAAGGGTTTTTCATTTGTTGTGTCAATAATTGCTGCTAATTCCCTGCCCTGGGTGGGACAAGGGTGTCTTAGTCAAACCTCTCTGCTGACAGACTCGCTTGTGTGACAGAATTGTCCATACTCCTGCGACTATGCACATGATTGTTTACTTCCTCTCAACCATAAACAGCACAGAGAGTTTTGGTGTATTTTGAGAGTCTTAATTCAGTTCAGTTCAGTTCAGTCACTGAGTCGTGTCCGACTCTTCGCGACCCCATGAACTGCAGCACGCCAGGCCTCCCTGTCCATCACCATCTCCCACAGTTCACTCAGACTCACGTTCATCGAGTCAGTGATGCCATCCAGCCATCTCATCCTCAGTCGTCCACTTCTCCTCCTGCCCCAGATCCCTCCCAGCATCAGAGTCTTTTCCAGTGAGTCAACTCTTCGCATGAGGTGGCCAAAGTACTGGAGTTTCAGCTTTAGCATCATTCCTTCCCAAGAAATCCCAGGGTAGATCTCCTTCAGAATGGACTGGTTGGATCTCCTTGCAGTTCAAGGGACTCTCAAGAGTCTTCTCCAACACCACAGCTCAAAAGCATCAGTTCTTTGGCACTCAGCCTTCTTCACAGTCCAACTCTCACATCCATACATGACCACAGGAAAAACCATAGCCTTGACTAGACGGACCTTAGTCGGCAAAGTAATGTCTCTGCTTTTGAATATGCTATCTAGGTTGGTCATAACTTTTCCTCCAAGGAGTAGGCGTCTTTCAATTTCATGGCTGCAGTCACCATCTGCAGTGATTTTGGAGCCCCCAAAAATGAAACCTGACACTGTTTTCACTGTCTCTCCATCTATTTCCCATGAAGTGATGGGACTGGATGCCATGAGCTTTGTTTTCTGAATGTTCAGCTTTAAACCAACTTTTTGCTTTCCTCTTTCACTTTCATCAACAGGCTCTTTAGTTCTTCACTTTCTGCTGTAAGGGTGGTGTCATCTGCATATCTGAGGTTATTGATATTTCTCGCAGCAATCTTGATTCCAGCTTGTGTTTCTTCTAGTCCAGCATTTCTCATGATGTATTCTGCATGTAAGTTAAATAAACAGGGTGACAGTATACAGCCTTGACATAATCCTTTTCCTATTTGGAACCAATCTGTTGTTCCATGTCCAGTTCTAACTGCTGCTTCCTGACCTGCATACAGATTTCTCAAGAGGCAGGCCAGGTGGTCTGGTATTCCCATCTCTTTCAGAATTTTCTACAGTTTATTCTGATCCACACAGTCAAAGGCTTTGGCATAGTCAATAAAGCAGAAATAGATGTTTTTCTGGAACTCTCTTGCTTTTTGCATGATCCAGCGGATGTTGGCAATTTGATCTCTGGTTCCTCTGCCTTTTCTAAAACAAGCTTGAACATCAGGAGTTCACAGTTCACGTATTGCTGAAGCCTGGCTTGGAGAATTTTGAGCATTACTTTACTAGCATGTGAGATGAGTGCAATTGTGCAGTACTTTGAGCATTCTTTGGCATTGCCTTTCTTTGGAATTGGAATGAAAACTGACCTTTTCCAGTTCTGTGGCCATTGCTGAGTTTTCCAAATTTGCTGGCATATTGAGTGCAGCACTTTCACAGCATCATCTTTCAGGATTTGAAATAGCTCCACTGGAATTCCATCACCTCCACTAGCTTTGTTCGTAGTGATGCTTTCTAAGGCCCATTTGACTTCACATTCCAAGATGTCTGGCTCTAGATTAGTGATCACATCATCATGATTATCTGGGTCATGAAGATCTTTTTGTACAGTTCTTCCGTGTATTCTTGCCACCTCTTCTTAATATCTTCTGCTTCTGTTAGGTCCATACCATTTCTGTCCTTTATGGAGTCCATCATTGCATGAAATGTTCCCTTGGTATCTCTAATTTTCTTGAAGAGATCTCTAGTCTTTCCCATTCTGTTCTTTTCCTCTATTTCTTTGCATTGATCGCGAAGAAGGCTTTCTTATCTCTTCTTGCTATTCTTTGGAACTCTGCATTCAGATGCTTATATCTTTCTTTTTCTCCTTTGCTTTTCACCTCTCTTCTTTTCACAGCTATTTGTTAAGGCCTCCCCAGACAGCCATTTTGCTTTTTTGCATTTCTTTACCATGGGGATGGTCTTTATCCCTGTCTCCTGTACAATGTCACGAACCTCCGTCCATAGTTCATTAGGCACCCTATCTATCAGATCTAGGCCCTTTAAATCTATTTCTCACTTCCACTATATAATCATAAGGGATTTGATTTAGGTCATACCTGAATGGTCTAGCGGTTTTCCCTACTTTCTTCAATTTGAGTCTGAATTTGGTAATAAGGAGTTCATGATCTGAGCCACAGTCAGCTCCTGGTCTTGTTTTCGTTGACTGTATAGAGCTTCTCCATCTTTGGCTGCAAAGAATATAATCAATCTGATTTCGGTGTTGACCATCTGGTGATGTCCATGTGTACAGTCTTCTCTTGTGTTGTTGGAAGAGGGTGTTTACTATGACCAGTGCATTTTCTTGGCAAAACTCTATTAGTCTTTGCCCTGCTTCATTCTGCATTCCAAGGCCAAATTTGCCTGTTACTCCAGGTGTTTCTTGACTTCCTACTTTAGCATTCCAGTCCCCTATAATGAAAAAGACATCTTTTTGGGTGTTAGTTCTAAAAGGTTTTGTAGGTATTCATGAAAACGTTCAACTTCAGCTTCTTCAGCGTTACTGGTTGGGGCATAGACTTGGATAACTGTGATAAAATTATCATTCTGTCATTTTTGAGGTTGCATCCAAGTACAGCATTTCGGACTCTGTTGACCATGATGGCTACTCTATTTCTTCTGAGGGATTCCTGCCCGCAGTAGGAGATATAATGGTCATCTGAGTTAAACTCATCCATTCCAGGCCATTTTAGTTCGCTGATTCCTAGAATGTCGACGTTCACCCTTGCCATCTCTTGCTTGACCACTTCCAATTTGCCTTTATTCATGGACCTGACATTCCAGGTTCCTATGCAATATTGCACTTTACAGCATCGGATCTTGCTTCTATCACCCGTCACAGCCACAGCTGGGTACCGTTTTTTTGCTTTGGCTCCATCCCTTCATTCTTTCTGGAGTTATTTCTCCACTGATCTCCAGTAGCATATTGGGCACCTAATAACCTGGGGAGTTCCTCTTTTGTTATCCTATCATTTTGCCTTTTTATACTGTTCATGGGGTCCTCAAGACAAGATACTGAAGTGGCTTGCCATTTCCTTCTCCAGTGGACCACATTTTGTCAGACCTCTCCACCATGACCCGCCCATCTTGGGTTGTCCCGCAGGCATGGCTTGGTTTCACTGAGTTAGACAAGGCTGTGGTCCTAGTTTGATTAGATTGACTAGTTTTCTGTGAGTATGGTTTCAGTGTGTCTGCCCTCTGATGCCCTCTTGCAACACCTACCATCCTACTTGGGTTTCTCTTACCTTGGCCGTGGGGTTTCTCTTACCTTGGCCGTGGGGTTTCTCTTACCTTGGCTGTGGGGTTTCTCTTCACGGCTGCTCCAGCAAAGCACAGCCGCTGCTCCTTACCTTGGACAAGGGGTATCTCCTTACTGCCACCGTTCCTGACCTTCACTGTTGGATGAGAGTCTTAATTAGCACAGGGCTTTTCTCATTATTGAGTCAATGATTGCCACCAGGCCTCCATATCCTTAGGCACCTGGGAATATATTAATCAATGTATTTGGAATATAGAAAAGGAAATATAGTAGTTTTTGATGTTAGAAATATTAGACTTTTTGAGTTAATGAATTTTCTCTTTGTTATAGATCACTGTACTTTGTTATAAATCACTGTGTCCTTGCTATGTGAAAATGTAACTTTATCACTATCTTAAGACTAAGTAGATCTTAAGGGGAACATTGGTGAAAGGATTTTCATTTGTTGGGCTGATGATTTGCTGCTAAATCTCCATATTCCTTGCCTTTATAATAAATATAACTAGCATATAGGAGAAATAAGTATTAACCTTTAAGATTGATCATGTTAACCTTGGGTTAAATAAATTCCTTTCTTGATTGTAACTCACTACACCCTCACCCTATAGGAACACAACTTTATTTGGAGGGTGGTGCCTGGCTTAAGAAAAATCACCCTTGGAAAAAATAAGTTTTTTGGTTATCAGAAAGAAAGGGTTGTAAATGTCAGCAGGCAGAAATGGCCTGAAGATGATGTATAAACCCCTAAGACCTTTTTTTAATGTGAAGCACCTGATTTTGATAAAGGTCAGGACTGCTGACCCCAGCGTGACTCTGTATTCATCCCTATATGTAACAAAAGGTATATAAGAAAACTTGAAAAATAAAGAAATGGGATCAGTTCCTGGAAAGACTGACTCCTCCATGTCGTTCTTTCTTGTTCTCCATTTTTCTGGCTGAATTCCCATCTGGAGCATGGATGCTATTCCATGCAAACCAAGTTATTCAGCATCTTTTTCTCCACTAATTTTCCTACTACACTATCCGTTTCTAATCTCTCTATATATCTGTAATTAAATATGGATTTTTCCAAGGACACCGACTCCATCCCTACCTTCGAATCACCCTGGATCCACCGGGGCTGGACCCCAGCATGTGACTGAGACTAATTCACAGTGTTCTGTCATTAAATAATGAATAGAATGAACACAGGGTTTATGATATCACTGACAGACAAGCTATGCATGTACCTTGATTCCTCATCTTGAGTAGGCTGCTTCAGCTGTTAGACTGACACGCTTCCATTTTGACCATGTTCCTCCTATGAAATTACCCAGGAAACTAGTAACCTGACTCTTGGAAAAGCTCCTTAATAGTGCCATCTAATTTGACATCACTTTGAGCCTGCATAAAATAGCCTTTTGTCCAAAGCAGTGACTTACCTATGGTCCTCTTTCTGGACTCTGTGCTCCTACAGGGCAAGCTATGTCCATCCCTCTTCACTGAGTACTAGCCCTACTCAGCAGATGCTCCTCTCTGTCTCTGTAAAACTTTGCAAGCCCCCGGCTCATCACCCCATGTCACGGCGTGGAATGTGGTATGCTGGGCAGGCTCCTGGCTGGGGATCTGGGGCCTTGAATTCCTAACATTCTGGGGCAACTGGGCAAATCCTACCCCACCCTGTACCTCAGTCAGGTAAAGTTCAGAGAACTGCAAACCCTGACAGAACCAAACCAGCCATGAGGGTGTAAGCTCAACCAGTAGAAGCACCTGCCCCTCCATGAGTCCATCCTGCTAGGCTCTCTTACCCTGAGAGGTGGGATAAGCTGGTTGCCCCTCCTGCCCATGCCTCTGGAGTGAATTATCCTTTTCACAGTCCTCCTCCAGCCCATGCCCTCACCCCGGACAGCAGGTGCAGGAGGAGCCCCAAGCCTGGCTCCACACTGACTTGCTAGGCGGCCACCATCCCCTCCGGACCTCAGTTTCTCCATCTGTAAAATGAGGGATTATAGGAGATCACCTCTGGGCCCCCTGTGGCTCAGACATTCTCTGGTTGTCAGCAGCAAGAGAAAGAACAGGCAGCATCATTCCCACCTGAGATTGTGGGGCCACAGAGCAGGCACCCCAGGCAGTTTGGATCTCCAGAAGGTTCTAGAAGGGCTGGAGAAGGGGCCTGGGCACAACACTGACCCCACCCAGTGCTGCCTTCAGGGGCCCAGGGTCTCTGGGCGGCCAGTTTGGGAAGGTCCAGGCCTGGGGTTAGAGTTGATGAGAGGGTAGGGGAAGGCCTTGGAGAACAGCTTGAGTAAAGGCATGGAAGAGGGGAGCAAGGCATGCAGCTTGGGAGGGCAGACCACTGCGGGGCAGGAGGGCAAGGTGGGGCCTGCTCACAGCAGGTCTTCCATGCCAAGCCGAGGAGCTCAACTGAGCACAACTGGGAGCTGAGGGAGGGTTCACCACAGGAAGGGGCAGGCGTGGCCAGACTTATGCTTTAGTATGGTCACTCTGACTGGAGCATGGGGAGCGGGTAGCAGAGGCTGGGAAACCAGTGAAGAGGCCACCACATTGGTCTTGGAGGAAAAGATGGGCATCAGGATGAAAGCAGGGGCCCTAATGGAGTGGGGGAATGGATGGATGTCGGGGACACTTAGAAGGGAGGCTGATGAAATGGCTCTGACTGGCTCTGGGCTTGGGGCCCCAAATTCCTCCCAAAGCATGAACAGAAATCTTCCAGGTGGGGAATCTGAAACCCAGGTTACGAGCAGCAGGAGGGTGGGGACATCGGTCCGGAAGCCAGGTGTCTGGCAGCCAGCCCCAGCCCCTCTCCCACAGCAACACAAATTATAGAGGTGAAACTGGGCTCTGCAGTCTCCTCGGGCCTCAGACACCAAGCCAGGCTCAGGCATGTGGAGCATCAGGGGCCAGAGCAGCTTCTTCATATTTGGCAGGATTTCAGCTTTTTTTTTTTTTTTTTTTGCCTTCCTACAACAGGCAGTCTTCCAGTGCTGATGCTTAAAGGCTGCCTATAGTCCAACTCAACCCCCTCAGTCTTTTACAAGGAGAAAGCACATAGCTCAGAGGCAAAGAGAACCACCTAAAGCCACACAGCAAGGTAGTAGCCCAGACCTTCCCAAATCCCAGAATAGCTCTCACATACTCTGGTAATAAAACCCAGAAGCATGAAAACCTGGGCCTGATTAAGGAAGAATCTGAACCAAGATCATCAGAAGTGGATGGCAGAAGCAAGACCTCGGGCCTGGGTCAGACCCCTGGGGCCAGGGCAGCAGCCAACTCACTGCTTCTCCTGCTGTGTGCCGCCTCCATGGCTGCAGTCCTGTGAGGAAGTCTGTGCCCTGACTCCATCCCCAGCCGTCACGGTGCCCCCATCTGTCTTGCTGGGGCCGGTATGGGGATGTCTCCAGGCTGCCTTCAATTATGAGCCAATAAATATGAGATGTGCTCGGCGAGGAGGGGCTGCTGGGGCTGCCAGTCCCACCCCTGCCACTCTCCCGCCAGCCTCTGCACCGAGGAAGATTGGATTTTGTATCGTTCATTTTTTATCTCCAGTCCATGTCGGATGGGGAGATAGAGGGCATGGGCATTAGATAATTTTATCCTTCCCCCACAGTCAGGTACAGCACTGAGATGGGGTGTGTGGTGGCCTTGGATAGCCTGCTGTCCTCCCAGGGGGAGATCCCCCATCCCAAGTGGTCAGCCCTGGGCTATTGTCTCTGCTGAGGCAAAATGACGTGCCTAGAGGAAAGAGCCCTGGGTAGGAAGACAAAGGACCTAGGTTCAAGCCTTGGCCTTGCTGCTGACCCATTCTGGGACCTTGGGCAAATCTCTGCAGATACTCTGTTCCTTCTCTACACCAAGCCCTGTGCTGGCAGATAGGGGCCACAAAGAAACATCAGAACTGCTCCCTGCCCTCAAGGAGCTGGTAGTTGAACTCCAAATAAATAGACATCCATGGAGGGGTGGCAGTCACTGGCAGTGGTGTGAAGGATGAGGATCTGCCAGAAAGGAGTGAGGGAAGGGGGAGAAACAGGATGTTCAGGCAGAGGCAGAGGTACCTGCTTGAATGAAACCAAGCAGAACACAGTGATACTTAGAGACCCGTGAGAGTGGGTGAAACAAAAGGTAGGTGGAACAGGGGAGAGAAGAGTTTTCAGTAGGTAAGATCAGATTTTCATTTTAGAAAAATCTCCTCAACAACTGTGAAAAGCAGATTTCAGGGGGTGGTGATGGAGAATGAAGGCAGAGAGTTCAGTGAGGAGGCTGATGCAATGGTCCAAGAGAGAGAAGATGATGTCCTAGATTAGAGCAATAACAGAGAAGCCAGAAAAAATAATTATCATCATTATGATGAATACTTACCATGGAACAAGCACAGCACTAGGTATTTACATCACTGTTTCTAATCCTCACAACTCTCCAAAGTAGGCTATTATTCCCATTTTGTAGATAAGGAAATTAAGCCTTGGGTAAATTAAAAGAGAGTTGCTTGAAGTCACATAGCCAATAAGTAACAAAGACAGGATTTTGACCCAGGTGTGCCCAGCCCCGCTCTTTCTACTGTGTTCTACTTCCTAAAAAGGAAGGCACAGCTTCCAGAGAGGCTAAGAGTGCATAGAATCCATCAGATTTTTTGATTGTTTAGATGTGGAAAACTAAGGACAGAGAGATTTGAGAAAATGTGCAGGTTTCTGGCCAAGGAAGCTGGGTGAATAGAGGGAGTGTGGGAGGAGCTGGTTTGGGCACAGTGGATGGGGTTTCAGCTCAGCTCAGTTCAGTCACTCAGTCGTGTCTGACTCTTTGTGACCCCATGGACCACAGCACACCAGGCCTCCCTGCCCATCACCAACCCCCCGGAGTTTACCCAAACTCATGTCCATTGAGTCAGTGATGCCATTCAACCATCTCATCCTCTGTCATCCCCTTCTCCTCCTGCCTTTAATCTTTCCCAGCATCAGGGTCTTTTCTAGTGAGTCAGTTCTTCACATAAGGTGGCCAAAGTACTGGAGTTTCAGCTTCAGCATCAGTCCTTCCAATGAATATTCAGGACTGATCTCCTTTAGGACTGACTGGTTTGATCTCCTTTCAATGCAAGGGACTCTCAAGAGTCTTCTCCAACACCACAGTTCAAAAGCATCAGTTCTTCTGCACTCAGATTTCTTTATAGTCCAACTCTCACATCCATACAGGACCACTGGAAAAACCATAGCCTTGACTAGATGGACCTTTGTTGGCAAAGTAATGTCTCTGTTTTTTAATATGCTGTCTAGGTTGGTCATAACTTTTCTTTTAAGGAGTAAGCTTCTTTTAGTTTCATGGCTGCAGTCACCATCTGCAGTGATTTTGGAGCCCAAAATATTAAGTCAGCCACTGTTTCCCCATCTTTTTGCCATGAAGTGATGGGACCGGATGCCATGATGTTAGTTTTCTGAATGTTGAGCTTTAAGCTAACTTTTTCACTTTCCTCTTTCACTTTTATCAAGAGGCTCTTTAGTTCTTCTTTTTCTGCCATAAGGGACAGGGTTTGGTGGTTGGATTAGAGGTCAGCTTGATATCTGGATATGGAGTCAAGTTCTACCCAGGGGACAGAGATTTATTTGGGAATTGTCAACAAATAGATGGTCAGTTGAGTAGGCTAGGTCATTATAGGGAATTGTACAGCAAATGGAAGATTGAGACTGGAACTTTGGAGAATTCCAACTCCTAGAGGATGAGCAGCAGGAGGACATATAGGGAATCAAAGTGGTACAATATGAGGTCAGCCCAGGAGCAACAGAATTACTTCAGGAAGGCAAAGAGTAAGTGACTCCTGATGTTGCGAACTAGTTGGTAAGGTGAAAGCTAAAAATGGGTTTAGGGAGCCGCAGAGAGCAGACATTTTGAACCTTGCAAAGTAGTCTTCATGGGCACAGTGTTACCAAATGATAGGAGGGGCCTGTGCACATCCTACCCTTGGCCCTGAGAGCATTTATTGACCCCTGGTACACTAGTGCATCCTAACCAAATTCTCCCAGAAATCCTGAGTCAGATGAGGAAAGCAGTATTGTTAGGAAGGGAGGTAGAGGAGATATGTGAACAGAAGAAAAAAGAAGATTGAAGGAGCAAGAGAGAAAGGTTGAGAAATGCATGTGAATGCATTACTGTAATGCATACTGTTAGAGAAGTGTGATAAATGAGAACCCACCAAGAAGAAAAGGAGACTTTATTTTGATCCCACTTTCTAATAAAATTGTAGTTATCAAGGAAGAAGCCATAGCCCACCATAGCTGAATGTTAAATGAGTAAAGAAGAGAACTATGTGTAGTAAGGAAAGTAGAATAGTACAAGTGTTAGTTGTTGCCATTAAAAACATTTGGGCTGTTGCTTTACACTTGAGTGACATGTTGACTAGGTATAATATTATAGTGCATGTGGACAGAAAAGCAAAACTCCAGTTGGATAAAAAGATTTTGACTCAAGGGTCGTCATCAACTGGGTTGTACCAAAGTACTCAGCATTTGCCTTTGCTCTTCCAATTTCGATGAAAAATTTGTTGGGGAACTATTGCAGGCGTAACATGTTTTGCCATTTATGTAGCTGATTTCATGTTTGACTGACAGGGTTTTTTAGGCTGTTGATAGGGATAGTTCCCCCCCACAAAGGTAGGGGTAAAATCTCCACATGCTTAGGGCAGTTTGATCGAGTGGGAGAGGTGGAAGCTAGTGTGAAGAGGGATGAGGAAGTACAGACAGACAGCAAGTGGAGAAACTCAAGAAAATGGGTTGTGCCACTGTAATGAAGAAAGAAATAGGAATAGCTATAGAGCAACGTGGAACGGAAGATATTTTTGAGACGGGGAAGTCACAAACACATTGAATGCTAAGGAGTCAGTGGAGAGAGAGCTTAAAGAGGGGGAGGAGTGATTTATGGAATCAGTTCTTAGAGGAAGTGGGCAGAAAATGGGCTCCAGGACCTTGAACCAGAGGACGGACAGCTCTGTGGCCACTCTGCTATATAGCACAGTGGTTAAGCTCGAGGTCTATAGGGAGATGGTCTCGTTTTGAAGCATGCATCATCAGGATGGCTTGACTTTTTTCAAGTTATTTAACCTAAGGCAGAAGTGTCAGTTCCTTGTTTCCAAAATGGGGATACTAACAATTCCTGTCTGACAAAGTTACTATGAAGATCAAATGAGTTGCTACATGCCAAGTGCTTAGAACAATGCCTGGCACATATTAAGAGCTTCACGAAAGATAGCTGTTAGTGGTCAACACAAATTAGCTATTAGCTAACTCATCTTGTAAGATAGAGAGAAGTGGGGAGAGATGGGTGTGGCCTGCGGCAACTCCGCTTGGAAGGAAGGAAAGATGATAGAGCTCACAGCAGCAGCTCTGCTCTTGGGCCAAGGATTTGGAGTTAGACTCATACCAGCCAAACCTTGGTGTTTTCACCTGGATGGGGCTCCATCTCAAGAGGGATTTGACGAATTCATAAGCACAGGGCCAGGCACTTGGAGGTGTTCAGGGAATGGTAACAACTTACAGTGATAACCCTCCACCTTCCCAAGACATAGACCTGGACAGGAGGCCTGCTGAGAGGGAGAACAGAGTTGGGGTTGGAGCTTTATGTGCAAGGTTTGCTGGGGTGCAGGATGAGGAGTGCTGAGTGCTGCAGAGGGTCTGGATCAAACAATCACCTCATCCCAGGTCCAGCCTGACCAGGAGAGGAAGAGAGGCCAAGAAGAGCTGCAGGGGGTAGGGGGTCTGAGGCTAGAGGTCTCCAGGAAAGTGAAAGCAAAAGGAAGGGGCCAGGAGAAAGGTCTGTGGTGTGACAGGATTTCTGAGTGTTATTCAGTCAAACTTCTGGGCACTTTCAGTACACCGGGTGCCAGGTACAATACTTTACACACCTGAGTGCATCAGACCCTCAGTGCTCATCCATTGGAAGCCTGTCGGCCCAGGCACCCATCCCTCCCACAGATCTAGGAGGGCCACATGACCTCAGATCACGTGCAGACCATGAACAGTTCTGCAGTCATTGGCAAGGTTGGGCAGGACAGATGAGCAGGGACAGTCAGATCCCCTCTGTCATGCACATGAATTGTGAAGGGTAAGGAGAATCCAGTGATAAGTGAAGATGGCAATGGAGCCCAGTGGGAGGAAACATGGAGTTGACTTGTAGCCTTGAGAGGTCATGTGGAAACAAAGGTCATGGGAGAGCAGGACCTCTGAGGAAGAAGCTGTGGGCAGAGAGGAGAGGGGTGAACTTAGCTTTAGGAGTAGTGGAGGTAAGAGAGGGTGGGGAGAGGCACGATCCCCTAGTGGCTCTGTCCTTCCCAAGGTCTGGGTCTGATTCCAGGCCCCAGGGCTTTCTTCTTCTTCAACTCCCTTTTTCTGAATAAGTTCAAGCATTTTTCTGTTCTTTGCAGCTGAAGAAATCCAAATAAAGTATCAATATATTCCCATTTTACAGATGGGAATACTAAAGTTGAGGTGGGAAATGACTTTTGAAAGTCCATAATTGGTTGGCTAGGTGGCAGAGCTGGAATTAGGATCCAGGCAACTTCCTTCTCCAGAGCCCACTCCTCCTCCTTTCTTAGCCCCCAGGAAACCGGGACCCATTCTCTTCATTCCTAGCTCTTTTCCCCAGACCCTGTTGCTCCTTAAAGTCCAGAGTCCTGCTGAGCAGGGTCAGATGCTAGCAAGAGGCCTTCCTGGTTGAGAGGGACGGCTGCACTCAGGACTGATTGGCTCCCCAGTCTGCCTTCCCCTCAGGGCCTCTTCTTAGGCTCCCTCAACCCCTCGTCCCTTTTGAGGCTCCCCATCCCACTGGGGACCTTGGCATTCATTCAGAGAGCACCCGCAGTGACTGGGCATCAAACTTTAGGGCTCTGGGGAGAGGATGAAAGGGCTTGCAGGATACAGGCGGAGGGATAAGGGCCAGATCTGAGCAGTGGGGTGAGAATAAGTTCCCCTGGAGTGGGTGCCAAGTCTATATAAGGCCCAGGAATCTCCTTAGATCTTCACAATTTCCTAGCAAAGTCAACAACATCATTGTCCCCCTTTCACAGCTGGAGAAACTGAGGCTTAGAGATACGAAGTCCTTCCCAAGGCTACATAACCAGTAAGAGACCAAGCTGGGATTTGCTCTCTGGCCTCCTAAGTCCAGGTCCAGGCACCTCCTGCATAGCTGCCTGTTTTCCCCAGAATCAGCTTCACCCAGAAAAGAGCTCTCCCCCTGCTCTGCTCTGGAACAGCTGTGGCTCTGGGTCTCAGCTGAGTGGGGAGGGGGCCACTGGATTTCTGAGGTTCCCCCGCCTGCTCTTTCAGTGGGCTACAGGCTCCACAGCCAGGCATCATCCAGGCCACTCCCCCTCCTCCCTAATAATTAATCTCCAGCCAACAGTCCCAGCTGCAGTGGTTTCATCATCCAATTACCGGAGTTGCTGGCACAATAAATCTTGGTCACACAAATGCAGGCAAATCTGCAGCTATTTTCATGGCCATTACTGTGCATAGGACATTGGGACTCAGGTCATTTGCCTTTCTGACGCAGAGAGCTGCTCCCCACCCCCAGCCCCATCTTTCCTGTCAGCTTTCATTTCTCATTGGTGGCTGCCCCTCCTCCTCTGCATCCCCTTCTAACCATCATCCCCCTAAGCACGCAGTCTTTCTTCCCCTCTCCTATCCACAGTCAGTGGGGCCAAGATTAGAAGACTGAGGGCATCCATCCTAGCCAGCAGTGATGAAAGGAACACAGAGCTGAATTCCAGGAAGGACTCAAAGGACTCCCTCCCAGTTCTTCTTGGCCACAGACAGGCATGGAAGGAGACCACAGCAATTCCCAGGCTCCACACAAAGAACACACAGGTTACAACAGGGGAGGAGGGATCCATGGACTGTTCAGATGACCTCAGATCACATAAGGGTGACACCATCCATAGAAGAGGTCGTGTGTGGGGCCTCTGACAGAATCAAAGGAAAACTCAACCATCATCTATGAATGAAGTCTTAGCAACAGAGGGGAAAGAACGCTGTTCCAAGAAAACCACGCCTATCATCTCTCAACTGATGATAGTTGTGTAGATCCACCAGTCTCAAACAGGAGTGAAGCAGATCTTTTGCTCATGTACACCCCAAACTCCCTCCTCTAGAAAGCCACCGCCCTTCTCAGGGCATCTGTTTTTCCTTGGGGAAACAGAGTTAATGAGTGATGCCTCAGGACAGTTTTGAAAGACTGGCTGAGACTGCTGCTGGGTCAGCGCCACCAGGCAGTGCTGTTTAAGATTCCAGGTTGTCTGTGCTCCGCGGGGAGCTGGGGGAGATTGCCACCTGCTGGTCAGTGTTGGCAATGCCATGGAGCAACAGTCAAAATTCTGGTCTGGGCGTCCCAGGAGTAGATCCAGGCTTGACTTTAACTGTATGACTTTGGGCAAGTCACTGCCACCCTTTGAATCTCACTTGTTCTCATCTAAAATGTGGCATAATGATGCCAGCCTTGCAAGGTCATGGTGAGCATCAAACTAAGCTGCACTAATGTACCTCACTTGGGCAGGCCACTCAGTAAAGGTTTGATATACCTGGATCTTGTCCTAACCAGACTCAGAGCAAGGGTCAGCCCCAGTAGACAGAATAGGAGGTGAGTGCCCCATATTCAGATGCAAGGCAAGCGTATCCCAGGCCCAGGTCAACCTTTCTCAGGCATAGCAAGGAGGAGAGCCAGCTCTTGGCCCCAACATCCACCAGAGGAGCCAGGCATGGATTCCCCAGCCCAGAGCTCTCAGGCAGCCATGCTCAGGCCAGTCTCAGACACCCAAACCCAGGATTTCCCAGGACCACCTGTACTAATTAGAAAGCGTTGCATCCTCTGGGCAGTAGAAGCCTGACAGGTCCATGGACTGGATTGCAGGCCCCATTTGCTTCTCAGAGAAGCACTTTTGTATGATACACCAAAAGCAGCAAGACTGCCCAGAGACAGCATTTACTTGGGATGCTGACCCTAAAACCCATCTGCCCCTAGCTGACAGGACCAGCCTCAGCTCCCCAGCAGGTATTGTAAGTATGTCTGCAGCTGCGGACCCTTTGTCAGGCCCCATCTGGCTCAGAGAAGTCTGGATGAGGTTTCTGCCCTCCATCTCCAACTCCTGAAGCACTGGGCTACTCACTGGCCTGGGAAGCAAACATGGAACCCTACCCCAAGCCCTGTCGTACTCTCCTGAGAGTTTGTCTTGCCACTCACACTGTTCACTGAACCCAGCGTAGGTAAGGCGCGACCAGGGAAGCTGGAAAAAGACTTGAGGAGCTGTGGGGACTACAGACATCTTTATTCTCTCTGGGCAGCAGCAGCAGCTGCAGGGAGTCTTCAAAACTTACTGATATACTAAGACAGACAAAAGTGGTCCATGGACAAGTGGGTGTGCAGGCCCAGTGCTACCAAGGTCAGCATCAGCAATATCGTTGTTTACAGAACATAAGGTATGAGGCTGTGAGAGAGTGGGGCAAGAGAGCCTGACTGACACATGTTGTCAGTTAATTTCCCCACAGTCCAGCCCCCTCAGGGTCTTCTGTCCCACTGTTTACAAAGGCTCGGCCCTCTGCGGCTTTTTTCTGGCACACATCGCCGCTGCTTGCATCCACATTCCACAACAGTGAAGGCTATGACAACCAACCACTAGAGCGCAGGCTACACACCCAATACAGAGCAAAACCCAACGCCAGGCACTGGCCAGGCTGGCCACCACTCCTGCAGTTAGTCTCCAGTAAGGCATTGCAGGCCATGGATTTCTTACATCCTGTGGCTCCACACAGAGCAGAACAGGGAACTCATAAAAGACCACAGGGAGTGTACAAATGCACCTTTCAAAACTGAAGCAGCTCCCTGTGGTCCTGGCCAGGTGACATGCACACAAGGGGACTATGTGCTTGTCACCCAGGGTACAATCTGAAAGTCTTGTTGCAGCCCCTGCCCCCACGGGACTAGGAGAATTACCCACCGCATGTGGGGTGCCTTTATCGTCCATCGCCAAGTCCAGTCCACCATCTGTCCTTGTGCAATCTCCGTCAGGACTGACAACAGGATATAACCATGGGTTCTGTAGCCAGGCTTTAGGAGAATATCTGTTGTTGCCACCTGCAGTTGTATCAGTGCAGCAGCACGATGCAGAAGAGCCTCCACAGGGGCAACTCCACTCTTGCATGATTTTTCATTGAGAACCTGTAAATGCATAGGCGTCAGGTCCACTCCTTCAAGGAGTCGGGATCAATAGAGAGCTGTAAGCCTTGTTTTAACAAACCATTATATCACTCAGTCATACCCACTGCCTCTGGGTGATCATCAGTCAGTCAGTTCAGTTCAGTCACTCAGTTGTGTCTGACTCTTTGCGACCCCATGGACTGCAGCACGCCAGGTTTCCCTGTCCATCACCAACTCCTGGAGCTTGCTCAAACTCATGTCCATCAAGTTGGGGATGCTATCCAACCATTTCATCCTCTGTCATCCCCTTCTCTTCCTGCTTTCAATCTTTCCCAGCATCAGTTCTTTTCCAGTGAGTCAGTTCTTCATATCAGGTGGCCCAAGTATTGCAGCTTTAGCTTCAGCATCAGTCCTTCCAATGAATATTCAGGACTGATTTCCTTTAGGATTGACTGGTTTGATCTCCTTTCAGTGCAAGGAACTCTCAAGAGTCTTCTCCAACACAACAGCTCAAAAACATCAATTCTTCAGTCCTTAGCTTTCTTTATAGTCCAACTCTCACATCCATACAGGACTACTGGGAAAACCATAGCTCTGACTAGAAGGACCTTTGCCTGTGGGTGATACAGGACATGCAATACCCCTTGAATTCCCAGCCTCTGTACCCAGTCCCAGACTTCCTTTCTGGTGAAATGGGTACCCTGGCCACTCTCTATAATCAGAGGATGGCCATACATGGCTGTCAGGTAGTCAAGCACCTTAAGTGTACAGTGTTGGTACTGGTACAGCAGCCTTGCAAGGCCAGACAAACAGAAAACCAGTAGCTGTATCTACAGCTGTTAAAGTGAAGCTGGCATTCTCTGATAATGGCAGAGGCCCTACAAAATCCACTTGCCATTGAATCAAAGGAACTTTCCCCCTCACCACCTGTCCAATGGTGGCTGCCAGCCTGTAGGGGTGAAGAGCTTCCCAGGCACATATGGGACAATCATGGCAGGCACTTGCTATTTCTCTTCAAGAAATAGGAAGATCCCACCCTTTGGCAATGGCTCACATGGTTTTTGTCCCTGCATGATGTAGGCATCAGTGTAGCCAAGCCGTCACCTCATTAGGTTACACTTTTTAAAATCTGAGGATATAACCTTTACAGTACACTGTCTACATCAGGACACAGCTTTTTTACATCTGCAAAAGAATCAGAGATTAGTAGCACATCATCAATGTAATGAAAGAGTTTCACTGAGGCAGTGCAGTTCCATGCTTCTAAATCTCTTGCAACCAGCCCATGACAGATTGTTGGGCAACAGATTGTTGGCCCATGACAGATATCCTTGGGGAAGGACCTGGAACGTCCACTGACACCCTTCCCAAGAGAACGCAAACTGGTCTTGACTCTCAGCAGCTATAGCTATTGGAGAAAAAAGCATTAGCTCAGCCTATCACATAGTGATAAGTGCCCAGCGCTGTAGTTAACTGGTCCATCAAGTCGTGGATCGACGGCAGTACCACTTTAATAGTTCCCTGTAGTCCACAGTCATCCACCAAGAGCCATCAGGCTTCCCTACAAGCCACACAGGGAGTTGAGTGGGCTCTGTGCAGGACGTACAATGTCCACTTTTGCCAGCTCAGCATTGGTGGCACCTATTTCTTTGTGGCCACCTGATAGACAATATTGTCTGACAGCCACTGCCCTCCAGGGTTTCAGCAACACCTATGGGGGATACTTTGCATATCTTCTCATGACTGCCTTCACAACACACACTTGGAGATGGAATTCTTCCACAGATATCCACAACACAAAACCTTTTAAGACATCTGTCCCCCAAATATATTCTGGAACTGGGGACATGTACACAGTGTACACTTACACAGGAAGTCACCCAATTTCCAATGGCAAGGACACAGCCTTTACTTCAATGTTTTGGCCACCATAGCCCTCAATATATGCACTGTGGCCATTAAACTGCTCTGGTTTGCCATGTACCAGGCTGCATTCAGCACCAATGTCAACCATTACTCTTTGTACACTGGTCAGTGACCAGTGAATTGCAAGTTCCACATGGGGTCTTTGGTCCCCACTTGGGCTCTCTGGGTGGGTACCTTTGCTTGAGCCCTGTTCAGAACAGAACAGGGCATCAGCAGAGACATCTCCAGTTGGCATAAAGTCCTCTATCTGAACTCCCCGTACCTCATGCTGTGGGCGCTTTTCACATTTAGTAAACTGCTGCTCCAGTCTCAATTGCTTCCATAGCTCTAGGAATACACCATTAGGTTGCTTATCAATTTTATTTCTGTCAAGTCCTGCTGCTAGAGAATCAGCCCACATTTGCACCTGTGTCACCCAGGTGGGGCCTTTGCCAGCTCAGCTGCCCTTTAAGGTTTTCACAATCCTAACCCCTTTAGCCTGCAACAGCCCCTTTGTGTTTCTCAAGCTAGCCAGATGGGGCACCCCACATAGGGTGTAAATATAGCAGGTAGGGATGCAAAGAGATGGGCGAAGCATTGGTTAAACCAGCGTCTCACATACAGCTGGTAAAATGCTCATCTGGGCTCTGGGCATTTAGGTTAAACATCGCCTGTCTCATGCCCCATTCTCTCACCACTTGGGTTAAGTAGGCATAAGTATGCTATTTACTCACGATATCCAGGAACTCTCCCTCTTTCATCCACACTGTGCAGATGGCAGCACTGATCCATTTCATCAGACTGTGTGTTAGATGAGGTACACCCTGCATGGTTTGCCTGACATCTCAGTCTGAGACATCATAGTCCCCAAGGTCATCTAGCTCTTGTTCTAGCATCAGTACCTGCTCTAGTTCCTCTGCACATCTCTGCAGTTTGCACACTTGTGCAGCATCACAGAGAGCCAAACACAGGCAATAAAATCCACCCCATAGTGTCAGCCTAGGTAGTGCGCACTGCTTTATCCAGCAAGCAAAAGTTTGCCACTTGTAACACCTTTACAATACTCTTTGTGCACTCGCGCAGCTTCATAGAAAGCGTTCTCCATGTTCACCTTCAAGGTAGTCAACAGAATCCACCCCATGGTGTCAGTGGCCATACATGCTGCTTTATCCTGCAAGCGAGAGCTCGCTACTTGTAAGGCTTTTTCAATACTCTTTGTGTACTCACACGGCATCAGGAAGAGCATTGTCTATGTTCGCCTTCAAAGCAGTCAATAAAATCCACCTCACTATGTTAGCACCAGTGCACATATGCTGTTTTATCTGGCAAGGGAAAGCTCACCGCCCAAATGTCTTTTCAGTATTATCTGGGGACCCATTCACTGCCTCCCAGTCTCCCATCGGGGCCAACACCAAGAGGACCATGGCCACCAGGTACCACATGTTCTGTGGTGGCCGCTGGCTTCCTCCTTCCATTGGAGCCTCAGGCTCCCCTACTTGCTGGGTGAAGATATCTTTATTCTCTCCAGGCAGCAGCAGCAGCTGCAGGGAATCTTAAAAAACTACTGATATACTAAGACAGACAAGAGTGGTCCATGGCCAAGTAGGTGTGCAGGCCCAGTGCTACCAAGGTCAGCAATATCATTGTTTACAGAACATAAGGTATTAGGCCGTGAGAGAGTGGGGCAAGAGAGCCTGACTGACGCTGTGTTGTCAGTTAATTTCTCCACAGAGTTGTAAGAAAGTCATTACTCTTCTGCATAAGAGAATCCTCACATAAGATGGAAGGCGATTGAAGCCCAAGATTGAGCTTCCCTTTTAAGTCTTCTCACTGATTCCTGCTGCCACCACTCTGCTGGCCTTTGGGAGCCTGGCTTTCTACTTTCAAGGCTTCAGGTCAAATGTCTTAAACCAACAATTCTTCAGCGTCAATAGCCCAGTGAAAGCGAGGATGCAATGTTAGATCAAGCTTTAGGGAAGTAACAGCACAAAACATGGCATGAACCTGGCTTGCTGGAATGGCAAAGAAGGTGTTCCTCAGCTCTAGCCTGAGAGCCACTTAATGGCACCTCCCTGAATCCAGGGTTCACTTTAATTTGAGCTACCAGGGATCATCCTCTGGATCACTTGGATGCCATGAAATCTCAACCAAAGGCATGAGGTCAGGAAAGGCATGAGTGTCTTATCCTGCCTAAGCTCCCTCCCTCTTTGAGTTCCCAATTTTGGAGAATCTCTATTTCTCTAAGTAATTGAAACTGGAATCGTCATTAATTCATTCATTCAATGAGTATTTATTGAGTACCTACTATGCTGGGGATAGAATCATATAAGGAACAAATGAGCATGGTACCTTCCACTCAAAGCTCATATCTGTCCATAGGACTTGGCCTTTACATGAAGTCAATGGCCTAGAACCATCATTCAGCTTCAGTAATACGAATGTGAGCTTTTAAGCCAGGCACAGAGTAGCGGATGGGTGCTGCTGCTTCCTGACCATTTTCCAACGTCTTGACCTAAAAGAAATCTGGGTCTGAGGCCCCTGAGGAGAGGGAGTTAGAGAGTGGTAATGGGAAACACTAAGGAGGACCTTTGCCTTATGGCCACAAACAGCGGGACCAGCAAGGGCAGAACATGACAGTTCAGACCGATACAGGGTCGGATTGCCGTCTGACTGATGGGTACTACATGAACAGTAGCACTCAGTTCAGTTCAGTCCAGGGAAGTCACTCAGTCGTGTCTGACTCTTTGCGACCCCATGGACTGCAGCACACCAAGCTTCCCTATCACCAACACCCGGAGCTTGCTCAAACTCATGTCCACTAAGTCGGTGATGCCATCCAACCATCTCATCCTCTGTCGTCCCTTTCTCCTCCTACCTTCAGTCTTTTCTAGCATCAGGGTCTTTTCCAGTGAATCAGATCTTTGCATCAAGTGGCCAAAGTATTGGAGTTTCAGCTTCAGCATCAGTCCTTCCAATGAATATTCAGGACTGATTTCCTTTAGGATTGACTGGTTGGATCTCCTTGCAGTCCAAGGGAACCTCAAGAGTCTTCTCCAACACCACAGTTCAAAAACATCAATTCTTTGACACTCAACTTTCTTTATAGTCCAAATCTCACATCCATACATGACTACTGGAAAAACCATAGCTTTGACTAAATGGACCTTTGTTGGCAAAGTAATGTCTCTGCTTTTTAATATGCTGTTTAGGTTGAACATAGCTCTTCCTCTAAGGAGCAAGTGTCTTTTAATTTCATGGCTACAGTCACATTTGCAGTGATTTTGGAGCCCCCAAAATTAGTCTGTCACTGTTCCACTGTTTCCCCATCTATTTCCCATGAAGTGATAGAACTGGATGCCATGATCTTAAGTTTTCTGAATGTTGAGCTTTAAGCCAACTTTTTCACTCTTCTCTTTCACTTTCATCAAGAGGCTCTTCAGTTCTTTACTTTCTGCCATAAGGGTGGTGTCATCTGTGTATCTGAGGTTATTGATACATCTCCTGGCAATCTTGATTCCAGATTGTGCTTCACCCAGACTGGCATTTCGCATGATATACTCTACATATAAGTTAAATAAGCACTGTGACAGTGTACAGCCTTGAGGTACTCCTTTCCCAATTTGGAACCGGTCTGTTATTCCATGTCCAGTTCTAACTGTTGCTTCTTGACCTGCATACAGATTTCTCAGGAGGCAGGTCAGGTGGCCTGGTATTCCCATCTCTTGAAGAACTTTCCACAGTTTGTTGTGATCCACACAGTCAAAGGCTTTGGTATAGTCAATAAAGCAGCTGTTTTTCTGGCACTCTCTTGCTTCTTCTATGATCCAACAGATGTTGGCACTCTGATCTCTGGTTCCTCTGCCTTTTCTAAATCCAGCTTGAACATGTGGAAGTGCATAGTTCATGTATTGTTGAAGCCTGGCTTGGAGAATTTTGAGCATTACTTTGCTAGCATGTGAGATGAGTGCAGTTGTGCAGTGACACTGACAGTCTCAGTTCCCCACACCCATGGAGCTGGTGCGAGTGTGAGTAGGAGATAGATAAGTAATAGATGAAGAGCTAAGTGCTAACACAGTACTACTCTGGTGAAGAAATTATACTTAAGCTAACTGCCCAGGTTATTCAATGTTTACAAGGCTCAGTTTCCTGCCTGTGGGTAGGAGACAATGTCTTGCCTCCCTGGTTGTTGTGAGGATGAGAGACCATGTATGGAGGTCCAACCACATTGTGCAATGAGCTCACACCTGGCACTATACAGCCCCAGGGACTGGCCTACAGCTGGGAAAGGCAGAGGCAGTATTGCTATCTCCAACTTGTGGCTCAGTCAGAGACCTGCCCATAGGCCCCTGACCTCACTTGGCACTAAGTCAGCTTCACCTGCTATCAGGTTCTATGTTTAGTCATCAAGGGCACATATGCTCTCACTTCTGATTCTATTCCTAGTTGATGACAACAAAATCTATGTTTAGGATGACTCTGGGTCTTGGAAGGCAGCTGCTCTGAAAATTGAGTGTACTGGAAAGTAATTTCCAGTTAGACCCAGGCTCCCAAGGAGAGAAACAAATGTACTTCTCCTGGTTGAAATAGAAGACCTTTGGTTTAAGAGGCTATTCTAGACATCCTGTTACTACAGGGATCATCACCACCAGGCTCTCACTAGCTGCTTAATGCTCACCATGTTCCAGGGACTTAAGAGGCACCATCTCTGCCTCACATTAACCTACAAGGTTAGCATCACCCATTGTTCTGCCCCTTATTTGCCATATGACAGCAATATAGGTTTAGAATCAGGTCTGACTTCATCACTTACAGGTGTGAGACATTGGGCTATATTATGTAATTGTTGAATTAAATGAAAACGTATGTATAACTAAAAGCACATAGTAAGTACTTTGTGTTACTCCCCTCACATCTTTCCTCTACTGTGCTATGCCTAATCCTGTGGTGGGCACAGAGACCAGCAATGACTCAGACCAAGTCCCTTCCTACTTGAGGCTGAGATTTCCCTCTTCTCTATACAGACTGGGACATTCCTAAGTAAGGGAGCAGAAGTCTAGGGCAAAATCAGAAGGATGGGCAAAATTACAAGCCCTGTAGTTTGCTAAGGATGTGATGGTGATGAGGCAAGTTAGCCATCCAGCCTTAGAGTACCCTCCTCAGGGGGCCTCCCCTCCCCTCCCTTCCATCCATCACCCTCATTTTCAGCATTCTACTGTCCAGTGTTGCCAATGGAGAACAATGGAAAAAAGATTATCCTCTTATTTACAGGAAATTGTACCATTTCCCAAACCATTTTGAGGATTCACTACCTCATCAGATCCACACAACCCTTAAGTGAGTGGCAGAGCTAGGAGTATGCCCTTGCTATAGCTGAATAAAAGTGTCCCAGAGAGGGCCTGTGGCTGACACCAAAACACCCATAAAGTCAGTGTCAACTCAAAGACCCTAAATTCCAGACTCCTCCTAGTCCAGTCTTTTCTCCACTTATTCCAAAGTCTGAGTAAGGTACCCTTTCGGTAATACTGTTGATCAAACGTTGGCAGACTATATTGAAAGTTAATTTCTCATGGCTTGTTGTTCTGCTCCAGGGAGTGACTAACAGATTGTGGTACTAATTAATCAAATTCTCTGTGAGTATGGGTAGGCAGTCTTTCAGTTGCAAGCTGTATACATCTAACCCTAACTAGCTTAAAAATAAAATAAACAACTTTTGGGGGTTACAGGTTCCTGTAACAGGAAGGACCCTAGCGGACATCCTCAGGACTCTTGCTGCCTGGCTCCAGTTCTTTCAGTCTTCCGCCACACTGTCCACTGGCCAAGAAGGGGAAGGCAGCTGTCTATTTCCAAGCCTCCAACCTCCCAGTTCAGTGTTTCCAGTAAAAGAGCTTACCTGAAATGGTATTTGTTTTCCTTTGGATCTGCTATTTATTACTAAATCTCTAGGCAGGTAGGGGGAAAAATCTTATAGTTACTAAAACTCTAGAGAGGTTTGAAAGTTCCCAAAAGGCATAATAACAATATGGAACAAAATTAAGACCATGGCATCAGCTCTTTTGTGCTGTTTTGGTATAAGGATATATTTTATATTGTTTGGATTTATGCTTTATCTACTATTTGAAATTTCCAAAAAGGATCAGCTATACTAAATTTGTAACTGGCATTTATGTTTAAGCCAGTTTAATCAAATTTGCCATTGTTTAAATATTCAAGAGGTTTTCAATGTTTTACTGAATAAGCGTTTAATAAATTGAGCACTAAAGTTTATACAGTAGTGCATGTTCCTCTCAAGCCCACAGGTCCTTCAGACATTAAGCAGTCTAACAGAACACACAAAAATAAAACACATCACCAGATTTTTCAAATGATTATATAAATAATTTTTGTAATTCAGTTTTAAGAAGTAAATTAGAAGTTCTCTGAACTTCATTTATTCTTTCATCTTTATATGACTATATGATGAAAGGCCCATATTAAAGTTTTCCAACCATCAATTTAAGAAAGCAGATTGACACATAGAAATATCTGGTGAAATTCACCCAGTGCAATGACCATTTCAATCAAACAGTCAAGTAAAAATCATAAGTTAAAGCTGTCACCCCACTTCACTAAATATTTGTGGCCTCTCCAGCAGCAATTTGAGAATAACCTCAAGGTTACTTTCAAAATAGAAAAAGATGTGTAATTACAGCATGGGGCTGGTATCAGACACAGCTGATTTGGTACACTCCAGTTCCTACACTTAATAGCTGGCATGTAATACACAACTATCAGTTCAGTTCAGTCGCTCAGTCGTGTCTGACTCTTTGCAACCCCATGAATCACAGCACGCCAGGCCTCCCTGTTCATCACCATCTCTCGGAGTTCACTCAGACTCACGTCCATCAAGTCCGTGATGCCATCCAGCCATCTCATCCCCGGTCATCCCCTTCTCCTCCTGCCTCCAATCCCTCCCAGCATCAGTCTTTCCAGTGAGTCAACTCTTCGCATGAGGTGGCCAAAGTACTGAAGTTTCAGCTTTAGCATCATTCCTTCCAAAGAAATCCCAGGGTTGATCTTCTTCAGAATGGACTGGTTGGATCTCCTTGCAGTCCAAGGGACTCTCAAGAGTCTTCTCCAGTTATATTAATCTCTGCCCTGCTTTCCTCAGTAGGTAACTATGTTCAAAGGACAATGTGTAAAAGTGAAAAGGATTATTATTAGTAAGAATTTCTGAAAGTAAAAGTTCTTACAGAACACAAGAAAGTGCCTCAAAATCCAGTTTTTGAGAAAAGTTGGCTACAAACTAGATAGATGTATTAGGATGATAATCACCTTAATGCAACAAAAGTCAAAAACAGTAGCCCTCAGAATTAAGCTCTTTATTCATTTTCCTTGTTTCAAAGAGTCATGGCAGTTCTTACAGTACAGAGAGCATTCCTGGCATGTGGTAACATGGAGCAAGGCACACTGGAAAACACTGAGCCCCAGAGTCTCCCTGGAGGAGTGACAGTTATAGAAAATCCAATCAGGGACAAAGGGGACATGCCAGTGAAATAAGAACCCCAAGTCAAGGCTTGGCTTCAGACTTGGGCTGGGATGCTGTAACATCCAGGTAGGAACATGCTCAAGCCAGAGAGCAACTCATTCCAAGGAAGGGCTGACTGGCCTGGGTGCAGTTCCTACAGAGAAGATTCAGTTAGGGAACGTGTTCAGCAGGCTGAGCACATCAGCCACAGAGGGACACAACATGCTCCTCCCATGGGGAAATGTGCCCTGGCCTCTCAGTTAGCTCCAGAAGGCCAAGAGTCTTTGACTCCTTTGTTCATTCAGCACAACTTTACTGCTGCCTATTCTGTGCCAGGCCCTGTGCTGGGTGCAGAGGACAAAGCGAGCAATCAGACACAGTCCTTACCATCAGGGAATTCAGAATATGCTAGCAATATCACAAAAATAAGTCATGACTATGACTCAAGGTAAAAGGATGCAGAAAGGAAGCAGACAAACTTGGTTCTCAAGGCACTCACAGCCTGGCGGAGGCCTATGGGCAGCCTGTGCTAAGGACCGAAGAGAGGCACAGCCATGTGCTCTGGCAGCGCAGGAAGGATAACATGATAGCTGCTGGATGATACAGTGGGGAAAACTCACAGCTTCTTAGAGAAGACTGAACAGCCTGTTGGCCAAAGTGGAAGGAATGGGTCCTATTGCCTTGGGCAGGAGGCTGTGCAGCTGTGGGCTGACCTCCATGCGTCCCAGGGAGGGTGCAAGGTCGAGGGTACAAGGTCGCTTATCTGTGGATGTGGCTGCATGATATCCTGTGGATATATTAGGGGAGACTGGTGACCAGGAGAAACAGGTCCAAATAACAAGGGCGCAAAGTAAAGGTTAGGGCTTCCTTGTAGCTGAGACAGTCAACAATCTGCTTGCAAGGCAGGAGACCTGGGTTAGATCCCTGAGTCGGAAAGATCCCCCAGAGAAGGGAATGGCAAACCACTCCAGTATTCCTGCCTGGAGAATTCCATGGACAGAGGAGTCTTGTAGGTTATAGCCTATGGGGTCACAAAGAGTCAAACATGACTGAGCGACTAACACACACACACACACAAGGGGTTAGGGGCCTAGAGTGAATAAACCAGGAGGCAGGGAGCATGAGCAGGACTGGCAGGCTGAGCAAGTGGGAGGCTGGTCTGGGTGTACACCAGCAGAGGGGCCTTCTGCGCCTTCCTGCAGTCCCAGGGTGGGTCATCTGTGCTCGATGGGTCAATCCCGAGGGGCCAAGGATCGGGGAGGGCCTCTCAGGCCAAAGACCACAGCCTAGCCAGTCCTCTTCATGGCACCTAGTCTGCTTTTCTCTTTTCTTCACGGCTGCCTTCACCTGCTCTATCTTTCCCATTCTCCCAACCCAACTGTGGCTGAAATGGGTTCAGTTAGGAGACAGCTATCATGGTATAGGTCCCAGGGCCCTCAAGACCTTGGGTAACTGACACTACAGCTGTTTTGGATGGTAACCTGGCACAGAGACAAGCTTCAAGTTACAGGGTTGGGTTGGAACTTGTCTGCAGCTCAACCTGTGCAGGCCTCTTTCCCTCCCACACATTTGTGCAACAGCTCTGGCCTGTTATCATTTTTTTCACAGCAGCCACCACCTACACCATCTCTCCAGCCTGGGCTTCCTGTGGGTACCCCCTTTCTCCCCCTTCCTAAAGGTATCAGGACTCCTCCCTGCTGTGCTTTTCCCTCACAGCTGCCATCACCCCTCTGTTCTGCTCTCTAATCCTCATTGTGGATTAACCCCTAAGTCCAACCCTCTTTTCCTGCTATTATTGAAATATGCTCAGACCCCCTTCACCTATTAAGAGTTTCACTGCTAGTCGTCGAGGAGAAGCAAACCTGAAGCCAAGGGGAAAGAGAAGGGGAGGACACTTTAAAGATGGATGAGACTTTCCACGAGGACTGGGCATCTGGGGTCCACCCTGGCATGTGGTTGAGCTCCCTTCCTTGACGGTCCCAAAGAACCTCGTATCCTCATTTTCTCCATTCTTTAACTCTGGTTTTAGAACCTAGCCATCTTCTCTATTCCTATCAATTTGGGGGTATGGTGCTCAGGAAAGCTTTGGTGAACAAGGAGTTTCTAGTCAGGAGGGGCTGCCCTTTCAATCCTCCCCACCCCAGTTCCTCCCTGTACCACTGACGCTGCCCATTCTGAAACTGCAGCCCCTGCCACTTGCCAAGCCGACCGAGGTCTTCTCTGACAGCAGCTTCATATAGAGAAGAGAGGAGTGTTCATTATTTCAACCAGCAACTGAAGGTTGTACAGGCCAGGCTAAATGTAAACACCCTTTAGTAGGCAATGAGGAGCCACAAGCAATTTTCAAGCAGGGACTGGCAATTAGAAAGTACCTCACATTATGCACAGGTACTCAATTATGGAAACATTTAGATAAATGTGTAATTGAGTGAGTGAATGATCATAACTATGTATTAACTTCAGCAAATGTATGAGAGGTTAAGGGGATTTTTAAAAGCCCCCTCTAAGCCCTGGGCTTAAGCCATATGCTAAAGTAGGTGAAGTTAATCTCTACTTTCATCCTATAGGACTCTGTCATCTGACTGGTACAACCGAATCCCCCAACTTTCTAGGCTGTGTTGCATGATGACGACTTACTCTCCAGGGTCATTACTCAGCACCAAATATATTTACCTGCTGCCTGTTTAAGGCATTATACCCCCAAAATAGGGACAAAAAAGGTATCTCTCATGATAAGAGTATCTGTCACAGTAACAGGCTTATGGGGGAAATGATCTAAAATAAGAGCAACCATCTGCTATCATCTGAGAACCAGAAATGTCAAAGTTTGTCCCAAATCTATTAGATAAAGAAGCATCTCTACTTCACTAATAGTAGAGATAGTCCAAATTTCAGTAGGTCTGAACAAATACGTTTGATTCAGAGGTTTGTGAGTCCAGAGACCTTCTGAATGGTGACGACCGTCTCCATTAAAGAAGGCTGAATGAAGACAACATCCTGAGAAAAACAAACAGCAGCTTGGATGCTGGGGTCCAGCCCGGTAGATCCAGGGTAATTCAAAGCGGGGACGGAGTCAGCGATTGATTTAGAGAGAGATAAGGAAAGAATGTTGTAGATAAGAAAACAGAGGGGGGAAAAAGAGGCTGATATTCCTTGGTTTACATAGAAAGCCAATAAAACCCCCGACAAGGAGTTTGCCCTGTTCACAGAGGCCACAGGTGCCCTCCCGGTCTCCCGAAGGACTGAAGATGCAGAACGTCTTCCTGTTCAGGTCTTAGAAACCCGGGCAGATAAGTGAACACAGGGAGCCTCTATGCTCCAAGGGATCAGCCTGAAAAAGAGAGGGAGAGGGAGAGAAAGAATGATTGACACGGGGAGACCAAGCTGCTTCAGTGAGCAAGGCCCCATAGCTTTATTTTCAAAAGGACTTTTATATCTTTCCCACAAATGATGTTGTGTACATTATCTTCTGGCCTTGGAAGCCTGTGAAACATTTTAAGACCCTCTTTTGATAAAGGCTGCTCAACCAGAAAACTTATTTTCCCTTGAAGTGTTTTTTTTTTCTTTATATTTCTAACCTATGTCAGCCTCAGAAAGTATCAAACAAAGTTACATTTCTCACAGAGCAAAGGTGCAGTAAGTTACAACAAAGACTCAATTAGCTCAAAAGTCTGATGTGGTTAGTTTCAAGGCTACTATTTCGTTTTCTTACACTCCAACTATGTTAACTAAAGCACTCCCAGGTGCACAGTGGATAAGAGATATGGGAACTTAGCAACAAGCATTGGCCCAATAATGAAATCCTACACCAGCACTACTAACTTTTAACTCTTTGAAAGGCTTTATGTTTTAGGCTTCCCATGCCTCTCGCAGTTGGGGGACTGCAAACAATCACATGCATAGTTGTAAAAGTCCGGGTAAGGCAAGTTAGAGAGCCATCAGAGGGGTTTGAGCCGAAACACTCCTTTTATATGCAGGAGATTGTTAACTGGAGCTCTAAGTTAACTTTTTCCAGAGAAAGGTGGTCAGGGATAGACCCCTGTAATGTCAGAAGAATAGGTGGAAAGCATAATGCAGTAAGGCAGGCAGACTCTGGTTTTGGCGGTAGATGCTCGAGAAAGCCCAGGGGGTTCACTCGAGGCCTGATCTTGCCTTTGTGTTTTGTCAGGCCCCTTTCCTCATGACCTTGGCCATGGGCGGGATTCCTCACGCTGGCTCCCGGCACTTGGACAAGTTCTGGGCAGAAGACTCCAGGCACAATTAAGATACAATTAAAATAATGTCATCAGCAGCTACTATCACTCCCACTTAGAGCCCAACATCTATAAACTATCCCCCAGCTACATTTATTTTCTTGAATTTTATCCCTCTTCTGGCCCCCTAAACTGTGAACTCTGAGAGCAGCGATAGCAGGAAGTTTTGTCTGATGCTTTGAAGTCCTAAACCATGTTCATTTCTCATAAGAACTATCCTAATAAATGAACTTCAAGTTCATCTCTCATAGGAGTCATGCCATCAGAAACATTAAGTACCATTATTGAAGATCACTGACATTGAGCATCTCATTTTCTCCTTCACAGCTAATGCTTTCTGGACAAGGAAAGAAAGGTTGAGCAGAGCTGCAAAGCTGGAGAAGGTAAGTGACCTATAATACTGCTGCTTGGCCAGATTCTTCTAGAACAATGAGTCTGTAGAGCTTCGTGCATGATCAAAAGGATGTAAGTGCTTTTGTTATTAAAAATAAAACAGTTCACCTACATCTTCCTTTGTGCTATGACACCTGCTTGTAACCTCACACTTGGATGAGTGGCAAGTCACTTGAAAAGCTGAATCTGCTGACTTTGACTCTGAGATGAGTCCTACATACAGCCAGAACTTGCTGATCAGGAAGCATGCAGGCACACTGCCTTTCCTAGGGATGGGAAGACGAGGTATCACAGACTCGACCCTCTCATTTTACAGATAGAGACCTGAGGCCCAGAGAGTACAGGTGACATGTCCAAGGTCCCAAAGCAAGCCAGTGGAAGAGCCAAGATGACATCATAGACTCTCAACTCACCGTTCAGTGCTCTTTTGAATGCAGTAGCTATGCAAGAGGTTCATTTTGCTCTTTGGAGAATGAGAAGTGAAAACAGGCAGGGAGCACAATATTAGGTGTTCTGTTTCTCTGCAGACTTCAGTAACCTCTGTTATCCTGGCCTCCACTGTCCTGGCTGTGATTGCCTTCTACGGTAGCCTTCTATGCAAAGTTGGGTCCTAAGCAAATTACTTTTTACTTGGCTCAGAGTTCATACCAGGGGTGGAGCAGTCCCCTTGCAAATGGCTCAAGATCTCTTGGTCTGTAAACAGGCGGAAGGCAATCTGCTCACACTCCTGCTTGGTCCCACATTCAAACAAACACCCAAACAAGCCCTCATTCTCCAGAGCAGCCAAATCAGAGTACCCACAGGGCCCACAGTGCAAGATCCAGGGCCGGGACCAGCAGGCAGCCTCCAAGGGGCTCTGGTTGAGGTAGATGCCTAGGTCGACCCTCCGTTTCTTATTGGTTGGGTGTGAGTACAAGAGCCATGATTCTGACAGGGTTCCAGCTTCCGACTCTGGCCTCACTGAGCTGCACAGCAGAGAACTCTGCTGAATGGCAGGTGCATCTTTGCCAGCAAGATCCTGGCATCCTCCTGGGATCTCCAGGGGCCGGAAACTCACCACACTGCCTTGGCAGCCATGAGGGGGCTCACAGAGCTGATGGCTCAGGACTGGTTTCTGAAAGCATTCACCATGGTCAGTGCTGAGGGCCTCTGCCCGGCACCTGTTTGGTGTCCGGGCACTGCAATCACAGCACAGGGTGGCCAGCTTTCCCGATCACCTCTGCCACTTCACATTCCACTGTCACCATGGGCTTGATAAGCCTGCCATGGTGCCATGTGGCTCCTAGGTCATCGCTATAGATCATCAGGGAATGAGGCCTAGCTTTATATGGCAGCCGAAAGCAAAAGAACCAGAACGGGATGTAGTAGGCGTACGCAGGGATGATGAGCCTCCCTGACTGCAGCTGGATGCCATGACCTGGCCCCACAGCAAAAGTGGCCCAGTGTCTCATCTCTGGGCCAATGACCTCCTCAGTCAGGTCCCTCACATCGCTCCATGAATAGCCAGCATCCTGGCTGCATATGAAGCAGAGGCGTGCAGCATTCCTGCCTGACATAATCTGTTGACGCTCAGTGACATGGCCTTGCACACAGATGAAGAACAGGTACACACAGCCATTCTTCTGCTCCCACACAGGACAGGGGTTCATGGTCCGGTGTCCAGGTAACGTGGCTTTCATCAGGGACTTCACAGGTTCCCACTAGACGAGGGGAAGGGAGAAAGCAGGAGTGAAAGACTCATAGGAAGACATGAGGCTCATTAAAAGCATTAGTACTTCTCAGTTCAGTCCAGTTCAATCACTCAGTCGTATCCAACTCTTTGCAATCCCATGGACTGCAGCATGCCAGGCTTCCCTGTCCATTACCAACTCACAGACCTTGCTCAAACTCGTCCATTGAGTCAGTGATGCCATCCAACCATCTCATCCTCTGTTGCCCCCTCCTCCTGTCTTCCATCTTTCTTAGCATCAGGGTCTTTTCCAATGAGTCAGATCTTCATATCAGGTGGCCAAAGTATTGAGTTTTAGCTTCAGTATCAGTCCTTCCAATGAATATTCAGGACTGATTTCCTTTAGAATTGACTAGTTTGATCTCGTTGCAGTCCAAGAGACTCTCAAGAGTCTTCTCCAACACCACAGTTCAAAAGCATGAATTCTTCACTGCTCAGCCTTCTTTATGGTCCAGCTCTCACATCCATACAGTGACTACTAGAAAAACCATAACTGACAAGATGAACTTTTGTTGGCAAAGTAATGTCTCTGCTTTTTAATAGGCTGTCTTGGTTTGTCATAGCTTTTCTTCTATGGTCCTCTATGCAAGGAGCAAACATCTCTTAATTTCAATGCTTCAGTCACCATCTGTAGTGATTCCAAGAAAATAAAGTCTGTCACTGTTTCCATTGTTTCCCATTTATTTGCCATGAAGTAATGGGAGGACCAGATGCCATGATCTTATTTTTTTGATTGCTGAGCTTGAAGCCAGCTTTTTCACTCTCCTCTCTCATTTTCATCAAGAGGCTCTTTAGTTTCTCTTCATTTTCTGCCATAAGGGTGGTATCATCTGCGTATCTGAAACTGATATTTCTCCCGGCAATCCTGATTCCAGCTTGTGCTTCACCCAGCCTGGCACTTCACATGATATACTCTGCATATAAGTTAAATAAGCAGGGTGACAATATACATCCGTGATGTACTCCTTTCCCAATCTGAAACCAGTCCTTCCATGTCCGGTTCTAACTGTTGCTTCTTGACCCACAGGAGGCAGGTAAGATAGTCTGGTATTCCCATCTCTTGAAGAATTTTCCACAGCTTGTTGTGATGTACAGTCAAAGGCTTTGGTGTAATCAATAAAGCAGAAGTAGATGTTTTTCTGGCAATCTCTTGATTTTTTGACGATCCAACAGATGTTGGCAATTTGATCACTGGTTCCTCTGCCTTTTCTAGATCCAGCTTGAACATCTGGAAGTTCATGGTTCCTGTTTTGTTGATGTCTGGTGGGGAGAATTTTGAGCATTACTTTGCTAGCATGTAAGATGAGTGCAATTTGCGGTAGTTTGAACATTCCTTTCTTTGGGATTGGAATGAAACCTGACCTTTTCCAGTCCTGTGGCCACTGCTGAGTTTTCCAAGTTTTCTGGCATATTGAATGCAGCATTTTCACAGCATCATCTTTTAGGATTGAAATACCTCAGCTGGAATTCTATCACCTCCACTATCTTTGTAGTGATGCTTCATAAGGCCCACTTGATTTCACATTCCAGGATGTCTAGTTCTAGGTGAGTTATCACTCCATCATGGTTATCTGGGTCATGAAGATCTTTTTGTATAGTTCTTCTGTGTATTCTTGCCACCTTTTCTTAACATCTTCTGCTTCTGTTAGGTCCATACCATTTCTGTCCTTTATTGTGCCCACATTTGCATGAAATGTTCCCTTGGTATCTCGAATTTTCTTGAAGAGATCTGTAGTCTTTCCCATTCTATTGTTTTCCTCTATTTCTTTGCATTGATCCCTGAGGAAGGCTTTCTTATCTCTCCTTATTATTGTTTGGAACTCTGCATTCAAATGGGTATATCTTTCCTTTTCTCCTTTGCCTTTCACTTCTCCTTTCTAAACTATTTGTAAGGCCTCCTCAGACAACCATTTTGCCTTTTGCATTTCTTTTTCTTCGGGATGGTCTTGATCACTGCCTCCTGTACTATGTCACGAACTCCATCCATAGTTCTTCAGGCATTCTATCAGAACTAATCCCTTGAATCTATTTGTCACTTCCACTGTATAATCACAAGGGATTTGATTTAGGTCATACCTGAATGATTTAGTGACTTTCCCTACTTTCTTTAAGTCTAAATTTGGCAATAAGGAGTTCATGATATGTGCCACAGTCAGTCCTGTTCTTGTTTTTGCTGACTGTATAGAGCTTCTCCATCTTTGGCTGCAAAGAATATAATCAATCTGATTCCAGTATTGATCATCTGGTGATGTCCATGTGTAGAGTCATCTCTTATGTTGTTGGAAGAGGGTGTTTGCTATGACCAGTGCGTTCTCTTGGCAAAACTGTTAGCCTTTGCCCTGCTTCATCTTGTACTCCAAGGCCAAACTTGCCTGTTACTCCAGGTATCTCTTGATTTTATGTCTACTTTTGCATTCCAGTCCCCTATGATGGAGAGGGCATCTTTTTTGGGTGTTAGTTCTAGAAGGTCTTGTAGGTCTTCATAGAACCATTCAACTTCAGCTTCTTCGGCATTATTGGTGAGGGCACAGACTTGGATTATTGTGATATTGAATGGTTTGCCTTGGAAACAAACAGAGATCATTCTGTCATTTTTGAGACTGCACTCAAGTAATGCATTTTGGACTCTTTTGTGACTCTGAGGGCTACTCCATTTCCTTGAAGGGATTCTTGCCCACAGTAGTAGATATAATGGTCATCTGAGTTAAATTTGCCCATTCCAGTCCATTTTAGTTCACTGATTTCTAAAATGTCAATGTTCATTCTTGCTATCTCCTATTTGACCACTTCCAATTTACCTTGATTCATGGGCCTAACATTCCAGGTTCCTATGAATACTGTTCTTTACAGCATCGGACTTTATTTCCATCACCAGTCACATCCACAACTAGGCACTGCTTTTGCTTTGGCTCAGCCTCTTCATTCTTTCTGGAGTTATTCCTCTACTCTTCTCCAATAGCATTTTGGGCACCTACTGACCTGGGGAGTTCATCTTTCAGTGTCATCTTTTTGCCTTTTCATACTGTTCATAGGGTTTTCAAGGCAAGAATACTGAAGTGGTTTGCCATTTCCTTCTCCAGTGGACCACAATTTGTCAGAACTCTCCACCATGACTCATCCATCTTGAGTGGCCCTACATGGCATGGCTCATAGTTTGAGTTAGACAAGGCTGTGATCCATGTGATCAGTTTGATTAGTTTTCTGTGACTGTGGTTTTCATTCTGTCTGCCCTCTGATGGATAAGGATTGTTTAGTCAAAGCTATGGTTTTTCCAATGGTCATAATATGGATGTCAGAGTTGGACCATAAAGAAGGCTGAGCACCAAGGAATTGATGCTTTTGAACTGTGATACTGGAGACGACACCTGGGAGTCCCTTGGGTAGCAAGGAGATCAAACCAGTCAATCTTAAAGGAAATCAACCCTAAATATTCATTGGAAGGATTGATGCTGAAGCTCCAATACTTTGCCCCCTGATGCGAACAGCCAACTCACTGGAAAAGACCCTGATGCTGAGAAAGACTGAAGGTTGGAGGAGAAGGGGGTGACAGAGGATAAGATGAATGGATGGCATCATCAACTCAATGGACATGAGTTTGAGCAAACTCTAGGAGACAGTGAAGGACAGGGAAGCGTGGCATGCAGCAGTCCATGGCATCACAAAGAGTTGTACATGACTGAGTGACTGAACAACAACCACTACCACATAACTCAGCAATTCAACTTTTAGGTCTGTACAAAAAATAATTGAAAGAACAGTCCTGAAGAGACATTTACATGCACCTCCTTGTTCCATAGCAGCATTATTCACAATAACCAAAAGGTGGGAGCAACTCAAATGTCCACCAGCTGATGAGTGGATAAGATAAAAGGAATGAATGGCTAAACAAACTGGATAAATAATAGATTAACATAAAATAGATTATTATTCAGCCTTTAAAAAGAAATCCTAACATATTCTACAACATGGATGAACCTTGAGGATATTATTCTGTGAAATAAGCCAATCACAGAAAGACAAAATATTGCATGATTCCACTTACATGAAATATCTAAAGTAAACAAACTCAAAAACAAAGTACAGTATTAATCTCTAGGGATTGGGGAGGGGAAATTAGTTGTTGTTCAGTGAGTATAAAGTTACAGTTATGCACTAATGAATACATTCTAGAGACCTTTTATACAACAATGTAATACAGTTAACAATACTGTAATGTATACTTAAAATGGTTATGATGGAGGGATTTCCCTGGTGGTCCAGTGGCCAAGACTCCTAGCTCCCAATGCAGGGGTCCTGGGTTTGATCCCTGGTCAGGGAACTAGATCCCATGTGCCACAACTAGTAGTTTGCATGTTGCAACTAAAGATGCCACCTGCCACAACTAAGACCCTCTACAGCCAAATAAAAAATGATTATTATGGAAAGTATTACATTAGGTGCATATTACCATAATTAAAAATGTTTTTAAAAGAACAAAAAAATCCAAAAAGGTCTTGAAGGTTTTAGCTGACCATCTATTTAACATTTAAGCAGCTATCAAAAAATAAATACTACTTCACTGTAGACTGCATTAAAAGGATACCAGATGGGATAGACACCTCACTGCTGAGCTGGTCAATCTATCCTTGAGGTCATAAGTTCAGTTATGAGTACCATACTTTGCAAAAAGACACTGATCTTCCACACCAGGTCCCAAGGACTGTAATCATAGCTTTCAAAGGACCAGAAATCAAATCAAGACTGTGGCCTAAGGAGCTGCTAAAAGATAAGACCTGGAGGGTGTGGATACTGCTTTCAGATACATCAAAGAGCAGTTCTCCACACCAGGGACTTTATAATGTACAGATGGACTTCCCCATAAGGCACAACAAGGACAACAGGTAATTACAGACAAGTACAGAGGATTTCATTTCAAAAAATAAGTTAACAGTTGCCACAGAATTAAATTTCTCATTTGAGGAGTTGTGTAAGTAGATCCTTAATAGAAGATGACTAATGTTGAACAGACAATGAAACAGAAGAGTCAAGTATTCACAGTCACAGTCAATAAATGATAGGTCTTGCCTAACTCCAAAGCCATGCTCTTAACCACTAAGCTATTAGTAGCAACCAATGGAATACAGAAGATTTCTATATTGGGAAAGAAGCTGGGCTGATAATTCTTCCAATTTTAAGATTCTACAATTAAGTAAATGAGAGAATGAATGTGAATAAAATAAAGTGAAGAGAGAATGAGTTAAAGTGGACACATTTGTGACTGGATGTGACTACTGGATAGTGAGGTTATGTAACAGGTATGGTCTGATAAAAAAAACTTAACTGCCCAACTGTCTGTGGCAAAAAGCAGAGCAACATAACCATAGGTACTGCCTGTCCTGGAGGAAACAAAAGAGCTAGAACTCCAAGTTGGGCTGAAGGACACCAGTGATATAAGCAGAGGTTCAACCCTGGGAGGCCATAAGACAGACACATGATAAGGTGTAAGAGCAGGGAATGGAAATTCCCTAAAGTAAAAAACTTCCCCAAGGGGAAATGTGAGTAAGGCATCAAAAGCAGCCAAGGCTTGCTTGTAAGGCCCACCTTCAGCAGAACAGCATTTGCACTATAACAGCAAAGCAAAGCATCCCTAAGGACGTGATGTTTTAAAGGTGAGATTTCTGAGAGTAGAAAAAGCAGGGCAGGTTAAGCAGATTAAAATAACTCATAAAAAAGTATGTATGTATGATTATGTGTGTATTTATTCAAATTCACTGTCACTTGATCCTCACTTCAGCCATCTCTGAGAGATAAAAGTCAACAATAACAAAAATGGGTTCTAAACTAACCCTGTAGTTCACAGCCCCAAGGGCAGTAACTATTCTCTCCTCCATTAAAAACAGTAAAAATGTGCTACCAAGGGACAAGGGCACCAACCCCAGTTCTCCATTTATTAAGTATATGCCTAAGGCAAGTCACTTTACTTCTTATAAAATGGGGATAATAATATGTACCTCACATAAAGCATGGAGGAAGACAAGCAGAGGGAAGAGGGGGGAAAATACGGATATTGTTTTCCTTCCCTGTGTCTTTCGCTAGTTGTGGTGCTGAACAAGCTACCTACCTGTTGGAGCACCAGCATCCCTCATCAGCAAAACTAGACCAACAATGCTTACTGCTTTCAGTGACTTATGAGAATAAAAGAGAATGTGAATAAAAAGCACACCACATGTTGGTTGAACTGAATACAGAAATCATGGAGGCCTCTATTCAGAGACTGGGTTTGAAGCTTGCTTTTACTGCTTTTTTATAGCTGTTTGACCCTGAGTAAATAGCAATCACTCTGAGCCTCAGTATCCTCATCTGTAAAATGTAACTGACAACAGTTCCTATGTCACAGAGTGGCTATGAATTTCAATGTGCCCCTGGTAAACAGTAAGTATTCAATAAGGGAAAGCACTGCTTTTACTGCCTTTTTCCCCCTCCTCAGCTCAGACTTCCCTGGTGGGTCAGACGGTAAAGCGTCTGTCTACAATGTGAGAGACCTTGGTTCAATCCCTGGGTTAGGAAGATTCCCCGGAGAAGGAAATGGCAACCCACTCCAGTGCTCTTGCCTTGAAAATCTCATGGACAGAGGAGCTTGGGGCAGGCTACTATCCATGGGGTCCCAAAGAGTTGGGCATGACTGAGCGACTTCACTTCCACTTTCTTTCACTTTCAGCTCAGACACAAGGCTTTTCCTGCACTGATGAAAAGGCACAGACTCTGACATGCTCTGAGCAATGCAGAAAATGAGACCCAGGCTCAGATCTGGGATAAGAAGTCACCTGTACTGACTGCCCAGTCCTCAGCCCTCGCCTCAGCACCAGGTGGAGAGCATCCTCATCCTTCCTTGAGGAGCGCTTCTCTGCAAAGGCCAGGAAGGTGTGGGCAGGGGGCACGTAGATCAGGGCTGGGATCCGGTAGGTGACCCCTCGCTTGTCCTCCTGCTGGAACAGAGGGCTGCTGAAGGAGCACGATGTCACTTCTTCCATGACCTCTGCAAGAACAGGAGGGAGCTCAGTGTGTGTCCACATCCAAAGGCTTGCTCGGACACAAGTTCTGCTCTATCATTTCACTTCTGGAAGTCACTGGGGGGCAAAGATGTACTTAAACATTTATTTTTTATATATATACAAAAGTAACATCATGATCTCAATAGCACAAAGCAAGTAATATGCATTCTCATATAACAAGTCTACATTCCAGTCTCTGTGGGAATACTGTGTAGCCTGTGTCAAGTGTCTCTCCAGAGAGATTCTGTATGTACTTCTGCCGAGCATTCAGAGGTATTACCAGCCTAGATGGTTCCTAATAGTCAATTTCCTGGCTTGGAGTTTTTAGGCAATTCAGGCAATATAAATATAAACCCAAATCCATACGACAGAATGCCTCTGGTTCCAGAATTCTCCGGGCAAATTTTTCCCTTCTCTTGGAGCCTAGAATAAGAAGCAATCTTCTTTGTCATCTCTGTCAGTAGTAAGATTTCTTTTTCCTACTCCACTTGATCAGAGGATATAGATTTTTCAAGGTATCTGGCTTCCTGCAGGGATATCAGTTCCAACCAGAGTCTAACACAGGTGGGCCTACGGTTTCATTCACTGTAATAGTAGGTATATTAAAGCCCAAGCTTTGAGATAAGCAAGACCAGCAAACATCTAGGGCAGCTGAGGTCATGTAAAGGGGCTAACTTCTCCAGTTTTCAGTTTACTCTTGGTTTTTAGGCCTCTGGGGATTTCTCTTACTTTCTTGGAAATTCAACTATAAAAGGCTTTGTTATACTTATCCATCACTTTACAGGTTAGCTGGCTTGCTATAATACTGAAAATGGAAATCTCTACGTACATTTCTCAGGTATTCAACTTCTCAGAGGCCCAAAAAGGGAAGCCAGACAGATAGAATCAAGCTTAGAATTATTATTTTTTCTCTCACCATTTGTTGTCCAAGCCTTGTCTTCCAAATCATTTGTAAAAAAATAATCAGGCTGTAAGAATGAGACCCACAAGGCCTTCTTCATTTATTTAATAAATATTTCTGAGTGTCCACTGGAAGCCAGGCTATAACGTAGGTGCTGAGAAGACAGAAAGGGATCTGAGGTCCCTGCCCACATCCAGGTGAGGGGAACAGACATATATACATTGAAAATTATAATATCATGTAGTAATTGCTACTTTAGGGAGGGAACAGACATATATACATTGAAAATTATAATATCATGTAGTAATTGCTACTTTAAGAGGTCAACATGAGAGCGTGCAGGAAAACAGAAAAAAAGCAACTGTTCAGATCATGGCAGCAGTGGAGTTTTGAAAAGCTAATAAGTCAAGTGATCCCCTGTTTCATATCCTTATTCTCTGGGCCTGGGGCATTCAGATAGGCACACACCTTACTTCCTCACCTTCTTCAGCTCTACTCAGACATCATTCAATCAGTGAGGCTTTCCCTGACAACTCCCTTGTCCTCTATCCCCCTTCCCTGCTCTGTTCTCCATGCCACCTATCATCACCCATATGTTACACTTATTTAATATGCTTTACAGAATAGAAGTTCCATAAAGTGCATGTACATATCTGTTTTATTCACTGCTATGTAATCCATAGACTTGACAAATATTTGTTGAATGTTTGAATGAATGGGTGAGTTGGATCTTAAAGGCTCAACAGTGGGTTAGCCAACTGAAAGGTAAAAGGAGAAGAGGGGAGGGAGTGGATATGAAAAGCCTAAAGATCACAGAAGCACACTGTGAGAACTCAGAGTAATCCAGTACGATTACAGTGGAGTGCAAAAGCTGTGAATGAAGATGGCATTTAAGGGGGTTGGGGGAGGGCAAATCCTGGGAGGCTTCCACACCTTATTAAGCTGTTTATCCCATGGGTAGGGAGCCACTCAACAGGTTTTGGCAGATGAATGCCAAGATCAAGTACTTATTTCAGACCACTCTCTCAGGTAGCCTTCTGGACAATGAACTGAAGGGGTAAGTTGCACTGCTTTGGGCTACAGGTTCCTAGTGAGAGGGTAACAGGCAGAAAGGCCAGGGGTCTCCAAACGGAGGAAATAGCCTGCAAGTGTCAGACATTTTATCTCTCTTAAGCGGCAGGAGGAAACAAACTAGCTATACTTTTTCCTTCTCTATACAAATTTAAAAGGAGGTTTCTCTTAAAATTCTGTGTTGCCATAATGACACCTGGTTTCACTTGAAGTTAACCATTGCCTTTTTCTTATGGAAATGTTTATCTTAAGCTATGCTAATATACTATGTATTTACCCCAAGCTCTGTCTTCAAGTCGGTTCAGTCTTTTGGGCTCGGTTCAGTCTTTTGGGCTCGGAACCTACTTGATAAACCAATATGTTATACTCCGATATTGTTCCTCTAATCTATGTAAATGAAACTATTTATATGGTGATCTGCCCTTCTTCAAGATTCAAGTTAATCATTTTATGGCCCAAGATAAACCACTTGGAGCCAAGGTTATCCCAAAATACATCTTATGGGTGAGGGGCCTGGTGCCATTCTAAGTTTTGAGACATTCCTTTCTTTCATTAACAAACTGCTGGTGACTATATAACATCCAGCTAAAGACTAGCAGGGGGTACTCTTTCTGCCCCCTTCTGATGCCTATGTCAGAAGCTTTCTCTATCTCCTTTATACTTTAATAAAACTTTATTACATAAAAGCTCTGAGCGATCAAGCCTCGTCTCTGGCCCCGGATTGGATTGAATTCTTCTCCTCTGGGGGCCAAGAATCCCGGTGTCGTGATTCAACAACCTTTCACTAGTGTCAGTCAAGACAAGTTTGTCATTCACAGCATATGAGTGATTTATTTAGCACGTGAATTCACTCAGCATGTGAATAATTCAGTTCACTGGTTTCTAACCTCAAGTGAGAAGAATCACAACTCACTATCCGAAAGGATGGGTAGGTAGCCTCCTAAGTCCAGAAGAAAAACCTCCCCTCACTCCAATTCTGGGTTCTCAACTGTCTTCCTCACACCATACTTGAGCACACCTCTCTCTTAATTCAGGCTCTCCTGCCAGAGGGTCAGGCTGTGTAATGGTTTAGAAAAGATTTGGGCCAAGCCAGGACTACATGAACTTGGGCATGTAATTTAATTGCTGGACCCTCATTTATAAAATTCAGTAGAATGGCTGAAAGAATTGAGGTAAACAGTGTAAATAGCTTTTACAGGGCCCATGACACAGTATGAGCTCAATATATGACAGCTGTTATTTTTGGACTGTCAATCACTACATATTCTAGCGTTACTCCTTGAAACCTGTGGAGGAGGAGGATGAAGACAACAACCACAATTACAACTACCCTTCTTTAAAGTATTTAGACCCCTCTGCCCCTCTGGGAGAGGTCATATTTTAAATTCTTATACAGATATGAGTTAATATCAACACTATTAATCATCAGCCAACACAAGATTATTGGTCAACATCAAAACAGAATGTTTCTGGGTCATAAGAATAAAGCACAGAACAAGCATAGGAATGGGCAGGGAGGACCAGGAAAAAGAAAGGGACAGGGAGTTGATAGAACACGTAAGGAGAAGCACAAGTTCTTACTGTGTGACCTTGCACTAGTCACTTAATCCAGGTCTTGGATTCCTTGCTTATAAAATGTGGATGACAATAATACTTACCTAAGATGACTGAATGAAGAACCACTCAAAAGTGCTTCATAAACTTTAAGGCACTATGTAAGTAAAAGTATAAATTCAGAAGTCTTCAAAATTTCTTTTATGGTTTTGCTATCACTGTAACGATTAGTTAGTTAACGATTTACTAACTATGCTGAGCACGTTGATGGCAATGGTAACACACGTGATGGCTGTGGCATCAATACCCAAACTATTTCACACAAACCATGCGCCAGGAGCTAGGGACACAGGAAAAGCAGATATAGTTCTTTTTGCTTTTGAACTGTGTGTTGGAGAAGACTCTTCAGAGACCCTTGGACTGCAAGGAGATCCAACCAGTCGATCCTAAAGGAAATCAGTCCTGAATATTCATTGGAAGGACTAATGCTGAAGCTGAAATTCCAATACTTTGGCCACCTGATGCGAAGAACTGACTCACTGGAAAAGAACCTGATGCTGGGAAAGATTGAAGGTGGGAGGAGAAGAGGACAACAGAGGATGAGATGGTTGGATGGCGTCCTCAACTTGATGGACATGAGTTTGACCAAACTCCAGGGGTTGGTGATGGACAGGAAAGCCTTGCCTGCTGCAGTCCATGGGGTTGCAAAGAGTGGGACACGACTGACCTGACTGTAGTTGTTCATTTCAGGAGAGAACTCAACATTATTAACTATTGCTCCATATAATCACCTTTCAATCAAGATTTCCCTGCTCTCTTATTGGGGAGTATAGTGTAACATGGACTTTAAGACTGACTTGGCTTTGACACTTACTAGCAAATCCAATTTACCACTGAGCCTCAGTTTCCTCACTTGTAAGGAGATAATGCCACCTATTTCTCAAGCCTGAAGAACAATGTAATTCCACAGACTCCAATTAATCTAGTGCAGCAAGCAGCCTCCAGTGAAGCCCAAGGAAGACCCCCTATTTTATTCATGCCTAACATGAATAAAATGCCTAATAAAATAACATGCCTAACTAATACTTAAGGGGCACTCATCATATGTTAGGTCTTTGAAGATCCTATGGTCCAAACTCCTCTCGTGGTATACAATAGGATTCTCAGACCCACAGAGGGGAATAAACTCCTCTAAGGCCACTCAATGAGTCAGTAACAAAACCTGGACCAAGGCCCAGGACTCATGTAAGTTTTAGTTCTGGGCTATATGAAGTCTGTAGTCCCTCTCCAGTAAGAAGAGTTTTCCCCCGTCTCAGTCCCCTTCCATCTCAAAAGAAGTTAGGCTATCCAAGAATACCTTCTGGCTGTGTCTGAGAGATTAGTCCACTGGAGTGTCTCTGACCCAACAGACTGGATTTCCTAAACCCAAAGAGTGCTGCCGAACCTGTCAGCACAGTCAGTTCGCCTCACGTTTTGGGAGGCCCTCCAGTCTTCTAGCCACACTCACCTGCGCGGAACCCCGGCTCCTCCATTTCTATCGGGCCGATTTGGGAGGTGGGTCAAGCACTCACGTCTCGGACACTGAAGCCCTGGGAGACGGGGGCAGGAGAGAAACTGCGGACACGGACACAAACCACGAAAAGTGAAGTGAAGAAAAACGGCGACAGAGACTTCGAGAGGCTGGCGGCGGGGCTGACACATTCGGGAAGCCGAGAATAGCAGGTAGGAATAGAAAGTCCAGGAAGCTCGGAAGCGGCAAACCCGCCGGCGCTTGGGACCGGCAGTTGGCTGCGGCCTGGAGTCAGCCCCGCCCCCTTGGGGGCCGGCGCAGCCGAGGCCCCGCCCCTTCTTCTCCCGCCCTGTCCCTTAGCGGTCCAATCTAGTTCATTCCTCCTCTTTCTGGCCCCTAGTTCCGGCCCAGCGGTGGCTTGGAACTTGCCCCTCCCTCTCTCAACACCCGACACCACCCGCTCCAGCTCAGGCCCAAGTTTAGTCTCCAACTGCCGCAAAGCTCCCAGGCTGTGACCCTCACCCTTCCACTCCGCCCACCTCCGTCTTCAGTCCCTTTTCCCCACGCCCTCCCCTATTGGTTGCCGGTCTGTTGATAGACATCACCGCCTAAAACTTCCCTAGACAACTTGAGAGTCGAGCGAGAAAGTTCCGGATCTCAAAGGGTCCAGCGGTCCAAAGCATTGGGCAACCGACCTTAAGGAAAATATAAATTATACTTATGTGTGTTATATATATGTGTGTCTGTGTGTGCATGTACATATATTTTGAGTAACTGATAGTAGATTACAACCGCTGAACAAGTTAAAAGCCCATGTGTCCTTGTAGATGTGCACAATTGAATAAATAGGGAAGGACAGCCCTTCCTATATTAAGATTCTAATTAATAAATGTAGACCATGCACAAACTGTTTGAACGCAGTATGGTTTATGCTAAATACCTGCTTTCCTTCTGAGAGTGTGGAATTTTGAAACATGCCAGGCAGAGTGCCTCCGTAACCTGCCCCTCGGCACCTCTGGGTGCCGAGTTTCTAATGGGTAGGTTCTCTAGACAGAGACGAGGCTCGCATGCTGCTTTTGTGATGCTGGGTAAAGTGTGCCTAGTGTGATCCTTCATGAGAGCGAGTGGGCATAAGAAAGCCTATGCAAGGATTTTTTCAGACTCAGCTGGCAGTCTTCTCTTATGATCCGGTGTGTGTCCTTCTTACGGTGCTGAAATCAATGTTAGCCCTGAGTACACCTCTATGCCTAGTCCTCTGAGTACTTCTGATGCTGAGCAGGGCCCTATGGGGCTTCTAGGCATGGAGGTCTTTTTGTCCCCCATTTCTTATAAATAAGACTCCAGCCTCCATGGCCTGAGTTCCAAACGGCAGAACTGTTACTAATTAAAGGCAGAACAGTCAGGAAACCACCTGCAGCGAGAATAAAGGGACCAAAAGACTCTTCAATATTAGGAGATTGGACCACCTAAGACCCTGGTAAAGAAAGCTGAGTGCTGAAGAACTGATGCTTTTGAACTGTGGTGTTGGAGAAGACTCCTGAGAATCCCTAAAGGAGATCCCCTAAAGGAGATCTCCTAAAGGAGATCAGTCCTGAGTGCTCATTGGAAGGACTGATGTTGAAGCTGAAATTCCAATACTTTGGCCACCTGATGTGAAAAACTGACTCATTGGAAAAGTCAATGATGCTGGGAAAGATTGAGGGCAGGAGGTAAAGGGGACGACAGAGGATGAGATGGTTGGATGGCATCACCAACTCAATGGAAATGGGTTTGGGCAGACTCCAGAAGTTGGTGATGGACAGGGAGGCCTGGCGTGCTGTGGTTCATGGGGTCACAGAGTCGGACACAACTGAGTGACTGAACTGAACTGAAGACCCTGAAAGTGAAACTGTAGTCCCTCAGTTGTCACCAACCTTTGTGGACAGTAGCCGGCCAGGCTCCCGCTTCCAAGGGACTTTCCAGGCAAAAATAGTGGAGTGGGTTGCCATTTCTTCCAGGGGATCTTCTGGACTCAGTGATCAAACTCAGGTCTCCTCCACTGGGGGCAGATTCTTTACCATCTTAGCCACCAGGGAATCCCACCTAAGACCCTGCACATACCCTAATCTTGTCAGCAATTCTACCCTTTTGAAACTTTGCAGAAGAAAGACTAGAAAGACTAGCAGTACTGCCTCAATCCTTATCACATACTCCTTCCTGACTATGTAACTTCGAGCTAGGAAATCAAGATGCTTGGGGTAACAGGCAAATTTGGCCTTGGAGTTCAAAATGAAGCAGGGCAAAGGCTTAACAGAGTTTTGCCAAGAGAACGCACTGGTCATAGCAAACACCATCTTCCAACAACACAAGAAAGACTCTACACATGGACATCACCAGATGGTCAATACTGAAATCAGATTGATTATATTCTTTGCAGCCAAAGATGGAGAAGCTCTATACAGTCAGCAAAAACAAGACCAGGAGCTGATTGTGGCTCAGATCATGAACTTCTTATTGCCAAATTCAGACTTACAAAAGTAGGGAAAGTCACTAGATCATTAAGGTATGACCTAAATCAAATCCCTTATGATTATACAGTGGAAGTGAGAAATAGATTCAAAAGATTAGATCTGATAGAATGCCTGAAAAACTATGGATGGAGATTCATGACATTCTACAGGAGGTAGTGATCAAGACTATCCCCAAGAAAAAGAAATGCAAAGAGGCAAAATGGTTGTCTGAGAAGGCCTTTAAAAAAGCTGAGAAAAGAAGAGAAGCTAAAGGTAAAGGAGAAAAGGAAAGATATACCCATTTGAATACAGAGTTCCAAACAATAATAAGGAGAGATAAGAAAACCTCCCTCAGCGATTAATGCAAAGAAATAGAGGAAAACAACAGAATGGGAAAGACTACAGATCTCTTCAAGAAAATTCAAGATACCAAGGGAACATTTCATGCAAAGATGGGCACAATAAAGGACAGAAATGGTATGGACCTAACAGAAGCAGATATTAAGAAGAGGTGACAAGAATATACAGAACTATACAGAAAAGATCTTCATGACCCAGATAACCACAATGGTGTGATAACTCACCTAAAGCCAAACAACTTGGAATGGAAAATCAAGTGGGACTTATGAAGCATCGCTACAAACAAAGCTAGTGGAGGTGATGGAATTCTAGCTGAGGTATGGTGGTTCAGTTGCTCAGTCGTGTCTAACTCTTTGCGACCCCATGAATCACAGCACGCCAGGCCTTCCTGTCCATCACCAACTCCCGGAGTCCACTCAGACTCATATCGAGTCAGTAACGCCATCCAGCCATCTCATCCTCTGTCGTCCCCTTCTCCTCCTAACCCCAATCCCTCCCAGCATCAGAGTCTTTTCCAGTGAGTCAACTCTTCGCATGAGGTGGCCCAAAGTACTGGAGTTTCAGCTTTAGCATCATTCCTTCCGAAGAAATCCCAGGGCTGATCTCCTTCAGAATGGACTGGTTGGATCTCCTTGCAGTCCAAGGGACTCTCAAGAGTCTTCTCCACCACCACAGTTCAAAAGCATCAATTCTTCAGCGCTCAGCCTTCTTCACAGTCCAACTCTCACATCCATACATGACTACTGGAAAAACCATAGCCTTGATTAGACAGACCTTAGTCAGTAAGGTAATGTCTCTGCTTTTGAATATGCTATCTAGGTTGGTCATAACTTTTCTTCCAAGGAGTAAGCATCTTTTAATTTCATGGCTGCAGTCACCATCTGCAGTGATTTGGGAGCCCAAGAAAATAAAGTCTGACACTGTTTCCACTGTTTCCCTATCTATTTCCCATGAAATGATGGGACCAGATGCCATGATCTCAATTTTCTGAATGTTGAGCTTTAAGCCAACTTTTTCACTCTCCTCGTATTTCAAATCCTAAAAGATGATGCTGTGAAAGTGCTGCACTCAATATGCCAGCAAATTTGGAAAACTCATCAGTGGCCACAGGACTGAAAATGGTGTTTTTGTTCCAATCCCAAAGAAAGGTAATGCTAAGGAATGTTCAAACTACTGCAAATTGCACTCATCTCACACGCTAGCAAAGTAATGCTCAAAATTATCCAAGCCAGGCATCAACAGTACATGAACATGAACTTCCAGATGTTCAAGCTGGATCTAGAAAAGGCAGAGGAACCAGAGACCAAATGGCCAACATCCGTCGGATCATTAAAAAGGCAAGGAATACCAGAATAACATCTATTTCTGCTTTATTGATTATGCCAGTCTTTGACTGTGTAGACCACAGCAAATTGTGGAAAGTTCTTCAAGATGGAAATACCAGACCGCCTTACCTGCTTCCTGATAAATCTGTATGTAGGTCAAGAAGCAACAGCTAGAACGGTCATGGAACAACAGACTAGTTTCAAATTGGGAAAGGAGTACATCAAGGCTGAATATTGTCATGCTTATTTAACTTATATGCAGAGTACTTCATGTGAATTGCTGGGCTGGATGAAGCACAAGCTGGAATCAAGATTTCTGGGAGAAATATCAATAACCTCAGATATGCAAATGACACCACTCTTATTGCAGAAAGTGAAGAGGAACTAAAGAGGGTCTTGATGAAAGTGAGAAGAGAGTGAAAAAGCTGGCTTAAAAACTCAACATTCAGAAAACGAAGATCATGGCATCCGGTTCCATCACTTCATGGCAAATAGATGGGAAACAATGAAACAGTGAGAGACTTTATTTTGAGGTGCTCCAAAATCACTGCAGATGGTGACTGCAGCCATGAAATTAAAAGACACTTGTTCCTTGGAAGAAAAGCTATGACCAACCTAGACCGTATATTAGAAAGCAGACATTACTTGGCCAACAAAGGTCCGTATAGTCAAAGCTAATGTTTTTCCCGTAGGCATGTATAGATGTGAGAGGTGGACTATAATGAAAGCTGAGCACTGAAGAACTGATGCTTTTGAACTGTGTATTGGAGAAGACTCTTGAGAGTATCTTAGACAGCAAGGAGATCCAACCAGTCTGTCGTAAAGGAGATTGTTCCTGAGTGTTCATTGGTAGGACTGATTTTGAAGCTGAAACTCCAATACTTTGGCCACTTGATGACAAGATCTGACTCAGGAAAAGACCCTGATGCTGGGAAAGACTGAAGGTGGGAGGAGAATGGGACAACAGATGAGATGGTTGGATGGCATTACCGACTCAATGGACATGAGTTTGACCAAACTCTGAGGGTTGGTGATAGACAGGGAAGCCTTGCCTGCTGCAGTCCATGGATCACAAAGAGTCGGACACGACTAAGTGACTTAACTGAACTGAACTCACCAGGGAGGGGGTTAGAATTCTTGAGGTGACAGCCACTTTGGCCTGGCAAAGTAATAAAGCCACTCTTTCTTTCTCCTCCATAACTCTTGTCTCCATATTTCTGTTTGGCATTAGTGTACAGAGAGCAAAGATTTTGCCAATACTTCTAACAGTCTCTGGATGAATCTGAATCTTGGGAACCCTCAACCAAATGCCATATATAAAGTTTAAAAACATGTAAAATAATACTATCATATATTGTTAATGGATGCATGTGTGAAGAAAATGCACAGCAAGAGTAAATAGCAAATTCAGGATTGTTAGTCACTTCTAGGAATGCAAGAAGTAGGGTATGATTAAGTTTCCAAGAGACTTCAGTTATGTCGGTGATATATATTTTTAAAGGTGGAAGTGGGTTCATGCTTATCCATTTTATTATTCTTTAAACCTTATTATTTATCTGAAATATTTCATTTTAAAAGACTGGCTCATACAAAGTCTGAGGGTTTTTCACCAGACTTCTCTAAACACATAATCACCAATTCTGGATCACTACATCAACTTTAGAAAAATATCTAAAGCTAATGCCAAATCTCTCTCAATTCTTCTTTGGTGGTCTCAGTTTAACGCCTGAAGCAGTGAAGTTTAGTAGCAATCTTTGTATTTGGAGGTGACTTGACTCCAATCCTGACTCTTCACTTCCTAGCTTGGCAAGTTATTTCACCTTTTTTTTTTTTTTCTCTCTCTCTACAGGCTCTTCGTTGTGGCACACGGGCTCTCTGTTTTGGTGCATGGGCTTCTCGTTTGCCATGGCTTCTCTTGTTGCAGAGCATGGACTCTAGGCTGTGCAGTCTTCAGGAGCTGCAGCAAGCAGGCTCAGCAGTTGCAGCTTATGGTCTCTTGAGTGCTGGCTCAGTAGTCGTGGCTCACAGGCTTAGTTGCTCTGCAGGATGTGGGATCTTCCTGGATCAAGGATCAAACCCATATCCCCTGCATTGGCAGGCGGATTCTTGACCACTGGCCTACCAGGGAAGTCCCAAGTTATTTAACTTCTGTGCCTCAGGTTCCTCATCTGTAAAGTAGGCACACTTGGTCCGACTCTTCATTTATAGCTCAGATCAAAATGAAATCTTCTGCATGAAGACTTCCTAGGCCTCCATGCTAAACAGTTATTTCTCTTCCAAACTCTATTATACTTTGTACAGATGGTTTCTGATGAACTTTGTGAGTCTGCCAATCTCATCGGCCACTCTAATTAATCCAGTAGAGATGGAACCAAATCTATTCTAACGGTCTCATACAGCATTTAATTAAGGATACTGAGGATACATCCAAGCAACAGGATGAGACCAATCTGCAGCAATGGCTTCAACCACACCCAAGGGCCTGGACCCAACAAGCTGGAAAAACCACCACCAAAACAACCATCATAAGCCAATATGATCTACCTTGGAGACTAGGTGGTATGCTCCAGTTTCTGTTATTGACCTTTGTCCCTTGCCTGTGACATTCATCCAAGTACAGTAGGTTATATTAGCCATGGCAGACTCTATCTTGGCCTACAAAGAAGTCAAGAGCAATTCTATAATTCATAACCACAGTGGCCAGTGAGTTGAAGTTCACTTGAACACTTACCAGGGCTGCGGTGTATTACTGATGACTTCAGCTGAAGTTGGGAACGAATTTCATATCATTTTCAATAGGATGACTCTCAGGATAGAGATAACCTCCTCCTGCTGCTGCTACTGCTGCTAAGTTGCTTCAGTCGTGTCTGACTGTGCGACCCCAGGGACAGCACCCACCAGGCTCCCTGGTCCCTGGGATTCTCCAGGTAAGAACACTGGAGTGGGTTGCCATTTCCTTCTCCAATGCATGAAAGTGAAAAAAGTGAAGTTGCTCAGTCATGTCCGTCTCTTCACGACCCCATGGACTGCAGCCCACCAGGCTCCTCTGTCCATGGGATTTTCCAGGCAAGAGTCCTGGAGTGGGGTGCCAGTGCCTTAACCTCCTGCAGAAGTGCATAAATGAGTAGGGCACCCCTCCAGGAAGTTCCCCTCTGTAACCAAGGGAAGCCTCATTTTGGAGCCATATCCACAGGCACCTGAAGGTTACCTGATCTGCTGGTGGTATGTCCTTAAACACGTGAAGGTTGTTCATGATCCTATGGTTCAAGACACCATGTTTTCAGAGAGGAAGGCAAGTTCATGGCCTGGTTCCCACATAGGAAGCACAGTCCTGGGGACATATATAATGTCTCCATCATTCAGGGGACACAGATTGACAGTGTCTGTAATGTAACTTCCTGGCACCTGGTAGGCCTCTGGGTTCCCAGTTCATTCATTTATTTTTATCTTTAAAAATTTTATTTGTCTTTGGTTGCACTGGATCTTTGTTACTGCGAATGATACTAAAGCTGAAACTCCAGTACTTCGGCCACCTCATGGGAAGAGTTGACTCACCGGAAGACTCTGATGCTGGGAGGATTGGGGGCAGGAGGAAAAGGGGACAACAGAGGATGAGATGGCTGGATGGCACCACCAACTCGATGGATAGGAGTTTGACTGAACTCCGGGAGTTGGTGATGGACAGGGAGGCCTGGCGTGCTGCAATTCATGGGGTCACAGAGTCAGACACGATTGAGCAACTGAACTGAAGCTTTCTCTAGTTGTTTCAAGTGGGGGCTATTCTCTAGTTGTGGTGCACGGACTTCTCATTATGGTAGCTCCTCCTGTTGTGAAGCATGGGCTCTAGGGCGCTCCAGCTTCAGTAGTTTGTCATGGGCTTAGTCACCCTGCAGCATGTGGAATCTTTTCAGACCAGGGATCAAACTTGTGTCCCCTGAATTAGAAGGCAGATTCTTAACCACTGGACCACCAGGAAGTCTCCAGTTCATTTAGAATCATTGAAAACAGTTCTTATTTTTGGAAAGACTGCCTGATGACAGTTAGTCCAACCTGTCCCATCTGTCCATATCACCAGTCAAGTGATATCTGTCCATTCCACAGAATGATGAGCTATAAGAATGAGGGTGAGGGACACATGTCCAGAGATCGTGATGTGTTTCACATGAGACTATAGGAGTTGAAAGTACACCTGATGTTTCTGATAAGATTTCTCAGTAGGTTAAAGAAAAATCGAACTATGGTCAGAGCCATCTGGCTCAATTCAGTTCAGTCATTCAGTCGTGTCTGACTCTGCAACCCCATGGATTGCAACATACCAGGCTTCGCTGTCCATCACCAATTCCTGGACTTTACTCAAACTCATGTCCATTGAGTCGGTGATGCCATCCAACCATCTCATCCTCTGTTGTCCCCTTCTCCTCCCGTCTTCAATCTTTCTCAGCATCATGGTCTTTCCCAGTGAGTCAATTCTTTGCATCAGGTGGCCAAAGTATTGGAGTTTTAGCTTCAAAATCAGTTCTTCCAACGAACACTCAGGAATGATCTCCTTTAGGATGGACTGCTTGGATCTCCTTACAGTCCAAGGAACTCTCAAGAGTCTTCTCCAACACCACAGTTCAAATGCATCAATTCTTCAGCGCTCAGCTTTCTTTACAGTCCAACTCTCACATCCATACATGACTACTGGAAAAACCAAAGCTTTGACTAGACGGACCTTTATTGGCAAACTAACGTCTCTGCTTTTTTACATGCTGTCTACATTGGTCATAACCTTTCTTCCAAGGAGAAAAGTGTCTTAATTTCATGGCTGCAGTCACCATCTATAGTGATTTTGGTGCCCCCTCCCAAATAAAGTCTCTCACTGTTTCCATTGTTTCTGCATCTATTTGCCATGAAGTGATGGGACCAGATGTCATGATTTTTGTTTTCTGAATGTTGAGTTTTAAGTCAACTTTTTCAGTCTTCTCTTTCACTTTCATCAAGAGGCTTTTTAGCTCCTCTTCACTTTCTGCCATAAGGGTGGTGTCATCTGCATATCTGAGGTTACTGATATTTCTCCTCGCCATTTTGATTCCAGCTTGTGCTTCATCCAGTCCAGCATTTCTCATGATGTATTCTGCATATAAATTAAATAAGCAGGGTGACAATATACAGCCTTGATGTACTCCTTTCCCAATTTGGAACCAGTCTCTTGTTCCATGTCCAGTTCTAACTGTTGCTTCTTGACCTACATGCAGATTTCTCAGGAGGCAGGTCTGGTATTCCCATCTCAAGAATTTTCCCGTTTGTTGTGATCCACAGTCAAAGGCTTTGGCACAGCTAATAAAGCATAAGTAGATGTTTTTCTGGAACTCTCTTGCTTTTTCAGTGATAGCAAACCAGTAATTAGGGGGATTTAAGGAACCTACAACAGTTTGAGATAGTTATTCTGGGCCATTTTCCTTTGAGAGGAAGGCTCCAGGGGTGACTCTTTTCCAAATGTCATGATCTAGGACTATGTCAAATGAACAAGAGAATCTAGGTAGTTGAATCAGAATTAAATGTGAATATTTTAGGCCTCCTTTCAGTTGAGCTGGCACCCAGAGGATGTGGCAACCAGGTTGGCCTGTAAATACTGTTTGGACAAAGAAAATATGCCCGGCCAAAGTCATGGCATATACTAAATTTTCAAAATAAATCTATACAACAATCTTCAACCTCTCTCATTCTCAGTAAGCTGCTATAATAGTTAATTGTAAGGTCAACTTGCCTTGGACAGATACTTGTGTCAACTTAACTGGACAGTCCCCAGATATTTAGTTAAGACATTATTTTGGGTATGTCTGAGAGTGTTTCTGGATGAGATTTCTATTTGAGTCAATAAAGCAGATTTTCCTCTCCAGTGTAGGTGGGCCTTATCCAATCTGTTGGAGGCCTGAATAGAATAAAAGTCAAGGTAAGGGAGAATTCACTGTCTCTGCCTGACTGCTTTCAAGCTAGGTTCTGGAATGGAACTCGTACCACTGGTTCCCATCAAGGGCCCAATGAGTTAGTAGCTTTGCTTCAAGCAGCCAGCTGGGGAATATCTTTCCTCCGAAAGAGTAGCTGTCCCCCTTTTCAAGTTAAGACTAGGATGTGGTGGGGCTGGCTGCATCCCAGAACATGCCATTTTCCTCTTGGCTAGGGGACTACTGGGCTCCTTTTGTTAGTTGTCAAGTCTGAGTTAATACGGCCCCAAATGGGCTCTTAGGCCAGAGTTAAGAGGCTTCCATGGGTTAGATATTTGGTTTCATCAATAGCTCTATAGGCAATGGCACCCCACTCCAGTACTCTTGCCTGGAAAATCCCATGGACGGAGGAGCCTGGTAGGCTGCAGTCCATGGGGTCACTGAGAGTTGGACATAACCCAGTGACTTCACTTTCACTTTCATGCATTGAAGAAGGAAATGGCAACCCACTCCAGTGTTCCTGCCTAGAGAATCTCAGGGACAGCAGAGCCTGGTGAGCTGCCATCTATGGGGTCGCACAGTCGGACATGACTGAAGCGACTTAGCAGCAGCAGCCTAACAGTTGTCCACCTTTTAAAAGATATACTTGACTTCTGAAAAGTATATTATCATACTTGGAAATGGCCTGAGTACTCCAGCTGTCACCAAGTTTCCAACTAAAACTGTGGTTTTCCTTTCTTTCTTCTTGGGAGTCTGTATCATTTTTGTTAGACTACCCAAGAGGAGACAGGGGTCACTTACCTCTATGCAGCGGTAGTCCTAGAATAGGAGACTTAAGAGCATTCACAGTTCAAACGTACATTTGATCTCAATAACACTTTGATGCAAAATTGATAAAATGTCAGTACATTGAATCTGTTTAGAGGCTCCCCCCCCCGCTCATTTTCCCTTCCCATTGCAAACTGTGTCCAAACTTGTCAGTGGATATGTGCTAAGTCGCTTCAGTCGTGTCTCTTTGAGACCCTGTGGACTCAAGCTCATCAGGTTCCTCTGTCCATACAATTTTCCAGGCAATAATACTGGAGTGGGTTGTCATTCCCTCCTCCAGATGATCTTCCCAACTCAAGGACTGAACCCGCATCTCTTACATCTCCCGCATTGGCTGGCAGGTTCTTTACTAGCACCACCTGGGAAGTCCCAAACCTCACCAGCTGAATTCGGTACTTTCCTCCCATCACAGGAACCCAAACCATGTAGTTTAAAATAGGTCACAGCCAACTAAGAGACTATGCTTTCTCCCAGCCAAGAGTGTGGGGACATCACAGGAGTGGGAGAGGCTAACCTACAGTGTTCAACTGGGTCAGTAAGGCCTTTTATCCTGACTCCTGCTCGATGGTCCGTGCCACCTCTCCCCTTGTGTACCTCCTGGCTCCAACAAGCATCTGCAGTTCAGGGACTGCTGGTTTGGTTTTTTGACCCCCTCTCCCCGCAACACACACATCACTGTGAATTTCCACCACAGTTTCTTGGCACTTTTGACCATTCTGCACCCAGGGATCCCTGTCCCCATGGGGTGAGGTAGGATGGTGACTTAGATGTTTATATTCAACAGAGCTATAAAAGGGAATCCTTCTCCTCCTCAAAGATCCCCCAGCATACACAAAGTCTTTCCTTAAAGCATGAGAGGGAGTGAGAGGGAATGGATCATGAATTTATTTTTGCTTCATGGTTACCTGCCTGGACTCAACAAACTCCTAATACTGAATATTTTGGGTCCACTTAAAAAGCTTTATATCCTTATTTCTGACACCACTTATTTCAGCTTTGGGGAAGCCATTACTCATCAGTCAGCCATACTGCCTTTAACTGGGGCCGCAGACTTGCTTGCCTCATTGTCAAAACATCCTTTCATTCTCCTGCTCTGAGAATTGAGCTACATTCAGTCGGACAGTGTGTTTCAATCTCACCTCTTGTTGCTTAGCCTCAAAACATTCATTAACATGTAGGACAACTAGAGGCCCTTACTCCCCCTCCTCACATGGCAGCAGTTGCTACAAGCCCCGGTTATCCTCTCATATCACCTGGCCCATGACCTTTCTCTTCTGGAAAGCCTTGTCTGTCAGGATTCCATCCTTGTTACCAAACTATCAAGAGTAGCCCATGAAGGGTTTCAAATTTTATCCTCCTTGAAAACAAGTTAACCTACTTTTTTTCATGAAGACTGGCAGATGACATGAGACTTCTGGATCAGAGACAAAGAACTTTATTACTTATAATGCAGCAAACAGCAATGGACAGGTTTGTGTTAGTTCCTCATTCCCCTTCCCCAACAAAACTGACACAGGTAGGCCTAGATGGGTGCCTACATGTACAGTATGTTGTATCATAAGGAAAGAACCCTGAGCTTGGGGAGGGGGAGTCAACACTTTAGTGAACAGTAAGCAAATCTGCTCCAGGAGAGATATTACCTCCTCTCCCAAGGCTGCTCACTACCAAGATAACACTGAGATTTGGCCCAGAAGAAGTGGCCAGGGTCTTTGCACTTACACAAAGAACTTGCAGGGATGCGCTCACGGCTTGTAGCAGATTGCCTTTCCCAACACTCATTCCCCAGGGGGTCATCTTTGACAGCATTATACACAAAATCTAGGGCACTAGGAGCCTGGATACTGAATACTATTCGATATTAATCAACTGTTTCCCAGAGCAGTTTGTCAGTCACAGGGAAATCTCCCCCAAAGAGCCAAAGCTCCCTTACAGCAGCCAAGACCCACTGCAAAATATTTGGAGAGTTTTACTGTTGTCTCCGAATGGATCTAAGGGTGGCATGATAAGCAGCAGGAGAGAGCTGGCTGCAAGACAATCCAACACCTGCCATCCCTCCTCACCCAAGCAAACCAAGGTTTCTAAACAGTTCACCTGGTTTTTGTTCACAGAAGTAGGGAATTTCCCTCCTTTCACTCTTGCGTAGATGTGTATCTCTGTAACTGCAGTCTGAAAAGAGAAATCTGCTGCCCACTGGGCAAGAATGTTAGTGTCTGTGGTTACAATGTGGCAAATCTGAAGCTGATTGCCAGATTAGTCAGAAATCCTCTTGCTCAGAGCAAAGTGAGCACCAACGCACACCTTCTGAACAACTGTCTTTAAACCTACTTCCTAGTACTAGGAGCTTACAACCACCTCCCCAGTCTTCATTAGCAGCCAACAGTATATTCAAAACATTCTGAGAAGGGGGTCACAGAGAACACGAGACTGTCATAAAAGTTCTATGGCATATAAAAAGGCTAATTCTTGAAGTATCTGTGGATAGCAGAGGAGTCACCTGAGCAAATGTGCTTTCAGGCTGGACTGTTAAGTAATAACATTAGAGGCTGTCTGTGGGGACAGGGCACATTTTATAAAAAATATTGTGATATTATTAACAGAGCTTCCCTGGTAGCTCAGCTGGCAAAGCCACCTGCAATGCAGGAGACCCAGGTTCAATTCCTGGGTCAGGAAGATCTGCTGGAAAAGGGATAGGCTACCCACTCCAGTACTCCTGGGCTTTCCTGGTGGCTTCGCTGGTAAAGAATCCGCCTGCAATGTGAGACACCTGGGTTTGTTCCCTGGGTTGGGAAGATTCCCTGGAGAAGGGAACTGCCACCCACTCCAGTATTCTGGCCTGGAGAATTCCATGGACTGTATAGCCTATGGGGTCGCGAAGAGTCGGACAAGACTGAGTCACTTTCACTTTTCATTATTAGTAGAAGCTTCCCCAGATATTATAACTTTCATCAGGGAGAGAAGGTTTGGGTCAAGGGAAGCCAGGAGTGGTGATAGGAGAGTTGGTGTTAGAAAGCTCTAAACTGAATAGGAACTTGGACCCAGAGAAAAATACAACTGTGGGTAGTCCAAGGAACTTTTGCATTTTCTTTCATTCCCTAAGCCTGTTCTGAAGCAAAAAACCGTTTCTAAACATATATGAAGCACCAATTGTCAAATACACTTTAGCAGCTCAAATTTGCAAATAATGAAAAACACAGCTGTCTACCCACTCTTCTTAGCAGTCTTATCCTAGAATACCACAACTGGATAGATGGAGGGGTATGGGTGTATGGCTAGGCTGCTAACCCATTTATTTATTCATTAAATCAATACTGCCTCAACTGGTTACGGAGTCAGGGGAACACCTTAAGACATCCACACAGCCTTAGAAATCTCAAAGTAGGGTGTAAGGGCAGATTTAAGGGATAACAGCATTCATATTCTTTGAAATAAAAAAATGTTTTATATATAGGCATCTCTAGGCAGTAAGGAACCTTCATAATCTCGAAGAGTATAGTGTCTGAAAGCTCTTTTGCAAGGGTTCTTTTAGTCCTAGAGAGTGAGATTTTCCCAAGGTCACAAATTAAAATACAGCTGAAAACCCAGGTCTCTTGTCTATCACTCAAGGATATCTCTTTTTCTCCCCTTCTCCCTTGGGACAGTGAAAAACCAGAAGAAAACAAACATAACAATTAATAAGGAAATATCACAGCTAAATGAAAACCATTTCTACCATGGAATATTATGCAACTATTAAAAATGCATTTGACCCATGTATACTGACAGGGAAAAGTACCTAAGAAATATCAAGTTAAAAAACACACAATTTAATTCAATTTTCATTAAAAAAAAAATACATGTTCATATACGGAAAGAAAATGGTACAGTTGGTATGAAAGAATTCCAAGGCATCATCATGGAGAGGGTTATTCCCTGTCTAATAGTAACTCCTTCCTTATAAAAATATGATTATCTGATTATACTTTCAAAAGCTTCAAGTGGCTGACAGAACAGAATTACCACTTGGGGGTGGGGAGAAGAAACTAGGAGAGAACTACAAGGCCTACCCAAGGTTCATGGAAATACAGAATCCAAGGATTCAACTTCCTATCTAGTGATACCCACAATCTTCTACTGAAGTGAAGTGAAGTGACTCAGTCGTGTCTGACTCTTTGTGACCCCACGGACTATAGCCTACTGGGCTCCTCCGTCCATGGGATTTTCCAGGCAAGAGTACTGGAGTGGGTTGCCATTTCCTTCTCCAGAGGATCTTCCCGACCCAGGAATCAAACCCGGGTCTCCCGCACTGTAGGCAGACGCTTTACCGTCTGAGCCACAATCTTCTACTGTGTGAGCTAAATAGGGCAACATTCCCAAGTCAAAGAGGAAGATGTGATAATTGAGGTTTCTTATAAACTGATTATAGTATTAGGTACCAGGCTCAGCTGGAACTGTACTTACAAGGTGAGAAGGACAACACTCCTATAGGTCACAGGATCTGGGCAACTCCCAGTTCTTCTCTGACCCTAGTGGGAAAATACTGGAAAAGATGCTGCTCACAACTCTGGAGCCAGACACAACAGGTTTAAATCCCAGCTCTATTGTTAGCTGTGTGGACACAAATTAACCAATTTTTGTGTCTCAGTTTCCTCTCCTATAAATTGGGGATAATAAAGAGTACCTACTTTCTTAGGGCAGCTGGGAGCACTAGTGAGTTAATACACACATACAGAACTTGGAATGCTACCTGGCACAAAGTAAGTACTGAGTGTCATTACTGTCATCACTGGAAAGCAAGCAGTTCCTCATCTCCAGGTTCTCAGGGGCCTCAAGCTGAACAGAAACAAAGGAAACCTATGTAGTAACACTGCCAACAGGCACTGCTCTGTTCCTTCCATCAAGACCATGACTCCATGTTTCAGATCTTCTTTCCTTTTATTGAAAAAAATTTTAGAAAATGGCAGTTAATAAAGGGCACAAACAAATCAACAGAGATATACCAGTGGAAAACATAGACAACATAAAACTAAAAATGCCATTGGCTTCTTTAATTGGTTAAAAGCACAAAACGTAACAGGCAGAAAGTCTCTCTTAAACAAATTAAAAGGCTATGTTTTTTTCCCCCAATTCTCTCCAAGTCAGGTATATACACACCCACAAAAATGGTGTGTGAAGGGAAACTGTCATACACAAGAAGTTGTATCCTGAATTAAGGGAAACAGCTGTTGAAACAGGAATTAACATAAAAAGGTCAGCAACAGGTTAACAATTTTAAAAATTGAGTCTTCAAATGCTGCATGGCACAAAGCTATACTATATAAAGTACTGCTAGGTATGAAGGAGGAAGTCTGTACGGCTTTTAGCAAAAATGCTTTTCCAGAAAAGCAAATCAAAACAATGCAATCAGCAGACCAAAGAGGCTATAGCTAGATATCAGAGCTACAACTTCTCATATCTGAGCTAGAAGTTTCTATTTATCCAGAATGGACTAAAATTTCAAGACAAAACAGGGACATTTTTAACATTTCTTACTTTATCCATATTAAGTTCTCTGTTTCTTTCTCCCTCACCCCCTTAATTCGGCAAGATCCACCCAAAAGATGGCTGCTTTTAGAAGCAGCTATTTTATTTTTCTTTCTGTGGCAAGACTGTCGTGGAGTCTAGATATCTCAGGCTCATATGCGTCCATGACCAGAGTCCCGCTGTGATCAAAAAACTTAGCAATGGACTTGGTGAACTCAGCTTCCCGTTGCTGCTTCGTTCTTCCACTGATGAAGGTCAGTTTCAGAGTGTATTTATCATCGAACCTGAGCAAAGATGACAAACCAAAAACCAAACACAGACATTCAGCCAGTAACAACAGAGCACCAAGAGTTTTTGAAGAATAGCACTGAGCAGGCTACTGGTGGTGTAGGGAACATACAGCATTATCTTTTCAAAAAAAAAAAATTAGGGGACGTTCAGGATAAAAAATCTGATTTGTAGGTGCTATGTCCCCGATTTAAGTACTATGTGCCTCCTTTACCTTGTCATAGACTGCTAAATCACATGGACTATCTTCTCTCACTTCTGCCCTTTACTTTGCTGTTATGGTAGAAGGGTATTGCCAGTAGACACTACTCTCCAGTCTTAACATGATTAGGTCCCATTTCTTAATACTATACTTGGGCATAAACTTTTCTGGGAAAACCTTCCCAAATTGAGTTAGATGTCTTGCCTTTGTCATACATACACCATCCATCAGTCAACCCAAATACTCAGTGCCCATCATCTGCTAGGTCTAATGATAGGCTCCTGTGCTGTCAATGAAATTATCTATTGAAACAATAATCACGTATTTGTGTTCTTTACTAGTTTCAGGGATTTTTGAGGGGCAAGATTTTGTCTTAAGTTTTCTATTCTCAGCTTGGCACTTGCTAGATAATCAAATCATGATGAATAAATGAAGAACTCTTGCTTTCACAGATGTTCCCCAATTCCAGGCTGCTGGGTCCTTGCTCCCTGTAATCAACCTAGCTTCAGGTTCTGCTCTGATCCCAGGCCAGCAGTATCTTTTACTCCATGAATTCCAGAGATCCCTTTTAGCTACACCTTAAGGTATCCTGAAGGCCTTTACTATCTCCATTCATTGAAAAGGGTTTATGACATCAACCCCTGGCAGGCCAATGTTCCTCCCCTGCCATCCCTACCTGTTTCTGTCTCTATTTAATTAGGGCATATTCAGTGGATTGTCAGGTTGATACTACCTTTAGAGGAAGCAGATGCTTGAGCCTCAGATTTTTTCCTGCATATTTAAAAGAGGGAAAGTCCCACCCACTTTATAGGATCACTGTTATAACAGTGCCTATCATTAACCAGTGCTCAAACAAATAAATCATTGCTTGATAAATTGTCGCCTAGCCAGTTACTTTCAACCTGGATAGATAGGAGAAAAGGTCCTTGAATACTTTCAACACCTCAAAAATTTTTTCAAGCTCTGCTCAACTGCTTCTAACTGATATCACAGTAATTTTGGGACATTTGAGCCCAGTTCCATGGCTCCGATGGCAGGACACAATCTAATTTATTTTAAAAAATAGTTACTCATTAATTCAACAAATATTTATTGAGGATCAACCAGTATTCAGGACTAGGCAGTACTGGATGCTAAGGATATGTATCAATGAATACAACAGATAAATCTGTCTTTTGAGACTTTTAGTGTGTGTGAAGGAACCAGCAATAAAATAAAAATTATAATGTTCTTTTAAATATGGAAAGTCGTCACTAAGCAGATGTTTGAGCATAGCCTAAAAGAAGGTGAAAGAACAAGCTATCTGGAAAAAGTATATTCCAGGCAGAATACAGTAAATGCAAAGGTGAGCACACGCCCAGAATGTGTTAAGAACAGAAAGGAGGCCACTGCAAACAAAACGGAGAGGGAGAAGATGAGAGCCACAGGCTATGGTGTGTCTGCAAATGTGTGGAGGGTGCAGCTACATAAGTATGGACTTCTAAGCTATGCTTAGGATTTTAGCTTTCCTCTGTGTGAGAGAATTTTGAGCTGAGCATTGAGTTGATCTGCCTTATGTTTTGAAAGGATCATTCTGCCCACTGTATTGGAAATAGACTATGGGCAGGGAGAACAGCTGCAGAGGTCCATTAGGACCTCTGAGAGATGACCTCTAATTGAGAGATGACGGCCAAGGTGGAGATATTAAGTGGTCAGAATGAATATAATTAGAAACCAGAGCTGACAGAATTCGCTGACAATCTATTCAAAGGACTGAGAGACAGAGAAGACAAAACGATTCCAGAGTTCTGACCTGAGAAACTAGAAGGATAGAGTTGCCCTTTACTGAGATGAGGAAAACAAGGAAAAGCAGGCTTAGATGAGGGATAGCAGAGTTAGGTTTTGGATATGTTAATTCTGAGATGCTTATTAGGATCCAATGTCAAATAGAAAGCTAGGACATAACTGGAGTTTGGAGAAGAGGTCTAGGATGAAAACACAGATTTAGAAATCTTCATTATTTCAAATGGTATTTAAGTCCTGGAAGTCTGGCTAGGATTACACCTAGTGAGTGAATACAGACAGAAAAGAGATGCTAGGAATAGGCACTAGTGGCATTTCAAATTTAGAGAAAGGGGATAAGGAATCACAGAGGACACTAAGGAACAGACACAAAAAGATAAGAATTATAAGATTATGGTATTCTAGAAGTCTAGTTTTTAAAAAGAGTATAACAAGGAGAGAATTATTCATTGTGTCAAATGTGACAGGTCAGATAGGATGAGGAAAGAGAACTGAAGAAAAGCAAATCCAAGAGATAATTGGATAAGACAACAAAAGGAATAGAGAAATGAGAAGACCATGTGAGGAGGATAACGGAAAAGAAAAACAACTTTTTCAGTTGGGACAAATTACAACTTATTTGTATGCCAGGAAAAAATGACCCAGCAGAGAGGTAAACACCAAGTAATCAAGAAGGGATAGAATCAAGTGGATGACTGGCGAGGAGGCTTCAGATAGGAACTGAGGAAGAAGGCAGAGTGTGATGACTGCTGCAAGTAGATAAAGATGGGAGACTTCCGGCTGCTGCTCTCTCCCCAGAAACAAAAGAAGCTGACAGTGAAGTTGGGAAAGAGAGCAAGAAGTATGAGAACAGAGAAGGTAGGAGACCCTCAAGGACAGTGAGAGAGTAACTGGAATATAAAAATACCATGGAAGCTAAGCTAGGTAAGGAGCAAGTGAGACAATGAAGAGAAGAGGGCCAGGGGAAAAGATGGTGGGCTCAAGGATTATGGATGCCACTGGGGCTGAAGAACTGTTGGGGCAAGAGAACAAGAAACAGACAAACTAGAAAAATATAAAGCAGTGGTCAGAGAGAGATATTTAAAAATGAAATTAGTTATCAATAATACCAAGATCTAGGATGTGTCTCAAAGGAAGTAAGTATTTAAGACACTGCAGAAAACAAGATAATCAGAGGAAAGAAAGTAAAACTAAGAGGCCAGCATCCTGGAACAATCATCTACTGGGATACTGAAATCACTGATTAAGCCTTCTGAAAGGAGCTATGTTAAAGAGAGTGTCAATGAACCAAGAGCCATCTCCAAGCAAAGAGAAGTGAGTCTGTATTTAACTACAAGGAGAATGAACAAGGTGGCATATTTCCTCTCCAAAGGCACCAACAATGTGGCAGTTGGTAAAAGTCAGCAGTGGGAAAAAAAAAAAAAATCAGAACCTTCATATACTGCTAGCAGGATTGTAAAATGGTACAGCTGTTTTGGAAAAGAGTCTGGCAGTTCCTCAAGCAAAGAGTTACCAGAAGACACAGCAATTCTTTTCCTAGGTATATGAGAAATTAAAATGTTTGTCCACACAAAAACTTATACATAAATGTTTGCAGTAGCATTATTTTTAACAGCCATAAGGTGGAAACAACTCAAATGGCCCTCAACTAGTAAGTGGATTAAGAAAAATGTAGTATATCCATGCAATGGAATATTATTTGGCACAAAAAGGAATAAAATATTGATAACATGTTTGAACCTTGAAAATGTTATGCTAAGTGAAAGAAGCCAGTTACAAAAGATCACATATTATGTGTTTCCATCTGTATGAAATATCCAAAAGAGGGAAATATATAGAGACAGAGAGCAGATTAGTGGTTACCACAGTGGCACCTCACTCCAGTACTCTTGCCTGGAAAATCCCATGGATGGAGGAGCCTGGTAGGCTGCAGTCCATGGGATCGCTGAGAGTCGGACACGACTGAAGCGACTTAGCAGCAGCAGCAAGGTTTAGGAGAATGGGGGACAGGGAAATAACTGTTAAATATAGGGTAGAGTTTCTTTTGGCAAGGATAAAAATGTTTTAAAGTTGACTGTGGTGATGACTGCAAACATTTTTAAACACATTAAGAAACCATTGAACTACTTTAAATATGGTGTGGAAACTGTATTTCAATAAGGCTGTTAAAAAATATTTAAGTCAGAATGTATACAATGAAATTAAGATGCTGCTTGGGTCTAGAATTCTGCAATTCTGCTTGAGTGCTCTGATATAGAGTATAGATTTATGACAGCTGAGACCAAAATGGCAGCTATGAGTCCTGCCAGGAGATAAGAACTCTGGTGCAACATTAGAATGAAGCCCAGCTCCTCCTCACAGGCATCTCCACAGGCTGGTAATGAGAGGCTGTGTGGCATTGATGCTACACTTACCTTCATATATGAGAGTAATTGGAGAGCCTACTACGTGCTAGAACACTACCATGTATTTTTAGGATAGTGACTGACAGCATGAGTTCAGGCATGGGCTAAATTCACTTCTGGGCTCTATAACCATGGAAAAATTAATTAAACTCTTTGAGCCTGTGTTCTTATCTTTAAAATGGGTTGTTCTAAGGTTTAAATGAGACAACGTGGTTGGCACAATACTCAGTACGTAGTAAATGCTCAATAGATACTTGCTTTCATAATGCTTGGTGTACAGATGAACAATAAGGGGGCAGTGTTAAGGTTGCTGACCGTCTGCGCAGTTGAAAATCCACATATAACTTATAGTTAATCCTCTATATAGATGGCTCCTCTGTATCCACAGTTCCAAATATGTGGATTCAACCAATAATAGATCGTGCAATACTTCAGTATTTACTACTGAAAGGAAAAAACTCCGTATATAAGTGGACCCATGCAGTTCAAAGTCCTGTTGTTCAAAAGTCAACTATGTATACCAGCTGGCAACCTCACGACAACTCTACAAGTCACTTTTACCCTACTAAGGCTCAACTAGTTTACCCAATATACCAAAAGTCACACAGCTAGAGGTGAGCTGGAATGTGAACCCAGTTCAGGATACTTAGAAGACCTGAGGTGTCAGTTGCACAAAGTTACACCTATCACTAGTCAGAAATAGACTGAATTGTGCTTCTCTGAGTTGCCCAGTGCATTGCTTCAAGATTTCTGATTGCACAGACTGCAGTCAGGATCACAGAAGACACAGAAGCTAAGGTGGTTCTTCAAAGACAACTGACTTCATACCTCTGGCTTTTATAGTTTTATATATAGTTTATAGTTCAGCTCTCTAATTGGCTCCATTTATTAGCCACAAGGAAACAGAATTGTTCTTCATTCTTCCACCAAAGTTAATTTCTCCCACAATTTATCCCCAGAGCACTTCTGTGATAATACAATCTCAGAAGTGCAACAAGAAAAATCTTCTAGTTCATTCATAATACTTTCTTCACTTTATATGACTAGCACTCTGATTTGCAAAGAGCAGACATATAATAGTCTGTTGATAATGACTAAACACCCAGAGAAAATCCAACCTCAGGATTTAGGAATCTGTGAGGACAGTCATACCTTTTGAGACTGGATGACAGTTGCCAGATATCATCAGGATCCATGCCTGTAGGATCTTTCCTGTGTGCCACGAGAAAAATGCTCTTCTCCTTATACGAAGTATAAATGGTCAGGATCCCCATCATCACAAAATAGGTGCAGATAAAGTTAAGGGGAAAATACACAACATACACACAAAAAGAGAAATAACACAAACTGGCAGGCAAGGGCTACAAAAACTTCCATAATAGTTCTAAAGAACAGTTTTGTCTTGCTGTAAAAACACTGAAATTTTAATTACTTCGTATTCATCCTTATGTTTATTGCAAGAGAAGCAAGGATCTCTCTGGTTAGTTCTGCAAAGAACATCTCAGGAAGAAAGGAAAAAGGTAGAGGGCATAAACCAGCTCTCTCTCTTCTGTTCAAGGACAACATATATAAGAAGATCCTCTATTACCCGGTTTGTCAAGACTTGTGTTCATTTCTCCATACAATAAAAAATAAATAACCACAGTGGACTTGACCACATAACCAATTTCAAGGGTGATTAAAAGAAAGGGAAACTAACTTTAAAGCAGTTTACCAGAGTCTCATGCTCTGCTAAGCAGGCTGGCTGGGCGATTACAACAGTTTAGCTTCCTGTAAGAACAATTACTTCGTGCATACATGTAGGCTTATTAAACTCAGTTTTTGACAGTACTAGCTACCACGTTTGGGTTCCTGCGTGCCAGAAACTGGCATAAGAACTCTGTGTACATATGTCATTTAAATAGTGCAAAGTGAATAAGCTCTGGAGTAAAGCAGTCCTAAATTTGAATTCTAGTTTTTAACCAATGTAATCTCGACAAATTATTCCTTACTCCAAGGCTTAACACTGTTGCTCTAAAATGGCAACTAAACAGACTTTTTAGAATTGTCATTAGATTTACTGATGGTATATATACATTTTAGAGTATAGCACACAGAAGGCATTTATAATGGTACTCATCACTTAATGTATAAAAATGGTATGATTATAAAAATGGCAAGATCATGTTTTGTTTTAAACAAATATAACCAAACAAAAGAAATTCTATCAGCAGTTTCTTGGGAGGCCATATAATTATAATGTTGCTGTCATTGTTCAAACCTCTTTGGAACTCCTTTGGGAACTGTCTCTAGAACCCATGGCATATTCTTTTGAACTGCCTTAATTGTGAAAAAGGTCATAATGGGTTGGTTTGTGTGATGCTAAAAAGAGTCAAGATGCAAATTCTGGGACTATGATTTGAGATCAGTTTGTACACAGAGGATGAGATGGCTGGATGGCATCACCAACTCAAATGACATTAGTCTGAACAAACTCCAGGAGATAGTAAAGGTCAAGGAATCCTGGCTAAGTGTTTTGCTACTAGGTGCTCACACTTAACCTCTACATTAATAACTGACAGAATTAAAAATAAAATACCATACTGAATCTAAAATATCAATAATTATAACAAATTTACAGATGCTCATGTTTCATAATGTTAAATCCTAACATCAGCAGGCCCCAAGGTAAAAGTCTGTCTTTTTTTGTAGGAAGCAGAGAAGAACATCAGTAGAGATTTTCAAAAAAACTGTCAGTAGAAAACAAACCTGAGCTTAAAGGATATGATATAACACACAAGGCCAGAACAGGTTTGGACTCTGGGAAGGGATGCATATAATCCCAAATCAAAGCCACAATGGCAAAGAAACAGGAGATGGTACAGATGATGAGGCGACCATCAATTAGACCAAAATTCTCCACATACTTGTACTTTTCCAGAAGTACCTAGTGAGAAGAACAAGAAACCAAGCTAGTAGGACTACTTCCCTCCTTGTACCTGCTTTTCTTCTTAATTTCCATGATGAAAGTTATGATAATCATTTAAATGACCAAATAGTTCTCTCCAATCAGGATTTTGCCACTCAGAGCAAAAAAAAAAAAAAAGACTAAATGTGTCTACAAAAATTGCAGAGAAAAAACTAATCAACTTCTGACACATTTTAAATCCTTATCTTCTTCTTTAGACTGAAGCTAAAATTTTCTTTTCCCTTTTAAAATAGAGAGATAATCAATCATGCATGCCCGTCCTATATTCCCTCAACCCTCTTGCCTCTAGGCAATTAATCTCAAAAACAACAGATTACTAGTTTTCTGGTATTAAAAAATTAAAGAATTTGAAGAGAAATTTGAGGTAAGTATTAATTATATTTTAACACATGCTCCCCTATATATACTGCAAGGTTCAGAAAATGCTTTCTGTCTCAGTTCCTAATACTGAAAACGAAAGTCATTCCAACGCACAGAAAAAAAAAGTCCTACAAGAGATGTGCCATCAGTTGTACACGAACTAAAAGACACCCCCTTCACCTCTGTCCCCAAGAAAGAACCTTTTGGCAGAATCATCCAAAGAATTTTTCACAGCTGATCCATCCCATTTGTCAATTTTTACAGGCTTATCGTCAATCTTCCACTGTAAAACAAATTGATAAGTTGTGCGTTAAAGGACATGGCATCTTACTAAAAGTAAAGTGAACTACTTCCTTAAGAGCATCCTCAGGTATATATAACATTTATTCTCTCTCCTGATGTTGGACAGCTAAACAACAAAACACTTGAAAATGAATTTGAAGGAAACTAGGTCACTAGAATTAGCCGGTAATCATATGATGTTGCCAGTCTCCACGCTGAAGAGCCAAATCTACAAGGGTAGAACACTGACCTGGGCTGTAGAGAGCGTAGTGTGAGCTCAAATATCCCATCCCCATTAGTCTTATAACTAGTTAGGTATGTGACTTTGGACAAAGCCTGCTTCAATTTCCCTCATCTGTATAGGTTTATAACAGTTCCCAAATACTGTGCTAATTAAAGGCAAATGATTCTCTCACACACACTGCTGGTAGAAGTTCAAAAGGTGTAACACCTACAGAAGATAACTTAGCATCTTGGGTTCAACTTCCCACTTCTGGGAATTTTTCCTTATATGCACAGACATTAAATAATATACAAGGTTATTCACTGCAGCACATTTGCAACTGTAAAAATATAACTCAAGTGCTCACTTACACCGGACTGGTTAAACAAACTATGGTACACACAGATATCCTGAAAAGGCTAAGGGACATGGGTGGAAATGAGACTTTTCAATGTGTACCTCTTTCACTGTTAACCATGTGAATAGCTTCTGCAATTTTTTTTTCTCAAATGCAAGTGATTATGTGAATGTAGGTTAAGTGAAACAGGGTCCAGAAATAATTTGATAAATCTGTCTTTTTTATAGATCATATGCCCAACTCAATTTTTTCAGATCAAGTGAACAAATAGAGTGTCATAAAAATTACAAACAAGCAGACAATCCGAAATTCATTTGGCTTTAGTATAGAATTTACTGAAGGACAGAGAAGAAATGTTAATATTATTTAACTCCCTGATTGAGCACAAGTTCAGAGATACTGCGGACAAGAAATAAAGAAATGGAATAAATATCTGTAAAACATGAGATTTTAAAGGAACACAAAAATATAATTCATCAAACTTAATTTTGTAATTCTACATGCTATTACACAGAAAAGAAAAACTACTCTGTGAAGTCTGTTGGGAGAAAATGCATGAGCTAAAACAGTCATACTTCAAGTGATTAAAACTCAAATCAAGGCTTCTCTCCTTTGTGTCTCATAAAAACAAGAATTTTCTTTGAGAAATTACTACCGGCAGCATGCTGTAATAAGATTCTAACAGCCTGCCAGCCTACAAATTAAACATGACACCTAATTTTAAAAACACAAATCGAACCAAGAAGAAATTAACAGGCTATCTAGCCAAATAGCTTGCTTATACTTACTTTAGTAAATCCCATTTTGGTAACAGCGAGCAAAAGAAGGAGAAACCTGTACAGCCAGAATCCATGACAGAATTTGAATTATTTATGAATGAAAGTCATTAAATCTTTTTGGCTCATTCAAAAAAAAATGATGTTCTCATAGAAACTCAGCCACACGTCACTACTTGCAGTGCATTACAGAGAAGAAACTTGCCTCTACAATTCAGAGTATAATTTCTTGGCAGTTTTGGGGGATAAAATGCATTAGAAGCCATCACAATCTGTTCTAATATAGCTTCAGTTCTAATTCCACTGGTACCTAGAAGGATCTTCAATAAGTGGAACAAGAACATTTCCAGTCAATTACATGACCAAGAAAATTTATAACTGATTTCTGAAGAGATGGGAGCATCATTCATTCGGTGTACATGAAATACCTTAGCCTACGTCAAAGTAAATAGCATCTCTGCTGTAGCACAGAGACACATCTGGAAAAGGGGCAGGAGGGTAGACATTTTCCATCATTCTCAAAAACTGTCCATCAACTAAAATGTATGATATTCATCATGTTCTCTCCACTGCTAATCAAGGTATTTTAGAAACCATTTTCTTACCCTCACTTCTCTTCCTCAACCCTAAGAGTGAATTATCTTCCTTTGTAGTTAATAAATAAGACAAAGCAAAGGTTGGTTTCTTTTACATTGAACCTCCCAGGATAAATCACAAGAAAATTCTGTGCAGAAAAGAAATATAGATCTTAGACTGCCATCCTTAGAAAAACCTGTGTAAAAGAATGGCTCTTGGCTGGAATGTGGGAGGTTGGCTGGTAAATGGATTCCTAAACTGCTATTAAAACTTTCCCCAAGTGATCAAGAGTAGCTCACTATGCCTAAACTGCTTGTATAACAATGTGGTTTATGCTAAATAACTGTTTTTCTTCTAGGAGTCTGGAATATTGGCATGGACCAGGGAGAGGGTGCCTATTTAATCAACCCCTTAATAAAAACTTGGGCACTGAGTCTCTATTGAAATCCTCTGGCAGTCAACACTTCACATACATCATACCACATTGTTGCTAAAGGAATTAAGCACAACCAGTGGGAATTTAGTGGGAGAGGACTCTCGACTCCTGCCCTTGATTTCCTCTGGACTTCATCCTATTCACCTTGGCCCTTTGCTGATTTTGCTTTGTATTCATTTGCTGTAATAAATCTTACCCAAGAGTATGGCCCTGGGGGTACTTCTAGTGTTTAACAGAGCAGGGCAATCCCCGGGAGCTCTGATACACAGGCAGTATTGCCAACTGAGATATAGCAGATGTGGTAACCTGGCACACAATTCCTCTTCCCCTCATTCCCTATGTATTAGAGATACACGTATATTGGGCACAATCAACAATCAGTGTTGACTAAGCTAATATTTGCACCAAGGGCATATACGCACATGGTTTAGAGTTCTGTAAGGTTCTGTAAGTTATTAAAAAAAAAAAAAAAGAATTAGCAGTCCTGCTTTTCCTCCCTTGAGACACTCCTGACCATTGTCCATTTCCCATTCCCCACAGACACTAATCTCAATTCCTTAGGCTGATTTTTGGGGTATCCACCTCCAAATCTTAGGGAAAAGTTTATATTATTATTTTCAGTGTTCAGCATTAAGTCTTCTGACTTTTTCAACCACCATGAAAGATGAGATTTAACCAATTCATCCCCTACCACTTTCACATTTACTTTTCCTGCTCTTCCTTCACCATCTTTTGAATATAATTATAGTAGACCAATATTGATTTGTTATACCTTAATTTTTTGCTAGATCATTATTTGCAATTTACAATATGATCATAAATGCTGTTCACAGATTAAGTCATGTAATAGATTAGGATTCCTTTTCTGCATGGCTTTCCTTGGAGCTACTACTGTTTTCGTGGTCAGACAGTGTATTTCTCACCAATATATTCTCAAATTCTTCCCCAGTTCTTAAATCTCCTCTCAATATTTGCAATCATATTGAGCATTTTGAGTTTCATCTTCCCAGAGAAACCTCTCTGGAAGCCTTCTGACCTGCTTCAATCTAGGTGGCTTTCTTTCTAGGCCCACTGTGTAACTGTCATCCTGGAGTCTCCCTTTACCATCTCTGAGGGTTCCCTTAACCTCCTCTTGGGCTGATCCCCCTTTTCTTAGATACCATGTCTTACTCTTTGCTTGGTTTACTATTCCAGCCTCCATCCATTATCCCCATCCCTCTCCTGCTATCCAAATTCATATACTGAAATCCTAAACCAGAATGTGATGGGTTTTAGGAGGTGGTACCTTTGAGAAGTAATTAGGTCATCAGGGGCTTCACGAAAGGGATTAATGCCTCGATAAAAAGACATGAGAGTTTGCTTCTATTGTTTTCCACTACGTGAGGATACAAGAAGGTTGTCTGCAAGTAGTTAAGAAGGCTGTCACCAGATGCAACCATGCTGGCACTGGATCTCAGACTTCCCAGCCTCAAAACTGTGAGAAATAAATTTATGGTATTTTTATTAGAGCAGCCCAAACTGACTAGCATCCTCTTTTTACAGATAACATTAACAGTCTAAGAAATTTGCCCAAGGTGAAAGCTAGAAAAGTAGTAAAGCTGGTACCTAATCAAGTTCTCATGATTTCAAAACCTGTACTCTTTCACTACTTTACACTGCTGCCCACAAAATACAAGGAAAGGAATTATTAGCCATCAAAACTAAAAGGAAACAGATCTCTGAAGTGACAGTCACATAAAGTATCTTGACTTTTATCTAATAAGTTATAGTTAATAACCTAAAAAAAAGCTTAAAAAGATTTTAATTTTAATATGCCAACAAAACCTATAGGATATAAAATATTTGGAATTTTTCATTTTCCTCCATTTGAAACAAACTGCTATTTGGCTGAAAATATGGTTCAAAAAGTCCTATCTTAAATCACTTCCCTGCCACTATCAACACAAAACACTTTATCAAGCCAGCATATCTGATACCAAACCTTGCTGATGAACCATTCACAAAATTTAGGCATTTGATGGCTTTTAGAGAACATTACAAAGATTCAACTTCAGTTATGATTCTCCCCTGCAAATCTGAATTAAAAATTTTAGTACAGTGAAAACTGAAGTAAAGTTATGCAGTGATAAAGATCTCAGTGGATTTCTTCATAAAGTTCCTTAGCCTGACAACTGGGCAGTAAGACTCAAAGGATTCCTCAATTCACACTGAAGAGATGAGGATACCAGAGGTAAATTGTGTCAACAGAAGGACCCTGCTCTGATTTTAAAGGAACTCGAAGAAATATTACTTTTTATTAATATTGGCTTGAAAAAATATTAATAAACCTTTTTTCTCCCTTCTTTGGCCTCTCTCAGATTAGACGGTGGCTGCAGGATGCAAAGACAGAAGGTAGATGTGGCACAGGACAGAGGGAGCATATCCTAGATGACCTTATTTACTAGGTTAAGGGACTTGAGACTATTCTGAAACAAGCAATGGAGAATATTTTAAGCAGGTGAACAACACAACCAATTTGTGTGTGTGTGTTTTAAGTCATTTTTAGAGGCAACTTAGCAAAAGGTCTGGAGGGGAGTAACACTGGAGATAAAACTCATCAGATGGGGCCCTATTTAGATGCAGGGCTTGAATTAGAGCAGCAGCAAGGGGATGAAAAGGGAATATTTATGAGGTACAATTTGCAGGATTTACTATCAAGACTAGATACATAAAATGTGAAAGAGAAAAGACAGAGGTGACCACTCGACTAGAATTTGGGCTTAGATAACTAAGCCGTCATGTTGTTTTCCAAGAGAAGGAACTGAGCAGGAAAGACGAGAAATACCTATTTGCATATGCTGAGTTTGAGATGTTTAAGCTCTACAGTCAATAGTGATTTCAGAATTTTCTAAACCAAAATAAGATTATGAAAACTTGTGGCAGACTTAGAAGCTATTTGAGTCGAAAATAACACACCCCTACCTCCCACATGTACACATTTGGGAAAAGATCACAAAGCAGTAAGTTCAAAATAAGAAAAAGTTCAACTTGGGGAGCAAATGATGTTTGTCTTGAGGCAGCTTAGTTCAGTCGCTCAGTTGTGTCCAACTCTTTGCGACCCCATGAATCACAGCACGCCAGGCTTCCCTGTCCATTACCAACTCCCAGAGTTTATTCAAACTCATGTCCATCGAGTTGGTGATGCCATCCAGCCATCTTATCCTCTGTCGTCCCCTTCTCCTCCTGCCCCCAATCCCTCCCAGCATCAGTCTTTTCCAATGAGTCAACTCTTCGCATGAGGTGGCCAAAGTACTGCAGTTGCAGCTTCAACATCAGTCCTTCCAATGAACACCCAGGACTGATCTCCTTTAGGATGGACTGGTTGGATCTCCTTGCAGTCCAAGGGACTCTCAAGAGTCTTCTCCAACACCACAGTTCAAAAGCATCAATTCTTTGGTGCTCAGCTTTCTTTATAGTCCAACTCCCACATCCATACAGGACCACTGGAAAAACCATAGCCTTGACTAGACAGACCTTTGTTTAGAGTAAAGTCTCTGCTTTTTAATATGCTATCTAGGTTGGTCATAACTTTCCTTCCAAGGAGTAAGCGTCTTCTAATTTCATGGCTGCAGTCACCATCTGCAGTGATTTTGGAGCCCAAAAATATAAAGTCTGACACTGTTTCCCCATCTACTGCCCATGAAGTGATGGGACCAGATGCCATGATCTTTGTTTTTGAATGCTGAGCTTTAAGCCAACTTTTTCACTCTCCTCTTTCACTTTCATCAAGAGGCTTTTAGTTCCTCTTCACTTTCTGCCATAAGGGTGGTGTCATCTGCATATCTGAGGTTACTGATATTTCTCCCAGCAATCTTGATTCCAGCTTGTGCTTCATCCAGCCCAGTGTTTCTCATGATGTACTCTGCATATAAGTTAAATAAGCACAGTGACAATATACAGCCTTGACATACTCCTTTTCCTATTTGGAACCAGTCTGTTGTTCCATGTCCAGTTCTAACTGTTGCTTCCTGACCTGCATATAGGTTTCTCACGAGGCAGGTCAGGTGATCTGATATTCCCATCTCTTTTAAAATTTTCCACAGTTTATTGTGATCCACATAGTCAAAGGCTTTGGCATAGTCAATAAAGCAGATTTTTTTCTGGAACTCTCTTGCTTTTTTGATGATCCAACGGATACTGGCAATTTGATCTCTGGTTCCTCTGCCTTTTCTAAAACCAGCTTGAACATCTGGAAGTTCACGGTTCACATATTGCTGAAGCCTCTTACTATCATCTAATTTAGAGTACAATTCAGCAACACCAAGATATCTCAAAAAGATATAGCTCCTGGTAACATATCTTCAATTTCCATCTTTTTTTTTTCTTTTTAATAAAAATGGCAAAGAAATACTGCTAAAAAATTACTTCTTAATAGTGGCTTATTAGTGTCTATAGTTATCACTGGAGTTAAGTTGTAGGTTAGAAATTACCACGTTAATTATGAGCATGAACACTAGTGGCAACACCAGAGTAAGTGGAGGTAAGTAAGTGGAGGTAAATAAGTGGAGGATAAGTAAGCGGAGGTAAGTAGACTGGCTCTAGCTATGGCAAGCAGGCACTGAGACATATAAATCTGGGGCTCAGAGCAGAGGTCTATATTGAAAACATAAATGTGGAAGTCATTAACTTACAGACAGGATTTAAGCCAGGACACTGTGTATCTCCTTGGGATGTGTACACAGACAGGGCCAGGGGCTTGCCAGTATTTACAGATCAGAAGAAAAAATAACAACAATAAAGACAGATAAGTGGAGGAGGAAAACCAGGGCAAGTGGTGTTCTAAAAGCCACACAAAGAAAATATTTCAAGAAAGAAGTGATCAATGAGTCATATACTCAAGATCAGGTAACAAGAAAAACCACTATTGAGATCTGACAAGATGGAGGTCAGAACAGAGAAACGGTGCAGGCAATAGCTAAAACAGGGAGCTGGGCTGTCAGAGGTTATTAACATCTTTGATACCACTGTGTTATACAGTGATGAGTAAGTAGTTAAAATAACTTGATGCTTTAAAGATTACTCCATAAACGCTATAAAAAGAATGAGTTTTAAAAACAGATCTAATTCATGTATCAGAAAACTCATCATATAAAAATGTGCAAAGGTTTTTATTCTATTCACAACATTATGCAACCATCAATATCTAATTCCAAAACACTGTCATCATCCCCAAAAGAAACTCCATACCCATAAACAGTTATTCCAATTACCAGGACCCGACTCCCAGCCTTGGCAACCACTACTTTCTGTTTGCATGAATCTGCCTATTCCAGACACTTCTTATCCATGGAATCATATAATATGTGGCCTATTGTGATTAGCTTTTCTCACTTAGTATATTTTCAAGGTTCATCTGTGTCATGTGTCAGTGTCTCATTCCTTTTTATGGCCAGATAATACTTCACGGCATGGATATACCACTTTTATGGCTTGCTTCCACCTTTTAGCTACTGTGAATAATGCTGCTATGATCAAGTTTTTGTGTAGACATATTTCCAATTCTCTTGAGTTCATAGCTAGGAGTGGGACATACTGAGTTATAACTTTCTCATCATGTTACATTTCCATCAGAAATGCAGGAGGGTCCCAATATCTCCATATCCTCAACAAAAATGGTTAGTTTTCTTTTTCATTATGAGAATAAAATCCTAGTGGCTTCTCATTGCAGTTTTGATTTGCATTCTTTAGTAACTAATGGTGTTGAGATTTTTTCATGTGCTTACTGACCATTTGTATTAATATATCTTCTATGAAGAAATGTCAATTCACATCCTTTATTCAAAACTGGTTTGTCTTTTTTATTATCAAGTTATAAGACACTTTATATAGTCTAGATCCTAGACCCTTATCAGATATATGACTTGCAAATATCTTCTCTCATGCTGTGGACTGTCTTTTCACTTTCTTGATAATGTCCTTTGATATGAAAAACTTTTTGATGAATCAAAAATAATGAGTTTTGACATGTTTTTAAAGTTTGGTTTGCAAAATGCAATTACAAGTCTGCATCTTATTTCTTTAAACACAAATACAGGCATCACAGTAGTGCCATAAAACTGTTTACTCTGTCAGAGCTTGGTTAGGGTACAGGTATACTACCCTGTTCAAGTTTGGCAAGCAAAGATCCCACTGAAGAGAGCAGAAGAGTATATACGACCTGCCTAAGGATGCATGGCTGGTGGGTGGCAAAGCCATGGCTTCAGCCTAGGTCTTCCAACTTCAAATCAGATGCTCTTTCCACTACTACATTAGCTAGAACATGGTCTGCTCCAGTATGAAAGGCAATGTGCTTACTAAGTAAGGTAAGAGTACTGGATTAAGAGTTGGGCAGTCAGGTTCTGAAACTGTAACTGATTGTGTGGTCTTGGATAAATCGCTTCCTCTTCCCCTCTCCAACTGTATCAATGTCTGTATCTATGTCTCTAAAATGAGGAGGTTGGAACAGATGAATTTCAAGGTCTCTTCAACACAAACACTTTAGAGAAATCACTACTGATTAAGCAGAATAGCTGAAAACCAAACAAGAAGAAAAAAATCTTTAAATGTCCGAATCAGAAGGGATTTAAAAAGTCATCTAGGACAGATGTTCTCAACCTGGATATAACTGTTAAAATGTAAAAGAAAGAAAAAAAAAAAGCTGTGTGTGAAACCATGCAGCTGTCCAGGCCCCACCCCCAGAGAACCTGATTCGGTCTAGGATGAGGTCCAGAAGTTTGTATTTTTAACTAAAACCCCAAGAGGGTCTGATGCAAATAGCCTTCATTACACGTTACAAAAAATATTATCTAAGAAGTGAAGTCCAGAGAAACTTGCTGGTTAGTGGCAGCTGTTTCGTTCAATGTTTACTATGTACCAGAAACCACTTTTTAAGGTAAAAACTATTATTATCCTCACTTTACAGATGAGGAAACTGAGATACAAAGAGATTTATTAATTTGCCGAAGAACATATTTCTGATAAGTGGCAGAGCAAGAGTTCAAAGCCAGCCAGCCAGCCTGGCACCAGAACCTATATTCTCAACTACTAAGATATAAAAACTCTGCGTTAAGATCAGGTTGACAGTTCAGCCCAGAGCCAGAAATCCACATATGAAGTTAAAAGGGCTGGGTACAGCTTCTAAAAAGCATATTTTAATACCACATGTCAATTTTAATAGCCAAAAAATCCAGCCAGGAGACAGAAATCTGGCTATGAGATTAAAATTTGGATACAGTTCTGAAAAGCATGCTTTAATAGTGTAGTAGTGTCAGTTACTCAGTCAAATCCAACTCTTTGCGACCCTATAGACTGTAGCCCACCAGGCTCCTCTGTGCATGGGATTTTCCAGGCAATACTGGAGTGTGTTGCCATTTCCTCCTCCAGGGGATCTTCCTGACCCAGGGATCAAACCCGGTTCTCCCACAGTGCAACCCAGATTCTTTACTGTCTGAGCTACCACAGAAGCCCTGGTGCTTTAATACCATATGTCAATTTTAACAGCCAAGGCAAGTTAAGTAAACAAATTTTTTTTATAGCCTGCTACATAGAACAAAATACTTTGATGCATTTTGGGAAAATAAGTTATCACAATGATCTAAGTTATTCTGTGATGGAAGCTGGAAGGTTATATTTGCATATCTATTTTTAAGATCAGGAAGCTAGAATTGCTTTGTTCTCCAAGTCAGTTTCAAAGGAGCAGAAACTCACATCTGTTTAGGGGAAACTATACATTTGCATCTCTTTATTACATTTCTTCATGGCAAATAAAATTACAGCTGCAAGAAATAAAATAAAAACCCTCAAAAAATAGAATTAAAGAAATGTAAAGTAACAGCCCCTCATTTTCTCCATGTTCTCTTCCACAGTTCCTGGTTTTCAGACAGTTAGAAGCACCATCCTCTAAGGCAGTTTCTGAAACTGGGGTGGCAGATACGAAGTTTTCTCTTTGCTAAATTCAATGCTTCAAGTACTTATTCTATGTTCATCACCACAGAGAACCTCTCATGGGAAAATGACATACTAAATGGGGGCAGGATACAAAACAATATGTCATATTAAGTGACAGCTAAATTCCCATTGCAATAAATGCTAAAGACTTCAGAGGAAGAACAACTCAATGTAAGGCTGAAATCAAGTTTCCCAAGTAAAAACACCTAAACAGCTCCTGATTTATTTTCTCTCTCCTCAGCACCTCACTTCTTGCTTAATTCTGCCGATGTTCTCTTTTGTGAAGCCTTTCATCTATCTCTGCTAGCAAGTTACGGTTCTCCTCACCTTGTCATTCTGTTTTTGTAGCCCTTTACAAAGACCATATAGCAATTTATTATATGATAATATTCACAGTAAAGCCACAATTACGTATGGGCATCCACATTGTTTATATAAGGAAATTTAAGTTCGGTAATACCACATAACTTATCCAACACCATATAGTTTTCAACATGCTGCACTAGAATTCAAACATAACCCCCATACAGCAGTATGTGAGGCTTATAAGACTTTTAAATTCCACCACTCCCAACTATCTGAATGATTCTTCTAAAACCATTTAATAGACTCAAAACTCTTCAGCAGGCTCCTTATCCTACTTTAGGCAATCCATGCCCTTCTCTATCTGATTCCAGCCAGTCAACAGAGTACCTGAGAAACAAGAGGCACCAACCACACACCTTTGTTCAAGGACATTTTTACCTGATATGCCATCTGTCTCTCAAAATAAGGTCCCAGCCCCAACAGGGCTCCCACCCCTTTTCAAATGGATCTCAGGGATCATTCTCTCACTTTAACTTCGTAAAAACTGCCTAAGTGAATGCCAAATTCTTTTATGTTTAGTATTTTGGACTTAAACTCTGCTATACGGAGTATTTTCTGACAGCAGGATTTTTTTTTTTTCCTCTGCCATTACATGTCTGAATTACATACTCTTAAATTACAGAGGTCATTCATGTGTATCACCTCATTTGATTCTCCCTCAAACTCTAATATTTCTGGTGAAGAAAGAAAAATAGTGACATTAAATGACTTGCTAATCTTCATATGTTACTTTTCAGTAATCACTGCCTTAGCAGACTGTCCACGCTTAATATCTGCTTGAAGTGGAGGAAAAAGCAAGAGCACTCAATGGAACAGAATGAACACAGGCCATGAGGTGTTCACCCAGCAGGAAGACAATTCCCAATGACCATCAATTCCCACTACTTTCATATACCTTCGAGCAATTTCCCCATCCCAACTGCTGGACAGGAACAGGACAGAACATGTTTCTATCTCTTAAGGTTAAGAGTGTGTGTATGTATGTGTGCTCAGTCTAGTCTGACTCTTCGTGACCCCATGGACTGTAGCCTGCCAATGGGATTTAGCAGGAAACTCCATCTATCTATGGGATTTCCCAGGCAAAGAATACTACAATAGTATTTCCTACTCCAGGGGACCTTCCTGACTTAGGGATTGAACCTGAGCCTCTTGTGTCTCCTGCAGTGGCAAGAGGATTCTTTACCACTGTGCCACCTGGGAAGCCCTAAAAGGGTGCTGTACTTAGTCACTAAGTCATGTCCAACTTCTGCGACCCCATGGACTGTAGCCCGCCTGGCTCCTCTGTCCATGCGATTCTCCTGGTAAGAATACTGGAGCGGGTCGCCATGCCCTCCTCCAGGGGATCTTCCCAACCCAGGGATCAAACCCAGGTCTCCCACATTGCGGGCAGATTCTTTAGCACTGCAGGCGGATCCTTTACTGTCTGAGCCACCAGGGAAGCCCATGTAATTCAAAACCAATAACACCCAAAAAGAGAAGCAAAAAGATCTGGATAGGAACCCCTCAATATGATCACCTACTTATTTCTTACGCACTCAGCAGGTGTTAAACACACATGAGTCTGAACCCCTCAATATGATCACCTACTTATTTCTTAAGCACTCAGCAGGTGTTAAACACACATGAGTCTGAAAGCTGTTTTCAATTGAAAGTTAACAATCCTGACTATGTTAAAAACCCCAAGCTTATCATTTCTCATCACACTGACCCAGGACCCTACAATGAGAAAACTGGAAGAAACCTTAGGATACATTCATTTTACAGATAAGGAAATAAGACACAGGGAGAACAAACACATTTCAAGGTCACACAACCAATTAAGAGGCAGAAGCAGTACTAGGACCCAGATCTCCACGCAACTGTTTCTTTCAAAATGCTATGTAAAGGGCAAGAAAGGCCAACTCAGGAGAATTTTCCTTTTTAAGTCCCTGTTGCTAGGTCCACATTAAAAAAAAAAAAATTGGATGGAGAGAGGGGAAAAGAGGTCAGCGTGAACAGGTAGCAAGCTTATGCATTCTATTCACCCAGGACACATTCACCTGGTCTGGTAGCAGGCGAGAAGGAGGGGGGAGGAGGTGCGGGATGGGGGTGGGGGTGTAGAAGGAGAAGAAAAAAAAACACAGAAGATAAATCTTAAAGACTTCCTGTTAGGCCGTAGGAGAAGTCGGTACTCGAAGTTCAGTATTCGGGTATCGGGATAAAACGCCTAGAAACTTCAAGAAGCAAAACCCAAGAGCACTCTGGAATCTGTAGCAGCATGCAAGTGTGGCGGTCGTGGTGGGGAGCTTGGAGACTACTAACTTCGAGGAGTTGCTTTCATTCAGTCGAGACTCAATCTTCCCTGTCCGTGAAATGAGCACATTCAACAGTGGCCCCCAGCACCACCGAAGAAAAGCGATGGCCGCTTTGAAATGTGGGAATAATCAAATTATCTTAAGAAGCTATAGTGGCCGACATTTAGGAGGAACACTTCCCAGAAGGAAAAAAGTCCTCAAGAGGAGGGAGCCCAGGTTTGAGGTATGTAGGGAGCTGGCTACAAGCACAAGTTAAGGTTCCCACGGTGGGCCAACAAGAACTCCCTCTGAGAAGCCGTAGAAGAAAAGGGGGGCGAGGATGGGAAGAAGGACCCGCCGCCTCCCTGGCGCTCCCCAGGCCTCGACTGTCCCCAAGAATCGACTTCTCACCTTGTCCAGTAAACCGCTACGGCTACTGCCTGTCCCACAGCCGGAGCCACCGCCAGCCCCACTACTGCCTCCGCCACCACCAGCTCTCCCGCCCTGAGAAGCCGCCGCCGCCATCTTGCTTGCCTCTGCGTTTCCCTCCTCTCCTAAACTTGTCCGAAGCCGATTGGCTGAAACTGACGGCGTGACGTACTGGCCGGAGTCCTTCGGGATCCGTAGTTGGGGCTGGCTGACGCGAAGTTGTCAGCGGAAGTGGCCGCGAGGCTTGCCGGGACTTGTAGTAATTAGAAGCTCCAGCCATCGGTTGCCGCGCTCTCGGCCGGCCGCCGCGTCGCGGTTACTAAGCGGTGGAGAAGGTAGTGGCAGGCGCCAGAGTGGAGCGGCTCCGAGATTCCCGGGAGGCTCGGAGGCGCGCATCCCGCCCGACCGGGACGTCGCCCCCGCGGACATTTCGGAGGCGGAAGCGACGCCGGAGGCAGGTGCGGCTGGAGTTTGCGTGAAGGGTTAGAGTCTCCGCCGCTCCACATGTAGTGTTTCCGAAGGATGGGGTAGGAGCTCGTCCTTATCCTTTTTAGCCTTGTTACTGCACTGTCCTGGTAACTGTCATCTAAGCTGTGACTGACATCTTATTTTCGTGATACAGAGAACTCACAGTCACTGAGTGCCTGTTGCCTACCAGGCGCTGTCTTAAGTGCCTACATATCCATCCTCTTTTAGTCCCCTGACAGAACAGTTAGATGAGGAAACAGGAAATTAACCAAGGCCAGATAGCATGTATCAGAATCTAGTTTAGCAGCCAGGTGTTTGTGACATCAAACCTGTGCCATGCTCCCTTTGTTACCACCAGGGGTCCTTGGACTCTTTAATCAATAGAAATTGATAAGAGGCCAGGCAAGGAATTCAGGCAAGATTTTATTGGGACTCCACTTGCAGCAGGCTACCCTGAGCTCAGTTGATAAAGAATCCGCCTGAGTTGCGGGAGACCCCTGTTTAATTCCTGGGTCGGGAATATCCCCTGGAGAAGGGGATATACCCTTCTCCAGTATTCTGGCCTGGAGAATTCCATTGACTGTGTAGTCCATGGGGTCGCAAAGAGTCGGACACGACTGAGCGACTTTCACTTTCCTCTTGCAGCAGCAGAGAGCAAAGCAAGAGACAGGTGTGGGGTGGGGGTGGAGAGTGAGCTGGCCCCTTAAATGGGGTGAGGGTAGGGAGCCAAATGGGTGAGGTGGGCGAGTGGCTCACTGTGGTCTGCCCACCCCCTTTGTGGTGCTGTGTGCAGGGATCATGAGGTGTTTCTGGCACCTCAGAAGTGGCAGTTGGACTTTAGCCTTTTTGTGTTATTCATAATTTGGGCTTCTCTGGTGGCTCAGAGGATAAAGCGTCTGCCTGGAATGCAGGAGACCCGGCTTCGATCCCTGCATTGGGAAGATCCCCTGGAGAAGGAAATGTCAACCCACTCCAGTACTCTTGCCTGGAGAATGCCATGGAGAGAGGAGCCTGGTGGGCTACAGTCCATGGGGTCGCAAAGAGTTGGGCATGACTGAGCGACTTCACTTTCACTGGCTCCACCTGTGCATGCATGCAGTTATTTTTAGTACCTTCTAGTTTATTTGTATTAATATTTTTTTGCTGTACAAAGAGGTGTTTGTCCAGGTACTAGGTCTGTCTAGTCAACGCTATGGTTTTTCCGGTAGTCATGTGTGGATGTGAGAGTTGGACCGTGAAGGAAGCTGAGTGCTGAAGAATTGATGCTTTTGAACTATGGTGTTGGAGAAGACTCTTGAGAGTCCCTTGAACTGCAAGGAGATCCAACTAATCCATTCCGAAGGAGAGTAGCCCTGGGATTTCTTTGGAAGGAATGATGCTAAAGCAGAAACTCCAGTACTTTGGCCACCTCATGAGAAGAGTTGACTCATTAGAAAAGACTTTGATGCTGGGAGGGATTGGGGGCAGGAGGAGAAGGGGACGACAGAGGATGAGATGGCTGGATGGAATCACTAACTCGATGGATGTGAGTCTGAGTGAACTCCAGGAGTTGGTGATAGACAGGGAGACCTGGCGTGCTGCAATTCATGGGGTCGCAAAGAGTCAGACATGACTGAGCAACTGAACTGAACTGAACTGAATGTAGATGAGAAGCATTAGTCTGTATGTGTGTGTGCGTGTGTGCGTGTGTGTGTGTGTGTATTTTGGAGCTGGAAGACACTACCATCAGACTGAGATTAGCTGTTTCACATTTGAGACAGAGACCAGAGGTGGCTGAAACTAACTAGGTAGGCAGCCTCTAAGTCTGGAACTTGGTCTTTCTTTTTTTCCATCACACAGGTAAATGCCGTACTTTTCTTAGGGATTACTTCCTAGACAGTGTATCCTGGGGATTATGTGCCCTTCCTAACACATTAGTCATAAACCCACACCTTCTCACCTGGTATTCCTCATAGGAAACTGTAGTTTCCAGGATACTTAGTGAATATCTTTCCCCAGATTGTGTCTTTAAGTTTTGTCTTTGCTGCTTTTGTCATGCATAAGTTTATTTTGTGTAAATGGTAGTATAAATGATCCTTTCCTTTTTTTTTTTTTTTTTTGAACAAGGACAACAATTATTTACTCATTTGGATCCATTATTTTTGGATTTTAAAAACTAATTTTAAAAAGACTAAGGTGAAGGTGAAGTCGCTCAGTCGTGTCCGACTCTTTGCGACCCCGTGGACTGTAGCCTACCAGGCTCCTCCACCCATGGGATTCTCCAGGCAAGAATACTAGAGTGGGTTGCCATTTCCTTCTCCAGATCCTTTCCTTTCTAATTTGTGATTTGCACTTCCTATTTAAGCTGTCTGCTGCTAAGTCTGCCAAGTTGCTTCAGTCGTGTCCGACTCTGTGCGACCCCAGAGATGGCAGCCCACCAGGCTCCCCCGTCCCTGGGATTCTCCAGGCAAGAACACTGGAGTGGGTTGCCATTTCCTTCTCCAGTGCATAAAAGTGAAAAGTGAAAGTGAAGTCGTTCAGTCGTGTCCGACTCTTCGCGACCCCCTGGACTGCAGCCTACCAGGCTCCTCCATCCATGGGATTTCCCAGGCAAGAGTACTGGAGTGGGGTGCCATTGCCTTCTCCATTTGAGCTCTTTAGCCCCAGAGAAAACAAACCAATTTGATTACATGGACCACAGCCTTGTGTAACTCAGTGAAACTATGAGCCATGCCATGTTGGGCCACCAAGACGGACGGATCATGAGGGAGAGTTCTGACAAAATGTGACCCACTGGAGAAGGGAATGGCAAACCACTTCAGTATTCTTGCCCCATGAACAGTATGAAAAGCCAAAAAGATATGATACTGAATTATGAACTCCACAGGTAGGCAGATACCCAATATGTTACTGGAGATCAGTGGAGAAATAACTCCACAAAGGATGAAGAGATAGAGCCAAAGCAAAAATAACACCCAGCTGTGGATGTGACTGGTGATAGAATTAAAGTCTGATGCTGTAAAGAACAATATTGCATAGGAACCTGGAATGTTAGGTCCATGAATCAAGGCAAATTGAAAGTGGTCAAACAGGAGATGGCAAGAGTGAGCATTGACATTTTAGGAATCAGCAAACTAAAATGGACTGGAATGGGTGAATTTAACTCAGATGACCATTATATCTGCTACTGTGGGCAAGAGTCCTTTACAAGAAAGGTTGTAGCCATTATAGTCAACAAAAGAGTCCGAAATGCAGTAGTTGGATGCAATCTCAAAAATGACAGAATGATCTCTGTTCGTTTCCAAGACAAACCATTCAATATCACAGTGTTCCAAGCCTATGCCCTGACGAGTAATGCTGAAGAAGCTGAAGTTAAATGGTTCTTATGAAGACCTACAACACCTAGAACTAACACCCCCAAAAAGATGTCCTTTTCATTATAGAGGACTGGATGCAAAAGTAAGAAGTCAGGAAATACCTGGAGTAACAGGCAAATTTAGCCTTGGAGTACAGAATGAAGCAGGGCAAAGGCTAGTAGAGTTTTGCCAAGAGAATGCACTGGTCATAGCAAACACCCTGTTCCAACAACACAAGTGATGGCTACACATGGACATCACCAGATAGTCAATACTGAAATCAGATTGATTATATTCTTTGCAACCAAAGATGGAGAAGCTCTATACAGTCAGCAAAAACAAGATTGGAAGCTGCTGTGGCTCAGATCATGAACTCCTTATTGCCAAATTCAGACTTAAATTGAAGAAAGTAGGGAAAACCACTAGACCATTCAGGTATGACCTAAATCAAATCCCTTATGACTATACAGTAAAAGTGACAAATAGATTCAAGGGATTAGCTCTGATAGAGTGCCTGAAGAACTATGGACAGAAGTTCGTGACATTGTACAGAAGGCAATGATCAAGACCGTCTCCAAGAAAAAGAAATGCAGAAAGGTAAAATGGTTGTTTGAGGAGGCATTACAAATAGCTGAGAAAGGAGAAGCGAAAGGCAAAGTAAAAAGGAAAGATATACCCATCTGAATGCAGAGTTCCAAAGAATAGCAAGGAAAGATAAGAAAACCTTCCTCAGTGATCAATGCAAAGAAATAGAGGAATATAATAGAATGCGAAAAACAACAGATCTCTTCAAGAAAATTAGAGATACCAAGGAATATTTCATGCAAAGATGGGCTTGACAAAGGACAAAAATGGTATGGACCTAACAGAAGCAGAAGATATTAAGAGGTAGCAAGAATACACAGAATAACTGTACAAAAAAGATGTTTCATGACCCAGATAACCACGGTGGTGTCCTCATTCATCTAGAACCAGAAATCCTGAAATGCGAAGTCAAGTGGGTCTTAGGAAGCATCACTACGAACAAAGCTAGTGGAGGTGATGGAATTCCAGCTGAGGTATTTCAAATCCTGAAAGATGACGCTGTGAAAGTGCTGCGCTCAATATGCCAGCAAACTTGGAAAACTCAGCAGTACAAGAGGACTGGAAAAGGTCAGGTTTCATTCCAATCCCAAAGAAAGGCAATGCCAAAGAATGCTCAAACTACCGCACAATTGCACTCATCCCACACGCTAGCAAAGTAATGTTCAAAATTCTCCAAGCCAGGCTTCAACAGTACGTGAACCATGAACTTCCATATGTTCAAGCTGGATCTAGAAAAGGCAGAAGAACCAGAGATCAAATGGTCAAACTCCATTATCATCAAAAAAAGCAAGAGAATTCCAGTAAAACATCTACTTTATTGACTGTGCCAAAGTCTTTGACTGTGTAGACCACAACAAATTGTGGAAAATTTTGAAAGAGATGGGAATACCAGACCACCTTACCTGCCTCCTGAGAAATGTGTATGCAAGTCAGGAAGCAACAGTTAGAACTGGACATGGTATAACAGACTGGTTCCAAATAGGGAAAAGGAGTACATCAAAGCTGTATATTGTCATTGAGCTCATTTAACTTATATGCAGAGTACATCATGAGAAATGCTGGACTGGATGAAGCATAAGCTAGAATCAAGATTGCCAGGAGAAGTATCAATAACCTCAGATATGCAGATGACACCACCTGTATTTATGGCAGAAAGTGAAGAAGAACTAAAGAGCCTCTTGATGAAAGTGAAAGAGGAGTTGGCTTAAAGCTCAACATTCAGAAAACGAAGATCATGGCATCTGGTCCCATCACTTCACGGCAGATAGATGGAAAAACAATGGAAACAGTGAGAGATTTTATTTTGAGGGGCTCCAAAATCACTGCAAATGGTGACTGCAGCCATGAAATTAAAAGATGCTTGCTCATTGGAAGAAATGTTTTGACCAACCTAGACAGCATATTAAAAAGCAGAGACATCACTTTGCCAACAAAGGTCTGTCTATTCAAAGCTATGGTTTTTCCAGTAGTCATGTATGGATGTGAGAATTGGACTATAAAGAAAGCTGAGCACCGAAGAATTGATGCTTTTGAACTGTGGTGTTGGAGAAGACTCTTGAGAGTCCCTTGAACTGCAAGGAGATCCAACCAGTCCATCCTAAAGGAAATCAGTCTTGAATATTCATTAGAAGGACTGATGTTGAAGCTGAAACTTGAATACTTTGGCCACCTGATATGAAGAACTGACTCATTTGTAAAGACCCTGATGGTGGGAAAGATTGAAGGAGGGAGGAGTAGGGGACGACAGGATAAGATGGTTGCTTGGCTTCACCGACTCAATGGACATGAGTTAGAGTAAGCTATGGGGGTTGGTGATGGACAGGGAAGCGTGGCGTGCTGCTGTCCATGGGATTGCAAAGAGTCGGACATGACTGAGCAACTGAACTGAACTGAGCCCCCTCATTGTCATAAAATTATTTTCTTCTTATACCTTCCTGTCTATGTCTCTGTCTTCTTTTCTATTTCTGGCATCTGTAGTCCTGTGGCATTTTTCTAGGCCCCAGGTGAGACACATTTTGGAACAAAGTGTCACAGAAGGATATAATTAATGAGAAAGTTAAAGAGATCTAAATGACAGACTAAGAAGAAGTGCAATATCTACTTTATAGGTGAAGAAACAGGGGAAGAAACAGAATAAAGTCAAGAGATCTCTTCCAAGATCAAAGATCAAGTAAGTACTATGCAGAACTAAAGTCATCATATTCTATAAGTTACTGAAATTTTTTCCAACCGTCATCTCTGACCTTTCCCAGGTAACTGTGTACTTATTCATTCATTCATTTACCCATCTAGCAGATTGTGGTTAGTCCCAAGAGGGATTTCCTGAAAGACAGATTGACTCCATGACTGTGTTTCCCCATCCAGTCACCCATTCATCCCTTCATCTTCCTAACACATTTTTAATGAGTTCTAGGCTCTATGCTAGGCTCTGGGATTATATAGGTAAATAGGTATTATAGGCCCCATAGCAGGAAGTTGGTAAGGGAATAAAAATTATAACAAAGTGATAAGTATTATACTAGGAGAAATAGGGAGTATCGTGGAAATACATGGAAAGGATCTCCAACATTTTTCAGGGTGGCAGGGATCAGGAAATTCACAGTGCCCTGTGTTGAACCAGAGGAGATAACAAGATCACTCATTCATTCCATGCTGCTGCTGCTGCTAAGTTGCTTCAGTAATATCTGACTCTGTGTGACCCCAGAGACAGCAGCCCACCAGGCTCCCCGTCCCTGGGATTCTCCAGGCAAGAACACTGGAGTGGGTTGCCATTTCCTTCGCTGATGAAGAAAGTGAAAAGTGAAAGTGAAGTTGCTCAGTCGTGTCCGACTCGTAGTGACCCCATGGACTGCAGCCTACCAGCCTCCTCTGTCCATGGGATTTTCCAGGCAAGAGTACTGGAGTGGGTTCCCATTGCCTTCTCCCCATTCATTCCATAGGTGGAGTCTATTATGTGCCAGGTGTTAGATGCTGGGAGTGAAGAGATGAGCATCATAGATGCTGTCCTTCCTCAGAGCCTAACTAGGGAGATTAGAAATATGTATTAAAAAACTCTGGGCCTTGGGAGGACCACTGTATCCTTCATTTGACTCACACTTGTTTACTGAGTGTTTCCTGTGAGCTTTCCAAAAGTAGAAGAGAGACAGTGAATTGGACATGTTTCGAGACTTTAAGGTTCAGAGACCATTGAAGGAGTCCCTTTATGATTGCTAGTAATCTCACAAGGTAGAAGGGGTTCCAACCACAAAAGATGTACAGAAGAAACACACCAGAGTTTAGCTAAAGCATCAGTTATTTACCTCTGGAAGTTTCAGTGAAGGTTTTATGGAAGGGATGGCATTGGATTGAGTCTAGAAAGAAGCTTTTTTTCCTCTATTATCTCATTTAATTCTTAGAACAGTTCTCTGAGGCACAGCTTTAATCCTCATTTTATATTTGAGAAATCTGAGGCACAAAGAGGTAAAGTGATTTGCCCAGGGTCACTCAGCTCAGTGGTAGAAACTAGCCTCAAACTTAAGTCCCTGTCTGTAAAATTGTTACCCCCTTCCTGTTGCACCCATCTCCTTGTCATATGTTTCTCTTCTGGGACACATTTTCTCAGGACACCTGATCCCAGCTCTCTACTCTGTTCTTCCCATGGACTGAATCTTCCCAGACCCTCCATCTGGGAATGGTCCTACCTTCTTGCCAGGGTCTCCTTCCCCCTGACCAGGGTCTTAAAGGTTCCTAAACCTCCACTACCCCAAATTGTCTAAAGCTATCCCAAAGCAGGTTTAGGAATTACTGGATCCCTTTAAAGAAAAATCTCAGTCTCTAAGAGCTCAAGGTTTAAAGAATTTAGATCTTCGATTAGAAATTTCTTTTCCTAAAGGAAGTGGCATTGGAGCCTCATCTTAAAGCATGAGATCACTGAGATGAACAAGATGGAAGAGCCGTTTGGGGCCGACGGAACACTAAGAACAAAGGCATGGATCTGTAGGGCTCAGAGAGAGGGTGTGTGTTGGGGGTGGTCCTGGTGGGCTCATAGGCTGTGTTGGGCTGAGAGCAGCCCTGCCCCTCCTCACTCCTTACTTTCTATTTGCCATGCTTGGCTTTCAGGGTCATGGCCTCTGCAGGACTCTACAAGCTGGATGATGGGAAGCCTCACCTGAGCAACTGCTTTCCAGCCAAAAATCTGCTTCGGACACCAGAAGAAGGTCAGGTGACTTCTCAAATCAGAACCTTTGCCTCACACCCAGCACCTGCTTCAGAATGTTTCTAACACCCATGTCTTCCTCTTCAACCCATTCACTAATGTTCCCTGCACCATCCTATCCCTTCCCTTCTAATCCATCTTCCCCCAGCAGCCTCAGAGAGTCTAATGTTTTTTTGTCCTATTTATATATGTATTTGGGCTTACCAGGTAGCTCAAATGGTAAAGAATCTGCCTGCAATGCGGGAGACCTGGGTTCAATCCCTGAGTTGGGAAGATCCCCTGGAGAAGGGCATGGCAACCCACTCCAGTATTCTTGCCTGGAGAATTCCATGGACAGAGGAGCCTGGTGGGCTCCAGTCCATGGGCTCGCAAAGAGTCTGACATGACTGAGCAACTAACATGTATCTGTTTTAAACATATATCTGTTTAAAATGTCTTATTTTTACACAATTTTTCAAGATTACTTTTCATTTACAGTTATTACAAGATATTCGCTATATTCCCCATGTTGTACAGTACATCCTTGAACCTAACTTATGCCCAGGAGTTTGTACCTTGTACCCCTACATGGCCCCTCCATCCCTCTTCTCTGCTTGGAACCACTAGTTTGTTCTCTGTGTCTGTGAGTCTGCTTCTTCAATTTTTTTATTCACTAGTTTGTTGTATTCTTTAGAATCTACCTATAAGCAATATCTTATATGGGCAGTTTTTCTCTTTCTCTGACTTATTTTACTTAGGATAATGCCCTCAGGGTCCATCCATGTTGTTTCAAATGGCAAAATTTCTTTTTAATGGTTAAGTAGTATCCCATTGTATATATGTCCCACAGATTTTATCTGTTCATCTGTTGATGGACGCTTAGGTCGTTTCCATGTCTTGGCTGCTGCAAATAATGCTGCTTTGAACACTGGGGCATGGTTTTGAATTGGTAACTTTGATTTTTTTTTAATTTATTTTTTAAAATTGTTTGTTTATTTTTGGCTGTGCTGGGTCTTTGTTGCTGCTCGGACTTTTCTCTAGTTGCAGTGTGTAGCGGCTGCTGTTTGTTGTAGTGTGTGAGCTTCTCATTGCACCAGCTTCTCTTGTTATGGAGCACGAGTTCTAGGGCGTGTGGGCTTCAGTAGCTGCAGTGCATGGGCTCAGTGGCTGTGGTTTCCAGGCTCTAGAGCACAGACTCAATAGTTATGGCACACGGGCTTAGTTGCTCCATGGCATGTGGGATCCTCCCAGACCAGGGATCGAACTGGTATCTTCTGCACTAGGAGGTAGATTCTTTACCACTGAGCTACAAAGGATGCCCAGTGATTTTGTCTTTCTTGGCTATATACTCAGGAGAGGAATTTCTGGATCATATGGCCGTGCTATTTTTAATTTTTGAGGAACCTCCATAATGTTTTCCGCTGTGGCTGCACCAGTTTCCATGCCCACTAACGGTGTACAAAATTCTCAGGGAACCTTCTAATGTACACCACAGTGTTCTCATCTGTTCAGTGAATTCTCACTGCTGTTCCTTTACCTTTCTGTTCTATCCCATGCCTTGATTTATGCCCTATTTCATAGTGTTCTATTTTGACATAGCTTTTTTAAAAATTGTTTATTTTTTAATTGAAGGATAATTGCTGTTACAGAATTTTGTTGTTTTCTGTCCAACCTCAACATGAATCAGCCATCAGTTCAGTTCAGTCACTCAGTCGTGTCCGACTCTTTGCAACCATGAATCGCAGCACGCCAGGCCTCCCTGTTCACCACCATCTCTCGGAGTTCACTCAGACTCACGCCCATTGAGTCCGTGATGCCATCCAGCCATCTCATCCTCAGTCATCCCCTTCTCTTCCTGCACCCAATGCCCCCAGCAACAGAGTATTTTCCAATGAGTCAACTGTTCGTGTGAGGTGGCCAAAGTAATGGAGTTTCAGCTTTAGCATCGTTCCTTCCAAGGAACACCCAGGGCTGATCTCCTTCAGAATGGACTGGTTGGATCTCCTTGCAGTCCAAGGGACTCTCAAGAGTCTTCTCCAACACCACAGTTCAAAAGCATCAATTCTTTGGTGCTCAGCCTTCTTCACAGTCCAACTCTCACATCCATACATGACCACAGGAAAAACCATAGCCTTGACTAGATGGACCTTAGTCGGCAAAGTAATGTCTCTGCTTTTGAATATACTATCTAGGTTGGTCATAACTTTTCTTCCAGGGAGTAAGCGTCTTTCAATTTCATGGCTGCAGTCACCATCTGCAGTGATTTGGGAGCCCCCAAAATAAAGTCTGACACTGTTTCCACCGTTTCCCCATCTATTTCCCATGAAGTGATGGGACAGGATGCCATGATCTTCATTTTCTGAATTTTGAGTTTGAAGCCAACTTTTTCACTCTCCTCTTTCACTTTCATCAAGAGGCTTTTTAGCTCCTCTTCACTTTCTGCCATAAGGGTGGTGTCATCTGCATATCTGAGGTTATTGATATTTCTCCCAGCAATCTTGATTCCAGCTTGTGTTTCTTCCAGCCCAGCGTTTTTCATGATATACTCTGCATAAAAGTTAAATAAGCAGGATGACAATACACAGCCTTGACGTACTCCTTTTCCTGTTTGGAACCAGTCTGTTGTTCCATGTCCACTTCTAACTGTTGCTTCCTGACCTGCATACAGATTTCTCAAGAAGCAGGTCAGGTGGTCTGGTATTCCCGTCTCTTTCAGAATTTTCCACAGTTTATCGTGATCCACACAGTCAAAGGTTTTGGCATAGTCAATAAAGCAGAAATAGATGTTTTTCTGGAACTCTCTTGCTTTTTCCATGATCCAGCGGATGTTGGCAATTTGATCTCTGGTTCCTCTGCCTTTTCTAAAACCAGCTTGTACATCAAGGGTGAACGTCGACATTCTAGGAATGAGTGAACTAAAATGGACTGGAATGAGTAAATTTAACTCAGATGACCATTATATCTACTACTGCGGGCAGGAATCCCTCAGAGGAAATGGAGTAGCCATCATGGTCAACAAAAGAGTCCGAAATGCAGTACTTGGGTGCAGTCTCAAAAACGACAGAGTGATCTCTGTTGGTTTCCAAGGCAAACCATTCAGTATCACAGTGTTCCAAGCCTATGCCCTGACGAGTAATGCTGAAGAAGCTGAAGTTAAATGGTTCTTATGAAGACCTACAACGCCTTTTAGAACTAACACCCCCAAAAGATATCCTTTTCATTATAGGGGACTGGAATGCAAAAGTAGGAAGTTAAGAAACACCTGAAGTAACAGGCAAATTTGGCCTTGGAATGTGGAATGAAGCAGGGCAAAGACTAATAGAGTTTTGCCAAGAAAATGCACTGGTCATAGCAAACACCCTCTTCCAACAACACAAGAGAAGACTCTACACATGGACATCACCAGATGGTCAACACCGAAATCAGATTGATTATATTCTATGCAGCCAGAGATGGAGAAGCTCTATACAGTCAACAATAACAAGACTAGGAGCTGACTGTGGCTCAGATCATGAACTCCTTATTACCAAATTCAGACTCAAATTGAAGAAAGTAGGGAAAACCACTAGACCATTCAGGTATGACCTAAATCAAATCCCTTATGATTATATAGTGGAAGTGAGAAATAGATTTAAGGGCCTAGATCTGATAGATGGAGTGCCTGATGAACTATGGAATGAGGTTCGTGACAATATACGGGAGACAGGGATCAAGACCATCCCCATGGAAAAGAAATGCAAAAAGCAAAATGGCTGTCTGGGGAGGCCTTACAAATAGCTGTGTAAAGAAGAGAGGTGAAAAGCAAAGGAGAAAAGGAAAGATATAAGCATCTGAATTCAGAGTTCCAAAGAATAAGCAAGAAGAGAGAAGAATCAGCCATAGGTATACATATATCCCCTCCCTCTTGAACCTCCCTTCCATCTCCCTCCCCATCCCACCCCTCTAGGTTGGTACAGAGCCCCTGTTTTGAGTTTCCTGAGACATACAGCAAATTGCCGTTTGCTATCTATTTTACATATGGTAATGTAAGTTTCCGTGTTACTCTTTCCATACATCTCACCCCTCCTCCCCTCTCCCCATGTCCATGAGTCTGTTCTCTATTCACATAGTTTTTTACCATTTGCCTGGAATGGTCCAGCCCTCATTCCACTTGTCCAGACTCCTCCCATCCCACAGGCTCAGCTTGTCTCCCACATCTTCCAATAAGCCGTGTCCAGCTACTCCAGCCCTCAGTGCCCATCCTCTCCTGTGAGCCATCTTCCTTTCTGTGTTTCTTGTTTGATGTATAGTCATATTCTGCCTAGCTCCTAAGTAAAGTGGCTTAAACTTGACTCTGCTAAATAGTTTTTCAACCATTTATCTAATTAAAGACTCCCCTGGGGCAGGGACTCCTCCTATTGCTGAGCAGAGTCCTGCACATGGAACACTGCTGAGAAGTGTGGTTTCACTGGATTGGATTTATTGCTTTGAAAGTGTAGAGCAAGGAAAAAGTACCTCTAGCTTACCCTGGATGGAGTGGCTTGCTTGTCACTCTGTACATGGAAGAACCATGTACAGTGGAAGAACCTTCTTCAGCTTGTCCTCCCCACTTCTTTTGAGTGATTTTTCTTTTCACATAGGACCTTTTTGGCCACCTAGTTGTTTAAAACCCTCCTGTGGAGCTGTCAGTAAGAACTCATGATTTCACTCCCACACTCTCTCACACACACATAGATGGACAGAGAAATAAATATAGCTGTATATATCTTCATGTGTTAGTATACATATGTATATTTCCTGGCCCGTGGAGGGCGATAATACCTCAGTTGCAAAGGGATGCTTGGCACCTTAGTGTTGGTTTCTAAATACCATTCTCCAATAAAAGACGCCAGAGCTTCTCAGGCAAAAAGTTGTTTCTAGGGCTGAGTCAGGAAAAAATACACTTTGAGCCAGAAAATAAAGCGGTGCTCAAAAAAAAACAATGGGGGCAATTTGAAAGGACATAAGTGCCAACCTGAGGGAATGCCCAGTGGGCAAAGCTGGAACAGTATGAGCAGCAAAATAAATAAAGCTAAAATTGGGTTGTAATCTGTAGAATAAGTTTTAATATACAGTCATGATCTCATACGATATAATTAAACTATGATTACATAAATAAGTGGGGGAGAAGAGCAGCTCTTCCTTACAATAGAATTCTAGTTACTGTAGAAGGAATGAAGGAAATAGAAAATCACTATCAAAACATCACAATAATAATTTTTACAGGCTAGAAGTTCTACAATGTTCTTTAGAGAAATAGAACCAGTAGAATATGTGTGTCTCTCTGTATGTATATCCTGCATATTTTTTTCTTTTCATATACATAAATGTGTGTATATATGTGGACAAACACACATAGATAAATTATATATTTCAAGGAATTGGTTTATGAAATGTGGAGGCTGGCAAGTCTGAAATCTGTAGGACAGGCAGGCTGAAAACTCAGGTTTTCATGCTCATGCTGTAGTCTTACGGCAAAATTTCTTCTTCCTTTGGGAAGCGTGTTTTTTTGCTTTTAAGGTCTCAGGTGAATGGGTAAGGCCCACACATTATCCATGGATCGTTTCAGGTACTTAAAGTCAAGTGGTTGTCAGAAACACCTAGATTAGTATTTGATTGACTAACTGCTTACCATAGCCCAGCCAAGTTGACACATGAAATTAACCATCATAGATGCTAGAATTCATGGGTTAAAGTATGATGAAAAACAGGTTATTTGTATAGTCTTGAGCTGTCTTTATTAATTTCAAAGGGACTTCTTAGTAGAGTAACTAAGCTGACACCACCTTGGCTGAGTGATCAAAATTAACATCACCAGTAATAAGACATAATTGGCATCATGTATGCTCTGATATGTTGTGCTGAGGAGGCCACAGCACCACTTCTTGCCAAACTGCAAGGCCTTTAGTCTAAATTATGGGGGAAAAAAATTGAACAAACTCAAATTGAGAGACATCTTATAAAGCAATTGACTATTGATTAGTACTCTTCAAAAGTGTCAGGATCACACAAGAAAAACAAAGACTGCAGAACTGTCAGGGATTAGGGGAGACGAAGGTGATGTGACAGCTAAATGAAATGTGAGTTCTTGGATAGGACCCTGGAACAGAAAGAGAGCATTAGTGAGAAAACTGATGAAAGTCAAATACAGGCTGTAGATTAATTACTGATATTATGCCATTGCTAATTTCTTGGCTTCAGGCATTGCACTATGATTATATACGATGTTGCCATTCGGGAAACTGGGTGAAGGCTGTACAGAAGCCCTGTGTTACTTTTACAGCTTTTCTGGAAGTCTAAAATTATCCCCAAATGAAATTTACAGGTGGGGGGAAACCTTCCTATGGACAGATACTCTTCCTGCTAAAAGCCTACCGCATGAGAACCTAACACTCCTTATCCTCAAGACCTTTCAGATCTGACTCTGCTGACCTCCTCAGCCTCATCTCTTTTCCTTCATGTCCATCTCCCGACACGTTCCTTCCTGGGTGTGCGGGCAGTTTTGGCACCAGCTCAGGCTGGAGTGTTCAAGAGTTTGGACTACTGGGATAGGACAAAGGTCCGTGTGCTAGATGAGGGCACCCCTGGGAAATGAGTGCCCAGGCTGTCAGGCCCCAGGTGGGAATAGGAACTGGCTCACATCAGGCATAGGGCAGAAGCAGCATCCAAGAGCCAGGATTAGCAGCAGTACTCTGGTGAGCCAAGGCAAGCACCTGAGGAGGGGAATGGGCTATGTGGCAGGGAAACGGTGGTCAGAGGCACCAAGCTGTTCTCCATAGCTCTGTGCTGTTCTTTGCAGTCCCAATCTTTCATGCCTCTGAGTACTTTTTGTGCCCTTTTCTCTGCCCAGGTTACTTAGTTTTTCCCTCTTCACCTGGTCAGCTTTCAACATACAAGACCCAGCTCATTCCCTAGGCTGGTAGCTCCCCACTCTAGGCTTCACAGCACTCTTTACATTTATTGAGCACCTTTGAATCCTCAGTCATATTCTTCTCCATAGCCCCAACTCCTGCCACAAAGTCAGTGCTCAGAAAAAGTCTGAATGGATGATTGTGGGTGGGGGCTGTGGCTCAGGGTTCGTTCATCCACACTTAGTGCAGTAAGCTCTGTGTAGGCCTTGGGAACATTGAGATGAATGAATCAGAGCCTGTATTCTCATGGAGCTTCCATTCTAGACGGCAAGACAGGCAATAAACAAGTGAACAATGATAGATATTGAACAATGAAGAGTGAACAATGACCAGTATCTGTCCCTGGGAAGGTTCCCCCCACCTGTAAATTTTCATTTGGGGATAATTTTAGACTTCCAGAAAAGCTGTAAAAATAAAACAGAGTTCCTATACAGTCTTCATCCAGTTTCCCTAATGTTAAATGAATAAATTACTGATGAAGGAGAGAACCGATTGTAGAATGTTGTCACAATTTTTATTGGATAGGTTTAGTAGTGAACCTCATATTCACTTTACTTGTGTACACTTTCTAGTTCTTTCTACAGTGGACATGTATTATGATTCTTTTTAAAATGGCAGCTGTCCTTTGATTTTTTTTTTATAGTGAGCTCCTAACATGACCTTTGCCTTGTAACGATAGAATTCAGGGTAAGGTCCAGGAAGATGCAACCCATTGAGTTGGTGTCACACAATGGACTTTACCCAAGAGATAACAAATGGTGCAGTAACTAGATGGCCCAGGAAAAAAGGATCTGCTTAACTGAGGATAGTCAGGGAAGGCTTCACAGAATGGGAAATACTTTATCTGCAATCATGAATGAACCATTAAGAGTTCAAAGGCAAAAATGTGGAGGAAAGAACTGGGCAAGTCATTCTACACTTTTGAGTCTTTGCCTTTTTGTCTCTAAAACGGGGGCAGCAGCATGTTTCATTGGGTTTGGAGACCAATTAAATAAGACAGGTATATAGATGTTTCCCTGCCCTCGCAACCCCAGTTGTGGCACAGTATCTGGTGCATATTAGGTAATGAGCTAATTTTCATTTTTGCATTAAAGATAAACATTCTGGAAGGGCACTAGTTTTGGCTTTGAAGGAGTTTACTCCTGTTCTCATCTTTTCACTGTTCTCATCTTTTCAGCAGGCCGAGGACACTGGCTAGTGGCTCGGAAAGGTGGCCTCAAGAAGAAGCCCAAGAATGTGGCTGAGAAAACAGCTGAAGGTCAGGAAGGCCTGAAGGTTTCTTTTGAGGTTAGAGGGAAGAAAGGGTCTCGACAGGAAAACCGAGCGGACACTCCTGGACAGGTGCTGGACCTGGCTTTTCTGGTGAGAGTGAATGCATTCTGGAAGGGCTGGAAGCACCAGCTGATGACTGTCTTGGTTGGGGGCCGGGGGCAGTGGCAAGGACTTGCCCTGCTTCCCTCTGGTACGGTTACCTCCCATCCATTCCAAACTATTCTAATGGGCTTGGCAAATGGAGTGTAGTCAAGATGCTGAAGGGACCCAGAGCTTTCTTTATATATAAAGTTTTCTTTACATCCACTTTGTGAGATAGGTGTTATCATCCCTGTTATATTGTTGCCATTGTGCAAATGAGAAAACTGAGGCCCCAAGAAGTAATGTGGCTTGGCCAAAGTTCCTCAGCTACTAATTAGGACTCTAGTTTACCCTGGATTAGAACTACTCAGAATTAAAACTCTGGTCTATTGACTGTAAAGCCTGTGCCTTTACATTTTATCAGGTAAAAAGTCTTCACTGAGCCAGAGAGACAAAGCAGTAGGTCAGGGTAAACAGTACATTTAAAAATCCTATTCCAGCACCCTGCTGGCTCAGTTGGTAAAGAAGCTGCCTGCAATACAGTAGACCTGGGCTCGATCCATGGGTCAGGAACATCCCCTGGAGAAAGAAATGGCAACCCACTCCAGTATTCTTGCCTGGGAAATTCCATGGACTGAGGAGCCTGGCAGGCTACAGTCCATAGGGTCACAAGAGTCGGATGCAACTTAGCAACTAAACCACCACCACTATTCCAGCACATAGTAAGTTGTAAAGGCTTCTACTCTGCTCTGGGGAGACTCTCTAGGAGCAGGGAAACTAGGGAGCCTCACACACCACTACCTTTGTCCTTGGGGTTCAGTGTCTGGCTGAAAGCCAAGGATGCCAACTAGATATACCTAGTGTCTGGGTCAGGCTTTACAAAGAGGGCTGGGATGGTAATTTTTATTTACTCTGTGCAATGCCTCAGTGGCTTTACACAGAAAGACCTATTTTGTAAAACAGTATTAATGTGTGGTCCAATGCTCAGCTTCCCAAGAAGAACTCCCTGGCAGCTTACTTAGTTCCCAGACTCTGTGTATGGTTCCTGCACAGATCAAATGTTGAAAGAGAACTTTAAGGAAGCATCTCACCTCAAGGTGGGTAGCATAGGCTTTTTGCAGAATACTGTGGAGTTTCTTTGATTATTAGGTCCATTTCTCATTAGGGATGAGGAAGATTGAAGCAGCAGTACTGAGAAGGGGCAGAACCACTTCCCGTAGTGCTCTTCTTTTCCCCTTTATTTTCAGCATTTCAACATATCCATATTGAGATCACTTGTTACAGTTCTGAGATGACTGCTGAAACTCTGGTCATCACATTTAAAGCATGACATCCAGAGGTAGAAAAAGGAACGTCACTGTCTTATATTGATTTTTAAATATAAGCAGCTTCCCAGAACTGGCCTCCTACCTCCAGAAACCTGCATCTCATTGGCCAAACAAGTCCCAGCAGTCACTGGATAGGGGACCATGACCACCATGTTTGGATTAGAGAAAGTCAAGGCTTAGCCTGTAGAGCTGGGGTTGAAGGATACATGTAGTTAGAGAAATGTGAATGATATTGAGTTCTTTCACAAGGAGAAGTAGAGAAGTGGCTTTAGAGAAATGAGCTAACAATGTCTGGTATAGTGGTTTCTCTCCACCCTTTTCTTTCTTCTCATCCTCTGTGTGTGTCCGATATAGCAGTTTTTGTAAAATTGCCATCAGCTCTCTGCCAAAAAACCTCCTGACAGCTTTCCATTGACTGTGGGCTAAAAGCCACAATCCTTTGCAGAGCCACCATGAATCCGCATGATCTAATGAGTGTGTCCATAACCTTACCTACATGTTTTTCATTCTCTCAGAAACACCTTGCTCTCATTTGCTTTAATAGCATTCACAAAGCCTGCCACCCACTTTCATGGGACCAGCTCGTACTTAGCACTTAAGGTATTGGCTGAACTATTCCTCAAATAGGTACTTCCTCACTTCTACACTAAGATAAGGATCTCCCATTACTGTCTCCCAGTGGCTTCTTGAATTTCTCCTTTAAAATACTGTATTTGTAAATACTTGCTTGCTCATTGGCTTCCATGCAGTTTTAAGCTTTATGAAGGCATGAAATACTTCTACTTTTCTTTGTTGTCTTTTAAGTTCCAAGTTCCATGCCTAACCATAAAAGGCACCATAACTAAGTGATTAACTGAAAGAAGGAATGAGGTTTGGTTAAATAGAAATAGCAACTTCAAAGTTGAGATTTTTCTTCTACTTTTTCATTGTGAAGGACAATATATTCTAGTCCTAAGAGCGCAGTGTTTAGTGATTACAGATTTGGATTCAAATCATAGATCCATCACTTACTGGCTGTGGGACCTTAGGGAAGTCATTTTCTCTCTCTTAGCCTTATTTTTCTCATTTATGAAGAGATATATTCCTTTATGTCGAAGAGTTTAGTTAGGATTAGGAGAAAGTCTTTTTTTTTTTTTTTGCCACACTTAGTGGCCTATAGGCTCTTTAGTTCCACAGCCAGGTATCAAACCTGCACCCTTTGCATTGGAAATACAGAGTCTTAATCACTGGACCATGAGGGAAGTCCCAGGAGAAAGTTTCTTGATATAGTTAGCATGACACATGGCCCAAAGTAGTATATAAATATTTGGCAAATAAATGAATGGATGAGCAAACACAAAAGTTATGACAAGTGTTTTGGTAATGCCCCAGAAATAAAGATTTTATTCTAAGAACCAGTTAGAGGAAGTGGAGCTCTGAAAAGACAGAGAAGAAACAGAGAGGAATGTGGCCTCCTAAGAGCCCCATAAAGTCTGTGTTTCCACCCCCATCTTACATACGAGAAACAGAGATGGGAGAGCCAAGGTGGCAGCTTGATTCTGGGCAGCTCCAAAGCCCGTTCTTCCACTGTGCCAGGCTGCCCTCCTCACCAGGAAGTCATTTGTTGTCTTAGCCAATTAGATGAGCTTTAATGGGGCCCTAAATGCTGATTCTTTGTATTGTGTTCCAGCTGAAGCACCACTGCGTGAAGGATCCATCAGACCTCTGCAACATTAACGTGAGCGGCCTGAAGTTCTCCAAGGTACAACTAGCCACCAGAGGTGTGACTGTGGTGAGCTACACCTGAGGTGGCTCCTGTCTGATTGACCATCATAACTTCCAGAGTCTCTGGGAACTGGGAATCTGGGTATAGGAAGGAGGAGAGTCATACAGGGATTCACTGGGTGGAAACAACATTCACATACACTGTCTTTTGCTATAGATTTGGTATTGCCATTATCCCATGTGAGGTGAGTTAAAGGAAATAAATAACCTTATGGAAGTGGTTTGAATGTGCATAGAACTTTATTGGGGTATGATTCATTGTGTGCAGAGAGTTCCCATCAGAAGAGCCTACAGGAGAAATTTCTCTCAGGTTTCAGTGCCAGGAATGGTATTGGTTCTCCCAAGATGCTGATAACTCTTTTGTTTGTTTTTTTTTAAACATGGCATGCTGGGTCTTTCCTGAGCAGCTATCTAACCTGTGCCCCCTGCATTGGGAGGGTGGAGTTTTAATCACTTGACCTCCAGGGAAGTCTTGGTTTGTTCTTAACTCACAGACTCTGAGACTTTCATAATGAGTCATGTTTCTTTCCTTGCACTGGCTAATGGGTAGCTTGGAGCTAGATTTGTAGCCTGCCATCCCCAGTATATATATTATAGCACATATTTTTTATTTGTAGCCCTTCCATGGCATATAAAAAGAGATTGCTTGTAGAATGCCACACAGAAATTAAAATGTATCATCGTAAGTAAATCTCGAAAGATCTGTGTATCTCAACACAAGTGAATCTTAAACATGTGGTGTTAAGTGAAGAAAGCAGGTTGCAGAATGGTATCTACAGTATGATGGCACTTAATATAAAATTTTAAAACATGTAAATAATAACTATATATGGCTTGTGGATACACGTACATGTAATACAAGTATTAAGGAGATGTGGGATAATCACCAATTCAGGATAGCTGTATTTTATGAGAGGGAGGGTAGGGATATGTTGCAGGGATATCAACTCTCTATATAGTGTTTTATTTCTTTAAAGAAATTTGAAGCAGAGACAATATAACATTCAGACTTATTAAAGCTGGATAGTGGTTACACGGGCCTTCAAAGTAATACTTACCACACTTTGCTGACTATTTGAATTATTTCATAATAGGAAAATAAAAGAAGCAGAAAAGCCCTTCCTGCCTTCAGCAAGTAAATGCTCTTGTTCTTAACCCTTGAAGTCTTTGCTCCTTCTGACAGCAGCCCTAGAGCTTCAGCAAGGCCTCCAGGCAGGGAACTAATCTTGTGTTCTTTGAAATGCCCTTTCACAGGCTAAGGAAAAGGATTTCAAGCATTTTAATTCAGTGATTTACATCAATGCCTCAGAAAACCTGCTTCCTCTAGGTAAGTTTTCTTCCTGAAAACCACCTCCTGCTTTCTGGCTGCCAGTCTTTCATGCTAGAAGGTGCCTGTCTGTTCACCTGTAATGCCATACATCTTTTTTTGGAGTGCAATGAGCTGGGTGTGGGAGAACACATAGACCTGGATTCCAGCCCAGAGCCAACACTGCCTACGCAGAACACTTCTCTGTGAGCTGCTGCTTCTCTCTATAAATGGAGATGATCCCCTTCCCTTCTTCCTCCCTAAGGCAGGATACTTTGTAGACGCAGACAGGATCAGTACAGTCAGCCCTCCATGTCTGTGTTTTCCACATCTATGGATTCAACCAAACAAGGATATAAAAAATTTAGAAAAAATTCCAGGAAGTTCCAAAAAGTAAAATTTGAGTTTGCCATGCACTGGCAACTATTTGCATAGCATTTATATTATATTTACAACCACTTACAGAACATGCTTCCTCAGAGGCTCAGTTGGTAAAGAATCTGCCTGCAATGCAGGAGACCTGGGTTCGATCCGTGGATTGAGAAGATGCCCTGGAGGAGAGCATGGCAACCCACTCCAGTATTCTTGCCTGGAGAACCCCCTTGGACAGAGGAACCTGGCGGGCTGTGGTCCATATGGAATCACAGAGTCACACATGACTGAGTGATGACGCACAGCACAGAGCATTTACATTATGTTCAGTATTAGTGATCTAGAGATGATTTAACGTGTACAGGAGGCTGTGTGCAGGTTATATGCAAATACTACATTTTATACAAGGCCCTTGAGCTTCCACAGATTTCAGTGTCCTTGGTGGTGATGCAAGATGGAGGTGGAAGTTGGGGGATTAGGGTATGGGGTATGTATGTAGGTGTGGGTGGTCCTGGAACCAATCTCCTACCCATACCAAGGGACTGTACGTAAAAAGTTTTTAAGTCCCTGAGAACTCCTATAGGAGTGTAAAGCCCTCTTGTTTATTCAGCAAATCCACAGCGACCCCTGCTGGGTGTCAGAACAGTATGACTTTGGCTTTTATCAATCAGTGTGTCCAGTTTTCTGTTCTTCTGAGCTCAGTTATAGCAGGATATGGTAAGTGCAATGATAGAGGGAATCAGAAAATCAACTGGGCCATCAACTGGGCCTCAAGTGTCAGAAGATACTTGTGAGAAAAGGATTATGTAAGCTGAGACCTAAAACACGAATAGGAGTGACTCAGAAGGTAAGAAGGCATTTTGGGCCAACAGAACAACAGATGGGGGCAGCACTGCCTGATCAGAGACCCTGAAGAAGCTTTGTATGTGTGCAAGAGGTATAGGCAGAGGAGAATGGAGACTAGGAAGGTGGGCAAGGGCCCCCATATTATCAGGGGCACTGAGTGACATGGACTTAACTCTGCAGGCAAAAGAGAACCTTGGAAGGCTTTGAAATAGAGACTCAGTAGTGGCTGTGAGGAGCATGGATTGTAAAGATGGGAGCCAGGAAACCTAGGAGATGGTTGCATTTTTCCAGGAGAGGGAGGTAAGGCCTCAGCTGGGGCTGTGGCCATAAGGGTAGAGGGGACTGAGAGAGACAGAGAGAGAAAGGAGGTAGAAATAAACCAGACGTGGTAACTAAGGGGCATGTAAAGAAAGAAAAGAACCAAGGGGATTTCCTGAGACAGACAGCAGTATAAGAAAGGCAGGTTTAGGGAGAAATAGGATGAATTCAGTTTTGAATGCATGGAGTTTGAAGGGTTTAAAGGAGTGAGTGACAAAGTCCCTGTCCTTGAGGAAACAGTGTGGTCTCTCAGGAGCCTGAGTTTGAAAACAAAGGCCAGCAGGCATATGGAAAGATGCTCAACCTCACTAATAAATAAAAGAGCATCCAAGAACTATTTTATGCGTATCAAGTATTGACAGAAATGAGGAGTGATGACTGGCAGCATTGGTAGGGAAATGGGTACTCTCATATTCAAGTGGAATAAATTGGTGCAACATCTTTGGAAGGTAGTTTGGCAGTGCCTCTTATTCCGCTCCCCAAAATTTATTCTACAGAAACAAACTTGAACAAGGATGTTCATTGGAAATACCCTGAAAGCACCTGTTTCTATTTGACTCTCTAGAACATTCCAACTCACAAAACCAACATAGGCCACACTTGACACCAGGTTCACTTAGAAGGCTCTGGGTAATTCCCCACATATGCCAGCAGCACAGCAATAGCACTTCATGTTCAATGGAATCCTCATGGCAGTTTGTGAGCAGTTCATGTAGCTGTTTAGGTAGCCATCCGTGAGCCACTGGCTGCTCTCAATGGGTTGATGCCAGCACTCTGGCTTAGAAGCCTTATTCACCACAGGAGCAAATAGCTGTTGTTACACTCCATTGACAAGGCCCCCAGAGTTCCTGAAAAGGACATGGCCAGTCAGGAGTGCCCACACACAGAGAAGCCCAAAGTTATGGCGCCCCCTTCAGATAGGTATAGTTCATTTTTAGTTTCTCCTAGTCCAGATGTGACTTACCAACCTGGGGTCATTTTTACCACAGCAGTTTTGCTTAATAACAAAGTGACTGTACCACTATTTTTCAGGTTACCAATGGAAGAGGGCTAGATAGTTAACTCAAGGTCCAGTTCTCAAGCAGAAGGGAAAGTGTTCTTAACCTTTTATTCAGATAATCTAGCCACTATCCCTAGGGGTATGGTTAAATAAAATAGGGTATGTCTATACTGTAGAACATAATTCAGACATTATGCATATCTGTATGTTTTGACTTAGAACACCTTTAAATCATATTGTTAAGGGGAAAAAAGCAAGTCACAGTACAATGTGTGTAGTATGAGTCCCTTTTTGTAGAAAGAAGTGTGTGTGTATGTTTCAGTATACACATAAAAAGTCTAGAGTATTATATGTGAAACTTTGAATAGTTATTTCTAGGTATTGAGATTAAAAGGAACTTTTATTTTTCTATTTTTTTAAAAACTTTGGTGGAAATGTTTACTTTTATAATCAAAAACAATAAGGATCATTTTTTAAAAATGGGCTTTGGAGTTAGATTCAGTTCTTGATCTTTCCCATCTAGCAGTTCTATTTCTAGCAAATCACTTAGCCTGGTTGAGCCTTGGGTTCTTCAGCAGAAATCACTCTTTTTCAGAGTTGTTAGAGAGTAAGAGTCCCTGTAAGTAAAGCACTTTACGCAATGCTGGGCCTAACCCAGTGGGAACCAAGTAAATGACCACTATTTTATCTTTCTCTTATGTCTTTTACAAGTTACAGTTTCCCTCTTTCTCCTCCCTCTTTAGAGGCATTTCACACGTTTCCAGTGTTAAAGGAACTAGAGCTTGCATTTAACGGCATCAAAACAGTCTACGTGAAATACGGAGACTTTAAGTCCTTGGAAGTAAGTTGGAGGTAGGGAGTTTTTGGTGCCCACCTGTTTCCCTGTAAGGAATGGGTGTGAGGAGTCTAGTGATCATAATTTTTGGGAAGGATATCTCTGGGCCTTTATAGCTACCTTGCTTCAGGTGGTCCTCTGGGGAGGGTGGTGGAGTTGGTGGTGATGATAAGGGAGTGGGTTGGTGGAGGTGATGGCAATTGGATGAGAATACATTATACCTATGCCCATGGTGCATGGTCTTGGAAAACAAATGCCAAAGTAGTCTGTCCAGGAGAGTGAGTTTAAATAAAGTATTTTAGGAAAGAGAATTTGAAGGGTGATCTGGATCCATGGGGGTTAAGTGCTAGGCACAGCAGAGTGGCCCAGCTGAATGAGAGGTGTTGTGAACTTATTCCTGAGACCTACCCTGGTGTGAATCAGCCAGATTGGTTCTAATGAGCTTAGATAAGGTTATGGGCCATAGACTCAGGGATGAGTGTGAAATAAAACAGGGTCTCTCTAAGTTCTATAGCAGACTCTTGACATCTGTATATCCACAGCTGTTTTGTATTTGAAAATATTTTTAAAATTATACTCTTCTTGGAAATCTTTCTCTTAGATTTCCCATAGTCATGCATCTTCGATATACATGTTCTCATACTTCAAATTAATCACCTATCAGCATCTATGAAAACCTTAGGGTAATTTTGTTTCACAAAAAGCAAAGCTTTTGTCACCACTTGAGAATCTGCGTGCACAGAGAGTAGAGAACAGCAGAGCTGGATTGAGGTGTGGGGCAGGCATCTGGCCAAGCTTACTCACTAAGTAATGGGCTCTTCCTTGCATGTTGGCCTTCTAGAAAAGCTTCAGAGTCACACCTCAGCTAAATGTCTGCATGTCATGATCCTTGGGGTTTGCCTTAAAGAACTGGTAACTTAAATTATTTAGTGTACAAACATCAAGAGACAGCCATTCTTCATAAAAACCTCATTTAACCCAGTCTGACCAGAGAGAAACCTTCCACAAGAGTGCACTTTTAAGAGTTACATGCCAAAGTTTTAAGGTGTTTTAACCACCTGGGGTGGTGATCTTCCTGAAGTAGATTATACATCCTTGTAGTTTAAAAGCATGCTATACTGAATGTAATGGTACCTTTTCTCCATGGTTTCCAGTCATATTGAGGCTCACAGTGCTTTACTATGATTTCTGACAGGAGTGGTTCTCATACTTACCCAGGAAGTGAAGTTCTTGAAAGTCCAATAAAACAAGGAGAGAGAGAAAAAAATTTACAACAGCTCATGCAGCTTTGTGCTAGTTTAAAAAACATGTTATACCAGAGTTTATTATAGACAGAGGGAAACAGGTTCCAGAAGCTCTAGAGATACAGGGAGCCACTTCTTTACCTACAGGCCTGGGAGCTTCTTACAGGTTTCCATTAGTTTTTTATTTTGCTTTTAAAAAGTAGTTATTGAGCTCCTGTATGTTGTACATTGTTCAGAGACTCCTACATTCCTTACCCCAACCATTTCAAACTCCTGCTTCAAGTGCCTGTGAGCCCACAGGGAGGGGACGTGGCTATAGGCACTGACCCTACAGCTGACTTACTGGTTGATCATTAATTGACTTTTTGGAGCCCCTGCCTCATAGTGTGATTGCAACTGATGAAGATTATTTATCCAGCAGACCAGTCCTATCCAGGGGAATTTGTTTACATAAGAGAACAAAGTCAAGATTCAGAATGTAAATGAGAAGAGGAAATCTCCTGGTCAGTCATTTATTCCCCCTCTCTCTATGGTTTTCGAGGGCTCTCTAAGAAAAAGGATAAACCTGTCAGATATCCTGAATTTGCAGCCAATAGCAACACTTTGATGTGTAATGAAACTTGATGTAACTCAGCAGATGCAACATCCAAGTTAGGAATCTTCTCTCCTTGTTTGCCAGAAAGGCTGTCACCCAGAGCAGAACTCTTCAGGAGTCAGTTTAGAAAAACAGCTTTGTCATGATTTGATTCTCTGTACACAAGTCTGAAAGAGAGTCAGCTGGAGAACTGCCTTAAAAGTCAGGACACCTTGTTTGTAGTCTTGGTCCATCACTGCTTTCCCCTAACCTCCTTGGCCAAATAACTTACCCTCTCGGTGGAACTTATGTCTCCCCCTCTGTAAATTCTGGGCTCCCAGTGAAATTCTTTGCCCTGCAAGTTCTAAGACTGTTCATTTCTTTGAACTGTCCTTAACTTCCATAGAAAGCAGATTTGGACCCAACATTAAATAGCCAAAACAGCCAGAGCAAGGGTCAGCAAACTTTTTTCTGTAAGAGGCCAGACAGTGACTATTTTAGACTATGCAGCCCCTAGGGTTGCAACTAGTCGTAACTGGCATAACTAGTCCACCCTGCTGTTGTAGAAGGAAAGCAGCTGTAGACAATATGTAAGCAAATGGGCAGATCTGTGTTCTCATAAAACTTTATGATGCTGAAATTTGAATTTTATTTAATTCTCATACGATGTTATATTATTGTGTTTTTTTCCCCCAACCATTTAAAAACATACAAAGTGTTCTTAGCTCACAGGCCATACGAAACAGACAGCAGGCTGGATATGGCTTACAGGCCTTCGTTTGCCAATTTCTGAGCTAGAATACTGATGGAACAGCTCAGTATGGTTGGAATGCAGTGAGACACAGTAGAATATGGTGATAGATGAGCTCAGGAGGAAACAGAAGAGACTGTAGAGAGCCTTGGAAGCTTTTTTAAGAACTCTGACCCTTATCCTATGGATAGTAGGGATCCACTGAAGTATTTGGAGCTGAAGAGTAATAGGGTCCAAACTATATTTTAGAAAAACCACTGTGGCATGGCTGTTGCATAAAGAATGGATCAGAAGGAACATATGTGAGAAGTATTAAGGAGATAGAATCCATAGGCTTTGTTGACTGTCCACGTATGTGTATGGAGGAGAGAATTATCCCCATCTTTATCTGTTTACCCAAGCCAGATTTCCAGGTGTTCCTTGAAATCTTCTCTCTCTGCCCCTGCCAAGTGGGATAGCCCATTTGTGTGAATTCTCATTGGAATTTGCTGATGGTGGTATGAACTTGGCAGTGCTTTGGTGCTGGGCATCTTTCATGGCCTGTGCAGTACAATCAAGCCCACTCTCTACCATGGGCTCTAGTCATACCCAAACCATTTGCAGATCTCAGAATAAGCAAGGCTGACTCCTGCCTTCTGACTTCTTTATATGCCACTTGCTGTGCTGTATGTATGTCTTTCTGTCCTTAACAATTTCAGTTCAGTCGCTCAGTCATGTCCGACTCCTTGTGACCCCATGGACTGCAGCATGCCAGGCCTACCTGTCCATCACCAACTCCTGGAGCTTGCTCAAACTCATGTCCATCAAGTTGGTGATGCCATGCCACCATCTCATCCTCTGTTGTCCCCTTCTCCTCCTGCCTTCAATCTTTCCCAGCATCAGGGTCTTTTCCAGTGAGTCAGTTCTTTGCATGAGGTTAATATAGTCAATACTTCGCAAAGTATTGGAGTTTCAGCTTCAGCATCAGTCCTTCCAATGAATATTCAGGACTGATTTCCCTTAGGATTGATTGGTTTGATCTCCTTGCAGTTCAAGGGATTCTCAAGAGTCTTCTCCAACACCACAGTTCAAAAGCATCAGTTCTTTGGCACTCAACTTTCTTTTTAGTCCAACTCTCACATCAATACATGACTACTGGAAGAACCATAGCTTTGACTAAACAGACCTTTGTTGACAAAGTAGTGTCTCTGCTTTTTAATACACTGTCTAGGTTGGTCATAACTTTTCTTTCAAGGAGCAAGCGTCTTTAAATTTCATGGCTGCTGTCACCGTCTGCAGTGATTTTGGTGCCCAAAACAAAGTCTGTCACTGTTTCCATTGTGTTCCCATCTATTTGCCGTTAAGTGATGGGGCTGGATGCCATGACCTTAGTTTTTTGAATGTTGAGTTTTAAGCCAACTTTTTCACTCTCCACTTTCACTTTCATCAAGAGGCTTTTAGTTCTTCTTCGCTTTCTGCCGTATGGGTGGTATCATCTGTGTATCTGAGGTTATTGATATTTCTCCCTGCAATCTTGATTCCAGCTTGTGCTTCATCCAGCCTGGCAACTTGCAACATGATGTACTCTGCATATAAGTTAAATAAGCAGGGTGACAGTATACAGCCTTGATGTACTCCTTTCCCTATTTGGAACCAGTCCATTGTTCCATGTTCAGTTCTAACTGTTGCTTCTTGACCTGCATACAGATTTTTCAGGAGGCAGGTCAGGTGGTCTGGTATTCCCATCTCTTGAAGAATTTTCCACAGTTTGTTGTGATCCACACAGTCAAAGGCTTTGACGTAGTCAGTAAAGCAGAAGTAGATGTTTTTCTGGAACTCTCTTGCTTTTTTGATGATTCAACAATTTGGTGAATACCAGCTAGTCTTTGAGGACAGCTTAAGTGTTACCTGCTATGTGAAGCTTGTCTGGAGACCCTGGTAGAGGTCAAACATCTATGATAGTAGCATTGCTACTTAACAGACACACATTATGTATCTAGCTGCCCGACTAGGCTGTGAGTTCACACAGGGCATGGATTGGTTCACAGTAAGCTTTCAATATATAGGCCTTGAATGAAGGGATGGTGATGACCATGACAGGCATCATTAAGCATTTACTGTGTTCCAAGCTCTATGCTAAAGGCTTTACCTACACAATTTCTCATAAAAATCCATTGTTATTTCTACTTTATAGATAAGGAAACTCAGCTTAAGTAATTTGTCCAGTATCACAGTTAGTCAGGACTTAAAGCCAGGTCTACGGGGGGTATCAGTTAATTACTGCAGTGGAATCAAACCAAACCCAGCCCTCCTCCAACAGTGACCTAGTCAGTTGTGTTTATGTGCAATTGACTGTGTTTCACTGAAGTGGTAGACTAGAAACCTTGCCCCTGCACCAGCTGTGTAAGAAGCTGAAACTGGCTCCATTCTGTAGGGGGTGTGTGGGGGTGGATGTGTTAGCAAGTACTGCTTGTCACACAGCAGGCCAGTAAATCAAGAGACAAGTTGTTGGGGCACCAAATAGTGAATTTATTCAGAAAGCCAGCAAACCGAGAAGATGGTGAAGTAATGTCCCAAAGAGCCATCTTGCCTGAGTTAGAATTCAGGCTTCTTTTATACTAAAAGAGGAAGAAGTAAAGTCAAACATTTCCTGGTTTAGTCAGCCTCCTGAGGGGAAGTGTTAATTTCTTCCTTCCTGCAGTCATTCAGAGGTGGGCCTGTTCAGGAGTTTTCCTGTGAGCTAAACAGAGGAATTTTAGCTTACGGCTCATTACCTGGGAGGCAGGATTCCCAGAGATGGGCCATTATGTATAATTTAATTTTATAGGCAACATCCCTTTAGTGATTACCAGGTAATAAAATAAAAAAGGTTCATCCCTATTACAGAGAGGGAGGGAAGGGAGCAAAGAGCTAAAGTAGGTGTCTGGAGAGGCTCTTCTGGAAAGAAAGACTGGAGTGATACCATGTATCATAATTGCCTTTGTGTTTGCATAGAGAAACTGTTTCCTGGCTGGCCCCTAACCCAAGTCGACTGTATCATGAATCTCAGTGGCTAGTTAGAATGCTCTTTGTGTTGAGGTGACAGTTTGGGTCATTGTCCTCATAAGCCAGTTCATTTCAGCTGCTTATTTTATGTGCATCTACTGTGCCAGGGCCTATGCTAGTGACAAGGCGCTTCACCTCAGAGAGTATAGCCTAGCCTACCGCTGTGCACCAGGACCTGCTCGCTTGGCACATCCATGTACCAAAATCTCTAGTCCTCAGCCTTATATCTGGTTATCACAGTTACCTGGCTGCCTATAAGAAATACCCTGGAAGCAGTCTAGATAAAGCACTCAAAGTCAGAGGAGGGAGAGAGTCCATCTGGCTGGGAATGAAAAAGCTTTCAGGAGGGAGCTTTTGAACTGGCCTTTTAGGGCTAGGATTTTGATACATAGAAAGAGGGCATTCCTGAGTGAAAAGCTCAAGCAAAGATCTCTGGATGGGGTGGGGCAAGGAATAGGGAGGAGTCACATTGGCTAGCACCACAGGATAAGCAAAAGCTTACAGTATGGGAGCAAAGGCTGGCAAATTGGTTGGGAAGTAACTCTTGTAGACCTTGAATGTTAATCCAGAGAGTCAGGAGGGTTTTAGTCTGTGGTTGATGGGCCCCCTGGAAAGTTAAAAAAAGTAGCCACCACCCACCTCATGTATGAGCATGATTATCACGAGGAGTGCTTTTGTTTCTCTGTCTTCTATCTTTGCACCATAGTTCCTGGACCTTTCCTTCAACAGCCTGACAGCGGAGGCCATCTGTGACCTGGGAATTCTGCCACACCTCCGTGTCCTGCTCCTCACAGGCAATGGCCTCACCTCTCTGCCACCCAGTTTGGCTGTTGCAGAGCAGTAAGTCCCAGATTACAAGTATCCAAAGAAATAGTCCAAAGCAGTTCTAAAGGGCTGTAAGGACAGACTGTGAGTGTTCAAAGCAGGGAGAATGCCACCTACTAAAGCTCCCAGGAAAGGTACCAGTAGAAGCAAAGCCCCAAGAGTTGGGGAGGCCTCAGTTAGGAGTCCACACCCCTCCCCAATAGGGAGTGACACGGGTGTCTGCACGTCACTGTCGTTTCCTCTGGTTGCTCATTCATAAGTTGTGGCTATTGCTCTTGCCAGATTATTCCCCTTCATGAACCCTCTAAATAAGCTTTGCATATTTCCATTCTGCACATTTGCTGAGGCTATGCCTTCTGGCCAGAATGTACTGGCCCTTTCTTGCTTAATAATAGTAATACATGTGTAATGCTTACTATGTGTCAGATACTATTCTGACACTCTTCAGTTCAGTTCAGTTCAGTCGCTCAGTCGTGTCCGACTCTTTGCGACCCCATGAATCGCAGCACGCCAGGCCTCCCTGTCCATCACCAACTCCCCGGAGTTCATTCAGATTCATGTCCATCGAGTCAGGGATGGCCATCCAGCCATCTCATCCTCTGTCATCCCCTTCTCCTCCTGCCCCCAATCCCTCCCAGCATCAGAGTCTTTTCCAATGAGTCAACTCTTCTCATGAGGTGGCCAAAGTACTGGAGTTTCAGCTTTAGCATCATTGCTTCCAAAGAAATCCCAGGGTTGATCTCCTTCAGAATGGATTGGTTGGATCTCCTTGCAGTCCAAGGGACTCTCAAGAGTCTTCTCCAACACCACAGTTCAAAAGCATCAATTCTTTGACGCTCAGCCTTCTTCACAGTCCAACTCTCACATCCATACATGACTACTGGAAAACCATAGCCTTGACTAGACACTCTTAATATATACTAACTAATTTAATCCTCACAACCTTATGAGGTAAGTGCCCTATTATCATCACCCTCATTTTATAGATGAGGAAATTGAGGCACAGGTAAATTAAATAACTCAACCAGAGTTACAAAGCCAAGTTGCAGAGGCAGAATTTGAACCAAGTCCATTTGACTCCAGAGAGCAGGCTTATGACCATTACCTTCTCTTCTTATGTTGCTTCTGTACATATTCCAATGGCTACCTCAGACCGTCCTCATTCCCTATCAGAAGCCTATCTATTTTAAGGCTTAAGAGCTTTCTATCCTAAAGGCTTTCATTCACACTGTTGGGCAACCGTCACAATCATCCCACTCCAGAACTCTGTTCACCTTGCAGAAATTCCATCAACTTTGACTAACGGACATGACGCTTTTAAGAGGAATATCAGATAATTCTTTGGATTCCAAGGATATTCCTTTTGCCCCCAAGGTAGAGCAGCAATCATACTTACTTCTGATAATTGGTATCAGTCACCTAGCCAATATAATAAAGCCCTCTTTCCCTGCCTGTTGGTTCAGTGGAATAAAGAACCCAAGAGGCCAGTAGTAAACTTCCAGTTAAGTCGAACTATTTTTGTGTCCCCTGTAAAAGTATTCCTCCCAAGGAAACTCAGAGCTTTAACTCAGGAACTCAGAGCTGCAGGAATTAGAAGCAAATTGTAAGAGGAGCTGCTTTCATTTTCATCCATTCATTCCTAGGCCCTTATGATCCGGTATGGGAAAAACAGAATCAGTTTTAGTTGCTAGTTTATGTGACACTCTATCCTGTAAGTTAGCATCCAACCTCACAGTGGGTAGTCTCCTAGCTAGTGGAATAAATAAGTTGTCAGAAGACTGTTTTACAATTCTGTTAGGTCAGCTATTCCTATGTGATGGAGTACATGGCAAAAAATTAAACTCCATGTCCTTGAGTCCATTATTGTACTTCTTTGCAATGAAATGTGTTCCATTGTTAAAAACAATGTTATGTTTAAATAATGAATAAGATGAATATTTAAATAATGAATAAGATGTTCTATAAATCCACAGATTGTGATGCTTGGCAGAACACTGTGGTTAGGCAGGGAAAATCCATGTCTCAAATACATACATATTTCAGTAAGAAAAAAAAAATCACTGCTCCTTTTATGAAAGTAAACGTCCACTCTAGTCATCCTTCTACTGGATGGTTGGCTAATCCTCCTAGAAATGGTGCCATGTTAGCAACTCAGCATTAGCCTCTGTTATTGGCAGGTTGGGTGTTCAACAGGACTGGTAGCCAAATGAACTTTGAGGAGGGGAAGTATGCAGCCTTCTACCCTGCTGCCAAGGCCATTTTGCAAGTAGCAGGGTATCTAACTGACATTCATGGAATGGGTCATCTTGTTCACCTGATCACTGAGAGTCTTCTCTGAAGTGGATAGTCTTTGTGAGAATTCACACGAGATACAAATAATTTTCATCCTATTCATTCTGAGAGGTCCATTCACATAATTCTCCCTCAGTCCTCCTTGTCAGCAGTTTTACATTATGGTTTCCAAGCTTTGACTCATCAGCTAAACCACTGCCCATGAATCAGCATAGACCTGCACTTTTGGCTATCTCACCAACCAAGGAAAATGAACAGTCAGATCTATTGTTCTGGGTTTTATCTCTTAGGAGGATTTCTCCTCCCCTGTCTTTCAGAGCCACCTTTGCATGGAGCTATAATCCTGCAACAGTCCAGTTTTGGTTAGTATCAGCATATCATGCAAAACCATTTGTAAATCCAGTTGCATATTGTTTTCCTGCACCCAGTGGTCATAGAACATTAGTTATGGGTTGACGGAGAAGAAACAGTACAGTAGGAGTAGGCCTCATAGAAATCTGAGCAATGTTAATTCATTCAACTTTCCAGATTTGCTTGAGCTGATCTCCAGTGTTATTTTCATGTGCTAAGAGAGTTCTGAACATTCAAGCCATGATGCACAGCTTAGGAAATGTGGTCACCTTTAGTGTCCCATGGTCAGGTGTACAGTCTCTACCAACATGCAGGAGTAAGCTGGAAGCTGTTTTTCAAAAGGAAAATAGTTACATGAAGAATAGAGTATAACTTTGCTCAAAATATGATTCTGTAATTGATGCCTTACAAAGCCTCTGTTCATAGAGTGAGTGACCATTCACTCTATTTATCATCCAAACCAGGAACATCGTTGAGAGGGAAAAGCATCAGTATTAATTATATGGTGATAACAAGTGAAAATTCAAACTGTCCTTGAAAACCAGCATATATAGTAACCCTATCTATACAGCCTTAGACAGAACACAGTTGGACCTGCTGAGTCATAACACCCAATACCCTTGGTAAATGACATAATGCCCAGAGAGCAACTTGCATGGCAATTGGACCTGTTGCAGAGCCTTGTCTTGCTCTTCCTGCACAAAACTAGCAGCCTCAGTAAATGGATCAGAACAGCACAAATGTTCTATGTGTGGCTGCCCAAATAAAAAAGAAAAAGAATCCATAACTTTTTCTTAGTAGAAGGCAGTGAAAGATGTCTTTCACATTAGAGGTATATTCCCACATGCTCCACATACCTGAACATCAAGAACATTAATCATGGTGTCAGTTTCTTGAATTTTTGTAAGGTCTACCTCCATCCTGTGGCACAATCCATACTGATGCATCTAAAGTATTTGAATTTCCTGCCCTTTAGCTCCAGTTAACACAGTGTTCTGTGGAATACCAAAATAATCAAGATTTCCATGGATTAGGTTATGATAGAGCTAAAGAGTTAAGGTAGCCCCCAGGGAAGAGAACAAAGGTATACTGCTGTCCCTGTCTGGTGAAAGCAGACTGCTTCTGGTGGTTCTTGTTCGTTAATAAAGAGAAAGTAACATCTGGAACATCCTTAGCTGTATCACAAGTGCTAGGGTCTGTGTTGATGTGCTACAGTAAGAAGAGTTCACATAGGGAATAGTGGCTGAAATTGGAATCACCATGTGATTGAGTAATTTACAGTCATTCTTTGAGACCTGTCTTCTGCACAAGTCAAATAAACAAGATAAACAGGGATGTTATAGGACTCATTGTCCTTCTACCTTTCCAGTCTTTAGTGTTTGCAGTAATCTCTGCAGTTACCTCAGAGATGCGGAATTATCTTTGATTTACTGTTTTGGAAGCAAAATTCCTAGGGCTTCAGTTTGGCCCTTCCTATTATAATAGCCCTCATGTTATTGGTCAGTAAAAAAAGTGTGGTTATTTTCTCAGTGGCTTAGTGCATCTTTTCTAATGATGCAAGAACTGGGGAGATAACCACAAAGTAGGTTTGTGAGTTTGCCAGGTCCCTTCACAGGCTAAATTTCTATTCTTCCTTTGAATCGTCACACTCACCCACTTTCTGGTATGGACCACCGTGCTTTTCATACCCCAGACTTAGCACCAGTTTGCAGATATTTTCTAGTTATGTTTGAAAGTGTTCATTAGCATTCTCTATATTGTTGGAAATGTTCTATATCTGCATTATCCAGTATGGTAGCCACTAGTCATACTGAGCACTTGAAATGTGGTTGGTGTGACTGAGAAGCTGAATATTTCATTTTATTAAAATTTGATTAGTTTTAATTTAAATGTAGATAGTCAGGAACTGAATGAGAAACCATGACTCCCCTGTGGGCTACTCAAATCACTTTTTTCCTTACCAGATCTAGAGTTCTTTTGGCTATATAGGTCACCAATAACTCCAAATCAGCTTAATTCATTTACAGAAATTGAAGTTGTTTGAAGCTAGTCTTCAGTCCCTGCAAGGATCACAGTTTTCTAGTTCACATTTCCTCTTTGGATTTAGTCTTCCATTGCCCTAACTTAAAACAGAGGCAGTTGATTGGGGCTCCCTTTCTATAACATACTCTGGACCCCAGTTTTTGGCCTCCTGGACTAGCAAGGTTGTCAGAATCTCTGCTTAGCTTCTCAGGAGTCAGCAGAGAGCCCTAGGCGAAAAGTGGCCCCAGATGTTACATGATTCCCTTCAAGTTTTCTCCTTCTTCCAAATCTTGGTGCCCTAACTTTTCACAGCTTGTTAGTTCCCAGATGCCCTAAAGAAGATTGTCTTATATATATATATATATATATATATATATATATATGTATGTATGTATGTATGTATGTATATATAGTCTGGATTTTATAGTTTATACTTGGGAGAGAGTTGGCTCATGGTATTTAGTCTGCAGGACCATAAGCCTTTCCATTTATTTTGGCCAGGTGCCTAGGTGCCTGGTATGGAACCATTTTAAACTAAATAAACTAGCTGGCCATTTTATGAACCACTCCAATGATACAAATATCGGCTGGAGTTTTTCAGGAAGACCAACTTGCCCTCCGCCTTCCCCTTCTCTGTTCACTCCAAGGTAGTTTCCCCTTGGTTTGGGGATGAGAGGAATGGGCTTAGTTCTGGTTCTGAGGGTACCTTTCTTTAGGATCCCAGATTCAAGTGAGGATCTCCAATTATACGCCCCACCTTCTCTTTCAATAATATCAGCAAATATCCTTATGGCAAAAGTAGCTTTTTATGCCCAGTTTCTATCTCTGGAGTTTTAATTTTTTTAAGATTTTTTTTTTTAACATGGACCATTTAAAAATCTTTATTGAACTTGTTACAGTATTGCTTCTGTTGTTTGTTTTGGTTTTCTGGCTGCAAGGCCTATGCGATCTTAGCTCCCTGCATTGGAAGGTGAAATCTTAACACTAGACCTCCAGGGAAATTCCTGTCTCTGGAGTTTTAGATTTTGGCACAGTACTTTACTGTCTTTGCATCTCTTACATCTTTTTATTTATGTTTTTTTTTAATTTTTTTATTGGAATATTTACAATATTGTGTTCATTTCAGGTGTACAGCAAAGTTAATCTGTTATACATATGTCTGCTCTTTCTTAGATTCTTTTCCCATATAGGTCATTACAGAGTATTGCATAGAGATGTATATGTGCTATACTGTAGGTCCTTATTAGTTAATCTGTTTTATATATAATAATGTGTATGTCAGTCCCAATCTCCCAATTTATCCCTCCCTCCTCCTTTCCTCCCTGGTAACCATAAGTTTGTTTTTTCCATCTGTGACTCTTATTTCTGTTTCATAAATAAGTTCATTTGTACCATTTTTTGATTCCACATATAAGCAATATCACATAAGATTTATCCTTCTCTGACTTACTTCACTCATTATGACAATCTTTAGGTCCGTCTCTGTTGCTTCAAATGGCACTATTTCATTCTTTTTATGGCTGAGTAATACTCTATTGTGGAGAAGGCAATGGCACCCCACTCCAGTATCTTGCCTCAAAAATCCCTTGGATGGAAGAGCCTAGTGGGCTACAGTCGTGAGGAGTCAGATGTCAATGAGTGACTTCATTTTCACATTTCACTTTCAAGCATTGGAGAAGGAAATGGCAGTCCATTCCAGTATTCTTGCCTGGAGAATCCCAGGGACGGGGGAGCCTGTTGGGCTGCTGTCTATGGGTCGCACAGAGTCAGACACGACTGATGTGACTTAGCAGCAGCGGCAGCAATACTCTATTGTGTGTGTATATATATACCACATCTTCTTTATCCATTCCTCTTTGATGGACGTTTAGGTTGATTCCATGTCCTGACTATTGTAAATAGTGCAGCAGTGAACACTGGGCTGTGTGTATCTTTTCAAAGTATGGTCTTCTCTAGATAAATGCCCAGGAATGAGATTGCTGGATCATGCAGTAGGTCTAAATGATAGGTCTTTTTAAAAATATATATGTACTTCATTCATCATTCTAGTTGTTTCCAATGGTAAGTCTTATTACATGAAGTAAGACAAGTCTTCACAACCCTGTACTTCCTATTTCTTTACATATAAGAAAGAGAGAATAAATATACTCCTGCTTACATCAGAGTATCAACTGAAATATTTATGCTTTGAAAGCAGTGCGGCTTCAGACAAGTGTTATTGTCATTTTCTTCACACACATCTGTCCATACTCTGTATGCTCTGTCGAGTCTCCTTTTCTCCTCTTCTCTTAAATCTTGGTCCCCCATTGTCCACTCTCAACCCACTGTTTTTCTTGATCTTTATAGTCTTAGTGTTCTCATCCCTTCCCAAGTCTTAAGTTATTTCTCTACTTTACTTTTGTCTGAACTATACACGCATGTATCCTACTTACCGTATCAAACTCATCAGACACATGCCCATGCCAGCATCTCCTCCTCCTGTGTCCCTGGCCTCATTGATGGGCACTGCTCTTCATCTGATGTGCAGTTGTCCAGGCTAGAAACATGGTCATCAGCCTGAATTCTTTCTTCCTCACCTCTCACAACCAACTAGGCCCAGAGATGCTTGAGACCAACTAGAAACTACACAGCAAGCAAAGCAGCAGCAACACCAGAAACAGAGCCCAGGGCTCCTGATCCCCACTCCCATGCTTTTTCTAATATGGTACTCGAATTCCCATTCATATGGGAACCCAACCACCAGGGCAGACTCTTACCTTCTAAGCAATTCCATTACAGCTACCAGATTTTAAATGGTATCACTTCCCTTTGCCAAGAGAAGGTATAATAAAAATAGCACTACAGCTAGAAATCTTGGTTTCTTCATTACTGACAGACTCCTGCCACTTCAAAGAACTCTTCTCCCAAAACTGCTGTGGGAAGGGCTCAGCAGGAGAGTCCAATGCCTTCCTGTGAAGCTTTGCATCTTGTCTTCCTCACCTACCTATTGATGGCCCCCGTATTTCAAGGCATGTGTTTTAGAGACAAAATGAAACTCTTCTATATTATAATTGGAGCTGAACTTTGAAAAGGCAAAGTAGTGTGACTTTTCATGAGAGACAGGTCAGAGCTAGCTTTTTTATTATGGAGCTTAAGAGGAATTTTTTGAAATCTTACTTCTTAGCTGTTTCATATTTCACTGGAGTAAAATAAAGATTGGCCAATTAGCTATAGATCAACAGAGCTTCTGTGCACCATCCTATAATTGCTTTCAGGTAGATTAAAAATTCACTGTGTGAAAGTTGGTCCTTTCAGGAAGAGGAAGAGAATGATCTGTGACCCTGAAAAATACCAGGAGCTAAAGGCTTCCTTCTTGCTCTGTTGAGTGTCTCTGGTCTTTGGATTTCAAGCCTCTTGCCCCTCACCTTTCCAGGGCTCTTTTGGAAACAGTATCTGACCCCTTCCTCTTTTTAGTCAGAATTACCATGGTTATAATCTACAGAAATCCATCACTATTAGAGTAACAAAAAAAGGAAGAATTTACTCTAAAAACAATGAGGCATCTAACACTCAGGCCTGAAGTCATGCTGAATATCAGTCCTGAGCATTGTGGAGCACCCCAGAAGTTCTGTCTGTCAGCTCTGAGACCTACTCCTCTCAGTGACTCACCCCATTTGTCCACAGGTGCATGCCTGTGTTTCTCTGAGCCCCATGTTGAGGCACATGACTAGCCAGAGCTCCTAAAAATACTACAGCCACAAAACAATGATTTGTCCTCCTGTTCCTCTCCTCTCACAGTTCTTAAGAAGATAGCAAATTCTCTTTCCTTTTTTTCCTTTGGTCATGCCTCATGGCTTGTGGGATTTTAGTTCCCCAACTAGGGATTAAACTCGGGCCCTTAGCAGTGAAAGCGAGTGGTCCTAACCACTGGACCAACAGGGAGTTCTCTCTCCTCTCCGTCTTCATGGGTTAGCTTTAGCATTGCCTTCCCTGGGCTCGCCCCACCTGAGTGGGTGACTCCCATCAAGTTTTGTACCTGCCTCTGCTCTAGTATTGTTCTCACTGTGTGCTGAGCATTTGTCTCCTCCATGAGACTATAAGAACTTTGAGAGGGGAATGTGTTCTTTTTCTCTTTGTATTCTCCGTGCCTGGCTCCACAAATATGTGTAAAAATCCTTGAGTGTGAATGAATGAGTGAGTGCACAACTGGCTGTGTGCTGTCTTTAAATTCAGCTTTGAAATATTGCTGCCTTTAGGTAAACTGTTAACAGTCCTTTGGGGCTTTTGAACTCACTGTCTGCCTTTGTCAGCCTCTCTCTCACTCAACCAGCAGCTACCCCTTCCACTTCCCCACCCTTTAATTCACATAGGGCTTGAAGATGCGATGTGAGAGGTGGGCACTGTAGTGGAAAGGGCCTGGGGTTTGGAATCGAATTGGAGCTCTACCACTTTCTGATTATGAGATTTTGGGCAAGTGACTCTTAAGTTTGAATTTCTTCATCTGAAAAGGAGAGAGATCACACCTGTCCTTCCCCAGTGCTCCTCTGAGATGACATATATAAAACTACACAATGTCAGGAATGCAGTAGGCTCAGAAGAAAGGCTACTTTCCATTCCTCTTATTGTAGGCCTGTGATTCACATATGTGTATCTGTGTTTGTGACCAGGTATCCCTATGTGTTTGTTTTTGTGTATAGAGAGGATGGGGTTGGAGGGAGCTGTGAAAACACAATGTGAGTCATCTATCTCTCATGTGCTTAGAAATAATTACCTAAGCCTCATCCACATGGTGACACAAATGAGGTTCAGTTGATGGTAGTACCTAAAATACCACCACTTCCTACCCCACGTGTGTGATTCAGGACCTCAGCCTGTTAAATCCCACTCTCAAGTGTTTCTGAAAATCCTCAGAATTTGAATTTAAGAAAAGACTTCTCAGTTCCATACTGATGTGTGCCCTCTACAAAGGCATTTAGAGGAGAGCCTCACTGCAACCAGGAATGGTGCCCTTCTTGTCTTACCTTACCCCACTTGGCCTCTGCCAGGGTCATTATCTCCAAGTGCTTCTGTGGTTACCAGTTGTTGGGGTGACACAACATACTTGGGAGTCTTCCCTGACCCCAAATTGTGCAGTGTTCTTCCTATAGAATGTTTCCCCTAATTTTGCCACCCTGGTATCTTCCATGAACATTACTAATGCCTCTCCATCCTGCCCCAACTTGGTCTCGCTGAGTCCATCAGTGGATATATGCAACCTTTCTCCATACGAAAGATTGGATGTGTGAGTGGAGTTTGGGGAAGGGGGTCAGTTGGAGAGAGGATTACACTTTCTGGTACCTCTGTCTGCAGAAACCATTCTTGGGCACTAGAGAAATTTCCAAGGTGGTTAGGCTTCTCTTTTTTTTTGGTGGGAGGGGCCCACACCACACAGCATGCGGGATCTTGGTTCTGAACCAGGGATTGAACCCATGTCCCCTTGCTTCAGAAGGCTGGAATCTTAACCACTAGACCATGAGAGAAATTACCTGGTTAGGCCTCTTGATTGATTCCCTATCCTCCATTTCTTCCTGGGAATGATGGAGCTTGTCCCGTGCCCTTGATCATGACCCCAGGTCTTTGTGCACACAGGGGAGGCGTCTGTCACGTCGCTGACCACCAAGAGGTACATCCTGAGGTTCCCAGCGCTGGAGACACTGATGCTGGATGACAACAAACTCTCCAGCCCCAACTGTTTTGTCAGCCTGGCCGGGCTCAAGAGGTAAAGCTAAAAGCCTCTCTCTGCAGGGCCCTCTGTAACCCCCATCCTTGCTCACACCTTGAGTACTGCTCTGGAAACCAAAAGGCCTGGCTTTAAATCCCAGTTGCTCCACTTATCTCAGCTGTGTGGCCATGGGTAAGTCATCTCCCCTCTGAGCTTTAGCTGGAGCCAAAAGGCGTTAGTAAAGATTTTTCTGATCACATGATTGGTTTAGAAGCAGCAAAGAGGAGATTAGGATGAGATGTTATCAGAAACGGGATCCTAACCCTAAGAGAGGAGATGGAATAAAAGAAAAAAGAGTGAGAGTCTGTAGACGGCCCTCTATACATCCAGAGATTCAACCAACATAGAACCCATAATTGTGGAGTCCTGACTCTATTTGGTTAAAGCAAAGAAATGCTGGCCTTTAAATTATTAAGTTTTAGATCTCTGGAAATTTTACTTGGGATTCAAATGCTATTTACTGAACACTACTTTGTGCCACATTATTTACATATTTTGTCATTTACTCCTCACAAGAACCTCAAAAGGTTAATAAATGCTAACCCCATTTTAGAGGTAGGGATATTGAGACACAAAGAGGGTAAGTCACTGGCTCAAGGTCACAGAAGAGGAGTAAGTGTCCAAGACTAATTCCACGTTCATTCCCTAAAGTTGCTTGGTAAATGTCCCTGAGGTATCATTACTGCTGTGATTCTGTATTCACTTTCCTTAATTGAAGACTGAAGAAGTTAAGCCTGGACCAAAACAGGATTTTCCGGATCCCGTACCTACAGCAGGTTCAGCTCCGAGATGGGTCTGGAGATTGGGTTGGAGGCAGGGGAGTCCCCGGAAACAGCCCCAATCCATGCTGCAGCCCAAGTCGTGGATATATGAGACCTCAGATGACCAGCCGGATTATACTATACTACCCATGAAAAAGGATGTTGACCGGACAGGTTAGTGATACCCCTTGCTAAAGAGACTCTTGACCCATGGTGTGAATAAGCTTCTAAGAATTCATTCTGAAAGTCTATGGCTCCCTGGGGAGCTCCTGCTTCTCAGCTGCTGGGTCTGGGGAGATTGTGGTTTCACATGAAATATTTCAGTACCTTCCTAGCTGGTCTATCAGTCAGGATGTTTTTACAGCCCAGGTATAAGTGGATTTTTTTTTTTTTTTTATCTCAAATAGTAAGAGGCTAGAAGTAAGGCTTTCTGATGATGGTTAATTCTGGGGTGCATTGGCATTCTCAAGGGACTTGGGCTCCTTCCATCCTCTCTTCTCCATCCTGGGCCTGCTTGCTTGTCCTTCCTTGCTTGTCCATTTGCATGTCTTCTTTGGAAAGATATCTATTCATATCCTCTATTTTTTTGCTATCGAGTTTTGAGTTTTTAAAAAATTAATTTTTGGATAGGAATCCCTTGTCCAGATACAGTAATTAAAAATATTTTCTCTTCTTCATTAGGTTGTATTTTCATTTTGTTCATGGTTCCCTTTGCTGTGCAGAAGCTTTTAGTTTGAGGTGTACAGCAGAGTGATTCAGTTATACATTTATATGTATATGTTTATATTTTTTTGATTCTTTTCCACTGTCATTTATTACGACTTTGAAAATAGTTCCCTGTACTATACAGTAAATCCTTGTTGTTTATCTGTTTTATATATAGTGGTATGCATCTGTTGATTCCATACTCTAATTATGCTTCCTCTTTCTTCCCCTTTGGTAACCATAAGTTTGTTTTCTGTGTGAGTTTTTCTGTTTCATAAATAAGTTCATTTGTACTATTTTTTAAGTTCTACATATAAATGACATCACATGATATCTGTCGTTCTCTGTATGACTGCACTTAGTGTGATAATCTCTAGGTCCGTGCATGTTGCTGGTGGTGGTGGTGGTGGTGGTGAAGTCGCTCAGTCGTGTCTGACTCTTTGCGACCCCGTGGACTATAGCCTACCAGGCTCCTCCGTCCATGGGATTCTCCAAGCAAGAATACTGGAGTGGGTTGCCATTTCCTTCTCCAGGGGATCTTCCCAACCCAGGGATCGAACCCAGGTCTCCCACATTGGAGGCAGACGCTTTAACCTCTGAGCCACCAGGGAATGATATTATTTCACTCTTTTATATGGCTGAGTAATATTCCACTGTGTGTGTATCACATCTTCTCTATCCATTCATCTATTGATTGACACTTAGGTTTCTTCTGTCATTTATAGTGGCTGTCATATATAGTGCTTCTCTGAACATTGTGGGGTTACATGTTTCATTTAAAATTAGTTTTTTCATCTTTTCTAGGTATATGCCCAGGAGTGGGGTTGCCGAATCATATGGTAACTCTATTTTTAGTTTTTTAAACAACCTCCATACTGTTTTCCATAGCAGCTTCATCAATTTACATTGCCACTAACAGTGTACAACGGTTCCCTTTTCTCCACACCTGCTCCTACATTTATTATTTGTAGACTTTTAGTTGATGGTCCTTCTGATCTGTGTGAGATGATACTTCATTGTAGTTTTGATTTGCATTTGTCCAATGATTAGCAGTGTTGAGCATCTTTTCATGTGCCTGTTGGCCATTTGTATGTCTTCTTTGGAGAAGTGAAGGAATGTTCTAGTTCTGTAAAAATGCCATGGGTAAATTGATTGCATTAAACTGTAGATTACTTTGGATAGTGTGGCCATTTTAATAATATTAATTCTTCCCATCCAATCTATGGTATATCTTACTATTTCTTTAAATCATCTTCATTTCCTTTATCAATGTTTTACAGTTCTTTCACCTGTATGTCTTTCACCTCCTCAGTCAGGTTTATTCCTAAGTATTTTATTCTTTTGGTTTAAATTTTAAAAGGAATTTTTTTTTTTACTTTCTCTTTCTATATTTCTTTGTTAGTGTAAAGAACTACAAGTGGTTTCTGTATGTTAATTGATTTTAAATTTTTATTGATTTATTTATGGCTGTGCTAGGTCTTCATTGCTGTGTGAGCTTTTCTCTAGTTTTGGCAAGCAGGGGCCATTCTCTAGTTGTGGTGCACAGGCTTTCATTGCAGTGACTTCTCTTGTTGCAGAACATGGGCTCTAGGGTGCTCAGGCTTCAGTAGTTGCAGCACCCAGGCTCAATAATTGAGGCTCCCAGACTCTAGAGCACAGGCTCAATAGCTGCGGTGAATGGGCTTAGTTGCTCTGCGGCATATGGGAGCGTCCCGGATCAGGATCAAACCTGTGTCTCCTCATTGGCAGGTGGAATTTTTACCACTGAGCCACCAGGGAAGCCTTCTGTATGTTAAATCTTGTATCCTGCTACCTTGCTGAACTCATTTATTAACTCTAGTAGGTGGAGTCTTTAGGGTTTTATATATATACAGTATAATGTTATCTGCATATATGACAATTTTACCTCTTCCCTTTCAGTTTAGATACCTTGTATTTCTTTTTCTTGTCTGATTGCTGTGGCTAGGACTTCCAATACCATGTTGAATAGAAGTGGTAAGAGTGAGAGTCCTTGTCTTGTTCTAGATTTTAGCTGAAAAGCTTTCAGCTTTTCACAGTTGAGTATTATGTTGGCTGTAGTTTGTCATAAGTAGCTTTAATTATGTTGAGATATGTTCTCTCTGTACACAGTTTGGCAAGAGTTTTTTTTTTTATCATGAATGAATGTTGAATTTTATCAAATGCTTTTTCTGCACCTATTGAGGTGATCTTGTGGTTATTGTCATTTATTCATGTATCCCATTGATTTGGGTCAACACATCTGTTCTCTATGTCTGCGTCTCTGCTCCTGCCCTGCAAATAGATTCATCAGTAATATTTTTCTATATTTTATATATATGTGTGTGTGTTAATATGTGATATTTGTTTTTCTCTTTCTGACTTACTTTATTCTGTAACAGGCTCTGTGTTCATCTACCTCACTAGAACTGACTCAAATTTGTTCCTTTTTATGGCTGAGTAATATTCCATTGTATATATGTACTACAACTGTTGTATCCATTCATCTGATGGACCTGTAGGTTGCTTCTATGTCCTGGCTATTGTAAATAGTGCAGAAAACATCAAGGGGGTGTTTGTTTTAGTCGTTAAGTCATATCTGACTCTTTGCAACCCCATGGACTGTAGCTTGTCAGTCATCTTTGTCCATAGAATTTCCCAGACAAAGCATACAGGAGTGGGTTGACATTTCCTTCTTCTGAGGATCTTCCCCAACCCAGGGATCGAACCTGCATCTCCTTTGGTTCAATTCTTTACCACCGGCAGGTGGATTCTTTACCACTGAGCCAACTGGAAAGCCCCGAACATTGGGATATATGTGTCTTTTTCGATTATGGTTTTCTCAGGGTCTTTGCTGGGTCTTCATGGCTACATGTGGGCTCTTCTCTAGTTGTGGTATGTGGGCTTCTTACTGTGGTAGCTTCTCGTGTTGCAGAGTGCGGGCTCAAGAGTTGTGGCACACAAGCCTAGTTGCTCCACGGCATGTGGGATCTTCCCAGACTAGGGATTGAACTGGTGTCCCCTCTGTTGCAAGGTGGATTCTTAACCACTAGACCACCAGAGAAGCCCAGCACTTTAATCACTAGTCTTTATAAAGTTTCCCTTGCCCTATTTTATCTTTTCTCCTTCATTCTTAATCCCCCCTACTATTTCCCATTTTCATGTAAGTATCTGTTTTTGTGCTGAGTATATTTTCCTAGATATATGGATATATCTTTGTAAAATATATTAGTTTATGTGTAATGTGTTTTTAGTTTACATAATGGTAATATGCTGTTGAGCCCATTCTGTTATTTAATTTTTTTTCCACTCAGCACTCTTTTAAGGTTTTCTTATTGTTATATGCCCATCCAGTTCTTCCTTTTATTTAATACACAGTATTCCACACTGTGCTCTAACCATACTTTATTCATCTATTGCCTTGCTAATGTACACTTACGTCACCTAACCTGGTTTATGTTTCTTGCATATTCCCCTGGCCAGAGTTTTTCTGGAATATTTACCTAGGAGTGAGTTTGTTGGATCACAGAGTATATGCATACATAATTTAAATAAGTGCCACCTAACTGTTCCTCAAAATGGTGGCTCTGGTGTACACTCATACTTGAAGAACATCAGAGTTCCTGTTTCCTTACAACCTTGCCTGCACTTGATATTTCCAAGCTTTTAATTGCTCTAAGTTTTGTTATTTTGGTAGGTATAAAGTGATATTTCATTGTTTTAATTTTTATTGGTGATGTTAAGTATTTCTTCATATACTTAGTTTTCAACTTTTATGAATTGCTATTTCATGTCCTTTGATAGTTTTAATATTTTCTATTTCTTTTATTTTTTAATCACCTGACTGTTTATTTCATCTGCAATGGTAGAGATGACATTTTGAAGAGAAATTCTTAAGTTTGATTTACCCAAGTATATTAGTTTGCTAAGACTGCCAGAATACCACACACTGGCTTAAACCACAGATATTTATTTTCTCATGGTTGTGGAGGCTAGAAGTCCAAGATCAAGGTGTTGGCAGATTTAGCTTCTTTTTCAGCCTCTCTTTGCCTTATAGAAGTTCAGTCCATCACACCAAACAGGTACAATTTTATCATATGGCTTATGCCTTTGGGTTCTTGTTTAAGTATCTCCCTTTCTCATGGTCACAAAGATAGTTTCCTATGCTGTATTGCTTTTCATTTTGCTGTTTGAGTTGATTCTTTCAAAGAGGATTTGCATATAATAGATTTTTCTCATCCCGTAAAATATCCCAAATTACCTTTTTTTTTTGGTCATTATGCTTGAATGCCAGCTCACTGAATAGAGAACTGTAGCCTTAAAATAATTTTTCCTGAGAACTTTGAAGATGTTACTTGATTGCCTTCTAAATCCATTGTTACCATGAGAAGTCTGATACCAATCTGATTCCCATCCCTTTATAGGAAACCTATTTTTACTTCCTGGAATAAGATTTCCCGTTTTTCCTTTGACTAAGGTGCTTCTGGGTATGCGGGTTTTTTTGTTATTTTGTTAGGTACTTTGTTCTTTCCAAGATAGGTTCCTTTATCTTGGAAAATTTTTATTATCCTTCATCCCATTCTCTGTTTTATGAATTAGCTCCTCAGATGGACCTTTTCTTCTGTACAAGACATTTATTAAATCTTTTATTTGATTATCATACTTTAAAATTACAAAATTAGTAAGTGTCTATTCCATAATGACCTAATTTTGTCTTTAAATGAAATAGTCTTTTGAATTCCTTAGAAGACATTAATTATTCTATTTAAAGTTTTTATTCTTTTGGTTAAATGACCTCTCTTTTTCCAGATGCTGGTTCTTCTTTTTATATTTCATAACTTTCTTTCATGGTGCTAGTTTTCCTCAAATATTAGGAAGTGCCTGACTGTACATCTCTTGAATGGTTCCCAGTCTGAACCTTAGAACCCAGGTTCTGGTTTCTGGAGTTCTTTCTTGTAACTGTGGGAAGGGCCAGGACCTGAGTTCAGATAGAATGTACCTCAGTTCATCTTCCTAGATGTGGGGGCTCTCTGTCTAAGATCACTGCTTAGCACCCACACTATGACCATGGCTCATCCTTTAGTGAACTCCTACTTCTTTCCTTGCACAGACCTTTCACAGATTCCTTTCAGACCCTTGTCATCGGAGTTGTCCTTGCCACATGGTGTTCCAACCATATTATTGCTTATTTCATTTTTAATGTAACCTTCTCAATATAGTATCATTAACATGTGGAAGGGGTCCCATTAGTCAGCAGAGGTGAGTGGTCCCTGCATAGGATCCAGACCCAGCAGATGCTTTGCTTTATTAGGTTGAACTCAGCTCTTTATTGGCTCCTCTTTGATGATTTCGAGAATGAAATCACTCTGCAGCCTCCTTCTCACTTGCCTCTCCTGAATTCACTGTCTTAACACATTCTATTTCTACTAATATAACAAATAGTATTTTCAAATCCTCTGACAGAATATCTTTTATGTACATTTTTCTTTTCTAAAACGGTTGGTTTGCCTTCTGACCAATACTGACTGCCCTGTAGTTCTGAGGCTCACAAGAACTTGCATGGTCCAAAGTCAGGAAGAAGATTAGTGTGGCTGATACATAGTGAGTGAGGGCCAGCGTAGCATGAGATAAGACGGGAGAAGTAGGCAGAGGTGATCAGAGTTCATCAGGCAGGATCTCCAAAGCCTGGCCAAGGAGTTTGAATTTTGTTCCAAGCACAAAGGGCGTATTACCTAATGTGTGTCTCAGCTGGTTCCTCTTCCTAGTTAGCACTGAAGCTTTGGACCAAGGAGTACCACCTCCGGGAGATACTCTGCTGCACACAGTGGGTGGCAGACGCAGACCCTGGCCTCCTGGGGGTCAGTTAGTGCTCTCACCAATCTCCGTTCTTTTATCTTATATTTCAGAGGTCGTGTTCTCATCTTATCCTGGATTTTCAACCTCAGAGGTAGGAAATGCCTACTTTATATTTATGTCCTTGCATTAGAACATTAGTTTTAGTAAACAAAAATAAGGTGACGGAGCCATGAGAGGCATTTGTGTATATAACACTGAGGAAGCCCATTCACAGAACGCGTATTTCCTGAGTCCCGACCATGTGCCAGGTGCTATGCCGGCCTATGGAGATGTAGCGGGGGACTCAACCGACAGGTCCCAGGCCTCACACAACCCACAAACCAGCTTCCATTGTTCTTCAGTGGGGATGATTCCTGCCTCAAGTGATGAAGCTGTTATTGAACTGAGGCTGCCACTAGGATGAAGCCTAGTAGTTCCTTAACAAGAACCCTCACCCCAAAGCTAGAATGATCCTGGCCAAACACACATGCCATCTGGGATCTAATCCTTGGTGTCACAGGCTTAGATACTTGATTTTTGTCAGCACAGAAAACTGTCTTTTTTCTCAAGGTAGATGCTCACTAAGCAAGTTCACGAAAACTGACACACTAATATTTATCTATTTATTCACTTACTCATTTATAGTAAGAAGTACCATTATGCAGTTAGGCAACCTGCATCCTTGGGTCACAACTCAGTATACCCCCTCCCCACAGATGCAACTGGGTGAGAAATTATATCAGTTGCTATATTAGTGCCACTTAACAAGCCAACACAGTTGTTGACTTCAAACAATGGCAATTTATTATTTCTCACAATTATTTGGGTTGGTTAGGTGGTTCTACTGGTGTTTAGCTAGGGCACATTCCTGTAGCTGGCAGGTTATCTGGGAGCTGGACTCATAGACAGCTGGCAGGACTTGTCATCTTTATGTTATCTGTTCATCCTGGACTTCTTTGCAGCATGGTGGCATTAGACTTCCAAGAGCAAGGTTCTGAAATTCAGGCAATGGCATTTTCTGGTGATCAAAGCAAGTCATAGGCCAGTATAATACTGCAGTGCAATTCTGATGCTAGCCACCTGGAATTAGCATGAGCCCACAAGAGCAGAGTCCCCAACAAGACTGCCCTCGCTTTAGGCACTAGATGCAAGTGGTGGGGGTTCCCGGGCTATTTGTAATGGCAGTAAATTCTACAGCTGCCGTGATCCCCTCAGGTTCAGTAATTTGCTAGAATGACTCATAGAACTCAGGAGACCATTATACTTCTGATTACGAATTGACTATAAAGGGTGCAAGTCAGGACCAGCCAAATGAAAAGATGCACAGTGAGGGCTGGGAGGGTTTGAAACATAGAGCCCCTTTGCCCTCTCACTATGGAATGAATGTGCGACACACTCCCAGCACAGCTGATGGGTTCACCAGCCAGGTAGCTCACCAGAGCCTCAGTGGCTAGGACTTTCATAGGAGTTTCATTGCATGGCCATAATTGATAGAACCATTAGCTACATGATTGCACTCGATCTCTAGCCCTGCTCGCCTCCCCAGAGGTCAGGCTGGCTCAAACCCCAGTCCTCTGATCATATGGTCGTCTTTATAGTATGGCCAGCCCCCATCCTAAGTCATCTCATTAGGGTGAACTCAGGTATGACCCAAGGGGTTATGAATAACAAAGACAGTCCTATCACTCTAGAGATTCCAAGGGTTTTAGAAGCTCAGTGCCAAAACCCAGGACAGAAACCAGACAGATTCTTTATTGTGCAGCTGCCAGTCTGGTTTCAAAGGATTAGAGATACAGACTCCAGGTCTGAATGGGAGGAGCAGCCAGGTCACTCTGCATAAAGCTGTGCCTAACGGATAGAAGGGCTTGTGGCCATAGAAGCCAGAGATTATTGGCAGGTTGCTTAGTGCTCAGGTCCCAATTGTGTGCCATCTGAGAATACAGAGTGATTTTAATGGATGGAACTTTTAGTGGCCCCTCTATCAACATCACATACATCCCCCTCTAAGACAGGGCCCTCTGTGACCCCAGAAGAGCCAGTCATGCCCTCAGGTTAGGACCTTCCTGGCCCTGGATAGGGCTAGATAACTCCCAAGCCTGTCTGGTATTTTCTTCTCTGAGCTTCAGTCTAACTTACCCTCTTTGGCTCACCATGGTCTCCCTCCAGATCGGGAAAGGCACAGCTGAGGAGATCCTTAACAGACTGCCACCACCTTCCCTCCAGCCTCTGGGAGACTGCATTCTGATTCCCCTGAGAGGAGAGTTCCCAAGCCCCATCACTAGTTTTCATTTTACTCTCACCCATGACTCATCCACTTGTGGCTGTACAAGGTGGAGCCCAGGAAGAAACAAAATACTTGGCCCAAAGTAGGTGCTCCACAAATGGTCATTGAATGAGCAGGTGAAATATAAGTGACTTGCTCAAGTCTACACAGCAGCACCTAGATGAATGGCACCTAGATGAATCAAGTTCATCTGAAGCCACTCATTAGTCCAGCATCTACCCTGTCATTTCCTTTGGCTCCATCTAACTCAAGGAATCAGCGAGTAAACTGAGTTTGGCATAGTTAATCCAGCAACTTCCATTTTCAACTTGATCGTCATCTAGGACTTAGCTGCTGTTTTATCCTGGAATGAAGTACCCTCCACTGTGGGATTGGATGAGTGCATCAGAGCAGTAGTTCAAGACTCAGCTCACTCCTGCTCTGTCTTCCTCACCAGGAAGAGCACCTGCCCTTTTGCTTTCTGGAGAAATCTTAACCCAACTGTATAGAAGGGCAAGTTCAGGATAAGCCACTATAAGGCAGAAAGTGGGAGGTGAGCAGGGAGCTTCTGCTGTCTGCACTGCTGCTGTGTCATCCTTTGGTTTTAGAGAACTTGAGACTGGAACTTTGGGTACCAGAGAACGAACTAACTATGTGACATCAGAGAACTTGGAGCCAGAACTCTAGGTCCTTGGTGACATCCCCCCTTATGACCCCAGAAGCCTCCTTTGGGCCAGCCCCTCTGGAATGGTCATTCTTTCCACCACTCTCCCTAGGAAGGCTCTGTCGGTCCACTTCTTTATCACCAGAGCGCTTTGACTTTGACTCTTTTCCTTCTAAGACGACCAAGGTATGTGCACTTCCACCCATATTCAAGATTCTTCCTGTGAAGTCACTGAAGGCAAGGAACCAGACGCTGGCCCCACCCTTCCCAGAGCTGAGATACCTTAGCCTGGCCTACAACAAGGTGACTCTTGGCTTCTCTACCTCTTTCCCCAGAAGCAGATGGGAGGGTGGGGTGTGAATTGCTCTGGCCTGAAAGCCAGCCCTCCCGTTCCCTGCGTCGGCAGAATGCAGGTTCAGGAATTCTCAGGGCAGGGTTCTCAGGGTTGGGGAAACAGAAGGCAAGCAGGCAGAGGCAGGAGTCCATCGATTCAGTCACAGGTATTGATTTACCACTCACCATGTGCCAGGCTCTGTGCTGGGCACTGGGGATACAATTACAAGAGATTTGACCTCTGCCCTTGGAGAGCTCGTCACCTACAGGGAAGACTGAGAGCGAACAAATAATCACAGTATAAACACGCCCAGTGGTGCGAAGACATTCACAGTGCTATGAAGTATGTGAAGGGTAGGTCTCACCTCATATTAGGGACCTGGAAAGGTACTCTTGAGAGTGGTGTTTAAGCTGAGATGGAAATCAGGGAGCTTAGTGAGGTGAAGATTGAGGGTTGAGTGACTTGAGACATGTTTAAACCAAAGAGAACAGCAGATGTAAAGTCCATAGAACAGATTTAATATGTGTTTCATTGACAAGTTTTATGTTAACATGTTTTTCCATGTCCTATAAAACTTCCTGTAAGCCCCACTAATTGAGCCCTACTCAGGTGTGAAATGCCAGCAACTTTTAAGAAACCTGGCTTACATTGCTACTGAGGCAAGCAGTTAGTACACCCAAACTCCCCAGGTATTTTCCTCTAAGAGTTATAATTTTCGTCATAACATTTAGGTCTTTGATCCATTTTGAGCTAATCTTTAAATATGGTGTGAGGTAGGGGGTCCGGCTTCATTCTTTTTGTGTGTGGATATACAGTTTTCTCAACACCTTTTATTGAAAAGCCTTTCTTTTGCCATCGAATGGTCTGCTCACCCTTGTCAAAAATCAGTGGCCTGTAGATGTATCAATATTATGGATTATCCTGTTGTTCTTGAAACTGGTAATTTTCATCTTTTCTATTTATTGATCCAAAATAAAAGTTACCCTTTTATTGATTTAAAAAATAACTAGCTACTGCTTTCTTTTGATCTCTCTATTGTCTGTCTACTATTTCATTGATTTTTGCTTATAATTTTATTTCTCTCCTACTTACAATGAGTTTAATTGACTCTTCTTTCTCCTAGATTCCTAAGTAGTATAATTTTAGATATTGATGTAGACCTTTCTTCTTTTTAATATAAGCAAATATAAATATCTTCTTTAAACACTGTTGGAGCTGCATTCAATAAATTTTGTGTTTTGATTTTCATTCAATTAAAACATTTTTAATTTTTTTGTGATTTCTTCTTTGACCTATGGTTTGTTTAGAAGTGAGTGGTTTAACTTCCAAATATATGGGGCTCTTCCAGATAACTTATATTTGCTGAGTTCTAATTTAAATCTGTTGTAGTCAGATAACATAATCTGTAAGATTTCATCCTTCTGAAATGTATTTAAACTTATTTTATGGTCCACCCTATATTCTAGGTTGGTGAATGTTCTGTGTGCACTTAGGGAAAAAAATGTATATTCTGCATTTTGCGGGGATAGTGTTCTATAAAAAGTTATTGTGGTTGCTGCAACAGCAAAGTTGAGTAGTTGCAGTGGAGGTTGAATGGCCTGCAGAGCCTAAAGATTTATTATCTGGCCTTTGACAGAAAAAAGTTTGCTGACCTCTGGTCTAGATGATCAGAGTCAGAGTCCTTCAAGGCCTCCTCTGAATCTCCTTCTCCTCTTCCTCTGTGTTTTCTCCTGAGACTGGTGTCACATATCCATTGTCTATGACCAGTGCCTCATAAACTTTTAACTCCTTATTGTACCCCAGACCTACATGAATTTCTACTTGGAAGTCTAAAAGGCACCTCCAAAGTAGACATATCCAAAGTGAATTAATGATCTTACCAATTCAAATTTGAATGTTCTTCCATTGTTCTGTATCTTAGTCAATAGCTGAGTTACTTGAGCTATTGACTCCATTCAGCTACTTGAGCCAAACACTGGTTGTCATCTTTGATACTTCTCTCTCCTCTACATCCCTCCTCCCCACACACATCTAATCCATTTCCCAGTCTTGTCAAATTTAGGTCTTCATATTTTTTATTGAAGTATAGTTGACTTACAATATTGTGTTAATTTTAGGTGTACAGCATAGTGATTAAGTATTTTTGCAGATCATATTCCATTATAGGTTATTTTAAGATAATGAGTATAATTCCCTGCGCTACATAGTATATCCTTGTTGCTTATCTATTTTGTATATAATAGTTTATATCTCTTAGTCCCACAACCCTAATTTTCCCTGCTTCCTTCTCCCCTTTGGTAACGATAAGTTTGTTTTCTGTATCTGTGAGACTTTCTGTTTTGCATATACATTCACTTTTATTATTATTTTTTAGATTCCAATATAAGTGATATTATATAGTATTTGTCTTTCTCTGACTTACTTCACTAAGCGTATTTCCTAGGTCCATCCATGTAGCTGCAAATGGCATTATTTCATTTTCTTTATGGCCAGTACCACCAATTTACATTCCCTCCAACAGTGGACAAGGTTTCCCTTTCTCCACATCTTCTCCAACATTTGTTATTAGTAGACTTTTTGTTGATAGCCATTCTGACAGTGTGAAGTGATATTTCATTGTGGTTTTGATTTGCATTTCTCTAATAATTAGTGATATTGAGCATATTTCATGTGACCTTTGGCGTTTTGAATATCTTTGGGAAAATGTCTATTAAAATCTTCTGCCCAAGTACTATTTACAATAGCTAGAACATAGAAGCAACCTAGATGTCCTTCAACAGCTGAGTGGATAAAGAAACTGTGGTACATATGTTCAATGGAATACTGCTACTGCTGCTAAGTCGCTTCTGTCATGTCCGACTCTGTGTGACCCCATAGATGGCAGCCCACCAGGCTCCCCCGTCCCTGGGATTCTCCAGGCAAGAACACTGGAGTGGGTTGCCATTTCCTTCTCCAGTGCATGAAAGTGAAAAGTGAAAATGAATACTACTCAGCCATAAAAAAAAAAAAAAACCACACGTGTGAGTCAGTTCTAATGAGGTGGATGAACCTACAGCCTGTTATGCAGAATGAAGTAAGTAAGAAGGAGAAATATAAATATCATATGCTGATGCATATATATGGAGTCTAGAAAGATGCTACTGATGAGTTTATTTTCAGGGCAGCAATGGAGAAACAGACATAGAGAACAGATCTATAGACATGGCAGAAGGAGAGGAGGGAGAGAGTGAGATGTATGGAGAGAGTAAAATGGAAATTTACAATACCATATTGAAATAGATAGCCAGTGGGAATTTGCTGTATGACTCAGGGAACTCAAAACAGGGGCTCTGTGATAAAGTATAAGGGTGGGATGGGAGGGAGGTTCTGGAGGGAGAGGACATGGGTGTACCTATGGCTGATTATTGTATGACAGAAAACCACAAAATTCTGTAAAGCAATCATCCTTCAATTAAAAAAATAAAGTGGCAGAAAGCAAGACAAAAACCTTCTTCCCACTTTTCAATTGGATTATTTGGTTTTATTTCTGATAATGAGTTGTATGAGCTGTTTGTTTTAGATATTAACCCCTTGTCAGTTGCATCATTTGCAAATATTTTCTTCCATTCCACAGATTGCCTTTTTATCAGTGGTTTCCTTTGCTGTGAAGCTTTTAAGTTTAATTAGAGTTCATCTGTTTACTTTTGCTCTTTGTTTGGCCTTAGAAAATGCAAAAAATATTGCTGTAATTTATGTCAAAGAGTGTTCTACCTGTGTTCTTTTAGGACTTTAATGATTTCAGGTCTTAAATTTAGGGAATGAAACTGTTTTGAGTTTTATTTTTGTATATGTTGTAAGAGAATTTTTTTGTTTGTTTGTTTGTTTGTTTGTTTGGTTATGGCATGCAGTTTGTGGGATCATAATTTTCTAACCAAGATATAAGTAACCCGGGTCCTTGGCAGTAAAAGCATGGAGTCCTAAATACTACACAGCCAGGGAATTCCCAAGAGAATGTTCTAATTTTTTTTTTTTTTTACACGAAGCTGTCCAGTTTTCCCAGCATCACTTATTAAGGAGACTGTCTTTTTTCCGGTGTATATTCTTGCCTTCTTTGTCATGGGTTGACTGTAGGTGTGTGGCTTTATTTCACAGCTCTTTATTCTGTTCCATTGATGTCCGTGTTTTTGTGTCAGCACCACACAGTTTTTATGACCATAGCTTTATAGTATAGCCTGAAGTATGAGAGGATTATACCTCCAGCTTTGTTCTCTTTCCTCAGGATTGCTTTGGCAATTCTGGGTCTTTTGATTCCATATAAATTTTAGTATTATTTCTTCTGGTCTTCAGAAAAAGTAATAGGCATTTTGATGGAGACTGCATTAAATTTGTAGATTGTTTTGGGTTGTATGTCCATTTTAATAATAATAAGATATCATGGGATATCTTTTCATTTCACTGAATCATCTTTAAATTCCTTCATCAAAGTTTAATAATTTTCCAAATACAAGTCTTTCATATCCTTGGTTAAGTTTATTCCTAGGTATTTTTGGGGTGTGATTTTAAAAAAATGTTTTAAATTGAAGTATACTTGCTCTACAATATTATATAAGTTCAGTTCAGTTTAGTTCAGTCGCTCAGTCGTGTCCGACTCTTTGCGACCCCGTGAATCGCAGCATGCTAGGCCTCCCTGTCCATCACCAACTCCTGGAGTTTACTCAAACTCATGTCCATCGAGTCAGTGATGCCATCCAGCCATCTCATCCTCTGTCGTCCCCTTCTCCTCCTACTCTCAATCTCTCCCAGCATCAGACTCTTTTCCAGTGAGTCAACTCTTCACATGAGGTGGCCAAAGTATTGGAGTTTCAGCTTTAGCATCAGTCCTTCCAATGAACACCTAGGACTGATCTCCTTTAGAATGGACTGGTTGGATCTCCTTGCAGTCCAAGGGACTCCTAAAGAGTCTTCTTCAACACCACAGTTCAAAAGCATCAATTCTTTGGCACTCAGCTTTCTTCACAGTCCAACTCTCACATCCATACATGACCACTGGAAAAACCATAGCCTTGACTAGACGGACCTTTGTTGGCAAAGTAATGTCTCTGCTTTTCAATATGCTATTTAGGTTGGTCATAACTTTCCTTCCAAGGAGTAAGCGTCTTTTAATTTCATGGCTACAGTCATCATCTGCAGTGATTTTGGAGCCCCCAAAACAAAATCTGACACTGTTTCCACTGTTTCCCCATCTATTTGCCATGAAGTGATGGGACCAGATTCCATGATCTTAGTTATCTGAATGTTGAACTCTAAGCCAACTTTTTCACTCTCTTCTTTCACTTTCATCAAGAGGCTCTTTAGCTCCTCTTCACTTTCTGCCATAAGGGTGGTGTCATCTGCATATCTGAGGTTATTGATATTCCTCCCAGCAATCTTGATTCCAGCTCATGCTTTTTCCAGCCCATTATATAAGTTACAGGTGTACAATATAGTGAATCATAGTTTTTAAAGGTTGTACTTCATTTGAACTACTATAAAATAATGCCTATATTCCCTGTGTTGTACAGTATATCCTTGTAACTTATTTCATACTTAAGGGTTTATATATCTTTCTTCTCTACACCTATATTTCTCCCTTCCCTCTCCCTACTGGTCACTGCTAGTTTGTTCTCTGTATCTATAAGTGTGCTTCTTTCTTATTCACTCATTTCCTGTATTTTTTAGATTGCACATATAAGAGATATCATACAGTATTTTCTTTCTCCATTGCACTTATTTCACTTAGAATAATACTCCCCAAATCCATCTGTGTTGCTGCAAATGGCAAGATTTTCTTTTTATGGCTGAGTATTAGTCCATTGTATATATCTATATATCACATCTTCTTTATCCATTCATCTGTTGATAGCCACTTAGGTTGCTTCCATATTTTGGCTGTGGTAAATACTGTTGTGAACATTGGGATGAATGTACCTTTTCAAATTGCTGTGTTGTGGTGTTTTTTTTCAGATATTTATCCAGGAGTAGAATTGCTGGGTTAATGGTAATAAATGGTTCCTTATAGTGTATTTTTCATTTCAGTTATTGCATTCTTCATCTTTGGTTGTTCGTTATGTTTTCTAATTCTTTGTTTAAAAACTTCCAACTTTTCCTCTGTGGATCCATTCTTTGTCTGAGTTCTTTGGTCATCCTTATGATCGTTGCCATGAACTCTTTCTCAGGTAGATTGCCTATAACCACTTAGTTTTTCTTCTGAGGTTTTACCTTGTTCCTTCATCTGGAACATGTTCCTCTTTCACCTCATTTTGCCTAAGTTGCTGTTTCTATTTTAATAGATTTGGCAGGCTGATTCTGTTTCTTTTCTGGTAGGTTCTGGTCCTTGTCATCAGTGGTCATTCTGTAAATAGTTGTGATTTTGATGTGCCTGTGAAAAGAGGTGAGCTCAGGGTCTTTCTAATCCACTATCTTGGCCAGTCCCTGGTCTAGAACGGATGTTTTTGTGTGGAAATACCATATGTTGGCTGGGTGTCCCCAGTGTCTTTGAGGTGAGAGCTGGATCTGAGGTGGACAGCACCCTGGTCTTTTCTCAGGGGGTGCTGGCCTCTATGATAGAGGGTGTGGCTGGTGTTGGATTAGCTGGCACTCCCAGCAGAGACAGAGGCTACTCTATCAAGGGGCAGGGTCTGCTGCCTAGTTGGGGGTGGTGGAAACCTTGAGGGTTAGACTCAGGCTGACTCTATTCCCTTTAAGTGTGTGTGGTTTTCCTTTTCCCACCCTGGGGCCTTTGCCCTCAAGGAGGGGCGTGCACAAGTAAGTGGGGCTCCTGTGCTTTACAGAGGTCCAGCGCTGTGCCTGTGTAGGCATCTGCAGTTCTACTCAGCTGCAGTCCAAGTTGCATCTTTCCCCCCGTTATGGTTGGCCCAGATCTAGTGCACAATTATAGCACAGAGTGGGCAGGGCTGGTGCCTTCACTAGGCTGGGACGGGGAATCTCAGTGTTGTGCTTGTGGGAATTGAAGCGCTGCTCAAGCTGTAGGAAGTTGGACTGCTTCTGTGTAAGTGCCAGCAGTGGCCACCATTGCCCACCAGGCCCCCCGCCCCACCTCTGCATCGCTAAATGGATTCTTTTCCTAGAACCTGACTGCCCTAGAGCCACTGCTGGCCTGGGGTGTTCACTCAGCTCAGATTGAGTGTGGCAAGGCGGCAGCTGCTAGGGTAGACCACCCCCCTGCCCTGTATCCACCCCCTCCTCACCAGTGCAGTCTAGGCTTCAGCCTTTCTCCAGCCCATCCCAGTATTTCTCCAAACAGCCACAGGGTTTGCCCTTTCTGTGTAGGACCCCAGGACCGGACACCCTGTCTGTGTCCTGACCCACTCACTCCCTGGGATAGTATCCACTGCGCTGTCTCCCTCTTCCTCTTAGTCCCCTCCCAGGGACACAGGTCCTGACCAAGTGCCTTTCTTCTCATCCTGCCTGATTATGTTGGAGTCTCTCTTGTAGCCTTGGTGGTTTAGGAGCTTTTCTGCCAGAGTCCATAACGTTTTCCATGAAAATTGTTCCATGTGTAGATATAGTTTTGATGTGTTTGGGGGTGGAGGGAGGTGAGCTCCATGTCCTCTTTACTCTGTCTTCTGGATCCCCCTCTGAAGCAATAGCCTAGGTCTTCATATTTCTAAAAATTCATCTAATAGGTTCTCTATGGACTTTAATAAACTTTGGTCTGGCCCATACTTGCATCTCCAGTCTCATCTTGCACCAACCACCCTTTCTCTCTGCTTTTAGTCACACTAGTCTATGGGGTCACACAGAGTTGGACATGACTGAAGTGACTTAGCAGCAGCAGCAGCCTTCTTTAAATCCATCCAACAGGGTTTCTCCTCTTTGCTGTGGTATCTTTCACACATTCTTCTTTGTATGGAATGTTTCCTCTCTTCATTAGAGGAAGTAATGCTACCTGCTGTGACAAACTAAAAACACCAATGAACACAAAAGTGTATTTCTTGCTTTTACAAAACCCATTGTGGATATTCCTGGCTGGTAGGTGGCCTTTCACGTGATTCTTCAGAGATCCAGATCTCTTCTGGCCATAGCTCTGTCATCCCATAGGACCTTAAGAGAACTTTACTGAATCCTGTGCAACTGGTCAGATGGCTCAGTGGTAAAGAATCCACCTGCTGATGCAGGAGACATAGGTTCAATCCTGGGTCAGGAGGATCCCCTGCAGAAGGAAATGGCAACCCACTCCAGTACTCTTGCCTGGAAAACCCCATGGACAGAGGAGCCTGGCAGGCTACAGTCCATGGGGTCGCAGAGAGTCAGACACAACTTAGTGACTGAGCATGCACGCACGCAACTGGTGGGAAGATAGTTGAGTGAGGAGAGGATCCTGCAGGAGGTTTTGAATGGGCTGCGCCTGGAAATGGTGTTGCCCATTTATCACTTCCACGCAAGTGGCATTGGCTAGAACTGAGTCCTAGGCCGATGTCTGGCTGCCTAGGAGGCAAGAAGAAACAGTCTAGCTGTATGCCCAGAAACTGGAGGGGATGTTTCAACTAACACAGGTTTCTTTGACATGCACTGCGTCCCCCACTGCATTCACTTATTGCCTCCTGCCATCCTTTGGATCTCAGGGATGCCTCCCTTAGCTCTGTGACTAGGTCAGACCACCCTGGCGCCTCATGTGCCTCTCTTCTGTGGCACTAGTCACTGTTGAAAATGTACGCTTCTCTGTGTTACTCTTCTTCAGTGCTTATTCCGCACCAGGCACTATTCCTCCAGGATAGGAACCGTATCTCTGTCACTCAGTCCCAGCCCAGAGCTTGGTACATAAAGACATTCAGTAAATATTTGTTGACTGGAAGGAACCAAGATGAAAGACACTGAATAGGTAATTGCCCCAGGGCCATCTGGCACTACCCAGTGAGGCTCCAGAGGAAGTCAGACTGAGCTACCAGCCACTCCTGGCGCTTGGTGCTCTCTGTGGGCCCCAAATCTGACTAAACACCTTCCAGTGTGTCAAGGCATCTGAGAGGCCACTGCCCCACTCCCAACCGCTCTGACTCTATTTCACTGCTAACAGACACCCAGCCCAAGGATGTCCCCAGATGTTCTCACCATTCTTCTCAACAAGGAGTGTTTTTTGCCCTTCAGAGGCTGGCCTCGTGGGGTAGAGTGGCCTCCGGGCCCCGGACAGCCATGGGTCTCCCTTACTTCACTGGCCAAGCTAACTTTTTGATGCACGTGTCCCCCGCAACCCTCTGTCCCCCAGCCCTCCCTTGATCAGTGCCCAGACAGGCTACAGTGAAAGAACTATCACTGCTGTTGACAGACTGACGTGTGTAGAGGTCACACTGAGCAAGGGGAAGTATCAGACAAATTGTATGCTGGAGTCAAAGTCAGTGCCTTGCCAAATTTCCAGGCTTCTTGTGAGACAAGTACTACATATTACTTGTTCTTATTTTTGTCACCAACATCCTCATACTTGGTATAAGCTACATATCCAATATGGAGAAGGGGAAAAATTCTTAGGTTTCAGTGTGAAACAGTGATGGTGAGATTTGGGCCAGGAGGGGCACAGGTATTCTGGGTGCAAACAGGTGAAACTGCAGAGACAAGACAGTGCCAGCAGTAAGTCCTTTCCCCAGCAGCCTCACTCTCCCAGCCCCACTCCCACCCCAGACCGTGCAGGCATGCAGCCCTGCATTGTCGGGCCTGGAAGCAGTTGGAGAGAGGTGCGAGGTGGTGTCCATTTGATGCTCTCCTGCATTCCTTACAGATTGCAAAGGAAGATGCCATCCTACCAGTAGCCCTCTTCCCATCACTCTGTGAGCTCATCTTTCACAACAACCCTCTGGTGACCCACACACGAGGTATGGTACCCGCAAACCTGCCCCCTGAACCCAGTCCCCAGAAGCAATGTGGAGAACCTCATCCCTGCCTCAGTGCCAAGCCCTGCTCTGCTCTGTGTCATGGGTGGACAAGCTTCATAGTGCACTGGGGGGCTGTAGAAAACAGCAGACACTGCTGAGTACATGCTCTGCACTGACTCATCCCAACAGCAACCCTGTGAAGCAGGCATTATTGTCCTTATGCACAGAAGATGAAACTGAGGATCAGAGAGAATCACAATCTACCCAAAGTCACACAGGAGGAAAAAAAAAAAAAGGCAGCACTAGGAATGCAATACAGAATTATCTAGATCACACTCTGCTCTGTGGGATAAGTCTGCTGTGACCTCAGTCCCCACGTCCGAGCTGGGGAGGAGCATGAAGCTGAACTGCAGAGCCCTCCCTCTCCCGGAACACACTGAATGCCGTAGCTGCCGTGTCAGTGGTGGGACCCACTGTCCAAGATGCAGCAGCTGGAGGCAGTTTAGAATCCTGGGTCTCTGGAGGGACACTAGGGTATTCTAATCTCTGCTCTACACTGTCTTCATTGCCTCAGGAAAATTCCCTAACCTCTCTGTGCCTCAGTTTCCTCATCTGTCAAATAGGCATAATATAGGTTTTTACCTCCTAGGGCTGGTGTGAAAATTAAGTAAGGTTATACATGTACATGAACAATGCCTGGCACATAGAAGCCCCCAGTAAATGTAGCTAACGAAATAATCTTATTTTCCCATCATGGCTCCAGGGCTCCCACCACTGCTAAAAAGCTTCCTCCAGGAGCAGCTGGGAATCCACTTAATTCGAAGGAAGATAGTAAAGGCTAAGCATCATATATTGATGCCTCGAAAGGACTCTCGGAAGGTAAGGCTTCATAGCAGGACCCCCAAGCCCAGAGGGAGTGGAGCCTATTCTAATGCTGCAGATCAGCCTGGCAGCAGAGACACTCCCACCCACAATGCCTGAGATTCTTGTTAGGTTTGTAGTAGCAGTTTTGCCTTCTCCTTCCCTCACTGTATGACATACAGTTATACCCAGGAGAGGTAAGACAGTCAGAGACCCAAAAATCAGAGTAGAGAGGAGTATGGGAGGGCATTGAGTCTGATCCCCTAATTTTCCAGAGGAACTGAGGTCCAAAAAGACACTGTGGAGAAGTGGGGGAAATCAGGAAGACCCACATGTCAGTCTGGTACCATCATTTCTCATAGCTGCCTAAACTTGGGCAAAATTTCCACTCTCTGAGTATCAGCTTCTCAACTCTAAAACCTCTGAGTTTCTGAGAGGACTGGATGAAGCTGATACATTATTAACTCCCCAAACCCCCTACCAGTGCAAGTTACGATCACCCCTGGCATCATGAATGGCTGTGCCAGCCCCAGAGTATGCATCTCCTGCCTGACTCTTGGGAAGCATTTCCTGGTGTGGAAAGCGGTCCGGCCCCTCGGTACCTCCCTCAGCTAGTGGTCCAGACTTAACTTCTGGGATGCCGTAAAGTAAGATCCCTCTTTCATCCAAAGGATTTCAGAAATTTCTGTGAAATGCTTCTCCCTCCTGAACTTTGTCTTCCTACAGCCAAAAGCTGGACTGGGCATCGCTGACCCCAGAAGTTAAATAAAGATATTCCCTAGGCCCCTCCCTCTGGAGTCTGCCTGTGTACAGCCAAGCTCTTGTCTTGAACCCTCAGGGGACCAGAGCAGCATTTAAAACCAGCAATAGAAATCCAGAGGGTTTCCATAATCTTTGCCCCTGTCTGCTGCCTCCTCTAAGGGTCCTACTACCTCCCTTCCTGTCAGGCAGCTGGGGAGGGGCAGAATTGGGGTGAGCCAGATGCTCAGTACATAATCCTCTCTCCCATGTACAGAGCACCCATGCTGAGAACTTGCACACGCGCTCCCCTGTAATCCTCACCACAGACAAGGAAGCAGGCTCAGAGAGGTGAAATAACTTGTTAAAAGGGAGTGTTGGGGTCCAGGGGCACCACCATCGTTCCAACTGATGGAGGATAAACACACATACCAGTGGCCAAATGAGAAACCAATCAATGCTCTGTAAATCCTGTCTGACCTCCAGCACGGGCTACGCGGAGAGTGTGGTGTGGGCTGCAGGCAGGTTGGAGATGCCTGCATGTCCCCAATGTGCTCCCAGAGATAGGTTGGATGTACAGCCTTTTACTCAGTTACATAGACCAAGGTTGCTGGCACTCCTTCTTACGAGACTTGGACAGAACAGGGAAAAACTGGAGAACCTGCCAGAGCAGGCCTGGACCCATCCAATGTAAAACCAGAAAGCAGTGTGAGGCTTCTGTGTGAGAACACAGATGGACGATAACATGGCCTGCCCTGGATGCTCAGCAGTCCAGCATACAGGACCCAGTGACTCTCAACCTCTGGCCAGTCAGATTATCCAGTCTTTGCTGAGGAACGTGGTGGTGGGATAAAGGAAGAGCATCCCCAGCACTCCTCCAGCACAAACCTGTGAGAGGGAGGAATCAATGTGGCCCCTTCCCCACCAGCTGGCAAATAATGGCACTTGTTTTGGCCATTGTGAGGCATGGGTTCTGAAAAAGACTGGGTCCCTCAGGCTTCAAATCTAAACACTGAGATTTTATGTATTTCAAAAAGGAAATACTTTCTTAAAAAGAACCTGGTTTTATAAAATAGTCATCCTTCCCACTCCCTAGCTCACCAGGCACATTTGAGCACACCATTGAGATCTCACTTGGGAAAACTCTGCAAGATAGGCAGGCAGGGACTGTTTCCCCTTGTGTGAGCTCAGAGGTAGACTGTGCTTGAGACTTCCCACTGCACTGCATGGCCTGTCAAAGTACAGGTGTAAGTAGATAAAAGACTTCTGACAAAGAATAAGCAATCCACCAGTAACTAGGGAGGGGAAGAAGAACTAAGCCCAGCTGAGGGAGGCTGGGCACATGGCTCTCTCCTGGCAGATGAGCAGAGGCATGGAGGGGAGATGATAGGCTTTTGCTAATTAAGAAAGCTGAGCAGTTCAGTGGGAAAGAAATTATTTCCTTGGGTCTAAACCCTGAGAGAGATTTGCCTTATGGGTCTTTGTATAAGGTTCAGGGACTGGCACCCTGATAGGGGCCTGTTGCTGCCAGCTTCCAGAAAATGTGGGGCCATCTCTGCCAGGCCCTCCTAGGAGTCCCTGAGGAAAGTCATGGGCACTGCAGAACGCCTTGATCAGAGGAAAGAAGCTACTGAAGGGCAGAGTGATAGAGTCAGGGATCCAGAATGAGGCCCGAGCCTCTGCCACTGAATAACTCTGTGACCTTGGACAAGTCATTTTACCTTTCTGAGCCCCCCGTTTTCTTATTTATAAAATGAGGACATTTATTCACTGGGTAGTTTGAGGTGTAAATAAAATGTAACATGTCATGTACGAGGCACATCGTAGATGCCCACCAAGTGTGATTTTTGTCCCTTCCCTCCCCATGAGACCTACCCCAATGCTTTGACCACTATACTGGTTGGCCTTAGGCTGCTTATGTCCAGAAGGAGAGATTCTGACTAGGAAGCAGACCAATTCAGCCCTTCTTCCATGACAGGTGAAAACTCAAGTTCCCAAGGTGCCGAAGCAGCCTATGATTCTCCCTCACCCATCCAAGATGATCAAGTCTTCCTCAAAAGAGATGCTGGAGTCAGAGGCAGAGCTGACTAAGGAGCCGCCTGCCACCAAAACCATTTCTGTGGAGCGAGAGATGCCCATCGAGGGCCTGGGGGCCCTCCCATACCCCACCGGACCTTCGTGCCACTGCCACCCATTTGCTCCAACTCCACTGTGCATAGTGAGGAGACATCCCACCAGAGCGATGCTGCTGGCCGCCTCAGCCCAGACCACCTGTCAGATGAGGACACCAAGAGCACAGAGTCCGTCTTCTTGACCCAGGTGCCTGGACCCCACCTGCTCCCACCCACTTGTTCCCAGCTCCCATGGGTTCCTGTCCACCCTTAGATGGCTGAACTGTGATAAGGCAACTAGAACTAAGCTCAGGGCAGATCTGGAAACCAGAAAGCGGCACCTTGGCAGGGCCTGCAAGCCCCTTCTGGGAGTTTGCAGCCCCCCATTGATCCAAGGTTACTGGTAGGGACACCCATGGGGACAAATCACAGTCCTCCTTTCTCATCACTTGCAGACCATTCCCCCACCCCAGCCTGGGAATGGCTCTCCTGGTTCTTCCAGACTTAGCTCAGGCTAAGGTAGCAATCCCTCCATGCAGCTTCCTGGCCTCCTTGGCTGTTTTAGAGCTTGCTGTGAGCTCACCCAGCACCCTTGTGCTCCCCTCTGTTACAGCATTTATCTCAGTGTATGGTCAGTGTCTGTTCTCATGTCTGCTGCCTCTCACCCCAGGCTGGCTTCTTGCCCTTAACAGGATCCAGCATGGGGACCTACCCAGAGCTCAGAAGTGTTAATGGAATGCATTTTTCCCTTCTTGGGCACAGGTCAGTGGGTTATCTTCCTCCATCTTCCGGAGGGATGATTCAGAGACAAAGGAGAAAGAACAAAGACCACCATCCACAGCACCCGGAGAGGCAAAGAGAACTCAGAAGAAGCCCTCATCTGCCTCTTTCCCCAGGAAGTACCATGGCTATGAGGAGCTGCTGACAGCCAAGCCTGACCCCACCTTCGTTGAGCCAAAAGGTATGTGAGGAGAATGTCTCTAGGGCAGGGAGCCCTCTCCATGACCCAGAGCAAGTCAGGGCAGAGCTAAGGTTGGTGCCCACACTCTTTTCTAGGCCAGGTTGCTATTTTCCATCTGAATGTCTGTCAAAGGGCCCCTGGGAGTGTCCTGGTCTAGAGCCTACTTGTCAGGACCCCTGGCCTGGACCTTCATTGGTTTTGAGGGAATCACAGCTGTTCAGAGATTCCAGCCATTCTGGACCTAACTGCTTTGGTTGGAAGTCTCTCCAGGAAGGGTTTAATGAATAAACACCCAGACTAGTCAGATTCCCCAGGTCCTCCCCTAGCCCAGTTAACCCCTAAAATGAACATCCAGAATCCTCCCTGTTTGGTTTGAGACAAGGGAGGCAGCATCTTCTCCCACCCCTTATTTTGGACTGATGTGTTTTGTATTGGTGCTCAGCTGTGCTCCTGTGGGTGTCAGTCTCTGTGCTGTAACCCTCCGAGGTTAATGGGTTACCTTTCCCCACTCTTGTGCTGTTTTTCCATTAGGACCTGTTCAGTGATACAAGTATTCACTGAATGATGGCACCTCTGGCACTACAACAGATCAGGCCAGGATATGGGAACAGTGTCTTCTTGGCACCCCCCCATCCTTTTACCCAGGGCTGCTATGAAATGGGGAATGAAGTCAGGGGAGGCATCCAGGAGAAGGGGAATGTGCCTTGACTCGACCTTGTCCTTTTGACCTAGGAATCCAGAAGAATGCACAGGCCTTGCAGCACATGTTGAAACACCCACTCGTATACCGCTCCAGCAAGCCCAGGCTGGATACTCTGCAGAAACACTATGTTCCCAAGGAGAAGCGGGTAAGCCTCCACCTCACTGTGCATGTGAACTGCCCCTGCGGACCCTAAGGGACAGAAATGGCTGCCACTTGGAACCTCCAAGAGCCACGCTTTTCTCTAGTGCCCCCAGTTCTCCCCTGCTTGTTGTTGTGACTGTATGAGGAGGTGAGGCCACACAAGTCTGTGCCTGTGCTAACACTCTGCTCTCTTACCTCCTGTCAGACCCGGAGGATCCCTGTTCCACCCCAACGGAAGACTCGAGCCCAGCTGCTGGATGACATCCTCATTCGCATACGGGACACCCAGAACATTACAGAGGCACCACTAGGTATGGCTCAGGGGCCCCCGTCCTCATCAGCCAGGCTCTGAGGTCTAGACGTTTACTCCCCTGCTGGGATAAGGCAGAGGGCTCGTATTGGAGCAGGAAGAGCCCTTTAGAGCATCTGCCTGACCTTCCTGTGTGCAGATGGAGGAACTGAGTTGAGTGAAGCAGAGAGCTGCCTGAAGTCACACAGTATGTTACCAACGGCTTGAGACAGACTCAGAAGGCAATCCCTCTGGCCTTCTAGTGCCCAAGCTGGAGAGACCATTTTCAGGCCCTCAACATCCTCTTCTCACTCCATCCCACTTTATGGGGGAGCTCTGGACCCAGTCCCTGCTCCTCTGGGATAGGTGGGACCCCAGGTGACCTAGGTGTCCCCTCCTGGCTTTTCTCCCTATAGGAGCCGTCCTGCGCCAGCGGACAGAGCAGCGGCTGGTGAACCAGAAGCAGTTCCTGGAGGCCAAAAGCTGCTGAAGGAGTTCCGTGCACGCTACCGGCAGCTGGTGCGCTGCTCGCTGCGGTCAGTGTTTGGGACCACAGCACCGCCCCAGGCCCGCCCGGCACTGAGCGGGAGCCAGCCTAAGTTGGGCCGCTTCCTCGAATTCATGGACGAATTCTACCAGGAGCCCGCAGCCAGTGACTTGAAAGGCTAGGGGCTGTGCACGGGGCCATGGGTGCCAACTAGCCTGTGCTCTGCACCCTTCGCAAGGGTGCCACACCCTTGACCGCTCCTTGGGACAGGTTCGGGTCTCCAAGCTCTGCTCAGCCTTGCTTGCTGGCCACAGAGAGTGGGGAGCTGGTCAGGACCTCCCCTTCCTGGGCTGGGCAGGAATCAGCACCTTGCCCAACAGCAATAAAGAGTGCATAGAGCAAGGTAGCCCTCATTCCTTTCTGGAGCCTGGGCCAGGTCGTTCCATTGTGGGAAAGAAACCCCAGAGGATACACATCCTTAAGAGTCCCATGGGAAACCTGCCTAAGTCACACAGGTGATAACAGTGTAATCCCACAGAGCTGGGGTAAGCACTAAGACACAAAATGGTTGATGAAACAGAAAAGCAGCACAGAATCTTAAGGCTCAGAAAGGTTAACTTGCCCACAGCCAAGTGTGTGTGTGTGGGAGGCGGGGGGACAGGTCCAATAGTGTGTGTCTGTGTTGGGAGCAGGGCCCAGGTGCAAAACTGAGGCCTCTAGGACCTTGAAATCCTTGAGGCTCTCTCTGTTGGGTAGCCTTTTCCACTGTGACGGCAAATGGAAGGGAGAAGAGGATTGGGGATTTCCTTGTTAGATGGATATCACCACAAAGTTGGGACAAGTTGAGGGAAGGGCTTACATGGAGTTTCCCAGGGTCTTCCAATCCAAGGTGTAAACCAAAGTCCCATGTGCAAGTACAGTGGGACATGACTCTAAAACTGGATTGTGGACTGTACAGGGTCAGCCTGGACGCAGGGTAAGCAAGCTAGTTCTGGTCAAGGCAGCCTAAAGGGTTGCTCCATTCTTGTGCATGTACAGTCCTCTGCACCTGCTGCAGAGGAGAAGGCCACTGGGGCTGAATTCTGGAGTGCACTTTGGGACGGACACTGGGTGTGACCTAGTCACCTGGCCAATGATTGCTCCTTAGACTGCTCTCCTAGAGGTGCCTACAAGGCAGACCTGGGGCAGGCCTATAGTTCCTGGGGTCCAGGAAGCAGTGGCATAGAAATGAAGGGTCCACGGCAAGGCACAAAGTCTCACAACCTAAGGTGTAATTAAGGCGATTACAGAAGTAGTCTGGTCGCCACAGGTCTGTGGTGCAGTGTCTGCTCTGTCTTGAGTGTGAGAGTATTAGGACACAAGTGTTCGCATGTCGTCATACTCAACCACAGCCACAAACGGAGCCAGACACATATTTACACCAAGCTGTGTTATACCAGACATACACATTCAAGTTCAGACAGTCTCACGCACGATCACACGCATTCTCATAGACATGCCAAGTTCCGAAGTCAGTTCCATCTCACTCACACAGGCACCAGGACCGATTCAGTTAATGCCTACAGTGCTACCCTCCACGGCACTCCTGTGCGGGGGCCTGTTGCTGAATTGCCACGTTGGATCACCTAGGCCCAAAACCACCCTTCTGCTAACGTTAGGAAAGAGAATCCACCCCAACATTCACGTAAACCTCACTAGGTTCGGATTCGGGAGATCTGGGATGCTCCCTTCAGCCAGAAACACCTATCAAACCATAAGCTCATAGGCCTGAAAGGCTCCTGAGAACATGCTCGCCCACAAGGCAGGAAGTCTCTTGCCGTCTCCCCAGCAGATCACTCAGTTTGTGCTTGCACATCTAGTGACAGGGAGCTCATTGCCTCTGAAGGCTGTCCCTTCCTTTGTTGGGAAAACTATTGGATGGCTCAAGTCATAGGGCTAAGCATCTGCTCAAGTCCCTCAGTAATCCTAATTCTGTTTTTTGGCCCAGAGCATATCTGTTCTCTGCCCAGTCAGGCCAGTCCTTTACCTGTATGAGACTATACTGAAGAGGCTATACTTATCTAGATCAGATGCTCTTACCTTTCTGTTATTCCACATGGATACCATCTGAATAAACTGGTTTTCCTATCATTTTGAATGCTGAAGCAAGACATTCCAATATGGGGCATCTTCTAGAGCAAAAATGGCCCCAGAACTCATATACAGCCCACACTTAGCTCAGATTTGCCTGAGATTGCTCTCCAGAGATAAGACTTTGACTAGAAACAGAACATTCATGAGTTTGCTTTACTGTATTCTCAACTTGGGCCTCTCCTCAGCCTCGCAAACCTGCATTGAGGAATGCACTTTAGTACTGTTCAAACAACACATCATCCCATTTGGTCCTGTGTGGGCAGAAGCATTCCTGATACGCATGCCCTGTTCTGAGTCCTCTTTGTCAAAACACTCTTTCTGAAGAGTTGGAGAGGAGGCATCTAGCAGTGGCACTGCCCAGGATCTAGGCCCCTTCTGTCTACTGCAGACAGCAGGTTGAATAAAACCAAAATCCAAACTATTTTCTTTCTGGCCGGAAGGGGATAAGGCCTTAAGGATAACTGTATGAAGAATTAAGAGTAAATAAATAGTACATCAGTCACACACAGACAAGAAAATCCATTAGCTGGCACTTGAGACAATCATATTTCCCTTACATAATTATCCATTCTCACTGGAACTTTCAAGGTTCTATTGGAGGTTAAGGGTTGAACCACTGAGCAAAAGCCCCTGCCCCTGGTGGCACAGCATGGGGAGAAGGCAAGGCCAATAAGGGAGAATCTGCCGCCATCTGGAGCCAGGGCCCAAAAGCTGCTCTTGAGCTCTCACGGCTTGATCTTTGAGGAACACACTCCCTATTTTTACCCTTTATTAAATGAGAGGAAAGGAAGAACAAGCCTGGCCTTGCCTTGGCTTTGTCCAACTAGTTGTTAAGACCCCAGAAAAGGTAGAAAGGGAGGCACCCCAGTTTGAGGTTGCCTCCTACAACTACTGAGACAAGGCATTAAGGAAGCATTTACTCACAAAGCAAAGTGTGTAAGTATTTTTCTTAGGAACAAAATACTGATAATACATAGATCAATGTGCACATTTCAGTCTTGGCACGTTTCCTTCATCCAATATAACCAGTTTCTAAACTGAAGACTTCTGTATATGTATCTTAACTGTGATGACATGTGTCAAGATACATTTCTGGATCATCTTTGGAGGAAAGCCTATTCAAGCAGCCTCTTTTCCTAGTATCCCACCCCTCAGAAAATAAAAAGCAGACCTGCTTCCTCATTGATACAAGAGTAAGTTATTCTCATTGAGTCACAACGTAAGTAGCTATATTTACTTCTAAAAGCCAAGCCAAATGACCAATCTGTGGGTTGTTAAAAATGGCTGGCCGAGAAAAGTTAAGTCCCTGTGGAGTTTTTGATTTTCAAAAAAAATGAAGAGCTGTGTTCTAATCCCTGGTAGTTAAAAAGGACAGGCTTTTCAGTCAAAATATATCACTTCCAAGATTTCATGTTCACATTACTCTCACTATGGGGTGGGGTGGGCGGGGCGGGGGGGGCGGTTCCCTATCTGGGTGTGTATTCAAGGGATCTGGGTACATTTTAATTCTATCTGAAAAAAAGGCAGGAAGAAAAACCTGTTAAAATAATCATTTGGCTATCTCCTTCATGAGCAAATTGTGTATGTGCACAGCTTAGAGGACTTAGAGGACTATTCATTCAGACCCTAGATAACTATAGTACAAAATATGACACAGGGCACTGAACCCCCAAGTTCCTTGTTTCTTAAAGAGAAGGAGGGCATCAGGTGGGACAGTGTGACTTGGGTAATTCCCATGCCCATTCCAGCTATATAACATTTTGTGATTATGACCCAGCCTTCATTTTTCTTCCCCCTCCTCACCAGCTGGCCTTCCAGCTCAATGGAAAGCCATGCAAGAAAAAGGAAAAGAATCCCAAGTTGCTGCCAGCTTTGGTGAGAGGTCTGGTTCATGGAGAGTCTGGTAGGTTGCTAAGTTGAGATCTGAACAGCCTCTGACCATGTCAGTGATCCACAGTCTTCCTCATTTCTTGGGGCTTTATGCTAAAAGCAGCTCCTGGAGAACTATAATTGTCCTATAATCGTGGGAGGAGAAAGATCATTCTCCTCTGGTAAAAGTACTTCAGAAACAGAAAGCAATATTGCAGTCAAGTTCACAGAACTGATGGGGGTATCTAAAATGTCCGAGGTTGCTGGACGGTACCTTGAATGGGCCATCCAAGATCATCACTATGGCCCTTTACGAAACCATTAATGAACTCTCCAGGCACACATACATTCAAATACATTCCAGGAGACACTGAGTTCAAGAGCATGGACTGTTCTTTCCTTCTTTATATCCATGACCCAGCACAGGGCTGGCAAAAGTTCAAAACTCAGGAAATACCTGTTAAATGGAACAAAAAGATGAGCAGCACAGCCTTCGGTCATCAGCTTCACCAGTCAAGCCAGTGGCAGCTTTCCATCTTAGTCAGTTTGTAATCACATAGCAATTAATTAAGCAGCTTTAATCTCTTAAGGGCATTTTTAAGAGAAAATGAACAACAACAACAACAAAACACAGAAGGCATTCATCACTAGTGCTTCCTCCAGGCAAAAATTTAAAGATTCCATTTAAAAAAATAAATGAAGCCATTTACAAAAGGTTTTCTTGGGAAGCTTCTGCCAAAAAGAATCAACCTTCTAAAAAGAGGCAATTATATGAAAGGGGCCCGGGGCTGGATACATAATCCCCAAACTTGACATCAACCCAACAGGCCCAGATAACTTCTTCCAGCGGATACAATCAATGGATCATGAACATGTTCCCAAAGTATCTTTCCCACTTGTTAAGAAAAGGGCTTGAGCCCTGTTCTCAGGAACCATGTTTCTTGGATTTCCCATTAGGATGACCTCCATCCTCCAACCTCTCATAACTTCGCCTTTAATAAGAAAAAAAACACAATGCACATACACAAGGAACAGAGTAAACAGAACATGGGAAGTTTCTATGGTGAAGCAGATTCCAATGATCTGTGAGAAATGTTTGTTTTGGGAGATGGCGTATCTTTCATTCTAGCTCATAAACCCTCCCCATCATTCTGTTTTCCTTCCGTGTCTTTTTCTCTAAAGAATTAATGTCAACAACTCCATTTGTGACCAACTTCACAATTAAGCAACAGGGGGGGGGAATTCTTTCAGAAAGAAGTGTTCAGGTTTTAGTAGTTAAGTATGGGAAGCATGTTAAAAATACAGATAATATCTTAGTGGTTTTACCCTCCTCCAAAGCCAGGAAGATGAAAGATTAAGCCTCCTCCTTCCTTAGCCTAAACTACTTTGCCTATGTTTGAAGGACTGCTGCTCAGCTGGAAGTTTGGAAACAACTGTCAATACCATTCAAGGCTCCACAGTAGGGGGTCACTAAACTGGATTCACCTTTTGGAATATTCATGTAACAGATTTTCACTCTGCAACCTGATGCTGAAACTTGTTGCTACTAGTAAGCAATTTCTTAAAATGAAAGTATTACTTTGGGGAAATATTTAAAATATATATCTTTTCTATTAAAAATATTCATCTTTTTTCCCAAAAACTAAAATTAGCTCCAACTGAAAAGTTTTTCAAATTATTGGAGATACAGAAAAAGGTGACAAGTGGAAAAATAAGTGTCTTTGCTACTACCAATGAGACTAGCCTTCCAATAACATTTACTAAGATCGAAAAGGAACTCCATGAAATGGCAGTAACTGACATCTCTGAGGATATTTAGTAAGTCACTCTCCCTATCCTCTACAGACTACTGCCAGCTTTTCTATCCTGGGCACCAATATGCCCTCCAGCAGCTTTCGGAGGGTCCATGTTGCTGGGAGGACCTAAAACTGAAGTGGTGTGAAGGTGAAGTAATGAGATTGGTGTATATCTTCTAAACACTCATCTGCACGTGTGCACGCACAGACACACAGAACACACATATTCAGGTGAGTGACATTCCCCACCAAAGCAGCCACTGAGGAAGTCCCACATATCTCAGAGATTACCCAGGTACTTCTGACAGCTCTGGAACTCCTCTGGGAATTGTGTATGAGTTGCCCAAGAAAACGGCTCTGACTGCTTTACAGCTGCACCTCATATCTGACTCCAAACCCTCTTGATAACCTACTTTCTGTTCCAAAGGTTTCCAATAGCTTTGACTAGTTTCAAATTAAAATTCTCTTTCCTATAACCCAAAGATTAAAGAGAAGTAGGGAGGCAAATCTTCTAAGAATAAAAAGTAGGTGATACAGTAAATCCTTTGTGATCTGGATAAGTGAGTTATTGTTCTGGACCTTAGCTTCTGCCTTAGTAAGACGAAGAAGCTAGAATAGACAACCATTAACGTCCTTTCCAGTTTGAATATTAGATGTCTAGATGTCTCCAGACTTTGAGGACAGTTCCAGAAATGTTTTCACCAAAGACATCATTGGAAAAACTGCAGCATCCAGCTGAGGCCACCTGAGGGGGGACAATGTACACTGGGATATGTAAGATCTGAAAGGCTTGTTAAAATGCCAGTCACATGACTTTATAGTAACAGCTCATACATGCACAGGGAATGCCAGCCCACCAGAGATTCCCTAAAATTCTATCTTAATCCCTACTCTCAATAAGCCCAGATGGGCAGAAGCACCAAGCACCACCAGAGATGCAAAAGACACACGGTGTCACCTGCTAAGGAAAATAAACCCCAAAGGTCCATGGGACTGAATTGACCAGCTGCATCCAGCTAGACACCGTGTTTCCACAGTAGGGAGTCTCAGTACTGTTTTTGCCTGACTTCTGGGCAAATTTTTTGGATTTTAGAACAACACTGCAGATAACTCTTGTCCAAAAGGAGAGTAATGAGGTCCAATCATAGTTTATCTAAGAGAGTGGAACCCCAGGAAAACAGAAGGCAGTAAACTGAAGGGATGTGGATAACTATACAGTATATGTTTGCGCTTCCAGTCAGTCTCAATTATCTGCATGTGGATTTTGCACAATCAATATACAAAGCCCAGCCAGCTTTCTCTAGGCTCCCCTGGTATGTCCTTGGATTGCTGTCCATTATGGCAACCTCTTAAGGGTGGAAAAAAATCCATGGGATTTGTTGTCGGGAGACCCAGCAATCAGTCTGGGCTATGTATGCCCTTAGTAGTTGAGAGAACCTGAACATCTGCAATGCAGTTTCATCATCAACAACTGGGGCTAATACCACTTACATGTGAGGTCTCCTGAAAAGACCAAATTAAACAATGACTATGAATGTGGTCTGTCAACTATATAGTATTAATCAAGTGTTATTTGTTTAAAGAAGGAATGTAAATTAACTTTTGTAGAAGCATAAAAACTTATTTCATTAGGTATATTTACTTGAAGCAAAGGTAAGAAGGGGGAACACAATCTTTTGGACTTGCCAAAGAACTACACTGTTGCACTTCTTTGGGGGAAAAAAGATGGAACTATTTTTTATCTGCAAGGCTGATTTGAAACACCACCTGCTGAAAGAAGTCAGGAGGTCTATCTGTAAGAAGGCATCCCCCTTCTCCTCTACCATCTAACCCTGGCCACTTTTCCCCTGAATCTCATGCCAAGCAGGTGCTGCCAGATTTGGCCAATACCCTAAGGGGTGGGCCGCCCTAGGGAGTGAGGAGTGCTTCTGGCCTGGGTCACAGGGAGGCAGAGACGGAGCTCCCTTGGATATAGTCTACAAAGGCCCCCAAACCTCTCAGAATCATATGTGACAGTGTTTTGCCATTAAAAGTAACCCAAAATGAGAACACTCATTTCTTCAGGGTAAATGATCAAGCTCAAAGACCTCTGAGAAAAACAGGTAACACTGTTCAGCAGGTGCTACTTGGCCCCCGCCATGCTGCTGGACCGCAGGAGATACTGATCCACGCTTCCTTTTCGCCGACTCACAGTCCGCCTTTCGCTGTCAAACATGCGCTGCAACTGTAGAGCCAGCTGCCGGTCCTCTTCCTCTTGCTGCAGTTTCTGCTCCATCTCTCGCAGCACTGGGTCTGTGGGGGCCAGACCCACCTCACCACTGCTTTGTCTCAGTTTCTTAAGGGAGGCATTTTGTTCCAAGTGCTTGGTCTTACAGCGTCTTTTCCTGCCCCGACGCAAGGAAGGAAGTGGTTCATCACCTAGGTTGTCTGCCAGAACACCATTAGGCAGATCAAAATGATTCACTGTCTTCAACTGTTTCTTTGTTTTGAGGACCCCACCCAAAACACTGTTTTTAGGTAGCACTGAGTTAACTGCTGAGATTTTCATAGTTGCTGTTATACAGGTTTTATCTAACTTGGCCTCTGGGGGTGACCCTGACCTTTCCAACTGCTCTCTCTCCAAAGAAGTCCCACTGGCCCCCACTGGGAGTTCTGAAGAGCAGCAGGTTTCCAACGGGATCTCAGTGTTCTTTTTACGGTCATTGCCCTGTTCTGCTTTTTGTCTGGCTAACAGAGGAAAAATAATCAAGGTCAGAGGCAGTAGGTCCTGTACACTCAGAGAGAACTTGCCCACTGGACAGTCTTGTATTTAAAGCCAGAAGAGGCTTCTCCTTGCTAGACTGCGTAACTTCAGAGACCAGTACGTCGTCTCCTGTTTCTGGAGCCAGGGAGGTGAGGGTGGCTTTTGAAAGGGTCTTTTTGATCTGCCGCTCCTGAAAGATCTGCTCCCACTTTTTGAGGATCCGTGGACTAGCCTCATAAGAAGTCTGCTTCTGCAGGCTTCTGTTTAGGTTGCGGGGTGTTGATTTGATGATGAGGGGACTCAGCACGCGGCCATCAGGGAGCCTCTTGGGAGGAGTACAGGGTGAGCAGACAATGGGCTTGAAATGGTTTAGCTCTTCTGAGATGCTGTCGTTACTCTCAGGGCTGATAGAGCGCTCTGGCTTATGTAAGGAAGCCAAGGTTGACAGGGAGCTGAAGGGCAGGCGCTTCTCAACGGTCAGGTCAGGAGCCGAGAGGCAGCGGTGGTTCCGGGTGGATAGGAGGACGCCGATGATGGGGTTGGAGGTGGGGGTCATGGCTGTGGCCTGAAAGAGACGAAAGGACTATGTATACATACATATATAACCTTTTTCTTCATCATTCCTTCTTGATGGTAGAGGGGTAGAGAAGGGTAAGAAAAGAGATGAAGGGTGATACAAGTCTAAGAAATGTAGAAAATCCCTCATTTAGAGTGCACCCACCATTTAGAGAAATTCTTTCATATGAAACAAATAATGAGATTGAAAACTGTTATGAAAAAACCTCATCTAGAATTTTGAAGAAGGTTTTTCTAGGAGCCCTCATTCTACTTATCTTGCTACTAATTCAAACTCTCTTCCTTCACATCTGCTTTGTAAAAATTCTCCAACATAATGAGTTTGCCTAGGAGCCACTGTGCCTCTTCTCATCTGAAATCGTTCTCTTGTAGCCACGTGCAGGAGGTTATGGGACGGGACGAGAGAGCCCACGAGGCAGCCCGTGTCTGAGGTCTACCTTGGCTTTGCTGGTTGGGGCTGCTCTGAGTCTGCTCTTTGCTCTGTCCTGACCAGTGTCACTGCAGCTCTGACTCCGTTCCATCTTGGAATTTAGGTTCCTAAAAGAGAATAAAGACAAATCATCAACTGTAGCCTATGATTGCTAAGGAAAAAAAAAGATGACAATCTCGTCTGTGCTTTCAAAGCTATGCAGCTATAACAGAAAATGTATTAATTAACAAAATAATTCTAAGAACAAATCCTGTCCAAAGAGAGAGTTCTCCAGAGAGGACATCTGGTAAGTCTTTGTTTCCAAACTTAGATCCTGCCTAAATAACACAAGACCAATGGCTATTTCACTCATGCTTAGAGAAATGTAGGGACACCTCACCTTCCTTCATAGAATGGATAGAGGTCCAGTGGATAAGAATCTGCCTTCCAATGCAGAGGATGCAGGTTTGATTCCCCTTCAGGGAACTAAGATCGCACATGCCTCAGGGCAACTAAGCCCATGTACTGCAACACCCATGTACTGCAACAAGAAGTCCATGCTCCCCAAGAGAAGCCCCTGTGTGCTGCAACCAGAGAAAGCCCATGTGCTGCAACTAGAGAAATCCCATGTGCTGCAACTAGAGAAAGCCCACGTACTGCAAGGAAGAGCCAGTGCAGCCAAAAAATAACTTTAAAAATAATAGTAATTTTTAAAATAGATTGGATACAATATTAACTCACCTTTAGAAAGATTTTTTTTTCCTTTGCTTAGGGCCAGACCTCTTCTCAAGCAATCTAAATCATCCATGAAACAAATATTTAAGTACTTATAAAACACCTAGCAATGCACTAGATTCCCATGTAGGGAGTAAAAATTAAATATACTCTCTCCCTTAATCTATGACATTTAAACGTCCAAAGGCCTACATCCTGGTGATTAAGAGATTTCAAGATCACAAGATTTGTCTTGTGCATTATATTATGATTTTACAATGCAAACCAAAAACCAAAGTAGCTGTATTATAACACTGATCTTACTGGGTAACAGCTCTACTCAACAAGCATTTAACATACACTTAATATATGCCAGTCACCTATGAGCATTATCTGGGCATTGGAAATACAGAAAAAAATGAGGTACAGTCTAAGTCTTCAAGGAATCAGAGTCCAGTGGAGCAGACAAATAATATAACACAGTTAAATGGTACAATGAAAAATTATGCCTAATAATTGCATAAAAGAGAGTTATTAATCAATTACATTGGATGGAGTGAGAACAGGGTTGGAAAAGCCTTCAGTGGCATATGTATTTTGAAGGCGAAATAAGAATTTACCAGAAGACAAGGTGGACGCGTAGCCATGCAGATGATCCCAAATAGAAATTATTTCCTTGAGTGATTTTACTTAGCTCTGGGATGGAACAGTCATACCTACTCTTTTGAGCAAAAGATTTAAAATTTTATGATAGCAGATTAGTTAAGAGAAAACTTATAAAGGAGGTAATGAGGTACATGTTCTCCCAATTTGGGACCAGTCTGTTGTTCCATGTTTAGTTCTAACGGTTGCTTCTTGAGCTGCATACAGATTTCTCAGGAGGCAGGTAAGGTGGTCTGATATTCCATGTCTTGAAGAATTTTCCACGGTTTATTATGATCCACATAGTCAAAGGCTTTGGCGTAGTCAATAAAGCAGAAGTAGATGTTTTTCTGGAACTTTCTTGCTTTTTCGATGAGCCAAAGGATGTAAGCAATTTGATCTCTGATTCCTCTGCCTTTTCGAAATCCAGCTTGGACATCCGAAGTTCTTGGTTCATGTACTGTTAAAGCCTGGCTTGGAGAATTTTGAGCATTACTTTGCTAGCATGTGAGGTGAGAGCAGTTGTGCCAGTAGTATGAGCATTCTTTGGCATTGCCTTTCTTTGAGACTAGAATGTAAACTGAGCTTTTCCAGTCCTGTGGCCACTGCTGAGTTTTCCAAATTTGCTGGTGTACTGAATGCAGCACTTTCACAGCATCATCTTTTAGGATTTGAAAGAGCTCAACTGGAATTCCATCACCTCCGCTAGCTTTGTTCATAGTGATGCTTCCTAAGGCCCACTTGACTTCGCATTCCAGGATGTCTGGCTCCAGGTGGGTGATCACACCATCGTGGCTGTCTGGGTCATGATCTTTTTGTATAGTTCTTTGTATTCTTGCCACCTCTTAATATCTTCTGCTTCTGTTAGGTCCATACCATTTCTGTCCTTTATCGAGCCCATCTTTGCATGAAATGTTCCCTTGGTATCTCTAATTTTCTTGAAGAGATCTGTAGTCTTTCCCATTCTATTGTTTTCCTCTATTTCTTTGCATTGATCACTTAGGAAGCCTTTCTTATCTCTCCCTGCTATTCTTTGGAACTCTGCATTCAGATGTATGTATCTTTCCTTTTCTGCTTTGACTTTTGCTTCTTTTCTCAGCTATTTGCAAGGCCTCCTCAGACAACCATTTTGCCTTTTTGCATTTCTTTTTCTTGGGGATGGTCTTGATCACTGTCTCCTGTACAATGTTACAAACCTCGGTCCATAGTTCTTCAGGAACTCTGTCTATCAGATCTAATTCCTTGAATCTATTTGTCACTCCCACTTTATAACTGTAAGGGATTTGATTTACATCATACCTGAATGGTCTAGTAGTTTTCCCTACTTTCTTCAATTTAAGCCTGAATTTTGCAATAAGGAGTTCATGATCTGAGTCACAGTCAGCTCCCAGTCTTGTTTTTGCTGACTGTATAGAGCTTCTCCATCTTCAGCTGCAAAGAATATAATCAATCTGATTTCGGTATTGACCATCTGGTGATGTCCATGTGTAGAGTCTTCTCTTGTGTTGTTGGAAGAGGGTGTTTGCTATGAACAGTGCGTTCTCTTTGCAAAACTCTGTTAAGCCTTTGCCCTGCTTCATTTTGTACTCCAAGGCCAAACTTGCTTGTTACTCCAGGTATCTCTTGCCTTCCTACTTTTGCATTCCAGTCCCCTATGATGAAAAGGACAGGGAGGCCTGGCGTGCTGCAGTCCATGGGTTTGCAAAGAGTTGAACACGACTGAGCAATTGAACTGAACTAGAAGGTCTTAAAGGTCTTCATAGAACCATTCAACTTCAGCTTCTTTGGCATTAGTGGTGGGGGCACAGACTTGGATTACTGTGATATTGAATGGTTTGCCTTGGAAACAGAGATCATTCTGTCGTTTTTGAGATTGCACCCAAGTACTGCATTTTGGACTCTTCTGTTGACTATGAGGACTACTCCAATTCTTCTAAGGGATTCTTGCCCACAGTAGTAGATAATAATGGTTACCTGAATTAAATTCACCCATTCTGGTCCGTTTTAGTGCACTGATTCCTAAAATGCCGATGTTCACTCTTGCCATCTCCTGTTTGACCACTTCCAATTTACCTTGTTTCATGGACCTAACATTCCGGGTCCCTATGCAATATTGTTCTTTACAGCATTGGACTTTACTTCCATCACCAGTCACATCCACAATTGGCTGTTGTCTTTGCTTTGGCTCAGCATCTTCATTCTTTCTGGAGCTATTTATTGGGCACCTACTGACCTGTGGAGTTCATCTTTCAGTGTCATATCTTTTTGCCTTTTCATACTGTTTATGGGGTGCTCAAGGCAAGAATACTGAGGTGGTTTGCCATTCCCTTCTCCTGGTTAAATTTACTTATAACTATTCTGTTTTTGTTTGTGTGTTTGTGTCACTGCAAATAAAATTGCTCTAATTATATTTTCACAGAGTTCACTGCTAATATAAAAAATGCAACTGATTTTTGTGTGGTGATCTTGCATCCTGCAACTTTCCTAAATTTATTAGCTCTAATAGTTTTTTCATGAATTCCTTAGGATTTTCTATGAATATTACCATATCATCTGTGAACAAGGATGTGAAAGGAAGAATACATGCTCCTTTGCAATCAGGATACTTTTCTTTCTTTCACAGTTTTACTGAGCTACGTTTGACATATATTGTATGAGTTTAAGGTGTACAAAGTATTGGCATTTGATACACACATATTGTGAAAGGATTCCATAGTGAGGTTAGTTAACACCTCCATCACCTTACATAATTACCATTTATTTTGAGGGGTGAAGAACATTTAAGACCTGCTCTCTTAGCAGCTTTCAAACACATAAATACAGTATTGTTAAGTATAATGTCCACACTGTACATTAGATGCCTAGAACCTATTCACCTTAGAATTGGAAATTTATACTCTGTGACCAACATTTACCCATTTACTCTGCCTTCTGCCAAGCACCATTATGGTCTGTTTTTATGAGTTTGGCTTTTAAAGATTCCATATGTAACTGACATACAATATTGCCTTTCTCTCTGACTTAACTTTGCTTAGTGCAATGCCCTCAAGGTCCATCCACACTGTTGAAAATGGCAGAATTTTCTTATTTCTCATATCTGAGAATTATTATATATACATATATGTATCTCACATTTTCTTTACCCATTCATCCATGGACAGACACAGACTGTTTCCATGTCATGGCTATTATGAATAATGATGCAATGAATGTGGGAGTGCAGACAGCTCTTAGAGATTCTGATTTCATTTCTTTGTGTATATACCCAGAAGTGGAATTGCTGGATCATATGGTAGCTGGAATGTTTGCTTTTGAATTATATATATACCTTATTTTGGATATTAATCCTTTATCAAATATATGATTTGCAAATATTTTCTCCCATTCTATAGGTCGCCTTTTCATTGTGTTGACTGTTTCTTTTGCTGTGCAGAAGCTTTTTAGTTTGATGCAGTCCCACTGACATTTGTTTTTGTTGCTTAGTGTCATCTCCAAAAATGATTGCCAGACAATGTCAAGGAGCTTTCTCTCTATGCTTTCTTTTAGGAGTTTTACACATTCAGGTCTTACTGGTTTAAAGTTTAATCTATTTCAGTTAATTTTATGAATGATATAAAATAGAGGCCCAATTTCCTTTTTTTGCCTGCAATTTTCCAGTTTTCCCCAGCACCATTTACTGAAGAGACCATCCTTTCTCCACTGAGTTTTTTTAGACTCTCCTGTCTCATATTCAGTTCAATTCAGTCAGCTCAGTCGTGTCCAACTCTTTGCAACCCCATGAACTGCAGCACGCCAGGCCTCCCTGTCCATCACCATCTCCCGGAGTTCACTCAGACTCACGTCCATCGAGTCCGTGATGCCATCCAGCCATCTTATCCTCTGTCGTCCCCTTCTTCTCCTGCCCCCAATCCCTCCCAGCATCAGAGTCTTTTCCAATGAGTCAGCTCTTCGCATGAGGTGGCCAAAGTACTGGAGTTTCAGCCTTAGCATCATTCCTTCCAAAGAAATCCCAGGGCTGATCTCCTTCAGAATGGACTGGCTGGATCTCCTTGCAGTCCAAGGGACTCTCAAGAAGTCTTCTCCAACACCACAGTTCAAAAGCATCAATTCTTCGGCGCTCAGCCTTCTTCACAGTCCACCTCTCTCATCCATACATGACTACTGGAAAAACCATAACCTTGACTAGAGGGACCTTTGTTGGCAAAGTAATGTCGCTGCTTTTCAATATGCTACCTAGGTTAGTCGTAACTTTGCTTTCAAGGAGTAAGCATCTTTTAATTTCATGGCTGCAATCACCATCTGTAATGATTTTAGAGCCCCCAAAATAAAGTCTGACACTGTTTCCACTGTTTCCCCATCTATTTCACATGAAGTGATGGGACCGGATGCCATGATCTTCGTTTTCTGAATGTTGAGCTTTAAGCCAACTTTTTCACTCTCCTCTTTCACTTTCATCAAGAGGCTTTTTAGCTCCTCTTCCCTTTCTGCCATAAGGGTGATGTCATCTGCATATCTGAGGTTATTGATATTTCTCCCACAATCCTGATTCCAGCTTGTGCTTATTCCAGCCCAGTGTTTCTCATGATATACTCTGCATATACGTTAAATAAGCAGGGTGACAATATACAGCCTTGACGTACTCCTTCTCCTATCTGGAACCAGTCTGTTGTTCCATGTCCAGTTCTAACTGTTGCTTCTTGACCTGCATATAGGTTTCTCAAGAGGTAGGTCAGGTGGTCTGGTATTCCCATCTCTTTCAGAATTTTCTACAGTTTATTGTGATCCACATAGTCAAAGGCTTTGGCATAGTCAATAAAGCAGAAATAGATGTTTTTCTGGAACTCTCTTGCCTCTCTTGCCTTTTCCATGATCCAGCAGATGTTGGCAATTTGATCTCTGGTTCCTGTGCCTTTTCTAAAACCAGCTTGAACATCTGGAAGTTCACAGCTCACGTATTGCTGAAGCCTGGCTTGGAGAATTTTGAGCATTACTTTACTAGCATGTGAGATGAGTGCAATTGTGCGGTAGTTTGAGCATTCTTTGGCATTGCCTTTCTTTGGAATTGGAATGAAAACTGACCTTTTCCAGTCCTGTGGCCACTGCTGAGTTTTCCAAATTTGCTGGCATATTCAGTGCAGCACTTTCACAGCATCATCTTTCAGGATTTGAAATAGCTCAACTGGAATTCCATCACCTCCACTAGCTTTGTTCGTAGTGATGCTTCCTAAGGCCCACTTGACTTCGACTTCCAGGATGTCTGGCTCTAGGTGAGTGATCACACCATCGTGATTATCTTGGTCTTGAAGATCTTTTTGTACAGTTCTTCTGTGTATTCTTGCCACCTCTTCTTAATATCTTCTGCTTCTGTTAGGTCCATACCATTTCTGTCTTTTATCAAGCCCATCTTTGCATGAAATGTTCCCTTGGTATCTCTAATTTTCTTGAAGAGATCTCTAGTCTTTCCCATTCTCTTGTTTTCCTCTATTTGATCGCTGAGGAAGGCTTTCTTATCTCTTCTTGCTATTCTTTCGAACTCTGCTTTTAGATGCTTGTATCTTTCCTTTTCTCCTTTGCTTTTCGCCTCTCTTCTTTTCACAGCTATTTGTAAGGCCTCCCCAGACAGCCATTTTGCTTTTTTGCATTTCTTTTCCATGGGGATGGTCTTGATCCCTGTCTCCTGTACAATATCACGAACCTCAGTCCACAGTTCATCAGGCACTCTATCAGATCTAGTCCCTTAAATCTATTTCTCACTTCCACTGTATAATCATAAGGGATCTGATTTAGGTCATACCTGAATGGTCTAGTGGTTTTCCCTACTTTCTTCAATTTCAGTCTGAATTTGGTAATAAGGAGTTCATGATCTGAGCCACAGTCAGCTCCTGGTCTTGTTTTTGTTGACTGTATAGAGCTTCTCCATCTTTGGCTGCAAAGAATATAATCAATCTGATTTTGGTGTTGACCATCTGGTGATGTCCATGTGTAGAGTCTTCTCTTGTGTTGTTGGAAGAGGGTGTTTGCTATGACCAGTGCATTTTCTGGGCAAAACTCTATTAGTCTTTTCCCTGCTTCATTCCGTATTCCAAGGCTAAATTTGCCTGTTACTCCAGGTGTTTCTTGACTTCCTACTTTTGCATTCCAGTCCCCTATGATGAAAAGGATATCTTTTTTAGGTGTTAGTTCTAAAAGGTCTTGTAGGTCTTCATAGAACCATTCAACTTCAGCTTCTTCAGCGTTACTGGTTGGGACATAGACATGGATTACTGTGATACTGAATGGTTTGCCTTGGAAACGAACAGAGATCATTATGTCGTTTTTGAGATTGCATCCAAGTACTGCATTTCGGACTCTTCTGTTGACCATGATGGCTACTCCATTTCTTCTGAGGGATTCCTGCCCACAGTAGTAGATATAAAGGTCATCTGAGTTAAATTCACCCATTCCAGTCCATTTTAGTTCGCTGATGACGAGAATGTTGATGTTCACCTTTGCCATCTCGTTTGACCACTTTCAATTTGCCTTGATTCATGGACCTGACATTCCAGGATCCTATGCAATATTGCTCTTTACAGCATCGGACCTTGCTTCTGTCACCAGTCACATCCACAACTGGGTATTGTTTTTGCTTTGGCTCCATCTTTTCATTCTTTCTGGAGTTACTTCTCCACTGATCTCCAGTAGCATATTGGGCACCTACTGATCTGGGGATTCCTCTTTCAGTATCCTATCATTTTGCCTTTTCATACTGTTCATGGGGTTCTCAAGGCAAGAATACTGAAGTGGTTTGCCATTCCCTTCTCCAGTGGACCACATTCTGTCAGACCTCTCCACCATGACCCGCCCATCTTGGGTGGTCCCCAGGACGGCATGGCTTAGTTTCACTGAGTTAGACAAGGCTGTGGTCCTAGTGTGATTAGATTGACAAGTTTTCTGTGATTATGGTTTCAGTGTGTCGCCCTCTGATGCCCTGATGATATAAGATGAAATCATCATAAACAAGAACAATTTTACTTCTTCCTTTGCAATTTGGATGCCTTTTGTTTTTCTTCCTTGACTGCTACAGTTGGGACTTCTAGTACTATACTGAATAGGAGTGGTGAGAGTGGGCACCCTTGTTTTGCTCCCTGATCATAGAGGAAAATCTTTCAACCTTTCATTCATGAGTATGATGTTAGCTGTAGGCTTGTCATATATGGCCTGTATTAGTATGTTCCTTCCATACCCAATTTGTCAAGAATTTTTATCAGGAAAGGATATTTGTATTTTGTTGAACATTTTTTCTGCATTAAGATCTTACAATTTTCATCTTTCATTCTATCAATGTGCTATATCACGTTTATTGATTTACCTGTGTTGAACCACCCTTGTGACCCAAGGGTAAAACCAGTTGATCATGGTGTGTGCGAATCTTCCAATGTCTTGCTGAATTCAGTTTGCTAATAGTTTGTTTGGAATATTTAATCAGGGATATTGACCTCTAGTTTTCTTTTCTTATAGTATCTTTATTTGGTTTTGGTATCAGTGTAATGCTGGTTTCATAAAATGAGTTAGGGAGTGTTCCCTCCCCTATGGCTTTTGGAAAAGTTAGAAAAGGGTCAGCATATTAATTCTTCTTTAAATGTTTGGTAGAATTCACCAGGAAACCATCTGGTCCTGAGTTTTTCTTTGTTGGGAGGTATTTTACTACTGATTCAATTTCATTACTCATTATTTGTCTATTTAGATTTTCGATTTCTTCATAATTCAACCTTGGTAGGTTGCATCTTTTAAGAATTCATCCATTTCTCCTAGGTAATCTAATTTGTTGGCATATAATTGTTCACAGTAGTTTTTGGGATCCTTTGTACTACTATGGTATCAAGTGTGATGTCTCCTCTTATATTTCTGATTTTTTTGAGTCTTTTTCCCCTTAGTTAGCCTAACTAAAAGTTTAGTAATTTTTTTCTCTTCAAAACATCAGCTCTCAGTTTCACTGGTCTTTTCAATTGTTTTCCTGGTCTCCATTTATTTCTGCTCTGATCTGTGTTATTTCCTTTCTTCTGCAATCTTAGGCTTAAGTTGCCCTTCTTTTTCTAGTTCCTAGAGGTATAAAGTTAGATTGTTTATTTGAGCTCTTTCTTTTTCTTAATAGGTCTTCCCTGGTGACTGCATCGGTAAAGAGTCAGCCTGCAATGTGGGAGACTAGGGTTTAGTGCCTGGGTTGGGAAGATCCCCTCAAGAAGGAAATGGCAGTCCACCCCAGTATTCTTTCCTGGACAATTCCATGAACAGAAGAGCCTGGTGGGTTACAGTCCACAGAAAGAGTTGGACACAACTGAGTCACTAATGCTTTCACACTATATACTTCCCTCTTAGAACTGCTTTTGGTGCATCCCATGCGTTTTGGTATGCTGTGTTTCCACTTTTGCTTCTTTCAAGGTATTTTTAGTTCTCTTTTAATTTCTTCTTTGGCTAAAAGGTCGTTCAGGAGCATGAATTTTCCAGTTTTCCTCCTCTTATTCATTTTGAGTTTTGTACCATTCTGGTCAGAAAAGATACTATGTATGATTTCAACCTTCTTAAATTTGCTGACCTGCTTTGTGACTTGTATGATCTATCCTACAGAATGTTCCATATGCAGTTGAGAAGAATGTGTATTCTGTTGTTGGGTGGAATGTTTTATGTATGTCTGTTTGGCTCATTTGGTCTAAAATATAGTTCAGTTCCAACATTTCCTTATTGATTTACTGTCTGGGTGAGCTATCCATTGTTGAAAGTAGAGTTCTGGAGTCCTCTACTAATATTTGTATTGTTATCTATTTTTCCTTTTGGATCTGTTAGTATTTGCTTAAAATATTTAGGTGCTCCAATTTTGGGTGCATATATATTTATGATTATTTTATCTTCTTGATGAATTGACCCCTGTTTCATTATATAATGCCTTTTTGTCTGCTCTTACCATTTTTGGCTTAAAGTCCATTCTCTTTTCCCATTTCAGTTTTCATTTGTATAGAGTATCTTTTCCCATCCTTTTCACTTACAGCCTACCTGTATCAGCAGAGCTGAAATAAGCCTCTTGTAGGCAATATATAGTTGAGTCTTGTTCCTTTATTCAACTTGCAACTATATGTCTTATGATTGGAGAATATAATGCATTTATAGTTAGAGTAATTATTGATAGGTAAAGATTTACGATGCCATCTTAGTCAGTTCCTAGTAGTTCTGTACTTCTTCTCCTTTAACCTTCTCTTGTGGCCTGCTTTTGTGAACTGAAAATTTTCTATAAAAGTATGCTTTGACGTCTTTGTATTTTTTGTGAATTTACTGTAGGTTTTTGCTTTGTGGTTATCATGAGGCCTACATAAAACATAGATATGAGAATCTATTTTATGCTTGATAACAACTTATCTTCGATCACATAAAAACTTTATGCTTTTACTCTCCTCCATTTTCTTTCTGATGTCACAAAACACTTCATGTCTTTTTATATTGTGTATTCATCAACAAATTAGTTTAGCCATAGTTATTTTTCAACACTCTTGTCCTTTTAACATTTATACTAGAGTTAAGTGGTTAACTGAGAACTTCCCAGGTGGCTCAGTGGTAAGTGATTAATGAGGACAGCCTGCCTGCCAACACAGGAGATGCAGGTTTGATCCCTGGGTCAGGAAGATCCCCTGGAGAAGGAAATGGCAACCCACTCCAGTATTCTTGCCTGGAAAATCCCATGGACAAAGGAGCCTGGAGAGCTGCAGTCCACAGGGTCACAAAGAGTCAGACACAACTTAGTGACTAAACAATAACAATAAATGTTAACACATCACCATGTTACATTATTATTCTTAACCCTAACCCCTCCCAGCTAGTGACTGTTCTAATGTTTAGATCAGAACATCTCTACAATGATAGTTCTATCAAAGGGGCAGTGAGGGGTGTTCCTTGGTAACTAATGAGCCAACCTGACATCAGTTTTCTTTATAATTAGTAACCTCCCTCTCTCTCTGGTTGTGACTGCCGTGTCCTGCCAGCTATCTGCTGCACACAGTGGAATGTCACTCATAGTACCTTGCTTCAGACATGGAAGATCCCTCTTTAATCCCATTAAACTACTGATGTCTATATTGCTGCCTCTGGGCTCTTTCTTTAGTCTTGAGGCAGGGCAAATACAGGCTTGCAGACCTACAGGGTACAGCTCAACAGACACTGGGAGCATGCACAGGGAGCTGGCCACAAGGTCAGAGCATTTGTGAATGAGGCATGTGGAACAATGGGAGTGCCCATTGGCCAACAGGGAGGAGGCACAGGAGAGGTATTGTGGGTGATGTCTGTAATGCAATTAGTAAGAGCTTCATCTCTTTGAAACCCTCTGGAGTCCTATCTACTGCTTTCCTAACCTCTTCCTTCTGCTCATTCACAGAGCTCATGATTTAGTACCCTGGTTGAGGCAGAAGAGAAATGGGGTTCATCTACAGTTGGAGCCTTTTAATTAGAGTTTATTTACATTTAATGTAATTACCAATAAGGAAGGACTTCTGCCACTTTTCTATTTGTTTTCTACATGTCTTACACCATTTTTATTCCATAATGCCTCCAATAATGCCTTCTTTTGTGTTAGATATCTCCTACTATAACCATTTTGATTTTCTTCTGATTTCTTTAACCATATGTGTTATTTTCTTAATGGTTGTCCCAGGGATTACAATTAATATCTTATTTGAAAACGATATTTCAAATTAATGCCAACTCAATTTCAGTAGCATATATACGCTATTTTCCAATATAACTCTACTCCCCAATATTGTTATTATCACATGAAGGTCACAAAAATCATGAGTGTGAAAATATTGTGGAAACTATCAACATAATATAGAGATATTATTATTGCAGTATTTGGTCAGGTTAAGAGGCTTCAATGCTGGCTGAGAACAGTCAGCAGTCAACTTGATAATGTTCCTAAGATTTAAGAGCTCAAATAATACCTTTGCTAAAAAACAGGAGAAGTAATTACACCTCCCACCTTTGTGCACATCCATTTCTATATTCCCAAGCCCAAACAAGTACCTGAAACACAGTGGATATATTTAATAAATTTTTTTTTTCTTTTTTTGTTTAATACTTTATTCTACATTACAATACTGTATTTGTTTTGCCATACATTGACATGAATCAGCCACAGGTGTACACGATCTCCCAATGCCAAAGCCCCCTCCCACCTCCCACCCCATACAATCTCCCTGGATCATCCCGTGCATCAGCCCCAAGCATCCTGTATCCTGCATTGAACATAGACTGGCGCTCCGTTTCTTACATGATAGTATACATGTTTCAATGGCATTCTCCCAAATCATCCCACCCTCTCCCTCTCCCTCAGAGTCCAAAAGTCCGTTCTATACCTCTGTGTCTCTTTTGTTGTCTCACATAGAGGGCCATCATTACTATCTTTCTAAATTCCATATATATGTGTGTCAGTATACTGTATTGGTGTTTTTCTTTCTGGCTTACTTCACTCTGTATAATCGGCTCCAGTTTCATCCATCTCATTAGAACTGAGTCAAATTTATTCTTTTTAAGGGCTGAGTAATACTCCATTGTGTATATGTACCGCAGCTTTCTTATCCATTCATCTGCTGATGGACATCTAGGTTGTTTCCATTCCTGGCTATTATAAACAGTGCTGCAATGAACATTGGGGTACATGTGTCTCTTTCAATTCTGGTTTCCTCGTGTGAAAGGACATTTTAATCCTTCCAAGCAAATTTATCTTTATGCATTAGTAGAGTAGGCAGCAACCTTCAGGACTTGAGAAGTGTCCTTTTAATTCACAAACTATCCTGATCTACAGTTGACCCTTGAACAACTCAAATTTGACCTGCATGGGTCTGCATATACTGAGATATTTTTCAGTAGTAAATACTACAGTCCTCTAGGTCTGTGGTTGGTTGAATTCACACATTGAGAGGAACCTACTATGAATTATACATGGATTAAGCCCCTCTTCTTCTCATTTTTCATGGGTTAACTGTACTTTGCAGATGGCTGAAATTTCATCATCACCTGTTGCTCCTTTGTCATATACAGGTCCTACTGGGAAAGGTAACACATTGTGCCCCACAGACATTTACTCTAAACAATTTGAAGGAATTTATCTGATATTTTAATTTTAGTTCTTGCAAGTAAAGTTTAGAAACAAAGCAGGAAAAGGAACGTTGAACAAGAGGGATAATAAGCAGAAACAAGGTATTCTTTATGTCATTCAGTTCTACTAAGATCAATTGAAGAACTGTTATATGAAATACATAATATTATATGCCTAGTTTTAGGAGTTTAAGTTATAATCTCTCTGTACAGTGATTCAGGCTGTTTGTTGACTTTGAATGCTAATTAATCTAGTAGAGAGACTTACAGTCCCAGATAAGGTAGGCATATATGCTGAATAGGGATGCAAGGGAGAATTAATTAACTCTCAGGCTACCTTACTCTTTTTTTTTTTATTAAATTTATTTATTTTTTTAATTACAATACTGTATTTGTTTTGCCATACATTCACACGAATCAGCCATAGGTGAACACAATCTCCCAATGCAGAATCCCCCTCCCACCTCCCACCCCCCATCCTCTACTTGAATCATCCTGTGCATCAGCCCCATGCCTCCTGCATCCTACATTAAACATAGATTAGCGTTTCGTTTTTTATAGGAAAATATACATGTTTCATTGCCATTCTCCCATACCATCCCACCCTTTCCCTCTCCCTCAGAGTCCAAAAGTCCACTCTATACCTCTGTGTCTCTTGTTGTCTCACATGTAGGGTCATCATTACTGTCTTCTAAATTCCATATATATGTGTCAGTATACTGTATTGGTGTTTTTCTTTCTGGCTTACTTCACTCTGTATAATCGGTTCCAATTCCATCCATCTCATTAGAACTGAGTCAAATTTATTCTTTTTAAGGGCTGAGTAGAAATAACTATGACCTCCTTAAGGAAAGGAGAGAAAACCTCAATATTTATTAGGAATCTATTATCTCTCAGGTATTTGTGTGTTTTAAATATATTATTTCTCATTTAAACCATACAGAAACCCTGTAAATCAGCATCCCCAATTTTATAGACAAAGAACTGAAAGAAGTGATTTTTTTTCCAGGTCACACATGAATCTCCAAAATTCTAAGGCATGTGCTCTTTCTACCACAGCATACTGATCTTACAGTCTGCTCTATTCTGCCACAGAACAAATCCAGCACATCTAGGGAAGTTCTTTTTTCCAAACATAAGTCATAAACAAGAGAAAGCAGCATTGTCTGAAAGGGTTACTAGCTTAAAATTTCCACTGCCAAGGGACCAGATGGTTTCTGGGATGTCTCGTTAAGCTAAAAATACCCACAACCACAATGAGTCTGACTTACAAACAAAGAAAAGGAGGAGCAGCCAGTGTCAACATGCAGCTGGAAAGCTAGAAGATTTAATGCTTATGAAACACTGCTTAAAGGGTTTTCGAATGGTAATACATGATATAAAACATGAGATAGCTCATGTTATTAATTGCTTACTCATCACTCTCTCTCACATACCCATACCACATTAGTTTCTTTTCCCCTCCCCCCACATTATTTTCTTAATCAAACTCTCAGGCCTGGCAGAGCTGAGTCCCACCAAGAAGCTGAAGGCAAGAGAGGATCCTCCTCTGGGCCCCTAACCTGGACATGTGAGACCCCTCACTCCAACACATACATACTTGAGTAAAAGCAGAAGCAGCTTCCTAGGGCCCAACTGTAGCTGCCATGCACCCAGAAATGGGTAAGATTTTGTTACAACCCTTCCCTTGAATATTTATTATTGGGTTATCTGCCTTGTGTACACTAGCATTCTTTTTTTTAAGTGTACAATTTAATGGTTTGAGTTATTTAACCAGTACCACAATTTTAGAACATTTCCATCACCTCATAAAGAAACCTCATACCCTTTAGCTATCACTCCTAAAACCCCGGGTTTCTCCTCTAGCACTAAGCAACCACTGATCCACTTTCTGTCTATATATATTTGCCTACTATGGACATACACTAGTATTTGTTTGCTGATGGATGGAAACATTGTTTCCACAGCTATATTTCAAAAGTAATGCAAAAGGATTTGAATTCACTCAAACAACAGGATAACTGGGCAGCTTCTTACCCAGCTCTATACAACTTTGTGGTTTTTAAAACAAAGTGAAAGTGAAGTCACTCAGTCGTGCCCAACTCTGCGACCCCATGGATAGTAGCCTGCACCAAGCTCCTCCGTCCATGGGATTTTCAAGGAAAGAGTACGGGAGTGGATTGCCATTTCCTTCTCCAGGGAATCTTCCCAACCCAGGGATCGAACCCAGGTCTCTCACATTGTAGACAGATGCTTTACCATCTGAGCCACCAGGAAGTCCTTTTTAGAACAAGACAATGTATAAATTATTTAAACAAACAGAAAGAAGGAAGCTCTCTGTTACAAAGGTAGATCATTTCAAGACAAAGATCTAATGTGCAGAGTCTTTTGTCATAGGACTCTGACGATGGTTTGCTAGAAAGAGCACAGGTTTGTGGAGTCAAGAGAGACCTGAGTTCTAATTTCATCTCTGTCACTTTATTGAGGTGAGAAGTTCCAGGGTGAATTGCTTAATCTCTCTGAATTGCATTTACCTTAGCTGAAAAATAAGAATGTTAGAAATCTTACAGGATTAATGTAGAAGCTAAAGGAAATGAGTTATGTAAAGTACTGAATATGGTAGGAAGACCTGGGAGAAAGCTAGTTCCCTGATGCTACTTGTCAGCATCCTGCCATATCCCTCTGAAAACCACCAGTATATTCCTATTGTAGTATGACAGAGAGATTCAGTTCAGTTCAGTCTTTGCTACCCCTTGAACTGCAGCATGCTACACTTCCCTGTCCATCACCAACTCCCAGCACTTACTCAAACTCATGTCTATTGAGTTGGTGATGCCATCCAATCATCTCATCCTCTGTCTCCCGCCTTCAGTCTTTCCCACCATCAGGGCCTTTTTCAAGGAGTCAATTCTTTGCATCAGGTTGCCAAAGTATTGGAGTTTCAGCTTCAGCATCAGTCCTTCCAATGAATATTCAGGACTTATTTCCTTTAGGATGGACTGGCTGGATCTTCTTGAAGTCCAAGAGACTCTCAAGAGTCTTCTCCAGCACCACAGCTCAAAAGCATCAATTCTTTGGCATTCAATTTTCTTTATAGTCCAACTCTTACATCCATATATGACTACTGGAAAAATGATAGCTTTGACTAGATGGACCTTCGTTGGCAAAGTAATGTCTCTGCTTTTTCATATGCTGTCTAGGTTGATCATAGATCTTCTTCCAAGGAGTAAGCGTCTTTTAATTTCATGGCTGCAGTCATCATCTGCAGTGATTTTGAAGCCCCAAAAAATAAAGTCTGTCACTATTTTCACTGTTTCCCCATCTATTTGCCATGAAATGATGGAACTGGATGCCTTGATCTTAGTTTTCTGAATGTTCAGCTTTAAGCCAGCTTTTTCACTCTCCTCCTTCACTTTCATCAAGAGGCTCTTTAGTTCTTTGCTTTCTGCCATAAGTGTGGTATCATCTGCATATCTGAGGTTATTGATACTTCTTCTGGACAGAGATTACTGACACCTCTAAAACCTACTACTTAAGTTCCACATCACTTCTTAGGCTATCTTTCTTTTCCAACGGTAGCTGCCATGCCTACATGAAATCCATACTTTTAGCAAGATCTGCCCTCTTAACCAGTTCATCCACTTGATTTCTGCTCTTTTATCCCTCCCCCCACACACACACACGCACACACACACGCACACATACACACATGATCTGCCCTAGATCATCATTAAGCCTTGTGGTTTCTTTTAAATCACTACCTCAGTTTTCTCTCATAGTCTCCTTTCCCTGACAGTTATATTTTGGACTATTCCCCACATATAACTTGCTAAATCCTATCCTGAGATTTTTACAGAACCCACCAACTGCCCTTACCCCTTCCATTTCATGCCCTGGCCACATTTCCTCCACCCTTTAAAACCCTGCTTTAAGCCTCTTCTAGATACTTCAATCTTAGAGGTGAAAAGAATCAAATCATTCAGTGAAATCCCCTGCCCAGCAAGCAAAAAGTAGGGCCTAACAACCTGTATTTTACATAAATGATATAGAATGAGGTCAACTGATTTTACTCAAGCTCACACTACTGTTTCCCTAAAACCTCCCAAGACTGACTTCTCCATCCTCATACCTCTCTGGCTTGTCTCTTTTCATCAGCTCTAAAGTTAGTCCTCCAGTAACCCTCATTTATGGGTCTGGTATCTGTCAGCTCAAAGAGTTCATATTTTCATGTGTTTGTTTTAAAAATGAGGAACAAGTCAGGATAGTTTGATTCATCCCAACAGTAACTGGGCATGCAGTTATTATGACTGAGTCAGGAGTCAGTCTCTGTCTCTATCTCTTCTTACACACACACCTTACAGGAAGCACAGACACTATAAGGCTCTTTTGCTGAGCCCCACTCTGAACCACAAACTCAGGCTTAAAGTATAGGCACATCAGCAAACAAAATAATGTAGTTAATTTCTACTTAATTAAGGTTTAATTATAACTTGGTGCAATACAGACTTTTCTCTTAGAGAATCTATAAAAGGATCCCCATAAGCTACTGTTAATGCATTAAAGGGAGAAGCTAACTTTATAGTATAAAAGCTTTATCAGTGTGGTCACTAGATCTCCCCCGACCCAAATCCCATATTAATCTTATAAAATCTACTCTGAACAACCACCACCAGCCAATTTGTTTCCTCCACAACTCCCAGAGTCCTCTTTCCTAGAGACCCTGAAAGTCTGACAATTCTGACAAAAAGCCTCCTTTAACCCACCCACGGGCACAAAGACTTATATCATTAAGCATTTCACAAGTATTTACTGAGCCTTTCCTGTGTGCCAGGTACTGTACTAAGTATTGTGAATATAATGGCAAACAAGATTTTTGTCACTGCTTGCAAAGGATTTAAAGTCTAGTGGGAAAGTGACTTTAGAAGGGATTTTATAAAAATCAGGATCTAAAAGAAGGTCATGAGGGACAAAAGAGTACAGTGGAAAGAGAGGAGAAATCTAACTCATCGTCCTTCTATTCCAGCAGTCTAAGATTTGACAAGCCATGTTTTCTTGCTGGCCTTTAGTCTTTTTACTCTGAAACAAAGGAATTAGATAAGACAATATTTATGATCCTTTTCAGCTCTGGGTTCTAAAATAAAATACAAAATAGTGGCGGCAATACTCCCTGAAGGCTTAACATATGCCAGAAATCTCACTAGGCACCGTTTGCTTAACCTGCAGTTTTGTACAGCAGTACTGGCAATACTGCCTCGCTTTCCTTTCTTCATTTTTTAAACTGGAAGGAGGATAGACGGTTTGACTGTTTTTTTTTTACTGGTTATACCCTATTTCCCAAGTAGAAGTTTAAGTGATTTACAGTAAAAATATGTAAAAACTGAGCCTTAGTAAAGACCACATTAAGTAATAAATATGAGAAGAGTATACCAAATGTTATTTTTAAAAATTATATGCCATGTTGTAAGGCCATGATGACCGAACTGAAAACTCTGCCATAATCCTAAACTTCTTGACAGCCAAAGCACAGAGGAAAATGGAACTGGACATGTAGCTCTTAGAAAAGATACTGGCTGAACAGAGAAAAGTTTTTCCAGATTGAACTTTTAGTATAACTTGCGATCAGGCTTTATTTTTGATTCTTCAGGTGGTAAAGAGGGTATGAGGAATGAAGGGAAATAAATTTAAACGAACAACAAACCAGTTTTTCAGATATCTAAAATAAGACCTTAACTTTATAATTTATATCTTATGGTTCAAGTTATTAAATCTTTTCAATTCACATATATTTGATGATTAACTTAGAGATGACCTTGAGTTAACTATTACTCTACCTGCCTATTTGAAAGAAGCTTCATTTTCAAAGAGCTATAGGACTTTATTAATAGTGTAGCAAAACATTCTTTGTTTTGAACATTTCAAATGCAAATAGTCTGAACTGCTCTCGCAAGATTCAGCCAGAATCTACTTATGGACTTCTTCCAAAATAACCATCCTACCAGGCCTACTTCCTCTTACCTCCATGCTTCTGGGCTTAAGAAAGAAAAGTTTATAGAGCAGATAAGTAAAATAAATGCAGATTAATTTGATTTAAATACAGATGTTAAAAAAAAAACATTAAAACTTGTACAAATGAATTCTCGTTAGGAAACAAACTTGCAGAGAAAATCTATTCTTTAGCTGTTGCTTACCAGATAGAAAAAAATGTATTTAAAATATTCCCAAACTATTACCAATGCTAATTCCTTTTTACCTGTGCCAAAACATATAACATAAAAGTTACCATTTATTTTTTTATTTTTTTAATACTTTATTCTACGTTACAATACTGTATTTGTTTTGCCATACATTGACATGAATCAGCCACAGGTGTACACTATCTCCCAATGTCGAAGCCCCCTCCCACCTCCCAAAAGTTACCATTTTAACCATTTTAAGTTCAGAGGCACACTGTGATGCAGCCATCACCACGCTAATTCTTTTTTAATATATCCATAAACCTCATCTCAGTGTCAGCACTAACAACTCCACACTATTTTCCTAAATGTCATCTAAAATTGAAACAATATTTTCTTAACTAAGAAATAAAACATGTTGACTGAATAAGAGATGCAGTTCACAGTATTACCATAATAGATTTTCCAACCTAAAGTTTCCATGACATCAACAAATTATTTCCTAAAAAGATAACTGTACCAACCAAATCCAATTAATGTTTTTTTCAATTGTACTAGTAATTGAACTCAGCCCACAACCTTGTATATTTGGAGGAAAATGCTGAAATTCATAAATGTATAATATGACTGTAAACATCTCTTAACAATAAAATGTTAAGTGATTATTTTCCTATAAATTAAGCCCATTGTGACTCAATGTTACAAACTAGGAGAAAAGATGAGCCAAGGAGCAGGAAAAGAAGATGTACTACAGATATTCCAGAGCCACACATAATCAGAAGCACTCCCCTTGGTATACAGACTTAACATTTTGCCCTTCAGAGAATAATTTTCAAAGTTCCTTGCTAGGCATTTCTAAATAACTATATATTAACCTTCTAATCACTTTAAAAGAATGAATTACAAGGGCAGAGATCAGAATTGGTAATAAGTAGTTCACCTATATAATGTCTACTCCAATTAATTTGGAGAAGGAAATGGCAACCCATTCCAGTACTCTTGCCTGGAAAATCCCATGGACTGAGAAGCCTGGTAGGCTGCAGTCCATGGGGTCACAAAGAGTCGGACACGACTGAGCGACTTTCCCTTCCAATTAATTGGGGCAATTTGGCCTTGACATCGTATTTGGGTTTTAATAAAATTTCCTTTTTTTCCAAGTAATTTCAAATGAAGAGATATTGACTAATTGCAGATTGCCAAGAGCAACATTATTTTGTTTCAGGGGATATTCATTGTAACTTGGTTGGAATTAATGATATGATCTTTTTATCTTTTTCAGTAGATCTCTCTAAAAATCATTAAGATATATCTGCTATAAATGGGAAAAAGTTCTATATATACATTCTGCAGCTGACAATTCTTAGTCAAGCAATCTTGAATTTTTAACTTTACAGAGCATTTATATTTCAAGCACATATGCACAAAGCAAGAATTTCATCACCATCATAAATGGTAAAGTACACTGGCTTACACATTATATACTGGGTCCTTATCACATCAGTCAAACTTTAGTGGCTGTAATACAGTGGCCGTTCAACAAATTTCAAATGAATGAATAAATAGTTTAGGAAACAGCCTTCCTGGAAGGAGTTACCATCACCCAGAGAAAGGAAGGCATTTAAGTGGAGGAGAAGTTTAGTGAATTTTACTCACAGAAATACTCAACATTCTGTAATAATCTATATGGGAAAAGAATCTGAAAAAGAATGAATATATGTATAACTGAATCACCTTGCTGTATACTTGAAATGAACACAACATTAAATCAACTATACTCCAATAAAATTTTTTGAAAAAGAACAGGAAAATCAGAACATATACAAAAAGGATTCAGATATAAAAACATCAGGGATCACAACAGTATGAACTTTGTGACATTCTTAAACTTGGTAGATTTTTTTGGATCTATTTATTAGTGACTAACAATAAAGAGCATTCAGATAAAAAGGATCCAGGTGTATGTCCACAAGTAAACAAGAAAGGCCACTTCATAATGCTGTGTTAAGGAAGAGAAGAACCCTAGAAGTAAGAGTGAGCAACGCCAGCTAAACCAAAACAGACAACAAATGGAGTAAAGATTGTGTGTTTTCATATTAAAACAGAGTATGGCATGTAGTAGCTGTCCTCAAAATGTCCACTGAATAAATGAGTCCTTCCAGCCTGCCTCCCTTCTTTCATTTTTCCTTCTCTTCCTTTCCCTCCTCTCTCTCTCTCTCCATCCTTCCTTCCTTCCTTCCACTGAGGCCTTCATTATTCTTCCATCACCCAACATCCATCCAATTCTTCCTTCCTTTCCTCCCCAGGGCCTGCAAAGTGCGAAGTATCAAGAGTTCCTTGACAAGGGTCTTAAAAACGTTTCAGTTTGCCCTCTTGAAACCTATCAAGATATATTTTACTTCCAGGCACTGAAAAAAACAGTCAACTTGGGCCTCATGTTCCTACTAAGAGAAGAAAGTTCACAAAGAAAATCCATGGCTACTGCCTTCAGTATCAATGGATCCTGAATAAGGCTTTATTGTTTCCTCCCGGAATAGAAAGTTCAACTCTTCTGTTCCGCAGAGCAATTAGTACAATCCTATCCGGATGATACCAGAAAAGGATAATGTTTATTTTTCTTTAAAGATTCAGTTCAGTCCCTTAGTTCTTTCTAATCCATATTTGAAAACCAGTTTCCCCCTTCCCCAACTCCCACCTCCCCCAAAGTAACTGCAGTAAATCCTTTTGCTCCCCCACCCCACCCGCAACCCCGTCCCTTTTGCCTCATACCCCAGAATGAAAGAACCCTGACTGAGTTCATGATCAGTCTCTTACCCTGCCAGGAAAGCTAAGGAGTAGGAGCTGCTCTTGGACACAAATGCCGAGCGGTGTGTCTGTATCATCTTGCCTCGGGAAGGCTCTTCATTCTCTGAATCTGAGAGGCGTGCAGGACACTGGCAGGAGACAAGGGAGACAACACTGTCTATGCGGGTTCCCACGGACCCCCCACAGCTAGAGCCCAAGCCTCTCTAACGCATGCCCCTTCCCTCAGCCCCAGCGACGATGCCAGCTGCCTCCTGGGATCCCAATCTGGATAGCCCAATACAGCTCAAACTGAATATATCCAAAATCAAACTCGCTATTTCTCTTCTCTAAGTCCCACTATGAACCCAGTTAGCAGCCTCAATATCGTCCATGACTCCTTTCCTGTTTTCAATGTCATAATAACACTGCATAGAGCTCTTGAGTAGCCCAACACACCCAAATATTTTATTTCATTTGCTCTTTAACCAGTTCCACTAAGAAAGGCCTGTTATCTTTTACAGACGGCAAACTGAGGCTCAGAGTAGTTAATTTGCCTAGGATTTTAGAGTAAACAGGGAGCTAATGCTGGTACTTCGATCCAGAACATCTGTTTCCAAACTGCCTCCATGTTATTCCTACTCTGCTCCACTGTACTCCTCAGATGTCTCTCAGATCTAATACTCTACTCTGCCTCTCATACTCTACTTGCGTATACTCATCATCATTGCCTTTCCTTAGAGTCTCATCATCTCCTGCCTTGATTACTGCAATAATCTACTTACAGGTCTTGCTCTTTCCAGCCTTTCCTCCCTCTAATCCTCTCCATCCTATTAAGCACACAGATCCCATCACTCCCCTGCTTAACTGTTGGTGACTTTAGGATCAAGTCTAAATACCTCAGCATGATCCAATAACCTTCAAAACCTAGATCCAACTTTCTTTAAAGTTTTTCTCCCAGCAATTCCAACACAGGTAACTCCTTGAGCTCTACAGCAGTCAAACTATTCTCAGCTTTCCACTATGTACCATCATAGTCTTTCAAAACTTCTATTCTTTTGGACATGCTATTAGTCCCTTTCCCTAAGATTCTCCTACATTTTCTGCCTATAAAATATTCACTAGCCTTTCAGAGGCATCTTAAATGCTACTTTCTCTGGACAGGTTTTTCCATCAGCTTTTTCCATCTTGCTGACACTGTTTCATTTATCTTCACTTTATTTTCGAGTTTCTTTTTGAGTCTTTAAATTTATATTCAATGTTTCTTTTACATGTGCCTTTTACATACAACATATGAGAATTTGCTCATGATTTAATGAGTTTCTTCTTTATAGTGTGTACATGTGGGCTAAATCACTTAAGTCATGTCTGATTCTGTACAGCCCTATAGACTGTAGCCTGCCAGGCTCCTCTGTCCCTGGGATTCTCCAGGCAAGAATACTGGAGTGGGTTGCTATTTCCTTCTCCAGGAGATCTCTCCAACCCAGGGACTGAACCTGTGTCTCCTGTGCCTCCTGCATTGGCAGGCAGGGGGAGCAACTATCACACTGAACTGTAGCTTCTTATTTAGGAGTCTGACTTCTGTTTTAGACAACTGATTCGGACAGTAAATGATTACCTTTTCTCTAAAACTTCTGATACTATTATACAGTAGGTAAAAAAAAAAAAAAAGTCTAATCATCTAATGATTAACCAGTTTTCTAATGATTAAGTTAATATCAGAGTTATGGACAGAGGCATGCAAGGCATCTTACAGCTTAGAGTACATTGTATTCCTTAAATGTTTTGCTAGTCTCTAGGCTGATAGGCACATTCATACAATAGGCTAGGTTTCCAACAGCCTGCAAGAAAGAACTGAAGGATTATAATTCACAGAGAAGCTCTTCAGTTTTGTAGGGTATCTATCACTCCTTATAACCCTGTTGTACAAACTATTTACTGGAGAGATGTTAATAGCATTAACTCATTACCAAATATTGTGGGAAGCAAGAAAAACCTTTGACATCAATAGACTCAACGGGGGTAAATAATGGCAATTCTTCTTTATTTAGGCTTTTCTAAACAATCAATTCAGTACCGAATAAAAGAATATTCAAATTCCAGCTCTACTATTAGCTACCACTGTCACTAGAGTTTAGCTGCTTTACCTTTCTGAGTCTCAGTTTCTCAACTATAAAATTAAGAATTATCTCTCTACTATTAATATACCTATTGTGATAAACCATTAAAAACACAAGGTGCATTAGCTCAGAAGTAGTAAATGGTCAACAAAAGATAGATTTTGTTTATATCAACTTAAGTACTACTAATCTTTTAAGAAAACACTTTAGTGTTATAATACAAATATGCCAGGTTTCTTTTAATTGTTGAAAATAAATTTACATTATTATAAATAATGACATAAAGTACTCTATTTCTGCTCCCACAAAAACCTAAAACCATAAGATAGGAAAATATTTACCTCTCATCTTTAACACTACATAAAAATAAATCTATAGCACAGATCTCCTGGGATAGAATATGGCAAACCACTCCAGTATTCTTGCCTGGACAATTTCATGAACAGAGCAGCCTGGTGGGCTAGAGTCCATGGGGTCTCAAAGAGCTGGACATGACCGAGAGACTAAGCATGCACACAGGCAATGAGACACATGGATATCATCACAGTGGTGGTTTAAGACAGCAGAATATCAACAGGAGATTAATTAGGTAAATCCTACAGTAAAGAATAACTAGCAGACCAGTAAATAATGATGTAGGATTCTTTATTTACATGGCAAGACATCCACGATTTATAATTTATTAAAATAGATTATAAAACAGTATGTATACTAGGTTGCATTTTCTGAAAAGAAAAACAAAATATGTTATACACACACACTCTGTCTCTCAGAAATCTGGAAGGATATTCACCAAAATGTTTATAGCAGTTATCTCTAGGTTGTGGGATGACAAGCAATTTTCCACTTTCAGCTTTATAATCTTTGGTATGACTATAATTGTTACACCAAATTTTTTTCCAACAATTTGAACTATTATTGGTATTAACTGTCATAACAGATCATAATAAACACTGTGCCTATTTTATTTCCATTCTAAACAAATAACAGATAACTGCTTCCAGAATCAGCCCTTGCCTTCCTCTATTTGAATTCGACTTGATTAACATCTATCAAACTCTTGTGATGTGCAAGGTACCATGAGAGATTTTTAAAAATGGTTAAGACATATTTCCTATAATCAACAAACTTACAAATCAAATAGAGAAACACAAACACACAAATAACCATAACATAAGGAAGAATTAAATAAGTCATATAAAAGTTACAAACTGAGGAGAGGAAAGTTGAGGGGGGAAGAGGATGGATAATAGAAGTGGAGAAACAAGAAACTCCTACCAGTTCCAGGAAGGCAACAGCTTCTGAACTGGCCATATAGAGAGATTAATAGCGTTTCATCAGGTAAGGTTAATGGTGTATCAATGAGATGAAATGCAAGAGCAAGGATCCTCAGAAGAGAAAGCATAGGTTATATGTTTGGGAGAAAGCAAACAGTTCAGTTCCCTAGAGTTCTGGGATATAAGCAAAGATGGAAAGAGAAGCTAGACTAATACTAAAGACTTAAACATGAAGAGTTCTCATTTAGTTCCACAGGAAATGGGGAGCCACTGAGCTTTTGATTCAGGAGGATAAAACAATCAATCCAGCTCTAATCATAATACTCTCTATTAAAAATAATCCTTTAGCTGACCTTCCACTGAGACCACTTGAACTTCTCTTCAGTCCCAATGAATGTATCGTTGGCTAAACTAAATGAAATTACTTGTCCTACACCAAAATTTCTTAAGAAATATTTGATTGTAAAAGTCTCAAAAATATGAAATATAAATGCAGACAGAAAAAAGGTAAAATCACAAAATCTAAAACTTGAAGTGTTCATAGACCCAATTTTATTCAATGTATAGGCAATTTTGCAAAACTGGCCACGACCAATCAGAATTGGTATTAATACCTCCTGATTCCTTTTAAGATTAAATTTTAGGTTGAAGTAATTCATTTCTATTTCAAAGATTGAAGTGGCAAAAGAAAAAATAATTAGAGCAAATTTCCATCTTTGTTATGAGTGGATATTCGAGATATTTCCTCGAGGAAACCTGGGTCTGGCAAGGTCAACAACAGGTTCTTTCTATCAAAGGGCCATAGTAAAGAGTAAAGCTCTCTGCCACAATTGGTTTGTTCTGAAACGAAATCTCTTTCTGGGCAGTTTTTGATGAGAACAATAATGGATAGTCCTGTTGGGGTGAAGAGGCAGAGTTTGCAGTTTTTAGAGACCACAGAAAACTATTAGTTCGGGGCTATTAGTCAGAAGAACTACTATATGCACAAAACTATCACGTATTTTATTCTTGCCTTCCTAGATGAACTACATTCTCTCCAAAAGCAGTCTTTTTCCTTTTGTAGTTCCTGATGAACAGAGTTTCAAGAGTACATAAGCATTTCATATTTTTAAACTGAATCTCTTCAGAAGGTTAGAATGCAAATGGTTGTTTTTAATAATCAAATAATAACAATTATTATAACTGGGATCAAAAAGCCCCACATACACGTTGACAGTCAGCAAATACTATCAATTCAAGAAAGCTTATGTAATCTCAGTTTCTAAAGTTCAGGAAAAAAGCCTTTGCAAAGAGTAAACCAAAAGCACTGAGAAATTATGTAACATGGCCAAAGTTGTACAATCTGTTATAATGCTCGGACCTGTTTAACAGGCAGACTTTTTCGTCTAGAGATTTTTTTCCCTCTATTCTGTTATGCTGTTTTTATATATACTAAAACTTTATTAATCCATGTAATTAAAAATATAAACTGAAATATGAACAAAACAGAATCATAAAACATTTTAACAGGTATGACTCTAAAGGTATGCTAAGTACATACAGCAAGTAATAGAAGATGTCCAATCCAGTATAAAGCTAAAGGAAAAGAAAACCAATTGTAATCATACATTTGAGTCATAATCAGTGGATCCTCCAAAGGGCTTTCTTGTATTATTTAAATATACCATTTACAACCTTTTTCAGTAATTTGCTTGGTAAATAAGTAATGAAAAGAATTCAGGCAAGATTTGGCCCAATTAGAAGTCTGATTAAGTTAAGTTTAAACAAATTATCTCATCTAATATTGAGGACTGACCCTGTAAGCCTGGTGGACTACAGTTCATGGGGTCGAAAAGAGTCAGACATAACTGAGCACACACACAGACACTCACACACTCAGACACAGACACACACACACACACACACCTCGTAACTAGAGAACTATGCTGTTTGGGTTATTATAAAGAGTAAAGGGAAATAAAATACAACCTTTAAGGAAAGTTCATCCTCCTAGTTGAGGATATAACACATACAGAACTCCATCAAATAACAATACCTAAGTCAAAATGACAATATATGTATAAAGCTTACCCAAAGTAGCATATACCACACTAGGTTTTTCTTCTCACTCACCATTTTTCCCCACTGCTCTCCCTTAATCTTTTCACACAAGTCTGATTGTCCTGTTCACAAATCATTTTCTCCAGCTCTCCATCTGGATGCTAAGGTCTACAACACTCCTAAGTTGTACAGTCAATGACTGTTACTGATCATCAAGACAGGTTTTTCAGATCCATGTAACCTGGGCTAATGGCTGATTTTGAGACAAGTGTCCATCAAAAAAGTGATCTACTTACATGCTCTAGATTTGTCTTCAGTACTAATGGCTCATCTCTTTTTTTCTGTTCATCTATTTTCCTTTTTCCGATTTCTGCGTCCTCTGGTAACAACTTGTGGATTTGATCTTCAGAGGTTTTCTCCTCTTGTAACTTTTCTTCTCGCAGCTAAAAATACAAATCACATCGAGACAGTAGTTTTAGGCAAAAAGACTTAAAAATATCATTTATTCAGTAGTCTATTAGAACAAACAGGAAAGTTCTGAGACTATTTTCTTATTGGCTATAAAGCCCTCTTATTTTTAAGTAAGTCAACTTCTACTTGACTCTTGCCAAACATCCACTTCATGGCTTAAGATTTAACTGCTCTGCATTCTTGAGCAACATGAAATCACAAAAGCTAAGATAACACACATAATCAAGAACTAAGGTTTATTCACTGAGCCAAAAACTCTCTTTATTTCCATAATCCAGATATAACTGCACCAGGCCAGGAGAATAGCAAAGATATATGCCACAGAGGGTCAGGGAAGTTGGACTAAGCAAGAGAGGGCTTTGGGCCTAATGGCAACAGAAAAAATGGCTTATAACAGTCCCAATGTCCTACAATTTATGCTGTTGTCTTGTTACCTACAGGATAGGTCAAGTACACGGTCTTCAAAGAAAGTTAAGGCAGACTAATATGCTCCTCATTTGAGGGAGGTAGCCTGGCATTATGAAAATAAGATGGCTTTTGGAATTAAGTAGTATCTTGCTATATACTTACGGTATATCAAAAGTTCCTTTCCTAACCTCCCTTTATTCTCTTTTCATTGCCTGGGACTTTAATAAAATTTAAATGGCATAATGTATATGAAAGCAATTTTAGGCTACTAATATTTTTAATCATACTTATAAAAATAAAACTAGAGAACAAATTTCTTCATTGGCTGTCAACTCAGAGTTATAAAACAACAATAACAATAATATTCAGTTTTTTAAATTAATATTTCTTTTTTATTTTTAAGTTATTAAAGTATAACTCATTTACAGAAGACTTGGAAAACACAGAACAAAGTTACATATAGTCCCACTATACATTACTATTATTTTTAAGTAGGCAAATTAAAATTTTTAGTTGGAATTTCAATATCAAACTGAAAAATTAATAGAATGAATAGACAGAAAAGTAAAAGAATACAGCAGACTCGAGGGCTTCCCAGGTGGCACAAGTGGTAAAGAACCTGCCTGCCAATGCAGGCTCTCTTGGTCATGGCAACCCACTCCAGTATTCTTACCTAGAGAATCCCATGGAGAGGAGCCTGGCAGGCTACAGTCCGTAGGGTCACAAAGAGTCAGACATGACTGAAGTGACTTAGCACACACGCGCGCACACACATGAACCAACTGGTACCATGAACCAATTCCAGATAAATTAAGATTTAAACAATTTTCATACAACAGAAGGATACAAATTCTATTCGAGTTCCTATAGACTATAACCTAGAAGACACTGGAACATTTCCAGGGACATAAAACAAGGTGCAAAAATTTCATGGTCTGAAGGCATTAAAATCATACAGAGCCTGTTCTATCACTGTGGAATTATGTTAGAAATCAATATCATGAGATATTTGAAAATAACCCACATATTTTTAAGTGCAATATGACATCTACCAAGAGAGTTCATTGACTTAGTCATTTAAAGCCTCAATAAAGTTAGACTGAAAAAAATACAGACGGCGATTGCAGAGAAGAAAGCACTTAAATGAGAAATTAATATACAAGACACTTTAAAAACCCCATGGATCTGGAAATTAAATGTCCATTTTAAAATAATGGGTGTATCTAAGATGCCGTAACAAGGAAAATAAGAAAATTTTTGTAACAGAATGAAAACGAAAAGAGAATTTATCAGAATTTGTTGCATGTAGCTGAAACTGCTCAGTGTAACTTAAATACAATGTGGAATCTTGAAAAAGGTATGAAAACAAATAATGGACACTGGCATAAGATTTTATGAAATTTGAACAAAATCTGTACTTTAGTTAATAATACCATATCACATGTTAATTTATTTTGATAAAGATGTAGTCTTATATTTCCAATTTCCATAGGTATGATTCCAATAAGCCTGAACTAGTCTTAACACGCTGAGTCTAATTAAAGAGGTTATGAATATGCAAAGAACACAAAATACAATGTTATATAAGGAGGAGATTGAAATGAAATAATGTACTCCCAACTTCTCAAGTCAAACAAGAACACAAGAGGATGAAAGCTGATCCATAGCTAGAGAGAAAGCAAACCTGAATTCTATGCTAACTGCCTACATGAAAGATCAAAGCCTTTTAACAATCTTAGATGAGAAATTCTTATTCAACAATATGACCACAGGCTTCACTAACGGGCATTTCACTTGAAGAGAATAGAAAGGCAGAGTGGCAAAAGAAAACAAGTTTCAGCATCACCTTATCACTTACTGAACTGTGTGTGTCAGATGTGGCGCTCAAAAAACAACTAAGGTTTGTGACTTAGGTTCAGTTCAATTTAGTTGCTCAGTCGTATACGACTCTTTGTGACCCCATGGACTGCAGGACACCAGGGTTCCCTGTCTATCACCAACTCCCAGAGCTTGCTCAAACTCATGTCCATCGTGTTGGTAATGCCATCCAACCATCTCATCCTGTCGTTCCCCTTCTCTTCCTGCCTCAATCTTTCCCAGCATCAAGGTCATTTCCAATGAGTCGATTCTTCGCATCTGGTCACCAAAGTATTGCAGCTTTAGCTTCAGCATCAGTCCTTACAATGAATATTAGGATTGATTTTCTTTAAGATGGATGGCTTGGATCTCCTTGCTGTTCAAGGGACTCTCAAGAGTCTTCTCCAATCAGTTAAGTTCAGTCGCTCATTTGTGTCCGACTCTTTGCAACCCCATAAGCTGCAGCACGCCAGGCCTCCCTGTCCAACACCACCTCCTAGAGCCTACCCAAACTCATGTCCATTGAATCGGTGATGCCATCCAACCATCTCATCCTATGTCATCCTGTTCTCCTCATGCCCTCAATCTTTCCCAGCATCACGGTCTTTCAAATGAGTCAGCTCTTCGCATCAGGTGGTCAAAGTACTGGAGTTTCAGCTTTAACATTCAGTTAACACCAGGACTTCCAATGAACACCCAGGACTGATTTCCTTGAGGATGGACTGGCTGGATCTCTTTGCAGTCCAAGGGACTCTCAAGAGTCTTTTCCAACACCACACATCAAAAGCAGCAATTCTTCGGCGCTCAGCTTTCTTTATACTCCAACTCTCACATCCATACATGACTACTGGAAAAACCATAGCTTTGACTATATGTACCTTTGTTGGCAAAGTAATGTCTCTGCTTTTTAATATGCTATCTAGGTTGGTCATAACTTTCCTTCCAAGGAGTAAGCGTCTTTTAATTTCATGGCTGCAATCACCATCTACAGTGACTTTGGAGCCCAGAAAAATAAAGTCTCTCACTGTTTCCACATCTATTTGCCATGAAGTGATAGGACCAGATGCCATGATCTTAGTTTTCTGAATGTTGAATTTTAAGCCAACTTTTTCACTCTCCTCTTTCACTTTCATCAAGAGGCTCTTTAGTTCTTCTTCGCCTTCTGCCATAAATAAGGGTGGTATCATCTTCATATCTAAGGTTATTGATATTTCTCCCGGCAATCTTGATTCCAGCTTGTGCTTCCTCCAGCCCAGTGTTTCTCATGATGTACTCTGCATATAAGTTAAATAACCAGGGTGACAATATACAGCCTTGACATACTCCTTTTTCCTATTTGGAACCACTCTGTTGTTCCATGTCCAGTTCTAACTGTTGCTTCCTGACCTGCATACAGGTTTCTCAAGAAGCAGGTCAGGTGGTCTGGTATTCTCATCTCTTTCAGAATTTTCCACAGTTTATCGTGATCCACACAGTCAGAGGCTTTGGCATAGTCAATAAAGCAGAAACAGATGTTTTTCTGGAACTCTCTTCCAATACCACGGTTCAAAAGCATCAATTCTTTGGCACTCAGCTTTCTTTATGGTCCAACTCTCACATCCATACATGACTACTGGAAAAACCATAGCTTTGAATAGACGGACCTTTGTTGGCAAAGTAATGTCTCTGCTTTTTAATAGGCTGTCTAGCTTGTTGACAGCTTTTCTTCCAAGGAGCAAGTATCTTTTAATTTCATGGCTGCAGTCACCATCTGCTGTGATTTTGGAGCCCAAAAATAAAGTCTCTCACTATTTCCATTGTTTCCCCATCTTTTTGCCATGAAGTGATCGGACCGGATGCCATGATCTTAGTTTTGCCAAATTCAGGCTTAAATTGAAGAAAGCAGGGAAATATTGAGTTTTAAGCCAACTTTTTCACTCTCCTCTTTCACTTTCATCAAGAGGCTCTGTAGTTCTTCACTTTCTGCCATAAGGGTGGTATCATCTGCGTACCTGAGGTTACTGATATTTCTCCTGGCAATCTTGATTCCAGCTTGAGGTTCATCCAGCCCAGCATTTCGCATGAAGTACTCTGCATATAAGCTAAATAAGCAGAGTGACAATATACAGCCTTGTCGTACTCCTTTCCTGATTTGGAACCAGTTGGCTGTTTCATGTCCAGTTCTAACGGTTGCTTCTTGACCTGCATACAGATTTCTCAGGAGGCAGGTCAGGTGGTCTGGTATGCCCATCTCTTGAAGAATTTTCCAGTTTCTTGTGATCTACACAGTCAAAAGCTTTAGAGTAGTCAGTAAAGCAGAAGTAGATATTTTTCTGGAACTCTCTTGCTTTTACAATAATCCAACAGATGGTGGCAATTTGATCTCTGGTTCCGCTGCCTTTTCTAAAAGCAGCTGAAAATGCAGAAGTTAACGGTTCATGTACTATTGAAGCCTGGCTTGGTAAATTCTGAGCATTACTTTACTATCGTGTGAGATGAGTGCAATTGTGTGGTAGTTTGAGCATTCTTTGGCATTGCCTTTCTTTGGGATTGGTGAAAACTGACCTTTTCCAGTCCTAAGGCCACTGCTATTTTCCAAATTTGCTGGCATACTGAGTGCAACACTTTCACAGCATCATCTTTTAGGATTTGAAATAGCTCAACTGGAATTCCATCACTGCCACTAGCTTTGTTCATAGTGATGCTTCCTATGGCCCACTTGACTTCCCATTCCAGGATGTCTGGCTCTAGGTGAGTGATCATATCATTGTGGTTATCTGGGTCATGAAGATCTTTTTGTACAGTTCTTCTGTGTATTCTTGCCACCTCTTTTTTTTTGTTTTGTTGCCATAAAGTTTTTTTTTTTTTTTTTAATTTTACTTTACAATACTGTATTGGTTTTGCCATACATTGACATGAATCCGCCATGGGTGTACATGAGTTCCCAATCCTGAACCCCACTCCCATCTCCCTCCCCATATCATCTCTCTGGGTCATCCCTGTGCACCAGCCCCAAGCATCCTGTATCCTGTATTGAACCTAGACTGGCGATTCGTTTCTTACATGATAGTATACATGTTTCAATGCCATTCTCCCAAATCATCCCACCTTCTCCCTTTCCCAGAGTCCAAAAGTCTGTTCTATACATCTGTGTCTCTTTTGCTGTCTCACATACAGGGTTATCATTAACATCTTTCTAAATTCCATATATATGTGTTAGTATACTATATTGGTGTTTTTCCTTCTGGCTTACTTCACTCTATATAATCGGCTCCAGTTTCATCCACCTCATTAGAGATGATTCAAATGTATTATTTTTAATGGTTGAGTAATACTCCATTGTCTATATGTACCACAGCTTTCTTATCCATTTGTCTGCTGATGGACATCTAGGTTGCTTCCATGTCCTGGCTTTTATAAACAGTGCTGCAATGAACATTGGGGTACACATGTCTCTTTTAATTCTGGTTTCCCCAGTGTGTATGCCCAGCAGTGGGATTGCTGGGTCATAATGCAGTTCTATTTCCAGTTTTTAAGGAATCTCCACACTGTTCTCCATTGTGGCTGTACTAGTTTGCATTCCCACCAACAGTGTAAGAGAGTTCCCTTTTCTCCACACCCTCTACAGCATTTATTGCTTGTAGACTTTTGGATCGCAGCCATTCTGACTGGTGTGAAATGATACCTCATTGTGGTCTTGATTTGCCTTTCTCTGATAATGAGTGATGTTGAGCGTCTTTTCATGTGTTTGTTATCCATTTGTATGTTTTCTGTTAGGTCCATACCATCTCTGTCCTTTATTGTGCTCATCTTTGCATGAAATGTTCCTTTGGTATCTCAAATTTTCTTGAAGAGCTCTCTAGTCTTTCCCATTATTTTTTTTTTTTTTTAAATTTCCCATTCTTTATTATTTTCCTTTATTTCTTTGCATTGATCACTAAGGAAGGCTTTCTTATCTCTCCTTGCTATTGTTTGGAACTCCGCATTCAAATGGATTTACCTTTCCTTTTCTCCTTTGTCTTTTACTCCTCCTTTCTCAGTTATTTGTAAGGCCTCCTCAGACAACCATTTTGCCTTTTTGCATTTCTTTTTCTTGGGGATGGTCTTGATCACTGCCTCCTGTACAATGTCACGAACCTCCATCCACAGTTCTTCAGGCACTCTATCAGATCTAATCCCTTGAATCTATTTGTCACTTCCACTATATAAGCATAAGGGATTTGATTTAGGTCATACCTGAATGGCCTAGTAGTTTTCCCTACTTTCTTCAATTTAAGCCTGAATTTGGCAATAAGGGGTTCATGATCTGAGCCACAGTAAGCTCCCAGTCTTGTTTTTGCTGATTGTATAGAGCTTCTCCATCTTCGGCTGCATAAAATAGAATCAATCGGATTTCAGTATTGACCATCTGGTGAGAGTCCATGCGTAGAGTCTTCTCTTATGTTGTTGGAAAAGGGTGTTTGTTATGACCAGTGCTTTCTCTTGGCTAAACTCTGTTAGACTTTGCCCTGTTTCATTTTGTACCCAAGGCCAAACTTGCCTGCTACTCCAGGTATCTCTTGACTTCCTACTTTTTCATTCCAGTCCCCTATAGTGAAAAGGACATCTTTTGGGGGTGTTAGTTCTAGAAGGTCTTATAGGTCTTCACAGAACCATTCAACTTCAGCTTCTTCAGCATTAATGGTAGGGGCATAGACTTGGATTACTGTGATACTGAATGGTTTGCCTTGTAAAAGAGCAGAGATCATTCTGTCATTTTTGAAACTGCACCCAAGAACTGCATTTTGGACTTTTTTTTTTACTTTGAGGGCTACTCCATTTCTTCTAAGGGATTCTTGTCCACAATAGTAGATATAATGGTCATCTGAGTTAAATTCACCCATTCCAGAGTTAGGTAATGTGTTCAAATTCAGAGCCATAACCTTTGAAATGGAATTCAAATCTACATTTACCTTGGTGGTTCTCAGCCAAGGATGATTTTACAGCTAGCAAGGTCTGGAGATACTTCTGGCTGTCACAGCTGAGGGGATAGGTGTATGTTGCTACTGGTATCTAGTGGGTAGAGGCTAGGAACTACTACTTACTAAACATCCTAAATGCATAAGATAGCCCCCAATAATATATACATACACAGATGTTGCCATTTTAAAAAAAAACTAAAAAATTTCCTGTTTTATCAATCTGTTTTATGTATTTTAGCATTACTTTATTCAGTGATTGTGTTTATATACTATGTTCTCTGGCTTTTTAAGTGTTTCAGAATGCATCCTTTGCTTCCAAATAATGTTTATGGCTGTTCTCAAAGTTTCTGACAGTGAACTTGTGCTATTGGCAAAACAACTTTTTCATTGCAATGTTGAATCTCTGTGAACACAGCATCAACTTGAAGTTAAAAATTTACAAAATTGAAAACCCCATATATCTGTTTAAATCCTCATATGAATCATGTTGGTATTTTCTCTATACTGGATTCTGTAGATGCTAGTTTTTGGTCCCTTTTGATGGTTATTTATAAGGACTTAAGAACCTGGTCTCTAGGAAAAGAGTTCTTATACTCAGGGAAAATGGCTCAGATAGTATCAGACAATAGCATATAAACTTGAATAAGAAGTATTGATAGAAGGAAATGGCAACCCACTCCAGTATTCTTGCCTGGAGAATCCCAGGGACAGAGGAGCCTGGTGGGCTGCCATCTATGGGGTCACACAGAGTCAGACACGAGTGAAGCGACTTAGCTGTAGCAGCATCAGTGCCACAAAGTAAAAATATAGGTCACTAACTACAAACCACCAAAAGGTTCCATTTCCACTTAAGCCAAGGTCATACACTTTATGTCTGAACTTTTTTACTTTTCATCTTAATTCATATCTTGGTAGTTTTCCCTGCTTTCCAATAAAGTTTTTCTATGAGGGCTAAAAAAAAAAAAAAAAAGAAGTATTGATAGCTGCTGTTTATTGAACTCTTCCATGTTTCAGACATGAAGTTTATAGAGCTTACCTTATTTAATCCTCAAGGGCTTTGTTTGTACCTATCATTACCATTTTACAGACACAAAAATTAACACTCAGTAGTTGTTTCCTAAAGTCTGTGTTTGAATACTGAAGAGCTTAGATTTTAAAGCAAACCACTGGTTTCAAATACTAGGGTTTCCCAACCTCGGTCCTATTGACATTTTGGGCCAGATAGTTCTTTGTTAAGGTGAGCAGGTCAGAATCTGAGTAGAAGGCTTTTTCATGAATACTTTGCTGGGAAGCAGGAGTTAAGGATGGAATGGTACAACAAGAGACAGCAAGCCAATAGAAGTGGTTGGCCTAATAGTAATAGCTGTCCTACAGAGGACAATGTGAGAAACTGTATGAAATGCAGCTCAAGACTCAAGCTGAAGTAAGAAACGGGGAAGCAAATATTACATACATATATATGTATGTGTGTATGCGTGCATACATAGACTCCCACCTCCTGCTGACCAAAGTTTGCTCCACTGGATGTTAAATATCCCTCACACTGGCTTGTACAACTCCAGTAAGTTCCCATGGTAAGCACTGTACAGCAACCATAGAGGAGCCCTAGAGCTAAAAGCAAGAAACAAGCAGTGTGAGCCAAAACAAGAGATCTCAGACTGTACCAAGTGAAGTTGCCCACCTCTGTAAATTGGAATGCTTTTTACTGCCTTCATTTTTAAAAATGTTTATTTATTTACTGGCCATGCTGGGCAGCTCATGGGATCTTAGCTCCTTGACCAAGAATGGAACCTGTGCCCCCTGTAGTGGAAGGGGTGAGTCCTAATCACTGGACCACGAGGGAATTCCCTGCCTCCATGTTTAGATACTATTAGTGACAACTATTGACTTCCGTATAGTAATCTCATTCTCAGCCACACTACCAAGAATACTATGTAATTTTTTTCCTCAAAATATGTTTACTTTGTCATTAATTTTTAAAATAAACTTTTCTTTTAGGCTGTGCTGTGCATGTGGGATCTTAGTTCCCCCACCAGAGATCAAAGCCATGCATCCTACAGGGGAAGCATGGGGTCTTGACCACTGGACCATCAGAGAAGTCCCCAAAATAAACTTCTAAAAATCAAATCACTACACACAGTGTACAAATGGTAAATGTAAAACATGAAAAATTCTACAAAATAAGCACATCCATGTGACTACCACCCAGATCAGGAACCCCTTGTGCCTACTCCTCACCCCGAAATATCCATGATCCCCGCTTACAACACCAAAAACATACTTTCACCTGTTTCTGAGTTTTATATAAATGGAATTTTATGTATGTACTAAATCTCTCTTCCTTCAGTCAACACTTCATTTGTGATCCAAGAGGGAGGGGATATATGTACACATATAGCTGATTCACTTTTTGTATAGCAGAAACTAACACAGCACTGTAAAGCAACTACTCTCCAATTTAAAAATAAACATCCTGTTTATGAGACTCCTCCATGTAGGTATATTTAGTAGTTTGTTCTTTCTCGTTGTTTTTTAATATTCCAATGTTTGACTACAAAATAACTCAATGATTTTATTGTTATAGATATTTGTGTAACTATTAATTTTTTTATTCACAAATAAACTACTATGAACATTCTTAAAAATGTATCCTGATACATATAGTGTTCTGTAGGATATATTCTAGAAGAGAAGCTGTTTAGTCATAAAGTAGGGGTACACTGCCATAGCTTCCCCAAATTAATTGTACAAATTATACTCCCTCCCCAATCAGCAATGTAGCAGGAATGACAGTTGCTCTCAACCTTGTTAACACTCAGAATTGTCTATTTTAGCCAAATTCAGTGCATAAATATTGATACTGCATCATGGCTTCAATTTGTATTTCTCTGATGACTAAAGATCTAGAGCAGTTTTTCACACGCTTATCGACTATTTTGAAATTCTCTTTTATGACATGCCTATTCACATTGTGGCCCTTTCTCCTTCAAGTATTTGGAATTTCCCTAATAATTTATAGGAGTTATAGTTTTTGGATATGTGACAATTTTCAAGAAAAATACATACATATAAGAAGCACACATACACACTTCCCACCCCCCCATACTAGCTCGCCTTTTTCATTCTCTTGGTAGTGCCTTTTGAAGGCAAGAAGCTCCAGGTTTTAATGCAGTTTAACATTAGTGATTTTTTTAAAGAAATTGTCTCATAGTATCTATTTTTGGCTCTGTGTCCTGGCGCTTGAGGATAGAACCAGTGGACTGGAAGCTGCCGGTACTGAAGACATGATGCCAAGGAGGCCAGAGCCCATTCCTTCTACCTCCATAAATTACATAGATCGGGAATCCCTGCCAAGAAAAGAAGGGTCCACAGGCACCATTCCCCTTCCCCAAGATCCCCAGCACGAACCCCATGTCACAAAGTCACACTCACTCAAGTCATCGCCCTCATAGTATCTTTAAGGAATTATTTTTTGACATTTCATGTACAGATCTACAATCCACCTTGAGCTGTTGTTTTTCTTTTTAAATCAACTATGTTAAGGAATAACCTACATATGATAAAATGATCACATATGGAATCCATAGCTCAGCAAATTTCAACAAATGTATATATCCATGTAACCATATCCTTAATCAAGATACAGAACATTTTTACCACCAAGAAAATCACCTCAAACCCAACAGTGGGAATTCCCTGGCAGTACAGTGCTTAGACTCTATACTTTTACTGCCAATGGCTCGAGTTTGATCCCTGGTCAGGGAACTAAAATTCTACAAATCATGCAGCATGGCGAAAAACAAAAACAATAAAAAACCCACTAATGCAACCCACTCCAGTACTCTTGCCTGGAAAATCCCATGGATGGAGGAGCCTGGTAGGCTGCAGTCCATGGGGTCGCTGAGGGTCGGACACGACTAAGCAACTTCACTTTCACTTTTCACTTTCATGCATTGGAGAAGGAAATGGCAACCCACTCCAGTGTTCTTGCCTGGAGAATCCCAGGGACGGGGGAGCCTGGTGGGCTGCCATCTATGGGGTCGCACAGAGTCGGACACGACTGAAGCGACTTAGCAGCAGCAGCAGCAGTAATCAATCTCCCACCCTACTCAGCTCAAAGCAACACTTAACTTTATGACTACAGATTAGGTTTGCCTACTATAAAATCATACAGCATATATTCCTTTATGTCAAGATTCATTCACAGCACATTTTTGATATTCATCCATGCTACTAAGTTCATTATAATACTATATTCCTTATATTCTTTTTATAGATAAGTTATATTCCATTGCATGAATATACCACAGTATGTTTATTCATTCAAGTATTATACATGTGGGTTGTATTTAGTCTGGAGCTGTTGTGAATAAAACTGCTATGAATATTCATGTCTTTTTCTGAACAGAGTTTTTATTTTGCTTGTCTAAACAGCTACAAGTAGAATTGCTCCGTCAAGTAGTTGCTGCTGCTGCTAAGTCGCGTCAGTCATGTCTGACTCTGTGTGACGCCATAGATGGTAGCCCACCAGGCTCCCCCGTCCCTGGGATTCTCCAGGCAAGAACACTGGAGTGGGTTGCCATTTCCTTCTCCAATGCAGGAAAGTGAAAAGTGAAAGTGAAGTCACTCAGTCATGTCTGACTCTGCGACCCCATGGACTGTAGCCTACCAGGCTCCTCCATCCATGGGATTTTCCAGACAAGAGTCCTGGAGTGGGTCGCCAGTGCTTTTTCCATCAAGTAGCTAAGTGTATGTTTAAACTTATAAACTGCCAAAATGTTTCCCATGGAGATATACCATTTTATACAAATCAGTCCTCCATATCCATGGGTTCCACATCAGTATGTCTAACCAACCTCAGATCAAAAATCAAAAATCAATCTGCCAGAATTCCCTGGTAGTGCAGTGGATAAGAATCCTCCTGCCAATGCAGGGGACATGGGTTTAATCCTTGGTCCAGGAAGATTCCATGTGCTGCAGAACAACTAAGTCTGAGCACCACAACTTCTGAGCTCGCACTCTAGAGCCTGTGAGCCTCAATTAATGAGTGCCTGTGCTGCAACTACTGAGCCCACATGCTGCAACTACTGAAGCCTCTGCATCTGGAGCCTCTGCTCCGCAACAGAGAAGCCACTGCAGTGAGGCGCCCGCGCACTGCAGTGAAGAGCAGCCCCAGCTCTCTGCAACTAGAGAAAGCCTGCATGCAGCAATGAAAAGCTGGTGCAACCAAAAATAAAATAAATGAGTGTTTTAAAAATATCAATCTGCCTTTTGGTGGAACCTGTGTACACTGAACCTGCAGATGCCAAAGGCCAACTGTACTCTGTTTTTCATAAGGGACTTGAACATCCATGGATTTTGGTATCCACATGGTTTCTGGAACCATTACCCTGCAGATATGGAGGGAGGGTCTACTCCCACAAACAATTCATGAGAAATCCAGCTTATTCTCACACTCATTTGGACACATGGAATTCTTAGCCTTTTAATTTTAGCTATTCCAGAGAAAGTAGGGGATATCCCGTATGTGATTTTAGTGAGTATCTTCCTGCTGGTTAACTACGTTGAGCATCTTTTCACATTTTGGGTAGCATGTCTTCTTTTGTGAAGTGTCTGTTTTCAATCAAGTTTCTTTTTAAAAAAAAACTTTAAATAAAAGTTGGCTGTTAGATATTTTGAGAACATCTTCTCCCAGTATTTGCTTTGTTTATTTTCTAAATGCATAGAAGATTTTAACTTTAATAAAATTCAATATATCATTTTTTTCTTCTGTGATTAGGATTTTTGGGGTTCTTGTCTAGTAAATCTTTGCCTACCCTAAGAGCAATATTTTTTTCCTCTAGGTCTTCTTCTGCATAATTTTAGCTTTTATGTTTAGTCTATGATCCATGGTATACAGATCAAGACTGACTTATTCACAGGATATGTCTGTTCCAACATCACTGTTGAAAAGACCGTTCTTTTGCCACTGAATTATTTCTGTGCCCTTAGGAATATCAATTGACTATTTATGAGGGGGTCTATTCCAGGACTATATTCTATTCCATTGATCTATGTCTTTTCCCTATGCCAGTTCCATATTCTCTTGATGACTATCATTTAAAAATCAGGTAGTAAAAGTCCTCCAATAAAAACAGTCATTATTCAGACATGATCCTCCATGTATAAAATTTACTAGAATCTACAAAAAAAGCTGCTAAAACTACTAAATGAGTTTAGTACAGTTGTAGGATAAAGTATCAAAATGTAAAAACCAATAGTATTTTTATATACTTGCAAGAATTGTAATATCCAAAATTGGAAATATTTAAGATAAATCTGATAAAAGAGCTGGAAAGTGAAAACCAAAAACCACTGCTGAGAGAAACTAACAAAGAACTAAATAAATAGAAGGATAACATGTTTATGAGTCTGAAGACTCAATTACTGAGATATCAATTCTCCCCGAATTGATCTATAGACTCTAGGCAATCCGAATCAGAATGCCAGCAAGTGTTTTGGTAGAAACTGGCAAGCCAATACTAAAATTCAGATGGATATACAGTGACCCAAGAAGCCAAAATAACTTCTTACTATAAAGCTACAATAATCAAAACAGCATGGTACTGGTGTAATAATAAACAAATAGATCAATGATACAGATACAATAGAGTTTAGAAACAAATCCACAATATGCAGGTAACTAATATTTGACAAAGGTGGAGAAAGCAATCCAATGGAGAAGGACAGTCTTTTCAGCAAATATGCCAGAAAAACTGGGACATCCATATGCACAACATATATAAATATTAACTCAAAATGGATCACAGATCTAAATGTAAAGCCTAAAACTATAAAACTTCCAGAAGAAAACACAGGAGAAAATCTTTGTTAACTTTGGAAAAAGAATTCTTGGATATAACACCAAAAGCAAAATCTACAAAAGGAAAAAAAATGTACAAAGTGTACTTTTTGAAAGTTAAAAACTTTTACCATTCAAAGGGCTCTAAGAAAATGAAAAGACTGATACAGGGAGGAAAATATTTACAAAGCATATACCTGATAAGACTTGTATTCAAAAATCTTTCCAAATTCAACAGTAAGAAAATACAAATAAACACATGAAAAGATGCTCAACATTACTAGTCATTAGTTCAGTTAAGTTCAGTCACTCAGTCGTGTCTGACTCTTTGCGACCCCATGAACCACAGCACACCAGGCCTCCCTGTCCATCACCAACTCCCAGAGTTCACCCAAACCCATGTCCATTGAGTTAGTGATGCCATCCAACCATCTCATCCTCTGTTGTCCCCTTCTCCTCATGCCCTCAATCTTTCCCACCATCAGGGTCTTTTCAAATGAGGTAGCTCTTCGCATCAGGTGGCCAAAGTATTGGAGTTTCAGCTTCAACATTGTCCTTCCAATGAACACCCAGGACTGATTTCCTTCAGAATTGATTGGTTGGATCTCCTTGCAGTCCAAGGGACTCTCAAGAGTCTTCTCCAACACCACAGTTCAAAAGGGAAATACAAATTAAAACCACCATGAGATACCACTACATAACAACTAGAATTGCGAAAGTTCAAAAGACTACCACTACCAAATGTTGGCAAAGACTGAGAGAAACCAGAACATTCATACACTACTGGTAAGAATTAAAATGGGAAAACCACTTTGGAAAAGTCTGGCAGTTTCTTAGAAAAGGAAGCATACATACCATATGATCCAGCCATCTCAAGTCAAGTATTTACTTAAGAGAAAAAAAAATTATTTTGTACAAAGACTTGCAAGTGAATGGTCACAGTAGCTTTATTTATAATAGCTAAGAACTGAAAACAACCCAAATGTCTATTAAGAGGCAAACAGATAAACAAACTGTGACATGTACAATGAAATACTACTCTACAATAAGAAAAAATAAATTATTGATACATGTAACTAGCTGAATGAATCTCGGAATTACTATGCTGAGTGAAAAAGTGAAACAGAAAAGCATTAAGCAATTTAGACCAAAAAGAAAAAGCATTAATTGGACTTCATCATAACTAAAAACTTTTGTGCAAAGGATACTAACAAAAAAGTGAAAAGACAACCTATACAGTGAGACAAAATATTTACAAATCATGTATCTGATAAGGATTTAATATTCAGAATACACTGAAAAAAAAAGAAAACTTACAACTCAACAACAAAAACCCAACTCAAAATTGAGCAGAAAGACCTGAACAAACATTTCTCCAAAGAAGAAACACAAAGTTATCAATAAGGACATGAAAAAGGCTCAACATCATATTCATTAGGGAAATGCAAATCAAAACCTAATGAGATGCCCACTAGAATGGTTATTTTTTTAAAAATAAGAAAATAACAAGTGCTAACAAGAATGTGAGTAATTGGGGCCCTCACATATTGTTGGTAAGAATGTAAAATTGTACAGCTGCTGTAGAAAACAGTTTAATGATTCCCTTGACCTGGCAATTCCACTCCTGATTATATACCCAAAATAAAAGAGGGAGTCAAACGGACACTTGTATTCCAATGTTTATGAAGCATTGTTCACAATAGCCAAAAAATGAGAACTCAAGAGTCCATCGGGAGATGAAAGGATTAACAAAATGAAATGTTGTTCTTCAGTCGCCCAGTCATGTCCTACTCTCTGGAACCGCATGGACTGCAGAACGCCAGGCTTCCCTGTCCCTCACCATCTCCCAAAGTTTGTCCAAGTTCATGTCCATTGCATCGGTGATACCATCCAGCCATCTGATCCTCTGATGCCCTCTTCTCGTTCTGCCCTCAATCTTTCCCAGCATCAGGGACTTTTCCAATGAGTCATCTGTACACATCAGATGAACAGAACACTGGAGCTTCAGCTTCAATATCAGTCCTTCCAATGAGTATTCAGGGTTGATTTCCCTTAAGATTGACTGGTTTGATCTCCACGCTCTCCAAGAGTTTCAGGAGTCTTGTCTAGCACCACAGTTCGAAGGTACCAATTCTTTGGTGTTCTATCTTCTTTACAGTCCGGCTCTCAGAACTATACATGACCACTGGGAAGATCATAGCCTTGACAAAACAGAATATCCAGCCATAAAAAGGAATGAACTACTCAAACATGCTACAATGTGAATGAACCTTGAAAACATGCTGCGTGAAATAAGCCAGGTCACAAAAAGGACAAATATGATATTATTCCACTTACATATCTAGCATAGGCAAATTTGCAGAAAGAGAAAGTAGGTTAGAGGTTAACAGGGGTTGGGGGTATGATGGAACAGGGCAATATCGATTAATGGGTACAGAGTTTCTGTTTGGAGTGATAAAAATATTTTGGAGAAAGAACAGCGATGATTGCACAACACTATGAATGTATACTCAAGGCCAATGAATTGTATACTTAAATTGGTTAAAATGACAAATTTTATGTCATATATATCTCACAGCACTTAAAAGTTTTTTTGTGTGTCATATAACTTACTATGTAAGTATAATTTCCAGCTAGCGTTGTCTCCTTTTAGATACAAATAAATAATCTGTATGACAGGTTCACTCAAGGCAATCATCTAGCAGGAGGCTTCAACTAATCTGCTGGTTAGAATCAAATAACTGAATTGTCTGACAGCTAAACACAAAGCAAATAGAATTCCTAGCCATAGGGCAAGCCTCCACTGAAGGAAAAGGCTGTGGAGCTCACTAGATTCTTCAATCCTGTTCATTCAAGGGTGGAGATCCCTACAGAATATTTATAGCTAATCATATCATGAATAATGCCCATTTTACCATGAAAAATTATTTATCTTCATAATTGCAAAATATGAGTGATGGGTATACAGGTATTTTATTGACATTTTTATATTTGTTTAAACATTACAAAAATTAAAAATTTAGAAAATATTTATAATATTCACTATGCTAGTCAACAAACCTCAGGCACTGGATGATTGCAGAAATAACTAAAGGGCTTATAGGAGCCTCTGTAGAGAAAGTTCTGATTACTGTCTTTCAAATGCTAAGTAACTACCCCAGAGTATTTATTCCCTATTATTAATAGTACTTCAAATGTTAACTGGCCATACTTAAGAGTTTAGAATAAAACACATATGAACTTCTATCAATTTGGAACCATGTCCTATTCATCCTTGACATCTCCTCTCCCACTTTAGTACTAGACATAAGGCCTGTATGCAGTAAGTTTAATTCCACAAACATTTACAGCACACGAGAGTCTTATGTGTTAAGAACTGCTTTTAGAGCTAAGGATATAGCCCTGACCAAAAATGACCAAGTTTTTTGTATGAGGCTTATACTCTGTAAGAATGTGATTGAAATGAAAGATGTGATTGGACTAATCAATTAAGAGGTCTCCCAACTAATAGTCCCTGCAATACAAACTATGCCTATTTTGGTGACCACAGCAGTCCCCACATTTTGGGGGAGCTTCTCTCAACACCACGGTAAAAGAGAATCAATGCAGTGGTGTCATGAACACAGGGCTCGTGGGAAGAGTGCTGTTCAATGGCACTTTAAAAAAATCTGGATGTAACTGCTCTCATTAAAGTCACAGGCTTATCAAAATTCCTCTAACCGAAGGTAATGTTCCATACATCTGTCTCAGGCTAGAGGAGAATTTATTACTAATGTAATACAGTCACACATAGAGTGTGCCCTTCCAGTAATGGCAAAGATGACAGTGAGAGTTCTCCTCTAAATGGACTAATAATGATGGGATTTTTCTAAAATATATCAGACCTTTCAAAGATTAAAATACACAGATCTTTACCACCCCAGCCTCTCTAGCTGTGCAGGAAACAACCAAGTTATGAGAGCATTTATCACATAATGCATGTATTAGGCCTCAAAAGTGTTGAAACAGGAAACACTAATGCTTGTTACACATGATGTCTTCAGTTAACCTGAAGCCTTGTTTTATTTTGTGAAGCAAACTATTCATCACTTTCATCTTCTGCCATTGCATCATCCAATAATCTGCTTCTCTCTGGATCCATCTTTTAGAGTTTTCAAGATGCTTCATCTCCCACAAAGCAAATTTCATGTCCATCAGGGTCAGGCAAAATGATCACTTGCACTGTTGCTTTCCCTAGAGTGTCCAGACTCACAAGGGGAGTCAGAATCCCCCGGTTCTCCCATTTTTATCAAGTTTTCTGACAACTCTTTCTAGCGGAAAGAAAAGGCAATTTGTCCAAAAGCTGCTACAAGATCACTGCCTCCTAGATGTCCTATAGCTCCAGCTTACACTGGTTATCAGCAGAGCCCAACAAAGTCCTCTGCTTCTTTTCATCTTTTTCATAAACTTTCATTCCTACTAAATTATACCAGTAGCCAAAGGACTTCTCAAGATCAGACTCTGGTAGAGTTACTTTTAATATAGGATTTGTCTGCAGTGGACTGCAGTTCTACAAACAGAATTAATATCCTCCAGGGTCTTTGATTTCAAAAGCACCTTCTGCAACCTCATTGAGTGGCCACTCCAGCTTCCTGGCATTGTTTGACAGCCTGGCTAGAAGAGTGAAAAAGTTGGCTTAAAACTCAACATTCAGAAAACTAAGATCATGGAATCCAGTCCCATCACTTCATGGCAAATAGATGGGGAAACAATTGAAACAGTGACAGACTATTTTCTTAGGCTCCAAAATCACTGCAGATGGTTCATGAAATTAAAAGACACTTGCTCCTTGGAAGGAAAGTTATGACCAACCTAGACAGCATATTAAAAAGCAGAGACATTACTTTTCCATAAAGGTCCATAGAGTCAAAGCTATGGTTTTTCCAGTGGTCATGTATGGATGTGAGAGTTGGACTATACAGAAAGCTGAGCACCGAAGAACTGATGCTTTTGAACTGTGGTGTTGGAGAAGGAGAGTCTTTTGGACTGCAAGGAGATCCAACCAGCCCATCCTAAAGGAAATCAGTTGTGAATATTCATTGGAAGGACTGATGCTGAAACTCCCAATATTTTGGCCACCTGATGTGAAGAATTGACTCATCGGGAAAGACCCTGACGGTGGGAAAGACTGAAGGCGGGAGGAGAAGGGGACAACAGAGGATGAGATGGTTGGATAGCATCACCGACTCAATGAATATGAGTCTGAGTAAACTCCAGGAGTTGGTGATGGACAAGGAGGCCTGGGATGCTGCAGTTCATGGGGTCACAAACAGTCATACATGGCTGAGCAACTGAACTGAACTGGATAGAAGCGAGTGTGATAATCACGAAGTCATTGTCAAGTTTTTAGTCTCCGATGCCCTAACTGTAAGTCAGTTCTACAACAAAATGATCAGCCTCAGGTCCAAATTCATCCACCGTTTTACTTCATTTCCCATCATTAAGGTCTTCATTCCCAGGATATCACGATAGAAATGCCGTTAGGAAATGGTTTTCCACTTCGAACATTAAGTGCAGAACCCTGCAAGTCACCATGACCTCCTACAGTACCCATCCTCACACATACAGTGCCACACTACCCACAGATGATGCCAGCGCAGTAGTCCCAGTGGCACTTTAAAAATTAGAAGCTTGTGCATCCATAATTGTCTCATTTTCTTATCTAAATTGGTAAAATGGCCTACCACTCAATGATAGTAGACTACAGAAATAATTTGTGAGAGTTGGAGGACCTTCTGGCCTCTTGGTGCTTCCTTAATCTTTCCCCTGTGCTCATTCACTTTAGTAGGATCACACTCTTTGCAATCCGAAGGACTGTAACCTGCCAGCCTCCTCTGTCCATGGGATTCTCCACACAAGAATACTGGAGTGGGTTGCCATGCCCTCCTCCAGGGGAAGCTCCCAAACACAGGGATAACAAAAATTCTTTCCCCAGTCAATGCAACAAGATGGAAGGCTGAACACATTCTAATACTCTCCTTCTGCTTAAAACAACATGAAATGTCAGGAAACTTCTCTTTAATGGAACATATCTATAAAAGTACAGAAAAAAATAGCATGCCATTAGCAAACAAGATCAAAAATATGCAGAAGATGGAACCAGTTTTCACACTTAAAGGTGTGAAATTGCTAAATAAGCAATTCACACACACAAAAAGAAATGGCCAGTAAGCACAAGATGCTCCTCCTCTCTAGTAATTCAGGAAATGTAAATGAAAACAATGAGATATTTTATTCAGGAGATAGTAAAATATTAAAAATAATGAAAAGGGACTCTCTTTTACTGTTGATGAGTTAGGGTGAAAAAATCTTTTTAATATCCACGGAAATACAAAGTGTGTATACCACTTGACCCACACATTCACTTCTAGGACTCTACCTTAACATTTGCTCAGATATATTCATACACGTTTAGTGCAACATCTCTTCAAATTTGGGAAAAATGGGGAACAATTTAAATTAGTGGTTAAATGAATTACATACGCCTCATCCACACCATGAAATATCATTCGGTATGAAAAAGTACCTACATGAAAGCACTTGCTTCCCATCCACACATACAAAAAAAACATACCGTCAGAAAAAAAAAAAAAGAAACTGGCTACAGAATAGATCATATCTTTCCTCAAAACTCCTAGGTTCTTTGAAGTCTTTACCATTAGACTGTAATACTCACAACCCTTCTCTGTGACAGTCACCTACTTTGCCTGTCAACTCCCCTTATTCACAGAAAACCTCAGCACCAAAGTTTCTGCCCAGCTACTCCAGTGATCATTCCTGAAGATTTCAATAGCAGTATTTTCTCTCAGGTTCTTCACTTTCTTCTAGATAAATCTTTCCTTCCATCCTATTTCAGTTACCTCCTCCCATAATCATACCCCCAAACTGTCATGTTCAATAACTAAAACTGTCTCTCAGCATCACATTTAAGCCTCTCACAGTTAGACCACCACTTTTAGGTTTCCAGCTTTACTAATATGCTAGTCACCCTACTTTTATAATTCTTTATCACCATCAAAACTCCCAGTCCACCAGCTCTAGCGTTCTCACTGTCCAGCACGCCCTCATGTTCTCAATTCCTTCCTCACAACCTTCTTAAAGTAACCACAGTCCAAAATTACAACCTCCTTGTATACACCTTCAGGTCCACTATATCATGCCCTCTGTCATACTTCTTAGCGTACTTACTAATCCTGGCTAAACCCTACCCATTGCTTACTCCGTGTCCTTATTGGTCTTATTTCCAATTTTGTCCCATGAGGCAGAGAAAGCTAGCTGCCTACCTGGTATTCATTTTTTCATTTCTTACTAAAAGAATCCTAATTTTACTGAGGAAGCTAATGTACCCAGCTAAAACACTATGTTTCGCAGCTTTCCTGACAGCCACAGGAGTCTGTGACACTAAACTACAAAATACAGGCGAAGTCACTGGGTGGAGCCCTGGAGAAAGCTCTTTAAAAGACCAAATTCAGCTGACATATGCCCTTCCGCCTTACCTTCTGTCTAGACAGAATTCTAGAGAAGGATCAACCATCTCACACCACAAGGAGACAGGCACACTACAAGGTGTCTAAACAGAAAAACAAAAGGACCCTGAACCTCTGAGGTCCTAGAGCTGCCTATCAGTCCTGGACAGTTTACCTCCAGCTTTTTCGTTACTTGAAAAAAATAAAACTCCTAGTTTATTTGAGTCATTATGTTGGGGTATCTACTGCTCTGCTTAGTTGCTCAGTCGTGTCTTACTCTTTGTGACCCCATGGACTGCAGCCTGCCAGGCTTCTCAGTCCATGGGATTCTCCAGGCAAGAATACTGGAGTGGGTTGCCATTTCCTCCTCCAGGGAATCTTCCCGACCCAGGGATCAAACCCAGGTCTCCTGCACTGCAGGTAAATTCTTTACCATCTGAGCCACCAGGAAAGCCCAAGGATACTGGAGTCTCTACTATTGATAGTAAGTACAATTCCTAATTCCTGGGCCCATTACAGTTTATTCCCCACAAGGCAAATAGAGACCTTTTAAAAGTGTGAAAGTGAAAGTCATGTCCGACTCTTTGTGACCCCATGGACTGGTCCACAGGATTCTCCAGGCCAGAATACTGGAATGGGTAGCCCTTTCCTTCTCCAGGGTATCTTCCCAACGGAGGGATAGAACCCAGGTCTCCACCACTGCAGGCAGCTTATTTAAAAGCTGAACCACAAGGGAAGCCCAAAAATACTGGAGTGGGTAGCCTATCCCTTCTCCAGTGGATCTTTCTGATCCAGGAATCGAACTGGGGTCTCCTGCATTGCAAGCAGATATAAGTCAGATCATATTACTGGCTTCCCATCACACTTAAAATAAACTTAGGGTCCTTACCAGGCAACTAGGCGGTCTCTGATATGGCCCTCCTCTCTCTCGCAACTCACATCATACCAAATCCCCATACCGCACTTCCATCCACAACTTGTACACTCAGTTCCAGCCAAGTGAAGTGAAGACGCTCGGTCATGTCCGACTCTTTGCGACCCCATGGACTGTAGCCTATCAGGCTCCTCTGTCCATGGGATTTTCCAGGGAAGAGTTCTGGAGTGGACTGCCATTTATTTCTCCAGAGGATCTTCCCAACCCAGGAACTGAACCCGGGTCTCCCGCACTGTAGACAGACACTTTACCGCTTCCAGCCAAGGTGTTCCTTTAACAAGGAAAACCTGTTTCCATCTCAGGGCCTGTGTGTTTGCTGTTTCCTTTGCCGGGAATCCTCACAACTTTACTTGGCTTGCTCCCTCACCTCTTCCAGGTAGCAACTCAAATGTTGCCTTCTCTGACATTTTCCCTGATCCCTGTATTAAAAACATTTTGTGTCTCAAGTTCCCCTTCCACTCCCCTGTAACTCTTCCTACCTTGCTTTATTAATATATATGAAATACTTTTTTGCTTATTTACTGTTCATCTTTCCCACTAGAATGGAATCTCCCTGACAGCAAGAACCTTGGGTGTCTTTTTCAGCATCATATCCCTAGCACCTGGCACACAGTAAGGACATAATAAATATTTGCGGAATAAATGAATATACATCATGATCTCATTTATACTGAAAAAGACTAAAGCATATGTGAGTGTGTCTACGTAAGTACATTAAAAATCTAGTATATACACTAAACTGTTGATGCTAGTTATCTCTGGGGAAGAGAGTGGAAAATAAAAAAAGAAGAACTTTCACAGTTTGCTTTGCATATTTTTGCATGAAAAAGACAAAATTAGCTATAACACATGACGGGAAGAAAATTTTAAACATATTTAGAAATATAAACCTATTTATAGAATCATAAAATTTAGACACTCATAGTAACCTCAGTAAGCATAACACTACACCATGGGTAGAAAGATCTATGATTAGCAAGCAAACATCTTTTATAAGACCTAGAATCAGGGGAATAAAACTTCCTGATAACTTTTTATAGCCTTTATAAAGGTTTTTACTGTCATTTAAGCAAAATAATAAAGTATACTAAGCAAAGTGTATTATGCATCAAATTAGTAATGAGTTGTGTAGAATTAATTTTCATCACTTGTTCAGTAAAAACTTTTAAATATCTCCCTTCCTAGGGATTCATCTAGATAATTATATATTTGTTTTGTTTCAGAGAATATGCATTCTAAGAGACATCTTTTTATCAAGTTCTCCATCCAAATGTCTAGTATCTTAAGTTTTTACTTTATGGAGGCATATTTTTACATGTTATATAATTCATCCATTTCAAATATATAATTCAATGATTTTTAGTAAATTTACCAAGTTGTGGAACATACCATAAATCAGTTTTAGAAACCTTTATCACTGCAATAAAATCATTCATGCCCATTTACTGTTAACCCCCATTCCCACCTCTACTCAATCAACCATTAATCTACTGTCTCTATACTTTTGTCTATTCTAGACATTTTCTATAAATAGAAACATAGAATATGTGGTTTCTTTCATCTGATTTCTTTCACTGAGCATCTTTTCCAGGTTCATCTATTTGGTAGCACGTGTCAGTGTTCCATTCCTTTTGTTGCTGAATAGTATTCTGCTATAATTTGGTTCTACGACTTGAATTTCCATTTTCAGATAATACAACGGGTGAAGGATAACTTGGGTACTTGGGGAAGGGGGGCAGGGAGACTCTATGGCTAAATTTATTCAACACAATGACATAGGTGAGTGTTTTTCAATTCCAATCCAGTTTATACAGAATGAGATTGTCATGGCTTCACTCAACAACATTATGCTATCAGTCACTTTTAAAACTATTTTTTCTGTCCCTCCCTCCTAACAGGAACAAAAGGATAGTTCCCCAAGGTTTCTTTCTCTCTACTAAGGTTTATAAAAAATCTCTACACTTACTACGCCTTCTGCTTTACTTCTTTTTTCTACCTCTGAGTCCTTATTTTCTCATTATATTCAAGCTGATAGCTTTAAAATTTCCATATTCTCCAAATTTCTAAAAAGTTACATTAAAACTAAATATCTGCATATTCTGGAATTTTATTTAAAAGAAATCTGTGGTTCTCTTCATGTAGCCCCTGAGAACAATTACTTTCTATGTAGAAAAAGCTTTGTAACTGATTTAAAATAAAAACAAAAACTCACAACTCTAATATAAAAAGAGCAAGTGGGTCCATGTCAACATTTGACACTCTCATTTAAAAGAAAAGTTCAAATATATAGTAATTAAGCACAGTCTTTTTTCTCTTCTCTTTCGCTTTAAAATGACCTTTCATTCAGTCTAAAATGCCACAATAATGTTATTGTCTTGCCTCTGCTTTATGATGATATCCGATTCAGATTAAGTGGGTCATTTGTCTTTATAAAATATTAAACATTTACATGTAGAGTGATTATCTAACCATTATCATTTTAGGTAAGGGATGGTGGTTCAGGGAGAGGGCTGGGGAAGGATAATACAAATCTTATACTTCTTATAACCAAACTTTTTGAAGTCTTAATTTTCCAAATGATTCCCAGACTATTAGCTTGAAAACATCAAAAATAAGATGAGGTGGACATAGCTAAAAGTTTTCCCAATGGTAAATGTTCTCTAACTAGAAAATTATTCCACTCTCCCTGTATCAGTCTAAGTTACAGTTCTTACAGAACACATGCAATTAGAGTAACCTTATAAGATAATGAAAAATAATACAAGCTATTATTATTAAAGGTTAAATATTAGCTTTTAACTAACATTTAAATGCCAAGAACACCTCTCCTGGTGGCCAGTTATTGTGGCAGGTGTATAATGCGCTCTGTGAGCTACATTTTCCTCTGTTTGCTATAATCCAGACAGGTTCTACGTTATCAATTTTAAAATTCCCTATTAAATCTAAACTTCCACTAAGTACTCTTTAATGTCATTATTCCAATTTACTTTAAGAAAATGAATAGCACAGTAATATGTATACTATACCTTTCTCCGGCTTTCAAATTCCTCACGAAATTCCCCAGGCTTGCTTAATTTGATTGGTGCTCTGAATATAAACTCTGGAGAAATGAGAAAAGAAAACACTTTTTAACAGAACTTTCTAGGAAGGAACCAAGATCTTGTCCTACATCATAAACCACATAAAAATTGTGGTCATCTTCCCACAATTTGAAAATTCATTCATTCATTTAACCAATACTTATTAAAGGGTATAAACCAGGCACAGTCCTAAGCACTGAGGAGAAGCACTGAAAAATAAAAAATAAAGTCCGTGCTATCATGGAGCTTACAAAATTGTGGAGGGAAACAGACAAGTGTGTGTATAATACCGCTGATGGTACTAAGGGCTATGAAAGATAATAAACGTAAGATGGAAGGAAAAAATAGTACACAGAGTGGTCTGAAGGGTCTCACTGATACAAGTAACATGGTAAAGGACCTCAAGGAAAATTATATTTAAAGCTCTTAGTTCGGGACTTGCCTGTCAGTCCAGTGAGTAAGACTCCGTGCGTCCACGGAAGGAGGCGCAGGTTTGACTCCTGACCCAGAAACTAAGACCCCGCACACTGCGCCACTGGCATGGCCAAAAGTTATTTACTTAATTTTTTTTTTAAAGTTCTCAGTTAAATATTACCAAGTGACATTTTAAATAAGCTAAAGTTTTACTCATACTGTTTCTACTTCTTCTTCAACACTGCCAACAGATTACAACCTATAAATATTTTCAGTAAATACCTTGATTTTTTTTTTTATTCTCAAAGCCTTCAGAGGTTTTGATCAGCCTATAGAATAAAAGTCAAAACTCTTCAGTGTCACTGAAGGTCTTCCAGAGACTGGTCACAACTTCATCTTTCTAAAGCACTGTCTCTCTCAACTCTTGACTACCTAATTACAATATATAGGCCACATATTTCTAAACCTTTTATGTTGCTTTCTCAGCTGAAATTCTGTGTTCTTCTCTTCTCTATATATAGTTTTAAATCCGAGATTCCAGGCCCACAAGAAGCACACAATACACGTTGGTTATATAAAAAATAAAAATCCAACTTCAGAACAAATAAAAGATAAGTCCTAAATGCTATAAAAAAGGAAGGAGAAAACACACACTTCAGCCTTCTTACATGTACATGACACTTCTATACACCCCCATGTATATATTTAGTGACTTAAACATGGTATTTAAGACTTACTAATAACTCTACATCCATTCAGGTTGATAATATCTGTTGTAGAAAAGTGGGCTCCTCAAAAAGGTGACTTTCATCCTTTTCAGTTGTCTCAACTACTTAAGAAAGACTCATTTACACCAGAGAAATGTGGAAGATTCTTAGACAGAAACACGGGACCTAATGCAGATGCAGAAAACAGGAACTTAAAGCTGTACCAAACAGGAGAGAATTATTAGACCCAGGGCTTGGGAGGAAAACATTCCATCACCTTCATCCACTTAAAAATAAACTCCTGATGACTATTTTAATCATATCTCTTAAGAACATTTCTAATTATAGGCAAATAGTACTTAAAAGCAGATGCTCTAAAAGAGCAGTGGAAAGGGAAGAGAAAAGCAAAACACTTAAGACAAAAAAAGGAAAATATTTTTAATCCATTTATGAAGAACTTATTCCTGAACAATATTTCATATACATTTTCTCCGTGAATCTTCACAGAAACTTTGTAGAGCAGGTATTATAACCATTTTACAATAAGGAAAATGAGGGGTTGGTTAATGACTTCCCCAAGACCACAGAACTAGTACATGGCAAATTAAGAGAAAAAGAATTAAGGTATAAAGACGGAAACTATATATAATGAAAAAATGAACTCATCAAGAAGATACAGTAATTATGAACTTGTATGAACCTACCACAGAACAAAACAATAAGACTCTAAGAGAAACTAATAAATCCAAAATTACAGTAAAAAATTTTAACATATCCCAATTAAAAACAGATCAGGCAGAGCAAAGGTATAAAAATACAGAAAAATTGAACAGTAAAATTAATAAACTTGATTATGTATTTATGAATTCAATGAACAAAGTATATATTCCTTAAAGCAACAAGGAACAATAAAAAACACACTAGGTCTCAAAGAAGTTATAAAAATTTTCAAAGAATTCATATTATTATAGATTTTGCTCTTGGATCTTAACTGCCATTTTCCAAGCCAAGTTCTGTAGCTACCTGGCTGATAACTTTAGCTTACCCAATATTCTTTCTCAATAAATTCCTTTTCTGCCAGAGTAGATTTCTACTGATAACCAACACTGGGAGGGGAGTTTGGGAGAGAACGGATTCATGTATATGTATGGCTGTCCACCTGAAACTACCGCAACACTGTTAATTAGCTCCAATATAAGTGGTTTAGTTGCTATGTCATGTCCAACTCTTGCGACCCCATGAACTGTAGCCCACCAGGCTCCTCCATTCATGGGATTTTTTTCCAGGCAAGAATGCTAGAGTGAGTTGCCATTTCCTTCTCCAAGAGATCTTCCCAACTCAGGAATCAAACTCTCGTCTCCTGCACTGCAGGCAGATTCTTAATTAACTGAGCTAACAGGGAAGCCAATATAAAATAAAAAGTTAAAAAAAAACTAACAACTACTGGCTGACTCTATTTTTCACATGGTACCATGATTCAGAAGCAAAACTCAAAACTGGTTAAGGGAAAAAAAAGAGAGAGAAGACAAATTACTCCTAAGAATAAAAATGAGGACCAAATTAGAGGTATGAAGTGAGTTTGAGTCTCCAGTAACTATTAAAAACAACGTTACAATGAGTGATCTTGCATATGAATTGTTTTGCATATCTACAAATATATCCATAGATTAAGTTGCTGGAATCAGAACTGCTAAGTCAAAGAATATGTGCTTCTGTAATTCTGACTGCTGCTGCTAAGTCACTTCAGTCGTGTCCGACTCTGTGCAACCCCCACAGACGGCAGCCCACCAGGCTCCCCCGTCCCTGGGATTCTCCAGGCAAGAACACTGGAGTGGGTTGCCATTTCCTTCTCCAATGTGTGAAAGTGAAAAGCGAAAGGAAGTTGCTCAGTCGTGCCCGACCCTCAGCGATCCCATGGACTGCAGCCCACCAGGCTCCTCCGTCCATGGAATTTTCCAGGCAAGAGTACTGGAGTGGGGTGCCAAGTGCTGTCTAAACGCTTTGCCACAATCCTTACATTTATAAGGCTTCTCTCCAGTATGAATTCTCTGATGGTAAGTAAGACCTGAGCACTGGTGAGATTCTTTGCCACAATTCTGGCAGACAATACCAAATCCCCCTTCATAAAGCCTGTACACACTTATAGTCCCCCAGTGATGCATGAGACTGCAATTTCCTCACACCTTTGCCAGCACAATGAGTGCTGAAATTGTTTAGCTTTCCTAGTCTAACTGGTGAAATTCTGCACCTTATGTGCTTAATGAATGAAACTGAGTACTTTTCATATATTTGAGTAATCTACATTTCCTTTGATATGAAAAGTATATACATTTCCTTTATCCTTGTTGGAGTTAACTTCTTCCAGATTTGTTAAAGCTCTATGTAAGAAAAATTACCCTTGAGTCACATAAATAGCAATACTTTTCTTAGTTTATCATCTGTCTTGACTTTGCTTACAGTGGTGATTTTTGTGTAGTTATATTAATCAAACTTCTCCTTTATGACTTCTGCATTTTGCATCGTATTTGGAAAGACCTTCCTCGGGCCAAAATATAGTAACAAATTCTATCACAGTTTCTTCTGGTACAAAGTGTAAGACTTCTCATATCTACTTTTAAAAATTCTAAATCTATATTTTTATTTGGAAACAACATAAAGAGCACACTCTTATTCAGGCTTTTAACAAGTCTACTATCCAACACAAGGGACCAAAAATACTTTAGTGACAGACTAATAAAAATGATTATAATTTTTACTTACTGTTAGAGAATTTGTTTTCTTTAAAATAATTCTTGATGGCATTTAGAAGAAAATGTCCAAAAGCCTAACATCTTTATTATATAGTGTAAGTAATACAAAATTAAAAGCCTGATCCCAAACTTAGAAGCTTCCAGAGTCTCAGATAAGTCAGTCTTAACTTCCTCTTCTAAAAATCAGAAAAATACCTACTATGACAGCCAAGTATGAGGATCAAATGAATATAATGAAAGTGAAAACACTTTGTAAACGATTTTCAGTCAGTAGAGTGGCATGCAGTAGAATCTAATAACTATAAAACTGCCTCTGGTATTGACGAGATTAAGAAATGGTAATTTGGCCTGGTTTATTTGCAAGCACAACTTAAGAGAAATGAAGATAATTACCCAACTGCTCTGATATATTCATTATATGAAAAGTTAAATTCACTTTGGGATACTTACTAAGAAATCTCAAAGTTCATATATAAGGCCAAGTAAGAACTCGGCATACTGACAAAATATTACTATGCCTTGACTTGACTCATTTGAGGGTAAAAGGTAATGACAAGGGTAGGATTAATTTCTACTCACCAAGTTTAGTACTGATATAGATTATCTTACTGTTGGATTAAGATTAATGAATCTTGATGCTTTAAAGATAAACAGTCACTTTTGCAACTTCTCCCAACAGGACTGTGTTTCATTAACTGGCATCATGCCCAAAAGTTCAAAAAATTACAGTCAACAAAGTAATTATTGAATACAAAAACAGTTAAGCATAAAAGGTCATGAACTGGTCCAATGACATTAACTTAAATATTTAAGCCTTTTCCTATTTTAATAATGCCCTCTAGAAATGTCAACAAGGCAAAAATAATTTTTTTCTTCCCTACTGGCTTGCAACAAGAACATACTAGGTTCTGACATATGCTCTGTCAATTAAGTGAGAGTATCTAGATATATCAAAGATTCTCTTTGCCTTGGTCTCATCTTGACAAATGGTAATTAAAATACTGGCCAAGTCTACTTCACAGGAATGCAGAGGATCACATTTAGTAGTAGCAGTAATCAATAAAGAATCCCTATAATAAAAGCAGCTAACATTTAATAAGAGCATCACATGCTAAATGCTACACACATATACACACACACACAATGCAGAAAAGACAAAATAGCAGGCCTAACTGCCTATCTTAAGGCTTGAGTACAGAGTTAGCCCTTAACTGGTGGCTAGGAAGATTTTGGGAGAGTTCTCAGGCACCCTGATTAGGTACAGGCTCACTGTTATCTAACTGTCTGCATCAACTATGTAGTTACGCTGAATACCTTTTTTCCTGATGGGATTCTGGAATTCTGAAACATGTTAGGCAGACAGTCCCTATATGATCAGCCCCTAATAAAAACTTTGGGCAATAAGCCTCTAAGAAGCTTCCTGGTTCGCACCATTTAACACATGTAGTCACAACTTGTTGCTGGGGGAAATAAGCATGTCCTGTGAGACTCAACTGAGAGAGAACTCTAGAAGCTTATGCCTGGTTTCCCCTGGACTCTGTGCAATGTTCCTTTTCCCTTTGCTGATTTTAATCTGTATCCTTTCTCTGCAATGAATCATAGCCATGACTAGGACTATATGCTGAGTCCTGGAGGCACTGCTAGTGAATCATCAAACCTGGGGGAGAGGGGGGGCGGAGGGGGGCGGTGTCTTGGAGCCCTCCTGAGACACATATACACAAGGCATGGATTAAAATCTCGTCAGATCTCAGTTTCTACTGGAGAAATGAGACTGAACTTCTAGAGTGAATGATTCAGCACAGGCTTATCTAGCTTTATTGTGCTTCACTGTCTTACACTTGACAGGTATGGTTTTTACAAATTGAAGGTTTATGACAGTCTTGTTATTGTCAGATGATGATCAGTATTTTTAAATTAAGGTATGTACATTGTTTTTAAACCATGATACTACTTCCCACTTCACAGACTACAGTGTAGTATAAAATGAACTTTTGTGTGCACTGGAAAACCAAAAACTTTGGTTTTATTGCTTTATTGCAGTATTCACTTTATTATGGTGGTCTGGAACCAAATTCTCAGTATCTCCAAGGTATGCCTATAATAATATTCTTATCTCATTTTCATTTACTACTCAATAGGTTTCTCTAAATTCTGAAACACTCTGTTATATAATGGGTAAAAATGCTATTAGGATTTAAACTTACATAAGTGTAGCTAGAATATCAAAATAATTTCTTAGAAGCCTTATGAAATATGGTTTCAATCCACCTGGACTATTATGAGAAATGAAGCAGGAAAAAAGGTCAGAGAAATGAAAATCTCCTCTTTTAAAAAAAGTCATTTACAATGCCTCTTAAAGGTTACTGGAGAACATGTATACACTTAACATTTTAATTATACTAAGATATTTTTCAGGTTCCCTGAATTTTAGTACAGAAAGAACACTAATTTAACAACAACAACAAAATAGTTCCTGTCTGCTGATGTGGGACTTTTCTTAATTTTCTCTTTACTTCCCTCTACCTTTCTAGAGTCATATCAACTCCCTCCACTCCAAAAGCTGAAACTGTGGGGGTTGCAATGCCTGAAATACTATCAAAAAGGAGAGCAACAGGGGAAAATCTACATGATTTGGTAAGGTGATGCCTTTTTAGATAAAATATAAAAACATGATTCATAAGACAAGTAATTCATAAGACGGACTTCATTAAAATTAAAAATTTCTGCTCTACAAAAGACAATGTCAAAAGAGTGAGAAGAAAAGCCACAGACTTGAAGAAAACATTTGCAACAGATGTATTTGATATAAGACTGTTATCCAAAATAAACAAAGAACATCAAAACTTAATCAGAAAACCACCTGATTTTTTTTTAATGGGCAGAGACCTCAACAGACACCTCATCAAAGAAGGTTTAATGTAAAGATGTAGCAAACAAGCAAGTGAAAAAAAAAAAAACACCCAACATCATATGTCATTCAGTTCAGTTCAGTTCAGTCGCTCAGTCGTGTCCAACTCTTTGTGACCCCATGAATCGCAGCACGCCAGGCCTCCCTGTCCATCACCATCTCTCAGAGTTCACTCAGATTCACGTCCATCGAGTCCGTGATGCCATCCAGCCATCTCATCCTCTGTCGTCCCCTTCTCCTCCTGCCCCTAATCCCTCCCAGCATCAAAGTCTTTTCCAGTGAGTCAGCTCTTCGCATGAGGTGGCCAAAGTACTGGAGTTTCAGCTTTAGCATCATTCCTTCCAAAGAACACCCAGGGCTGATCTCCTTCAGAATGGACTGGTTGGATCTCCTTGCAGTCCAAGGGACTCTCCAACACCACACAGTTCAAAAGCATCAATTCTTCAGTGCTCAGTCTTCTTCACAGTCCAACTCTCACATCCATACATGACCACAGGAAAAACCACAGCCTCGACTAGATGGACCTTAGTCAGCAAAGTAATGTCTCTGCTTTTGAATATGCTGTCTAGGTTGGTCATAACTTTCCTTCCAAGGAGTAAGCGTCTTCTAATTTTATGGCTGCAGACACCATCTGCAGTGATTTTGGAGCCCCAAAAATAAAGTCTGACACTGTTTCCCCATCTATTTCCCATGAAGTGATGGGACCGGATTTAGGGAATTACAAATTAAAACCAGATGCTGCTACACAATGCTACGCCTCAGCAGGTAAAGAATCCGCCTGCAATGCTGGAGACACAGGAGATGCAGGTTCAGTCCCTGGGTCAGGACAATTCCTTGGGTCAGAAATATCTCCTGTAGGAGGGCACGGCAACCTACTCCAGTATTCTTGCCTGCAGAATCCCATGGACTGAGGAGCCTGACAGACACAGTCCAAAGGGTCACAAAGAGTCTAAGCGTGCACACACACACTACATCCCTAATTAGAAGCGCTAAAATCCAAATCTCTGACAATACCAAATGTTGGTGAGGATGTGGAGCAACAAGAATTCTCATTCATTGCTGGTAGGAATTCAAAATGATAGAGCCACTTTGGAAGGCAATCTGGCAATTTCTTATAAAACTAAACATACCTTTCCCATGCATGTGTGTGTGTGTGTGCGTGTCTGTTTGTGTGTGTGTGCTTGTGTGTGTGTGTGTGTGTAGGTTACTTCAGTCGTGTCTGACTTTTTATGACCCTATGGACTTATAGCCCATCTGGCTCCTCCACTCATGGAATTCTCCAAGCAAGAATACTGGAGTGGGTTGCAATACAATCCAGCAATTGCACTCCTTAGTAGTTACCTAAATGAGTTAAAAACTTACATCCACACAAAAACCTGTGAATAACTGTTGATAGTACTTTTGGTCATAATTGCCAAATCTTGGAAGCAACCAAAATATCCTTCAGTAGGTAAATGGATAAATAACTGAGGTACGTACTGTGAAATTATTAATAAACAAAGAAAACTCAGCTAAAATTAGAGTAGGGACAGGCCTGTAGGGGGAGTGCTCATGCCCCTCTGTATCTGTCAGTCACTTCAAATAGGAAGAGCTATACACCTGTATCTGTGACAAAAAGGTGTTGCTAACTTTACTATCTAGCAAGAAGAAAACTTCCTTCCACCCAAAATCAACTCTACCAATCAGACATGCAGCAGCTCAACCGATGAGAAGCCTCCACACTTTGTACTCCCAGCTTCCTCCGTGGACTCTGGCTATTACAGCCCTTCCCAACAACCCTTTTCCCTGTAAAAGCAAATTCCCCTTCCTTGTTCTCTGGATTTGCCTCCAGTCTGCCATATTTTGCATATCTTGAATTTCAATTTTTCTGGCTATTCTCAAATAAACTCACTTTTGCTGGTAAAATAACTGTCTATTATATTTGAAAGCTGATAATCCAGACAATGGAATATTATTCAGTGCTGAAAAAAAAATCAACTTTAGACACTCATGAAAGAAATTAGAGATGACCCTAACAGATGGAAGGATATACCAGGTTCTTGGACTGGTAGAATCAATATTCTCAAAATGAATATACTGCCGAAGGCAATTTACAGATTCACTGCAATGCTTATCAAATTACCAATGGTATTTTTTCACAGAATTAGAACAAAAAATTCTAAAATTTATATGGAAACACAAAAGACCCTAAATAATCCAAGCAATCCTGAGAAGTAAAAACGGAGCTGGAGGAATCTGACTCCCTGACCTCAGACTATACTACAAAGCTACAGTAATCAAAACGGTCTGGTACAGCTGTAAAAACAGAAACACAGATCAACAGAACAGGACAGAAAGCCCAGAAACAAACTCACACACCCAACTAATCTATGACAAAGAAGGTAAGACTATACACTAGAGAAAAGAATCTCTTCAGTAAGTAGCGCTGGGAAAACTGGAAAGCTATATGTTTTTAAAAAAATGAAATTAGAACACCAACACCATATAAAACATAAACTAAAAATGTACTGCTGCTGCTGCTAAGTCGCTTCAGTCATGTCCAACCCTGTATGACCCCAGAGATGGCAGCCCACCAGGCTCTGCCATCCCTGGGATTCTCCAGGCAAGAACACTGGAGTGGGTTGTCATTTCCTTCTCCAATGCATGAAAGTGAAAAGTGAAAGAAGTCGCTCAGTCGTGTCTGACTCTTAGCGACCCCATGGACTGCAGCCTACCAGGCTCTTCCATCCATGGGATTTTCCAGGCAAGAGTACTGGAGTGGGGTGCCATTGCCTTCTAAAGACCTAAATAAAAGGCTGGACACTATAAAACTCTCAGCGGAAAATACAGACAGAACATTCTTTGACATAAATCACAGCAGTAATTTTTTTGATCCACTTCCTTGAGTAAATTAAACTAAGAAATTTGAGTGACTTAAGGGGTGTTAATGTATGTCCATCCTTGGTAACAAAGCTACCATTCTGGTGAGTGATAGTGATAATGGGGGTAGCTATGTACGTGTTGGGGTAGGGATCATATGGGATAGCTCTGTACATTCCTCTCACTTTTGCTGTAAAACTAAAACTGCTCTAAGAAATAAATTTGAGGGCAGGGGAAGCACAGCAACAAGATGTCAAAAGAACCAGAAAAGGCAACATCACCCTCCTTAATCCAGAGGAATTAGTCCCAAAGCCCACCAATCCCTCCACCAGAACCTACTGGGATTTTCCAAGTGTTTCAGTAGCACAGAAACAACCACTCACCCTTCCTTCATCTCACAGGAAAGAAATACTAGAAACTATTTCAGGTGTCACTGAATCTTGGGTATCTTAGTATTTATGAATCCAGTGGTGGAAATACTTTTTAATGCCTGTCCTCTGACAATCACAGTTGACCCTGGAACAACACACGCTTGAACTGCAGAGGTCCACTTATACACAGATTTTTTTTTTTTCAATAAATACCTACTACAGAATCATATGATCTGAGGTTGAATCCAAGGTTGGCTGAATCCATTTATCCATCATAAAGCTACATATAGATTTTCAACTGTGCAGGGGGGTCGGTGCCTCTAATCCTCGCATAGTTCAAGGGTCAACGGCACCATGCATAAAAGGAAGAGAAACTCTGTAAGGCTGTAATACCCTAAGAATGACAAACACCCATGGTCAGTGACCAAGGCTGAGCACTGCATTCAGTCCAATGTGAACTGTAGGAGCAGCTGGACTTCCCTGATGGTCCTTCCTGAAAAGGATCTTCTCTAGGGTGGTGTGACTGGTTATTAATAAAGGCAAAGAAAACAAACTATAAGACTGGTATCTTGCTAATTGCACCAAACCCTCAGGAACAAAGTGTCATTGTCAAAGCATCCACACTCAATACAAAATCAGAAAAAGAACCTCTCTGAACTATACGCAGAAGACACTACCCCAATAACTCTCAAATCCAAAGATACCTATGCTTGAGTTTTTATCCCTGTAGGTTCAATTTCTTATCAATGCAGCAAAATGAAAAAGAATAAAAAGAACTCTAGACTTAAAGAGTCCCAAAATCTAGATCCTAATCTGGACACTCCCACTTACTAGTTATTTGTCCTTGGGCAAAAAAAAAATCTCTTTGCTAATTTCCATCTCTATCTCCACCACCACCAGCATCATCCTGATGACTGGCAGTTATGTAGTATTTTCACTATGCCAGGCCCATTTCTAAGCACTCTACGTATTTTTAACTCATCTAATCTTCATAATGACCCAATGGGGAGATGCTATTATCCCTGTTCTACAGATAGAGAGACTGAAGCACAGAGCATATAATTTGCCCAAAGCTTCACTGCTATAAGTGAAAGAGCTATGATTTAAACTCAGGCAATCTAGCTCCAGAATCAGTGCTTTTATCCATTATTCTTCATTACCTCTTTGACATTAAAAAGAAAAAGAAAATTGGGGAAAAAAGCTGAACAATCCTATATAACAATGGGCAAAAGGACATGTACAGGCAGTAGATGTATTTTTTATAGAAAAAAATAAATTCAGATGACATATTAAAATATGCTCAATTTCACTCAAGATATGAAAAACTTTTAATTTTTACTTATTTATTTTATTATGCATTTTTGGCTGCACTGGGTCTTGGTTGCTGCACGTGGGGGCTACTCTCCAGTTGCTATGTGTGGACTTCTTATTCTGGTAGCTTCTCCTGTTGCAGAGCACTGGCTCTAAGGTGCTCGAGTTTCAGCAGCTGCAGCCCACCAGCTCAGCAGCTGCAGCACATGGGCTCTGGAGTGTGTGGGCTTCAGCAGGTGCGGTGCTTGGCTTTAGCTGCCCCGGGGCACATGGAATCTTCCTAGACCGGGAATCAAACCCAAGACCCCTGCATTGGCAGGTGGATTCTTAACCATTGGACCACCGAGAAGTCCTATTAAAAACTTCTGAAACAAAATACTTTTGTATTAGATAAACATATATTAAAAAAATTTGATAAAGACCAGAGCTAGCATGGGTATTCATTATCTTAATGTAACACATATGTACAAAGATATAGAACAAGAATATTCCCTGCAGATCAATCACAATACTACAGAGTGGAGACAACCTAAATGTCCTTCAATTTCAGACTAACTGAATAAGTTATCAGTGTCTGGCATACAATGGATCCTTCTCTGTACTGTCTAGTTTTATTCCCAGTCTGGTCTCTTGGTTTACATGGTAATTTTTTTTAGAATGCCATCTACTGTGCAATGAAAAACTATAAAGGCTGTGGATATATACTCCTATAAAAGATTCACCATGTTCTATGACTGGCAGTCAGACTCAGAGTAAATCACTTCACAGTCCAATCAGAACATGAGCTGATTCAAGGTTGGCTGCAGGCTTTGTAAAGCTTGAAAACATCTATCCTAGTTGGTAGCCCTCCCAGTCTAGGGTATTTACCAAGCCTGCCTTCCTTGAAGGGTCCTGATCTCTTTTTCTCTTTTCTCCTCAACGATGAAGAAATGCTGAGACCGCTTTGCTTTTCATTAGCCTTCTGTGGAGCTTTTAGCCTTTTATCCTACACCAAGACTTTGCCTCAACAGAAAAAAGGCAGGTGGAGAGGCTGTGGATGTGGGGAGATGCACTCCCCCTTCTCTCTGGGATTTTGGCCTTTCAAGTTCTGGTTAACTTGGCAGCCCTGAACTATGATTTTTGTATCCCTAGCCCCATGAAGAAAGCTCTGCTGGATTTTTTGCTTCTTAATAGCAATACTCTCCCTTTGCCAAGAATCCACAGAAGTCTGAAGTCCTGGCTGCCTTGGCAACTTACCAATGCCTTCATATAGATCTTTTTTTTTTTTTAAGTCAGGCTTTTCTAGTTATTCTCAGCAGGAGTTTTGGTCTGCGACAGTCTGCTCCATCATAGCCAGAAGGAAAATCTACACTCTTTATAAGCAGTGGAGAAGACAAGGTTTTCATCATGAAACCACAAACCATTACTAAAGAGGGAATAAGCAATGAGGGAGAAGACAAAAGGAGAGACTATTCTTTAGAGAAAGTCAAGAAAGGAATCCAAAAAGTAGGAATACATGTGGGCAAGTCCTAGAGAAACTTACAATCTTACAAGGGAATAAAAAAACATATGTGAGTGAAACCATTCCAGAATGTCCAAGAGTCATGAAACTGAACAGCTAAGTGCTGCATGAGGTAGAGGTGCACAACAGCAAAAGAAGGCAATGCATCAAAATCCATCTTCTACAACAAAATCTACCTAAGTGCAGAGATGCACAGGAAACCAAGAGGCCATTATCCATATTAATCTCAAGGTTACCTGCTTATACTACCCATCAAACTTCCGAATTACCCTCAATAAGGAGAAACTTTAATGTTCAGCATTCCATTTAGAAGTAGGAAGGTGGAAACAAGGGAGTGAACCACAAACATGTTCTAAAACAAAACTAAAGTGCTTTCCATTTTATCTGTATTTTCAGTTTACCCCTTCTAACTCTCCAAGAGTACAGATGGCAGTCAAGTGGCAACTGTCTTAAACTAATGCCACTGCTTGTTTACCTACTTGCCCAAGACAATAACAATTTACAGTAGGCAATATGAAGAGTGTTTACCTGGAAAGAAGAGGAAGTACAGGGAGAAAGAATTAAAAGCTAATAAAATGTTCATGCCAGATTTTAAGGCTGCTTACCTAAGTACAATAATTAACACTACAGATCACTACTCTAATAACTTAAAGCCATGTTTTAAAACTATCCTTGGCAAAGAATAATTAAATGATTAAATGATTAATAAAATCAAAGGTGACTGCTCACATACCAAGAAGTTAAAAGATGTTTGTAATTTCTGACCTAATAATTTCATTTTGTCAACAAAGGTCTGCCTAGTCCAGGCTATGGTTTTTCCAGTAGTCATGTACGGATGTGAGAGTTGGACTATAAGGAAAGCTGAGCATTGAAGAACTGATGCTTTTGAACGGTGGTGTTGGAGAAGACTCTTGAGAGTCCCTTGGACTGCAAAGAGATCCAACCAGTCCATCCTAAAGGAGAACAGTTCTAGGTGTTCATTGGAAGGACTGATGCTGAAGCTGAAAAACTCCAATACTTTGGCCACCTGATGCGAAGAGCTGACTCATTTGAAAAGACTCTGATGCTGGGAAAGATTGAGGACAGGAGGATAAGGAGATGACAGAGGATGAGATGGCTGGATGGCATCACGGACTCAATGGACTTGGGTCTTGTTAGACTCCGGCAGTTGGTGATGGACAGGGAGGCCTGGCATGCTGAGGATCATGGGGTCGCAAAGAGTTGGACACGACTGAGCAACTGAACTGAACTGAATAATTTCTAAGAATCTAAGAAAATAAACTAAAGTATAGAAAGACTTTACATAAGAAGATCTTCATTGCAACATTGTTCACAATTACAAAAGAAAGACTGATTATAACCTAAATATCGAATACTGAAGGACTGACTAGGCTAATTATGCAAGTCGCTAGACTGAGTATGCCTTATAATTTCAAACAAGAACATTAAATATGGAAACAGTAATAACAAATGGAAAAGAAACAGCAATATAATTATAGAAGTCACAAAGGGAGAAGAAAATATTAGTGATAACATATCAAGTTATCATACATTAAGTGTGTAAGAATAATGGAAACCATAATCAGAGATCAGGAAGTTAAAAAGGGAAGTGAGCAGTGAGGAAGAGGGAGGTGCCATAGGAAGAGAAAATACACCCAAAAAAGGCACGAGACTCTTTCCCCAAAGCCCTTATTAATAGAGCTTATTAGCCAAGACAAAGTCATAAAAAGTTGTAAGAGATTTAAATAATTATAGAGACAAAGACAGGTGCAAAGTCACAAAATGGAGCAACTGCCAAATGCGTCTTACAAGCAAACGCTGCAATAGACATCAGTAAGAGCAAGAGAACAAAGTCTGGGAAGGAAAGGCAAGGCTTTGGGAAGGTGGAATGAAGCTGAGTCTAACTGGTAAAACTTAGATAAGTTAGAAGATGGAGGAAGAGCAATTCATGTGAACAACAAAGCATGACCAAGAGTGTGATAACACTACTGAACTGCACACTTAAAAGGTTAAGATGGTAAGTTTCAAGTTATGTGTTTATTAACACAATTTTAATTTTTTTAAGCATGAAAGCTGGATAGTAAATAAATATGTTCTACTAGAGCAGAAAGTTTATGTAGGAGAATGGTATAGGCCAGAAAGGGTAGGTTGAGGCCAAATTAGGTAAAGAAATCTAAACTCATCCTGTCAACAAGGATCATACTACCATACTTAACATTATTAATATAGTAAAACTATTAATAAACAAGAAAACCTCAGTTATCCAGCATGCTTAGGGAACACAATGTTCCTTAAGTTTATGGGGTAACAATGCCAAATTTGGGCAGGATCTTCCCCATACACAGTTACAGCACTTCACCATCCACAAGTCTGCCTGGTAACTTCCGTAAGTAGAAAGATCCCAGGCTGTGGAGACCAACCAGACTCCACACTTGCCAGGGTGCACTCAGCACAACACAATTTGTCTAGTCCTTAGTTTCCCCAATCCTCAAATAAATTGTTATAAATGATTAAATGACATGATTTAAAGTAATGCTTTGTACAATGTTGGATACACAACTGATAATTATTAAATGTTAGATACTTCCTTAAAAGGAAAAATTCTACTTAATCTTTTCAGGGATAGCAATTGCTCAGAATTGCAGGAAAGTATAAGGAATTTATGAAAAAAATGGCATCAGAGATTTTTTTCCTCTATATATAGTGCTTATTAACTGTTAACGAAAATTAACAATAAATTTTCAAATTCCAAGTTGTATCTTGCTTCCTTAGTTAAAAAATTAACATGATTTGTAACTCAGTGTGGAAGGAATAAAAAGGAGTCTTAAGCAGCCCAAGGCTTTGTAGACTCATGGCCAGATAGTAAATACCCAGTTTTGCAGACCAAGACACCTGCTCAATTCTACCACTGCAGCATGAAAGCAGTCATAGGCAATATAAACAAGTATGGCCGTGTTACAATAAAAATTTACAAAATAAGCAGGAGGCTGGATCTCGCCTGCTGAATGTAATTTCCTAACCCTGGTGCTATAGATTCAATGCTGTGTCCCCCACAAAATTCACACACTGAAACCGAATCCCCAACATGATGGTGTTTGGTGATAAGGTCTTGGAAAAGTGAATACGTCATGAGGGCAAAAAGCTCTCATGAAAGGTTAGGTGCTTGTACAAGAGACCCCAGCGAGCTCCTTTGCCACTTCCACCAAGTGAGGACACCACAAGAAGACAGCCATCTGTGAACCAGGAGGCAGGCCCTCAAGAAACACTGAGTCTACCAGCCTTGATTTTTGACTGCCACACTCTAGGACTAAGAAATAAATTTCTAAAAAAAAAAAAAAAAGAAAGAAAGAAATTTCTGTTTATAAGCCACCTAGTCCATGGTATTCTGTTGTCACAACCCACATAGATTAACACATCTGGATTAGACACAGAGAAAGTAAGAGTAGAATTTGCAAAAGCAGGTATTAAGTACAGCAGAGTCAAAGTGTGAAGAATAGAGTCAAAGTGTAAAATTCTTTGTTGAATCCAGCAACGGCCCAAACAACGCAGAGTAAGGCAGCCCACGCTGGACCAGCACAGTCAAAGCATGAGGCACACAATAAAAGAGGTCACAAAAGCAAATGTAGGTATAGGAATGCTGCAGAGACGAAAAGTCCTGCAGATCAAGACCATGTGGCTGCCTCCATCATTATATCCACAACCATCCTGATAAAAATGCCTTTGGGCTTAATTTCCACTCTTAGAGTGTAGGATGTGGAACCATATCAACCTGCATTCAAATCTACTATCCACTGGATTTGTACCTACCAGTATTTACCCTTGTGAAGTCTGTTTCTTCATCCATAAAATGGGAGTAATACCTACCTAACAGAAATACCTACCTTATCATCTAATCTTCTAGTACTTTCTTGGTACAAACTCTGTTATGTTAAATGGTAGCCTAACTGACCTGTCTCTGACTCTTTTTCTATCTATCTCCAATACTGCTTTCCCTAGTTCTTCACAGAGATCTGACCCTATCATCCTCCTACTTAATAACTTTCATTGGCTTCCCTCTGCCTCCAAGATTTATAAACAAGACCAAGACTATCGCTCCAGCCACATTTCCACATCTCAATACTCTCCCCTTCCCAGTCTTCACACAACCACTGTTCCCAGATATGCCAGACCCAGTCTCTCTGACTGTGCATATGACACTTTCTCTTCCCACAGTGTTTTTCTCTTTTTCACTATAATTAGCTCAAAGCCCTGTTTATTGATCTCTCTTCTGCAGGCCCTCGCAACATTCTGCACTTAACTCAGTATTGGCAGGATTTATTATCTGTGTTATAATTACTTGTTTCTGCCTCTGATTCCTCAAACTAGGAGATTTCCTTGAACCCATGGGGATGATCTGTAGATAGAGTACATATAAAACAGCGATTTAAATTTTTTTCATTGACTGAACCAGTGATAAAGTGCTTTAATACCAGGACCACTTTGTACGAAGTTCTTTTAAAGAATTTGTTGTCTGAAAAAGATCAATTTGTAAAGTTTTTCTTTATAATGAAGGTAAAGGTAAACTTTTGAACCTACGTCTCATATGTCTCCTGCTTTGGCAAGTGGATTCTTTACCACCAGCGCAACCTGGGAAGCCCAGGTAAACTTCAGTAAAGTCAAAGTCAACTTCAAATTAACAGAGTCCAGTCTTTTGAGGTTTTACCATAATAGTTTTATAGCAACAAACACTAGACGAAACACAAGAGAAATGACAAGACATCAGTAAAGGAAAAATAGTTCCACTGCTATTTAGAAAAATAAAAACCAAATCTGGATAAAAGTGGTCTTCAGGCTGAACATTTTAGTTGTACACACCTCTGATGAGGAAGACTGGCTTAATAGCAGTTCATGGAAAAAAAAAAAAAAGAAGAAGTTCTATTGCCTACAATTTCCAGGATACACAAGGCTAATGCAACTTTTGGCATTATTAGTAAGAATTTAGCGTCCTGGAGCTTCCCTGGTGGCTCAGTGGTAAAGATTCTGTCTGCCAGCGCAGGAGATACAGGTTTGATCCTGGGTCTGTGAAGATCCCACATGTTGCAGAGCAACTAAGCCCGCAAGCCACAACTACTGAACCTGTGCCCTAGAGCTCAGGCACCGCAACTACTGAGCCCACGCACCGCAGCTTCTGAGGCCCTCAAGCCCTAGAGCCCGCGCTCCATGAGAGAAGCCACGGCAAGGAGACACCCAGGCACCACGACTAGAGAGCGGCCTCCACTTGCCACAACTGGAGAAAAGCTCACGCAGCAATGAAGACCAAAAACAGCCAAAAACAGAATAAGTACAATCATTTTAAAAATAAAAAATAGAACCAGTTGTTATATGATTTTTTTTTTAAAAAGAATTTAATGGAGTATTACTCGGCCATTAAAAAGAATACGTTTCAATCAGTTCTAATGAGGTGGATGAAACTGGAGCCTATTATACAGAGTGAAGTAAGCCAGAAAGAAAAACACCAATACAGTATACTAATGCATATATATGGAATTTAGAAAGATGACAATGATAACCCTATATACGAGACAGCAAGAGACACAGATGTATAGAACAGTCTTTTGGACTCTGTGGGAGAGGGAGAGGGTGGGATGATTTGGGAGAATGGCATTGAAACATATATAATATCATATATGAAACAAATTGCCAGTCCAGGTTCGATGCATGATACTGGATGCTTGGGGCTGGTGCACTGGGACAACCCAGAGGGATGGTACGCGGAGGGAGGAGAGAGGGAGGTTCAGGATGGGGGACACATGTATACCTGTGGCAGATTCATGTTTATGTATGGCAAAATCAGTACAATATTGCAAAGTAATTAACCTCCAAATAAAATAAATACATTTATATAAAAACAAAAATAAATAAAATCAACTCTGATTCCAAAAAAAAAAAAAAGAATTTAGCATCCAGATGGAGAAACAGTAAACCCCACTACATTTTTTTTCTTTTGCACTGGTCAGGCATTATTTAAAGCATGAGGGTCAATTCTGAGTGGTGTTTTTAAAGATGAGCAGAAGGGTAAAGGAATCATGATATATAATCAAAAATATTTTTAAAGGATTTTTAAGCACTTTTTAATATATTAAACGTTTACTGAGTATCTAACACAGTCTAGGTACCATGTTAAGTGCCGAATACACAAAGACATAGTCCCTGACCTCAAAGAGTTCAGTGTAATGCCAGAGACAGACACACAAACAAGGAACTGAAATCCAGTGACATGACCAATACACATACTTGCATGGTGGCACAAAGGAAGGTAATCAACTCCTCCATGAGAAAAAATTCAGAGTCCTTGTTTCACCTGAGTATAACCTGACAGGAGGAGGGAAGAACACTCAAGGCAGACAAAAGGTCAAAAAGGTTTCAAAAAGCATTCTATATTACAAGAACTCTAAGTAACGTAGTGAAAGTGAAGTTGCTCAGTCGTGTTTGACTCTTTGCGACTCCATGGACTGTACCCAACCAGGCTCCTCTGTCCATGGGATTCTTCAGGCAAGAATACCAGGGGATCTTCCTGACCCAGGGATCGAACCTGGCTCTCCTGCATTGCAGGCAGACACTTTAACCCCTGAGCCATCAGGAAAGACAAGTAATGTAGCATGACCAGAAATTTGGGAAAGGAAGATAAAAGACCAGAGAGATGAATTTGAGAAATTTAACCTAAAAATTTAGATGGGAACAATCCTGGTCTTTAAATATCTGAATACTTAAACTAAAGAAGAATGTCTTGATTCACTGGAAACTTAACTTTCGAACACTGGAGAGTAATGAGTACAGAGTCACTGGTTTGGGAGAAATGTCCCGATACATGTGTAAGGTCTATCTTTCCCTGGTATTCTAGATCTCAGCCCTAATTAATAATGATAGCGAACATCATTCCAGATGTTTTATTGGTCTTTCAGTTTCCCTTTTTTGTGAAATGTCTATTCAGATTCCCTCACCATTTTTCTAATGAGGTGTCTGTCATAATGATTTGTAGTTCTTCATATATTTTGGACATTAATCTTTGGTTGGTTATTACATTGGAAATACCTTCTCCCATGCTGTGGTTCATCTCCCTACTTTATCTTTTATCATACAAAGTTTTGATTTTAATATGACCAAATTATTAATATTTTCCTTTATTCTGCATTTCTTATTTGTATAAAAAATTTTTCCTATCCCATTATAAATACTCTTAGTATTTTCTAAGTTTTATAGCTTGACCTTTTGCTATCTATTTGCTATTAACTTTTTGTGTATGGTGTGAAGTAAAGATTTTTCTTATTCTCTATAAGCTAACCATCCACAACTGAAAATACCTTTGCCCCACTGATTTGTAATGCCACCTGTCACGTATCAAATTCAAATATATGAGGACATATTACTGGACTCTTCAATTATTTTTTGGACCTGTTAACTATTTAACCCTGGTTGAGTGTTCTTGGCTACTAATCATTTGTTTTGACAAATTCCACTAAAAAAATTAAAATTAAAAAAATCCCGCTTATTCCAAGTGTTGTAGCTTTTACAATTAAGAAATGAACAATAAATACTATCAAATGCTCTTCTAAGCATCTACTGAGATGATCATATGGTTTTACTCTTAATTTATCAACATGGTAAATTAGAGTCTTATTATTAAGCTGAACTCTCGTTCCCAGAATACTACTACTTGACTGTGATTGTGATTGAAAAAAAAAAATTAGACTACTAGACTAGTACAGATTTCACTTGGACTGGCTTCTATTATTCCTTTCTATATTGTCTTTGTGTAATTTTGATATCACACTGTAAAAGCCCCCTGAAATGAGTCTAGAAACATTTTTTATTCTCTGGAATGGTCTGTATAAGGATTATCCATCTGTCTATATCTGAATAACCTGTAAAACCATCTGTGCCCTGTGTTCCTTTAATAGAATCTTTTCCTTCTTTTTACAATAGAAATGTCTCAGATATTAGAGATACCAGTACAATGAGCCCCAACATATTCATCACCCAGCTTCAACAGTCAATCCACTGTCAATCTTATTTCATCTATTTCCCTAATCATGCTTGTCCTCTCTCCCCTTGAATGAATTATTTTGAAGAAATCCCAGATACCATATCATCTAACTTCTAAACTTAGCATCTCTTAAAAATCTGGTAACTTTTAATACCAACATCCAGTCAGTATTCGAAATCCAACAAATATTTTTATAGTTTTCCAAATAAGAATCCAAATTAGTCCATACACTTAAATTGGTGGCGTCTTTTAATCTGCAGGTTTTCCTTTTTTATTTTTGGCTGCACTGGTCTTCGTTGGTGCGTGCGGGCTTTCTCTAGTTGTGATGAGCAGGAGCTACTCCATTGTTGCAGCGTGTGGGTTTTTCATTGCGGTGGCTTCTGTTGCAAAACATGGGTTTCAAAAATCCTGATATTTACAGTCTTATTTCCTGCTTCATTTCTAATATTATTTATGCTTTCTTTTCTTTTTCCTTGATCAATCTTGCCTGAGATTTGTCTATAATACAGAACCTATATTTTCAGTGAATTAGATGTGGGGTTTATTAATCCTCTTCAAAAAGCAAGAGATTGCAAAAAAAAAAATCTACTTCTGCTTTATTGACTATGCCGAAGTCTTTGTGTGGATTACAACAAACTGTGGAAAATTCTTCGAGATGGGAATACCAGACCACCTGACCTGCCTTCTGAGAAATCTGTATGTAGGTCAAGAAGCAACAGTTAGAACTGGACATGGAACAACGGACTGGTTCCAAATCAGGAAAGGAGTACATCAAGGCTGTATATTGTCACCCTGCTTATTTAACTTATATTCAGAGTACATCATGAGAAATGCTGGACTGGATGAAGCACAATCACAAGATGGCCGGGAGAAATATCATTAACTTCAGATATGCTGATGACACCACCTTTATGGCACAAAGTGAAAAAGAACTAAAGAGCCTCTTGATGAAAATAAAGAGGAGAGTGAAAAGTTGACTCAACATTCAAAAAAGTAAGATCATGGCATCTGGTCCCATCACTTCATGGCAAACAGTTGGGTAAACAATGGAAACAGCGAGAGACTTTATTTTGGGGGCTCCAAAATCACTGCAGATGGTGACTGCAGCCATGAAATTAAAACATGCTTGCTCCTTGGAAGAAGTTATGACCAACCTAGGCAGCATATTAAAAGCAGCGACATTACTTTGCCAACAAAGGTCTGTCTAGTTAAAGCTATGGATTTTCCAGTAGTCATGTATGGATGTGAGAGCTGCACTATAAAGCTGAGCACCGAAGAATTGATGCTTTTGAACTGTGGTGTTGGAGAAGACTCTTGAGAGTCCCTTGGACTGCAAGGAGATCCAACCAGTCCACCCTAAAGGAAATCAGTTGTGAATATTCATTGGAAGGTCTGATGTTGAAGCTGAAACTCCAATACTTTGGCCCCTTGATGCGAAGAGCTGACTCATTGGAAAAGACTCTGATGCTGGGAAAGATTGAAGGCAGGAGGAGAAGGGGATGATAGAGGATGAGATGGTTGAATGGCATCACCGACTCAATAGACATGAGTCTGAGTAAACTCCGGGAGTTGGTGATGGACAGGGAGGCTGTAGTCCATGGGGTTGCAAAGAGTCAGACATGACTGAGCTGAATCTTCTTCACTGTTTTCTACTCTATTAATTTCTATTCTTATCTTCTACTTCCTTTGGGTTTAATCTGTTACTTTTCTAGCTTCTTCAGTTGGCCACTTAACTAAGTAATTTTCAGCTTTTCTTCTATTCAAAAACCTGGGACATCAATTTTTTAATATTAATATTGCTGAAATTGGGATATTTCTTACAATTAGCCTTACAATCACTGTCAGGAAACAGTGATGGTGCCACTGTCACTGCTTATATATGTACTAACATAAACAATAAGCTCACAAAAGTAGTAGTTATTTGGTAGTTATCTCTGGTGACATGACTAGACTTGTAATTTCTCAATGTTAGTCAACAAGCCTTTACAAACCATCTGAGAAAGAACTATGAGTCTCACCTGAAAACGTTCTGTTGATACCTTCTGGCCAGTTCAAGAAAACATCAGAATCAAAACTGGACGGGTGTCAGCTTGAAGAAAATGCTGGGGATCGCTTAAGAAATGTTCTTCACCAATGCTTTCAATGACATAGTGAGCAATACTATATAGGAAAACACAAACCTCTATGACTCCAGCAGTGATTTAGAAAATCAGACTGTGAATATGAAGTCACAGGAATATTCTTATTACTTCACTTCCTTTTATAAATATGTGTATGAGTGATATGCTAAAATCTATCTCTAAGTAAACCTAAGAGTTCTTTCAGCAGGTATAAAGTTTAAAAGTCTAAGCGATAGAAAAGCACTGTATTTGGAAAGCAACAGTCCATTTGATGATGATGACATCTTAAGATTTAATGAAACATGATATAGGCACTTAAATTTATCCCAGACCAGGGATAGAACCCATGTTACCCTGCATTCACAGACAGATTCTTATCCACTGTACCATCAGGGAAGTTCAATCCATACATTTTTAGTTTATTTTTGCTTTTAATTTTTAAAATAACAAGTTAGGAGGTGAGGGGAATCAGCCATATCAATATTTGTCATTAGTTTCTAATTTTATTTTATTAGAGTCAGAATCAAGCTCTGGTATTTGATGAAATGTTTTGTGCCTAGTTACATAAATATTTTACATTTTATTAAAGAGAACGTACAGTCTCTAATTTGGGAAGTGTATGGTTCTATATATGTACAGTAGATCAAGTTATACATTGTATTTCTTTTAGTGGTTATGCTTAAATTTTTAATATGCATTTGACTGAAAGCCTAAAGTTAATCAATATCTCTATCCTCCTCCTGAACTATCTATAACTCTTTAATGCTGACCACTTTCCCTCTCAGCTTATACTTTTATCATCTGGTATTTTAGTTCCACTTTAGTTTTAGCCCCCACAAGTCAACCATAATTATTTTTGCTTTATACAGTCAATGCTTAGTTTACCTAACCAATTTCTTTGTTCATCATGATTTCTTGTATCCTATTCTCTCCTCTAAGTTACATTTCTTTCTTCCAAAAGTGCGTACTTTCACATAATAGTTGTTTCAGAAAGAGTACGGTAAATTCTCCATATTTTTATCTGAAAATACTTTTGATTTCACTCTTGAATGATAACTCAGCTGAGTATGAAATTCAGATCTCTCTCAGTACTTGGAAGATTATTAGTCAGTCTTCTTCTGGTTTCTCTTATAAAGAGACATCTGCTCTCAGTCTGATTCTTGGTCCACTGGCTTTCCTTTTTGGTTGCTTTTTAAAGTGTCTCTGGTGTTCTGCAGTTTCATTGCAATGTATTTAGTTGTGGGGGTTGTTTTGGCTTGCTTGTTTCATCCTTGCTAGGTTCTCATGGATGAGATGGTTGGATGGCATCACCGACTCAATGGACATGGGTTTGCGTAAACTCCGGGAGTTGGTGATGGACAGGGAGGCCTGGCATGCTGCGGTTCATGAGGTCACAGAGTCGAACACGACTGACTGACTGAACTGAACTGAGGTTCTCATGAACCTTAAACTTAAAACTTCACTATCTTTTATTAATTCCAAAAATTCTCATCTCTTTTAATTCAATATCTCCCTCATTTTATTTTTCTCCTGAAATTGCTGTTAGATGTTAGGTCTTCTTGTTCAGTTTTTCATTTCCCTACCTCTTTCATATTTTCCTTCATCTTACTATTCTGCATTCTCAGGATTTCCTCATACCTAACTCCAGGCTTACTATTTTCTCTTCATCTTACTATTCTGCATTCTCAGGATTTCCTCATACCTAACTCCAGGCTTACTATTTTCTCTTCATCTGTGTAAACTATTGTTTATTTGTTGTTGTTCGGTCGCTAAGTTGTGTCTGATTCTTTGCAACCCGTGGACTGCAGCACATCAGGCTTTCCTGTCCTTCACTATCTCCCAGAGTTTGCTCAGATTCATGTCCATTGAGTTGCTGATGCTATCTACACATCTATCCTCTGCCGTACTCTTCTCCTTTTGTCTTCAATCTCTCCCAGCATCAGGGTCTTTCTGAATGAGTCAGCTCTTTGCATCAGGTGGCCAAAGTATTGGAGCTACAGCATCAATTCTTCCAATGAATATTCAGGGTTGATTTATTTTTTTAACCTGATTGTATTTATGTTTAATTATTTTCAAAGATATGTTTCATGTCTTATTCATTTATTGGGCTATCAATTAATTTTTAATGTCTTTCATCACTTAAAATAGGCTAATTTAAATTACCTTTCAAACTGCTATTCTACTATTCCAGTTCTTAGAACTACAATCCTGCTTGTTTTATCTGATTTTCATTTGTGGTAGAAAATGGTTTGCTTGTGTGTCACTTTTAACTATAAATTTATCTTCTGCTGGGTTTATTTCTTCTGTGAGAATTCCTTGTGTCCCAGGATATGGGAATACTCCTTCAAGTCTTTTCCTTTCTCCAGATGATCCAGGAGTATCACTAGCTTGAAGCTAGCTTTTATATTAATTTCTCAGCATGGAGATACCTAAACCGTATAATATAAACTCAGGTCCCAAATATGAACAAGGCATAGGTCTTGTACTTCAATTCCTCAGAGAAGCTTTTTTCCATTTTCTCTTTGTATACAGTCCAGGCAAACCAAGACAAGATTTCTTATTAACAATATTTTTGTCAGTGGGAAGATTTTTCTTTATCTCACCTTTCACCTAGGAGGCAGCATATCAAGAATCCCAGCTTGATGAAAAAGCCTTGGTTTTGGTTCCTTCTTCCGCACAGTTAAAACTCAATTACTAGGAATAAAAAGCCAGAAATAACCCTTCACTCCATTCCTTCATCCTTGTCCAGGGCAACACAGCATGAGCTCAAGGGCTTAACTATGTTCTGGATTTTAGTTCCTTTTTTTTTTTTTTGGAACATAGTTATATTTCTGTCTTTCCTGCAAACTCAGAAATGCATTTAATTTAAAGGAACCATTGTTTATCACCCAGCTTTTCTGGATACCTGTAGCAAGAGTCACAGAATCTCAGTGACTCATCTTGCTAAAAGAAATTCGGGATCTCCAATCCATTTGCTACAGCTACATTATTCCCTATAGGAGTGATCTCTCTAAAATGCAAAGATGCACTCCTCTTTCAAACTCTTCCTAGCATGGCATTCAGAGTCCACTATTATCCAGTAATTGCTTATTTCTGCAATTCTGCCTCCCTCCACTCTCCCACAAATACTCTAAGCTCAAAAACTATCCATATTTGCAATCCCTACAACTCTCCTTTTGTTTCATACTATGCTTTTTTTTTTATTAGGGCTTCCCTATTGGCTCAGAGAGAAGGCAATGGTAACCCACTCCAGCACTCTTGCCTGGAAAATCCCATGGGCAGAGGAGCCTGGTAGGCTGCAGTCCACGGGGTCCCTAAGAGTCAGACACAACTGAGTGACTTCACTTTCACTTTTCACTGTCACGCATTGGAGAAGGAAATGGCAACCCACTCCAGTGTTCTTGCCTGGAGAATCCCAAGGACGGGGGGAGCCTGGTGGGCTGCCATCTATGAGGTCGCACAGAGTCAGACACGACTGAAGCAACTTAGCAGCTGCAGCAGTGGCTCAGAATGGTAAAGCGTCTGCCTGCAACATGGGAGACCTGGGTTTGATCCCTGGGTTGAGAAGATCCCCTGGAGATGGAAAAGGCAAGCCATTCCAGTACTCTTGCCTGGAAAATCCCATGGAAAGAGGGAGCCTGGTAGGCTACAGTCCACGTGGTCGCAAACAGTCGGACACGACTGGGTGACTTCGATGCTTTTAAATGTACTGGTTTCCTTCACTTTTATCCTGCCTTCATCCACCTACTAAATACTCATGGTCAAGTGTCTGCCTTTCACTGAAACCACTGGTGACCCATCCAAGCTAGGTTCTCTTTTTTGTGAAAAGAGCTAACATTTGTTGAGCTCTTTAAATGTTAATAATTCACTGAAATAATTCAGTTAGTCTTAACAACAATCTTACAATTTTGTTACCATTACTATCTTCATTTTCAAAATGAGGAAACCAAGGGACAGAGAAGTTAAGCAAGTGCCCAAAGACAAACAGCTATAAATGGCAGACCTGGAATTTGAACACAGTGTCTCCAGATCCTGCTCCATTAACTTGCCCTATTAACATATACTGTACTGCCTTCTACAATTATATCTTGCATTACAGTCACTGCATTTATTACCCCACATTCCAGTTGCATGCTTATATATCAATTTTCTTAACTACACTGACCTTAAGAGGCAGATTATGTTTTATTTCTATTTGCAGCCTCAGTACCTAGTACACAGAAGGCCCACCTGAAATCATTACAAAATTAATGAATAACTGAAGGAAACATCTCCAGAGTCACTTTTTAGTCTAGCCCTTATTCATCTATTGTCTGAACTACTAAAATAGTCCCCTAACTCCCTTCCTCCAATTTCTATTCATGTTTCCTCCACACTCCAATCAACACTGTCTTTCTAAAGCATGTTATGTCAATGTCATGCCATTACCTAAATATTTTCAAGGGCTCCACACTGTCTATAGGATAAAGTCCCAAATTCCTTCAGCTTGACATACCATGACCTTCATGAACCAACTTCTGTAGTCTCTTCTCTCCTCCTTCCCCACTGCAGCCCAACATTCCATCTATATTTAACTTCTTGTCATCTCTGAATATGCCAAGTGCCTTCATGCCTTTGCACATGCAAGTTCTTCTGCCAGGAATGGACATCCTCTCCTCCTTCACCTGGTGAACTCCTGCACTTTTTCCAATACACAGCACAAGTGCCTTCCTCAGGTTTCCTCAAAAGACTGTCAGTTACCCCACTGCTCTACTCTTCCTGGCATTATGCATTTACCTACCACTTGGTATTATTATTTGATAAGGTGTGTTGCCCCAACCAGACTCTAGTCTTAAAGGACACGAACCATGTCTTATTCATCTTTTTTATTGTATTATCTTACACAAGTGTGTGTCCTAAATGCTCACTAAATTAGTGAAATGAAATTTGGCAATTTTTTCCTGCATCCTACACTAAAGCAAACTACTCAAATACAAATGAATTCAAGGCAGTCAAGTCTTCTAAGATTAAATGGTAGTTAGAAAGTGGAAATATGAATGAAAAACAAATACCACCTAAATTCCTGCTCCTCAGTCTTGAAGCCTATAGCATGGAGCTATTCTGTCAATAGTGATTAAGGCTTAGTTTACAAGGCAATCTCATCCTAAGTTTTAAAAACACAAAGAATATATTTCCACATTAGTAAGACACATAAGTACACTCAAATTCTGGAATATGTGTTAGTATGGATAAAAAGTTGAGTCATTTTATATATTTTAAGAAAATCCCTTCAGACAAGGGAAATTCCTGTCCTTTTACACTACAATCACATGATTTCATTATTCACTAGTCCTAAATGCAATTTAGGTTGCACACATAGCAAACACTGTCTGCCAACTGAGTAATAAACCAGAACTACTTGCTTTTCACAGAAAGAGGAAATTTTTAAATGCATAAATGTTAACCCTAAGTGAATGGGGAGGTTGGATGGGATATTCAATTTTTTTATTTATTCAATTTATGAAATGCATTTTAACACTACAAAGAGAAAAAAAATTAAACTGTCAATCCGAAAGATCCATCAGCCTTTGTCTACATTTTCTCTTCAATTATTACTCATGGCAAAAAGAAAAGAATTGTCCTAAAAGATCTTGGTTTCAAGTACAAAGGCAGCACAATTTAGAATGATCATCCTTGATCTCAAATCAAAAGACTAAATTAATTATTATCAACAAGGCATAAATGTTCTTATAGTTGCAAATCTACCTATGTACCATGTGGTAAATTTTCTTTTTAAAAAAAAAATCAATGGCTCAGGGACCCCTGCTGGTGGCTTAGAGGTTAAGAATCTCCCTTGCAATGTAGGGGACACAGGTTTGATCCCTGGTTAGGCAACTAAGATCCCACATGCCACAGAGCAACTAAGCCCGAGTACCAGCACTACAGAGCTCAAGTGATCCAGAGCCCACATGCCACAACTAAGATCCAATGCAGCCAAATAAATAAACATTAAAATCAAAGTCAATGGAGCAGGACTGTTTCTATATTTAGAACATAAGTTGTAAGAGGGAAGGATTTCTGAATATTTCATTCACTGATGTCACCCAAGGCTCTTGAACAGTGTCTGGCACAGAGCAGACACTCATTACATATTTGCTGCCTATTGCTCAAGATGGTCCAAATACTTTATATGTCAAGACAAACAATGAGCTGCAGATCCTCAAAGAACACAAAGTATAGGTTCATCTTGAAATGATCGTTGACTTAGCCTTCAACACACAGGGCTGCACAAATCAACTGATATGGTATCCAAAAGCAAATTGACAATGTATATAAGAATAAAGTAAAATATTTTATACAGAAGTTCTTAAGGTTCTGAACTGTAAAGACTGCCAAAAAGCTGACAAAAACAAATATATCACCAGCACAACCAAATTTTCAACACACACAAACTCTTGCACTTTTTCAGAAAAAAAAATTCAATTTGATTTAATTCCAAAAGAGCCACAGGGCTCCAAGAAAAGAAAGAAAAAAAAAACCTAAGAATTTCACTTAAATAGCAGTGATCTTACTACAAAATTTCATTTCCAGTTTTATAAAGCAGGACTGCCTTTCCTTTTATCAACAGACCTAACTATGCCAAAAGAATACTGCTAAGCAATATACTTCAGAATATACTGAAGTATAACAATATTGCTAATTCTGTTGTTTCCCACTCAAAAAAGCGTAATGTAAATATGAAGCTGGCGTTTTTACTTTTTTAATTAAAAGCCATCATGGGACTTCCTGGTAGTACAGTGGTAAGAATCCGCCTGACAATGCAGGGGGACACAAGTTCTACCCCTGGCCCAGGAATATTCCACATGCCACAGGGCAACTAAATCCCTGTGCCACAACTTCTGAGCCTCAGCACCACAATTACTGAAGTCTGAGAGCCTAGGCCCTGTGCTCTGCAACAAGAGAAGCCACCACAATGAGAACCCCCCACACCAAACCAAGAGTGGTCCCTGCTTGACGCAGTAAGAGAAAGCCCACTCGCAACAACAAAGATCGAAGGTAACTAAAAATAAATAAATTTTTTAAAAGCCATCATGAATATTTAACTGAGAGTTAGGTTATGTTTTAGCCCTCATGTAAAATTTAGCCTTTCAGCCCTTGTTATCGGCTACTAACCAACGATGACCTGGTCACTCTGTGCTGGGCTTCAGTTCTCTCTTCTGTAGAATGAGGGGCCTGGGTTAAAACAACAATTCTTAATCTTTTTCTCTGCAACCCTTTGAGAATCTGATGAAAGCTACAGGTGAACTCTTCATAAAACTGTACATAAACATTGTATAACAATTTTATAAACATTTATAATGGGAGAACACTGGAAACAGTTTAAATATCCCCCAGTGGATGATTAAGTAAATTATATTACATCCACTCAATGAAATTCTTTGTAACTACAAGTAGAAAGAAAAAAACCTTCTAGGTACTGATATGAAAAGCTATCCATCATGTATTATGAAAAAAAAAAAAGCAAGTTACAGAACAGTAGTTATAATACATAACCTTTTGTGTAAAAAGATCAAAAAAATAAAATAAATATATTTGAATTTCTATGTATAAGCATAAAGAAATTGGAAGAATAAACATGAATCTCTGGTGAAAATGGAAAATGAAGAAAGGGACAGGAACCTTTTCCTTGTATACTTTCTTTTATTTTTGAATTGTGTGAATTATTAAAGTCTAAAATTTTTAAATATTGCACATAAACTCAAGATATCTAGATAACCTGCTAAAGCTAGATTATTATTCCCAAACTCTGTTCAGCAATATTCTTCTATAATGTTTTGACTTAACAAGTATGTAATTATATACACTCAATGATCCAACAATAAGAACATTTAAGGAAAAATATTTTTGGTCCTCATACAAACATACAAAGTAGTTGGTGGACACTCAGTGGCTCAAAAGAGCCTAATTTGGAATCTCATTTTCTATCATTTTTCGTAATCACTGATACACAAATTTCTTCAAAGAAAAAGTTCGCACCAATTATCAAAGTCATATGTCGGCTTATAGTTCAAATCTCAGACCTGTTATTTCACAAGGAAGCCCAGGTTTTGGAAACAAATTTCTTTTTACTTGACTATATAAATCTATAGTACGAGTATGAAGACCAGAGAAATATTCTCTTATTTTTTTACCATAATCTCAGAATTTGAGGCAAATTAAACAGCATACAAGATTATCACACGCATTCACAAATTAGATGATGTTTGGGAAGTCCTTCATCTTATCTGAACAAGAATCAGACAGAACTGGGTTTTCATCCTTGGGCAAGTTACTCAACCTCTCTTGGCCTCAGTTCCAGGTGTAAAATGGCAATAAAAGTTCCTCATAAGGATATTAAGTTTAAAAGGAATTGGGAGATACATAGAAAGTAAGACATAGAAAATAAAAGGTATCCTAGGATAGCGGCAGGTGTCTGACTGCCTGAATCAAAACAGACTGCATTCTGGAACCTGTAGTTTTTAGGGACTGCACTTTCATATACAAGCAATGCCTCTTTTTCCCTACTGAAAATAACACATGGCAGAATTCCCGACCCCAAAGATGCAAATATCTGGCTTTTCCTAATTATGTTTCTCGAAAAATCTCTTCCTAGGTAAGCTTTTAGCAAAGAACTCTAGCTGTTGCGTTGACTGGATATGTCTGAGTCCTAAGTTATAACATAATTTTTGTTTTGTGTTTTCAACAGGGCACTTTCTATGTCAAGCTCAGCACCAGACTGGCAGGCTGCTGGGGGGTGGGGAGGGGAGGCAAAGCCGTCAAAGGCAACAACAGTCCTTCAACAGACCTGTAACTGGCAGGAAAATAGTAAGAAACTTACACTGCCATGGAGACAGAAGCAGCTGCCGCCAACCAATCTGGACTTTCAAAACTTTTAAACCCCATCCGTCTTTTTTTGCAGAGCACTACTGGAGCTTATTATTAGTATTATTATAAATATAAATAGCAGTTACTTATTACTTCTCTACACGCTAAGCTCTTGCTAAGCATATGTTTTTTCAAGATTCTGTGAAAATTGCACATATGAGCTCATACTCAACCCACTCTACCCTCAAGTCTGAAAAGCTCCCTTCACATCCTCAAAATCAATCTGCCCCCTAAACTTCGTATACTCCACACCTCTCATAGACCCACTCAGGCCCAGGAGTCACATCCTCACAAGCCCACGCTCTTCACCCAACACTAAACCAAGCACTTCTCGGAACCTCCCCAGCCCCTGCGAAGTTTGGTACCCTCCTCCACTCGCCAATTCCAATCTGGCCCTAACTTGTTCCAAGAAATGCTACGACTCCCTCCAAACTTCTGACTCCAAACCCTTCGTGCCTGTACTTCATTCCAAAGTTCAAAATTCAGAAACACAAACTGAATCTGGGCAGAGCCCGGTTCCAACCCCACGAGAACTCTTTACACCCGCTCGAGCAGGGCCTGGGACCCTCCACCCTCTAAGCAGGCCAGGCCCGGGCGCGGCGGCCTCGCTCCGGACCCCAACGGGAGGAGGGGGAAGCTCCACCTGGCTCCGCGGGCGCGGCGCGCGACTCCAGCTCCGGCCTGGGCCCCGCGGCGGCCGCGCCCCCGTCCCGACGCGGGCGGCAGCGCTCCGGTGGGCCGCGGCGGGCGCGCTCGCCCAGCACCTCCGCGTCGGCCTGCCAGTCGTCGCGGGCCCGACGGCGGGCCCAGCCCGCTCCGCGGGCGCGGCAGCGCGGGCAGCCCGGGCCCGCCGCGTCGGCAGCGCGTTGGGCGCAGCCTCGGCACAGCGAGTGACCGCACGGCAGGGCCGCCGCCTCCCCGGGGTCTCTGGGCACCCGGCGCAGTCCGACTCCTCCGGCCGCGGCGGTGACGGCGGCTGCAGCAACGGAGGCGGCAATACCAGCAGCGCGGGGCCAGCGGCCGGGCCCGGGGTCCCCGTTTTAGCTGCCGCCATCTCGTCACAGCGGCCTCGCCGACCCCGCCGACTCAGAGCTGCCGCCGCCGCCGCGGAAGAAGCCCGAGTACTCGGACCTGCCGCCGCCATCTTGTTTCCCGTTTGTAGGGAGAGTCCGTTGCGAGGGAGAAGAGTAGAGGGCGGGGCAGTGGGCGGTGGGCAGCGCTGTATACATATTCATGAGGGGCGGGGCCCGGACGCGTACTCCCAGGGTCGGGTTGGCGAGAGGTGAAACCTCATTAATATTTATGAGTTACCCTTTGTATGGGGTTTCCCTGGTGGCTCAGAGGTTAAAGGGTCTGCCTGCAAGGCTGGAGACTGGGGTTCAATCCCTGGGTCGGGAAGATCCCCTAGAGAAGGAAATGGCAACCCACTCCAGTATTCTTGCCTGGAGAATCCCATGGACAGAGGAGCCTGGTAGGCTACAGTCCACGGGGTCGCAAAGAGTCAGACACGACTGAGCGAGTTCACTTTCACTACCCTTTATATATTTGGTCCTCGGCCTTGCTTTTCAGTCTTTGCCACTTCCTCTTAGCTGAGCCAAATCACGTTGAGAACTGAGAGGATTTATTTGGAAACGCTGAGCGATATTAAACTTTATGAAGTTATTACACTTATTTATCCTGCAGTATCCTGATAACTAAGGCTAAAGAGAGTGAGGAGTATGTGAATTATCCAGAACCCTGCCTCAGCGCTTCATGTATTGTGAGGTTAGCTGTTGTGACTTGAGACTAGTCCTACTAGCAGCTTCTTGTCAGTTCACATCTCCGTATACACTCTCTTCAAATTCCTTCCTGAAACTTCCCTCCCTTGGCTGGGAAAAACAGTTTCCTTGATTTTGTTTTTTTTTTTTTTTTTTCTGCCCTCAGCTCTTTTTCAGACTCTTTCTTGAGTCCTCCCGCTTGTTTTAGGGGCTTAAGTGGGGTTATACCTCGAGGCTCAGACCTCAGTCCTCTTCTCTTCTCACTCCTTTCCGTGTATTGCCCGCACTCCCCTCCCCCAGCCCCTACTCTATGTCACATTTTCTTCCAGCTGAAACTCCCTAATTGATACTTGCGGTCCAGACCTCCTGAGTCCAGCCCTGCATAGTCGACTGTCTGATGGAAACATAGTTTTGGATGTCTGTATCCCTCATGTACCAAACTAAAGTCACTGTCTTCCACCCTCCTTTCAACAGCTTTTCTGATTTGCCTCATTCTAGTTCAGTTCAGTTCAGTCGCTCAGTCGTGTCCGACTCTTTTTGCAACCCCATGAACCGCAGCACGCTAGGCCTCCCTGTCCATCACCAACTCCTGGAGTCCACCCAAACCCGTGTCCATTGAGTCGGTGATGCCATCCAACCATCTCATCCTCTGTCGTCCCCTTCTCCTCCTGCCCTCAATCTTCCCCAGCATCAGGGTCTTTTCCAGTGAGGCAGCTCTTCGCATCAGGTGGCCAAAGTATTGGAGTTTCAGCTTCAACATCAGTCCTTCCAATGAACACCCAAGACTGATCTCCTTTAGGATGGACTGGTTGGACCTCCTTGCAGTCCAAGGGACTCTCAGGAGTCTTCTCCAACACCACAGTTCAAAAGCATCAGTTATTCGGCACTCAGCTTTCTTTATGGTCCAACTCTCACAACCATACATGACTACTGGAAAAACCACAGCTTTGACTAGAAGGACCTTTGTTGGCAAAGTAATGGTCTCTGCTTTTTAATATGCTGTCTAGGTTAGTCATAACTCTTCTTCCAAGGAGTAAGCGTCTTTTAATTTCATGGCTGCAATCACTATCTGCAGCAATTTTGGAGCCCCTCCCAAAAAAAGTCTGCCACTGTTTCCCTATCTATTTGCCATGAAGTGATGAGACCGGATATTTCTAGTCAAAGTGCTATTCTTCCAGTCCCTCAAGCTCCAAACCTGGTAATCTTTAATCTTTACTTCTCCCTCACTCCCCACATCTGTCAGTTTCTTAATCCTGTCAGTTCTTCCACCAAAATGAACGTTTTTCCTACCTATCCTCTCCTCTTCATCCCATTCCCACTGCCCAATTCAGTCTCATTCTCTTGCATGTTATTGCAAGAGCTTCTGTCAATTGTCTCGCTACCCACAGACACTCTTCCTCCAACCCATCCTCCATAGCTCTAGACTTACTTCCTGAAGAACAGCTCTGACCACACCATTCCTTCTTGGCTTAGTCACTGAATGAGGTGCTCAGACTTTGATGCCAGGGCCCTTTCTGGATGCAGAAGTTGTGGGAGAAACAATGGCTTCCCTATGACAGAGAGATGGTCCTGCTACAGCAATTCTCCCACCCTTTGCTTTTTTTTTTAACTTTAAGTAGATTTGGAGCAGGAAGGCATTAAGCAAATGGCATTTCCTGTTGGGAATCTTTATAGGAAAGCACAAGTTTCGTAAGGAGAGCAAAATTTAGAAAAAGTACATAATGTAATGGAAGGGATCAGAGGCCCTGGGTTTTCATGAGATTGCCTGGAAACAGTGTCTGAGCTGATAGCAAACCAGTCCAAGGCAGAGTGATTGGTGGAAGTCAGACAGCAGAGAAAAGAAAGACGTGGATTCCCAAAATGAGAACCAGATGGCTACAGGACAGTGAAGAATTGAAGAAGGGTCAGTGAGTAATTGAAACAAGGGCTTGTGTGTATGGAGGCCCAGACAGTCAGAATCCTGCCAAACACAGAAGTATGGGCTTCGCCAGGCTGTCCTTCATCCAGAGGTCCTCTTTATTACACTTCCCACTTTAGGTTCTTGAGGACGCTTTAGCCAGATTGTGACAAGGGGAGGGGTGGGGGGCTGTGGTCCAGAAATCAAGCCAATTACCGTGAGAGATGTGGCCCTTGGTGTGGGCTGTTCACTCTTGACAGTTAGGGGCTCTTAAGCTGAAGTCTGTTTACTATTGAAGAAGCTGAACCAAAGAGGTGTAGCATGCCTTCTTAGATATGAATAAAGACCGGAAATTTCTTTTTGCAGTGGGAGAAAGCAAGAGTTCAGAGTAGTACTAGATCAAAAGCCAAGAGATCTAGAATTGGTCATGACCACTTTCTCCCTTTCATTGGGCTTCCCTGGTAGCTCAAATGGTAAAGAATCTGCCTGTAATGCAGGAGACCTGAGTTCAATCCCTGGGTCGGGAAGATCCCCTGGAAAGGAAATGGCAACCCACTCCAGTATTCTTGCCTGGAGAGTTCCATGGAGAGAGGAGCCTGGCGGACAGAGTCAAAACATTGCTTATTTATTTTTGGCTGTACTGGGGTCTTTGCTGCTTTAAGGGCTTTCTCTTGTTGGGGAGAGCAGAGGCCACTTTCTAGCTGTGGTGCATGGGCTTCTCGTTGCAGGGGCTTCTCTTGTAGAGCACAGGCTCTAGGATGTGTGAGCTTCAGTAGTTGTGGCACATGGGCTTACCTGTGGTGGTGCATGGGCTTAGCAGCTCCATGACATGTGGGATCTTTCCGGATCAGAGATTGAACGTGTGTCTCCTGCATTGGCAGGAGGATTCTTTACCACTGAGCCACCAGGGAAGCCCCTAACTTATATATATTTCTAACAGATAAACTCTCTCTGGACCTTAGTCACCTCATCTTTAAAACAAGAGTGCTCAATTTTATCAGTTCTCAACCTGGGGAGCATTTCAGAAAGACACATACACTCATATGCCAAAGTCCCTTCTCAGATCTACTGAACCCAAAAAACTGAGGATGGGATGCCAGCATGTAAATTTTTATAATGCCACAGGAATTCTAATGAATACTCCTAGATCAGGCCACTACAATAGAGTGGTCTATTCAAAGACCAATTCAAATGTCCTTTCTAGCTGTAACAGTCTAGAAGTTTCTGTTTGGGGAACGCCCATTTTATGCAGTTTCGCTGAGACTGGGGAAGCCGAACCACAGAGGTAGTCTTCTTCCTGGCCCAGGGCAGCCAGAACATGACATATGACCTAGGCTCAGCCACGTGGCCTCTCCTCTCTGAACTTCAAATCTTCAGGGGATGACACAAAAACATACTGACAAGTTTAGAATTACTCACAGGAACGGATGGACTTCCCAGGTGGTATGGTGGTAAAGATCACGCTTGCCAATGCAGGAGACAAAGGAGACACAGGTTTGATCCCTGGGCCGGGAAGATCCCCAGGAGTAACAGTAATGGACAGAGGGGCTGACGCACTGCAATCCATGGTGTCGCAAAGTCAGACACAACTGAGCACACACACAACAGGAATGCACACAGCAGGTGTGCAACCACAGTGGGTCCCTTGGGGGTTGCGGTAGAGGGGGAGTGTCCCTACATGGTGACGGTGGTCATGCCAGAGTGCTCCTGAGGCATAAACTTGGCTATAGTGCCTGCTGCCTGGCCTTCCTAGGTTACAACCTATTTTTCCACATGCAGGTTACCAGCCCCATTAAATTGCTCACAATGTCTGTTGTTTGTAACAAAGTACTCCAACTTAGAAACAGGTTGTTTCTAAAGTGGCACCTGATCATAGTTGTCAGGGCTGCTTCCTACATTATGAAACCATCTGAAAAGCGGAGCCCAACAGCCTGGAGCAGAAGAAGCTGGGGAGCAGGTGATGGTTTTCCCCTAAGCTCCCACCTGTGACACAGTTAATGCACTCATCGAGGATGCCAGCTGGAACAGGTTGTGATGCGGCTACACCTATCAGGGCTTCCTCTCCGGCTACCTTTGCTCTGCCACTCGTGCCATACTGCGTGAGGATTGCATCACTGCCAAAGCTCCCTGCCATCCTCCTCACAGTGGTCCATACCACTGCTCTGGCTTTAGCCCTCCTTATCCTCATCACCCCATGGATGGAGGAGCCTGGTGGGCTGCAGTCCATGGGTCGCTAATAGTCGGATACAACTGAGCATCTTCACTTTGACTTTTCACTTTCATGCACTGGAGAAGGAAATGGCAACCCACTCCAGAGTTCCAGGGATAGGGGAGCCTGGCGGGCTGCCATCTAAGGGGTTGCACAGAGTTGGACACGACTGAAGCGACTTAGCAACAGCAGCAGCAGCAGCAGCATCACAGCAAACCTTCCCTCTTCCGGCCAGGTGGAGGCTCCATCTACTTCCTGCTACACTGAAGGCTATTGGTTTGGTTCCAGGTGGGGACAGGCTGTTCTTTCCTGCAGCCTCCAAACCCCTTCTTGCCAGCCCAGGCACTGAGTCCCTCCTTCAGGCCTCACAAACCTAGGAAGGCTCAGGCCCTCAGACCCTTCCAGCCCCACCCCCTCCCTCACCTTCCTCATCTCTCCTGGTGGCCTTCTCTTCCTCCATCAAACCAGATTTCCCCTTGTGATTTGCCCCCTTCCCTTTTGCTTTAAAGATTTTTTGCTGCATTCCTAACTATCACTCATCTTCAGGGCCTTCCCTTTTGTTTCAGGGGAAGAAGCAGTTTTTGCAAAACTAATCCTTCTACCTGTCATCTTTCCAGCCTCCTCCAGATTCTTTCCAAATACTCTACAAACACAGAAAAGACTTGGTCCCTGCCCCAACTCAAGGTCACAGCCTAAACAAAGAGACAAAATTATACATAAATAATTATCATGGTGGGGGGTGGTAAAAAAAAAAAGACAATTATAACAGAACTACAAACTCTAAAGCTGAGACACATACAAGGTGCTTTGGAAGCAGAAAGCAAAGTTGGGGTGGGGAGGGACAGAAGGTTTCACAGAGGAGGAGACCTGTGAACTCTGACTGGAGGGTGAGGAAGAGTTCACTAGGTAGACGCAGGGAAGGCATTCCAGGCAGAGGGAAAAGAGGAGCAGAGGCGCAAATGTACGAAAGTTCAAAATCTGTGTGGGACTGGTAAAGAATCTGATGTGACTAGAACAGTAGGTGGACATGAGGCTAGGACACTGGAGAAGCAAAGGAACTAGAATTTATTAAGTAACTACCTACCACATACTAAGCACATGCCCAGCAGTAATCCATCTATCTCATTTAAACCTAAAGTAGCCAGATAATCACGATGGTGTGATCCCTCACTTAGAGCCAGACATCCTGGAAGGTGAAGTCAAGTGGACCTTAGGAAGCATCACTACAAACAAAGCTATTGGAGGTGATGGAATTCCAGTTGAGTGGAATTCAAATCCTAAAAGATGATGCTGTGAAAGTGCTGCACTCGATATGCCAGCAAATTTCAGAAACTCAGCAGTGGCCACAGGACTGGAAAAGGACAGTTTTCATTCCAATCCCAAAGAAAGGCAATGCCAAAGAATGCTCAAACTACTGCACAATTTGCACTCATCTCACACACTAGTAAAGTAATGCTTAAAATTCTCCAAGCCAGGCTTCAGCAATACGTGAATGAACCATGAACTTCCAGATGTTCAAGCTGATTTTAGAAAAGGCAGACGAAGCAGAGCTCAAATTGCCAACATCTGGCTGGATCATGGAAAAAGCAAGAGAGTTCCAGAAAAACATCTATTTCTGCTTTTTTGACTATGCCAAAGCCTTTGACTGTGTGGATCACAATAAACTGTGGAAAATTCTGAAAGAGATGGGCATACCAGACCACCTGACCTGCCTCTTGAGAAACCTGTATGCAGGTCAGGAAGCAACAGTTAGAATTGGACATGGAACAACAGACTGGTTTCAAATAGGAAAAGGATTACGTCAAGGCTGTATATTGTCACCCTGCTTATTTAAAAACTTATATGCCAAGTACATCATAAGAAACACTGGGCTGGAAGAAGCGCAAGCTGGAATCAAGATTGCTGGGAGAAATATCAATAACCTCAGATACGCAGATGACGCCACCCTTATTTATGGCCGAAGGCAAGGAAGAACTAAAGAGCCTCTTGATGAAAGTGAAAGAGGAGAGTGAAAAAGTTGGCTTAAAGCTCAACATTCAGAAAACGAAGATCATGGCATCTGGTCCCATCACTTCATGGCAAATAGGTGGGGAAACAGTGGCTGACTTTATTTTTCTGGGCTCCAAAATCACAGCAGATGGTGACTGCAGCCGTGAAATTAAAAGACGCTTACTTACTCCTTGGAAGGAAAATTATGACCAACCTAGACAGTATATTTAAAAGCAGAGACATTACTTGCCAACAAAGGTCCGTCTAGTCAAGGCTATGGTTTTTCCAGTGGTCATATATGCATGTAACAGATGGACTGTGAAGAAAGCTGAGAACTGAAGAATTGATGCTGCTTTTGAACTGTGGTGTTGGAGAAGATTCTTGAAAGTCCCTTGGACTGCAAGGAGATCCAAGTAGGAGATCAGTCCTGGGTGATCTTTGGAAGGAATGATGCTAAAGCTGAAACTCCAATATTTTGGCCACCTCATGCGAAGAGTTGACTCATTGGAAAACACTGATGCTGGGAGGGATTGAGGGCAGGAGGAGAAGGGGATGACAGAGGATGAGATGGTTGGATGGCATCACCAACTCGATGGATGTGAGTTTGAGTGAACTCCAGGAGTTGGTGATGGACAGGGAGGCCTGGCGTGCTGCAATTCATGGGGTCACAAAGAGTGAGACATGACTGAGTGACTGAACCGAACTGAACTGAATACAGGTACAGAGAATTCAGCAGCGGACAAGACAGGGAGGTATGGATGCTGATCCAGCTTTGATGGGACCAGCTTTAGTTACAGTATCTGGCACATTCCAGATGTTATGGAATGAAAGCATGTTCCCTCCTTTAGTTATGTCTATAGTGTTTAGCAAGGTTAAAGCTCAGTGCATTGCCAAAAAGAAAAAAATTCTCTTTAACACATAAGCACATTGGTGGAGAAAAAGAGCTCTTTGATTTCTTTCAATGTCTCCCTCTAGATACCTAAAACTCCACCTTGAGTCTGCAACTTGTTTCACTTTCTCTCTCTGCCGCTCCCTCCCATCCCCTTGGTCTTACCTTCTCCTTTCCCTACCCTCAGGCTCTGGTCCAAGATACCAAGCAAAGAATTTCCTCTTTTATTTGGTTGTTCTTTTAAGGGAATAAAGATGGCTCTAAAGGCAATGGCACCCCACTCCAGTACTCTTGCCTGGAAAATGCTATGGATGGAGGAGCCTGATAGGCTGCAGTCCATGGGGTTGCAAAGAGTCAGACACGACTGAATGACTTCACTTTCACTTTTCACTTTCATGCATTGGAGAAGGAAATGGCGACTCACCCCAGTGCTCTTGCCTGGAGAATCGCAGGGACGGCGGAGCCTGGTGGGCTGCCGTCTATGGGGTCACACAGAGTCAGACACGACTGAAGTGACTTAACAGCAGCAGCAAGAAGCAATATCAGATATGCAGATGATGCCACTCTCATGGCAGAAAGTGAAGAAGAACTAAAGAGCCTCTTGATGAAAGTGAAAGAGGAGAGTGAAAAAGTTGGCTCAAAGCTCAACATTCAAAAAACTAAGATCATGGCATCCAGTCCCATCACTTCATGGCAAATAGATGGGGAAACAGTGGCAGACTTTGTCTTTTGGGGCTCCAAAATCACTGCAGATGGTGATTGCAGCCATGAAATTAAAAGACGCTTACTCCTTGGAAGGAGAATTATGACCAACCTAGACAGCATATTAAAAAACAAAGACATTAGTTTGCCAACAAAGGTCCGTCTAGTCAAGGCTATGGTTTTTCCAGTGGTCATGTATGCATGTGAGAGTTGGACTCTAAAGAAAGCTGAGCATTGAAGAACTGATGCTTTTGAACTATGGTGTTGGAGAAGATTCTTGAGGTCCCTTGGACTGCAAGGAGATCCAACCAGTCCATCCCAAAGGAGATCAGTCCTGAGTGTTCATTGGAAGGACTGATGTTGAAGCTGAAACTCCAATATTTTGGCCCCCTGATGCGGACAGCTGCCTCATTTGAAAAGACCCTGATGCTGGGAAAGATTGAAGGCGGGAGAAGGGGATGACAGAGGATGAGATGGTTGCATGGCATCACCGACTCAATGGACATGAATTTGGGTAAATTCTGGGAGTTGGTGATGGACAGGGAAGCATGGACTGCAACGTGCTGCAGTCCATGGGGATGCAAAGAGACGGACACGACTAAGCCACTGAACTGAACTGAAACTAAAGAAGCCCTTTAGGTCCAACAGACAGCAATTAAGGAAATTAAATGGGAAAACACTCCGCCTTAACTCTCCTTCAGAGTGAGACACCTAAAAGGCAAAACTTTTAGGGCCACTGGGAGTCCACGCAGGTCAAATTTCTGGGACACAGAACAGGTGGAGTGGAGGGAGAACCTATCTGACAGGGCAAACAAAAGTATCCAGCACATCTTCCATCTCTTCTTGCTTTCTTCTATTTTCTAACTCACAGTCTGAATGATCTTTCTGAAGCATGAATCTGGGGAGGGGATTAGATGAAGAGGATCAAAGGTACAAACTTCCAGTTACATATGATAACAAGTACTGGGGATATAATATACTACTTGATCAATATAATTAACACTGTTGTATGTTATATATGAAAGTTGTTAATGAGAGTAAATCCTGAGTTTTCACCACATGGAAAAGGAATTTTCTTTTTAAAAAATTTTTTATATGAGATGAGGACTATTCCCTGACTTTATTGTGGTAATCATTTCATGATTTCTTGTTTGTTTATTTAGTCACTCAGTCTTGTCTGACTCTTTTGCGACCCCATGGACTGTAGCCTGCCAAACTCCTCTGTCCATGGGATTTCCCAGGCAAGAAGACTGGAGTGGGTTGTCATTTCCTTTTCCAGGGGATCTTCCCGACCCGCGGATCAAACACGCACCTCCTGCATTGGGAGGCTGATTCTCTACCATCGAGCCACCAGGGAAGCCTCTTTCATGATGGATTTAAGTCAAATCACGATGCCATACACCTGAAATTTATAGTGTTGTATGTCAATTCTATCTCAATAAAACTGGAAGAAAAGACACAGCATGAATCTAAACTATAATAATAAAAGACAAACTTTTCTCTGCTAGTATTGATCACCTTTTACAATATAAATAGCATGTGTTATTCTAGTCTGTTTTTCTCATCTCATTAAAAAAAATCCTTCTGCAATTATTGTTGCTGAGAGGAAGGGACAGTTAGGGAATTTGGGATGAACATGTACACAATTTCATTCCCTGGTGGCTCAGATGGTAAAGAAACTGCCCACAATGAGGGAGACACAGTTCAATCCCTGGGTCCAGAAGATACCCTGGAGAAGAGAATGGCTACCCACTCCAGTATTCTTGCCTGGAGAATTTCATGGAGAGAGGAGCCTGGTGGGCTACAGTCCAAGGGGTTGCAAAGAGTCAGACATGACTGAGCAGCTAACACACATGTACACACTGTTGTATTTAAATGGGTAACCAACAAGGACCTACTCTATAGCACATGAAACTCTGCTCAATGTTATAGGGCAGCCTAGGTGGGAAGTGGGGTTTGGGGGAGAATGGATACATATATATGTATGGGCGAGTCCCTTCACTATTCACCTGAGACTATCACAACATTATTAATCAGCTATACCCCAATACAAAATAAAAAGTAAAAAAAAAAACAACAACCCTTCTGCTACTTTCACTTTTTTTTTGGACCAAATACCCTAGAAGGAGGGACTCATGGCCCTTCTCCAGGAAGAGTGGGAAGGAGTGAAACCCTCATTTTGTCATAAAAAATGTATGGACAGTCAGTTCAGTTCAGTCGCTCAGTTGTGTCCAACTCTTTGTGACCCCACGGACTGCAACACACCAGGCCTCCCTGTCCATCACCAACTCCTGGAGTCTACCCAAATTCCCATCCATTGAGTTGGTGATGCCATGCAACCATCTCATCCTTTGTCATCCCCTTCTCCTCCCACCTTCAATCTTTCCCAGCATCAGGGTCTTTTCCAATAAGGCAGCTCTTTGCATCAGGTGGCCAAAGTCTTGGAGTTTCAGCTTCAACATCTGTCCATCCAATGAACACTCAGGATTGATCTCCTTCAGAATGGACTGGTTGGATCCCCTTGTAGTCCAAGGGACTCTTGAGAGTCTTCTCCAATACCACAGTTCAAAAACATCAATTCTTCAACACTCAGCTTTCTTTAGAGTCCAACTCTCACATGCATACATGACCACTGGAAAAGCCATAGCCTTGACTAGACAGACCTTTGTTGGCAAAGTAATGTCTCTGCTTTTCAATATGCTGTCTAGGTTGGTCATAACTTGCACTCCAAAGAGTAAGTGTCTTTTAATTTCATGGCTGCAATCACCATCTGCTGTGATTTTGGAGGCCCCCAAAATGAAGTCTGACATTGTTTCCACTGTTTCCCCATTTATTTCCCATGAAGTGATGGGACCAGATGCCACGATCTTCATTTTCTGAATGTTGAGCTTTGAGCCAACTTTTTCACTCTCCTCTTTCACTTTCATCAAGAGGCTCTTTAGTTCTTCTTCACTTTCTGCCATAAGGGTGGTGTCATCTGCATACCTGAGGTTATTGATATTTCTCCTGGCAATCTTGATTCCAGCTTGTGCTTCCTCCAGCCCAGCATTTCTCATGATGTACTCTGCATATAAGTTAAATAAGCAGGGTGATAATATACAGCCTTGATGTACTCCTTTTCCCATTTGGAACCAGTCTGTTGTTCCATGTCCAGTTCTAACTGTTGTTTCCCGACCTGCATACAGGCTTCTCAAGAGGCAGGTCAGGTGGTCTGGTCTGGATGGACAGTAACACTGACCAAACTGAAACATTTGCCCCAGCTTTGTTCTGGATGTTCAATTGCTCTCCTATAAAATATGTATTGAGTTTCCCTGGCGGTTCAGTGGTAAAAAAATCCACCTGCCAATGTAGAAGATGCAGGTTTAATCCCTGGGTTGGGAAGATCCACTGGAGAAGGAAATACAACCCACTAAAGTATTCTTGCCTGGGAAATCCTGTGGTCAGAGAACCTGGTGGGCTATAATCCATGGGGGTCGCAAAAGAGTCAGACACGACTGAGCAACTGAACAACATCAACAAAATATATATCAGAAAGCCTGAGAGGGAGGGTGAGAGTTGGAGGACACTGGGATTCAAGAATGGGACTTCAAATTCACCTATCTTTAGATTCGAATTTGGCCAAGAGGGACAATGGATTTTGTACTACCATCCCTGTCTAGTTCTTCTGAACCCAGACTAGCTGGCAACAGGAGGTGGTGCACTGAGGATCAGTGTCTTTTCATGTGAAATAAAAACAAAGAGAGAATGGAGGAGTACAATTCTTCAATTATTCTGAAAACAGGCAGAAAAACAACTTGCCTTAGAAGAGAGTACTGTGATGGGAGCAGAAGAAAAAGTCGGGGAGATACAAAAGAGCCTCATAAAAGACTGACTTCCGCTGGTTTGCACAGAAACAGATACGACATGGGTTTAGTTCCTTTGTCTTAAAGGAGGATAGGATTCTATACCAATCCACCAGTGACTGACTGATTTGTTCTCTAGAATGGTCATTGTTCCACAGTTCTTTGTTTTCTAGACTCCGGGTTCTGCTACCTCCATCCCTGAGAAAAGCCTACGGCCAAGTCTCCTGGGACTGTGATGTTGCTGAGTGACCACCAGGGGGCAAACCAAGACTATGAAGCTCTCCCCACCATCCCTTCCACTCAGTTTCCATGGAGTCAAATTCAGCCAGAATCCGCTTTAAAAATCATCCAAGGCTTTTGATCAAACATCTTTGTTTACAGGCAAGGAAGCCAAGGTCTAAAAAGAGAAATCATTTGTCAAGGCCACGTAGTGAATTAATGGTGACGCTGGAACCAGAAACCAAGAGTACTGGCTATTTCAATGTTATACAGGTTCTACCACATCAAGCTTTCTTCTGTCTCATATTTATTCTAGAATACACTGGTTTTTAATAATGTATTTTACATAAAAACGACTTGTCTCTCTAGTTAGATTGTAAGTCCTTGGGCCCAAGGACCATGGTTTGCCCAGCACTGTATATCTTCTCCATCAGAACCTAGCATACGGCTCTATAAACAGCCTATGCCCAACACCAGATGCAGCATTTCAACAGACGTTGTGAAACTGCTATCTGGTGGGCCCAGCCATGGTTCCTGAGAACACAGAGATGGAAACAAATGACTATAACTCAGGAGGTGAGGTGTTGTTGTTTTTTTTTTTTTAGGCCACACTGTGGCATGTAGGATCTTAGTTCCCTCACCAGGGATTGAACTTATGCTCCCTGCATTGGGAGCACACACTCTTAACCACTGGACCACCAGCGAAGTCCCAGGAGGTGAGTTTTTAACAGTGGTGTAGACAGAGTGCTGTGGAAGAACAAGAACAGGAAGTGACTAATTACCTGGATGGGATACAAAGTTGAGTTCTAAAGGAGGAATGCTGCTGCTGCTGCTGCTGCTGCTAAGTCGCTTCAGTCGTGTTCAACTCTGTGCAACCCTATAGACGGCAGCCCACCAGGCTCCGCTGTCCCTGGGATTCTCCAGGCAAGAACACTGGAGTGGATTGCCATTTCCTTGTCCAATGCATGAAAGTGAAAGGTTAAAGTGAAGTCACTGAGAATGAGAACTCATCAAAGACAGGAAATGGGAATTCTGAATAGAAGAAATAGTAGAATAAACCAACATAAGGCAATGGCACACACTCCAGCACTCTTGTCTAGAAAATCCCATGGACGGAGCAGCCTGGAAGGCTGCAGTCCATGGGGTCGCTGAGGGTCCCACACGACTGAGCGACTTCACTTTCACTTTTCACTTTCCTGCATTGGAGGAGGAAATGGCAACCCACTCCAGTGTTCTTGCTTGGAGAATCCCAGGGATGGGGGAGCCTGGTGGGCTGCCATCTATGGGGTTGCACAGAGTCAGACACGACTGAAGCAATTTAGCAGCAGCATATAGGCATGATAAGCTACCCACTCCTGTATTCCTGGGCTTCCCTTGTGGCTCAGCTGGTAAAGAATCTACCTGCAGTACGGGAGACTTGGGTTCGATCCCTGGGTTGGGAAGATCCCCTGGAGAAGGGAAAGGCTACCCACTTCAGTATGCTGGCCTGGAGAATTCCAGGTCACAAAGAGTCGGACACAACTGAGCAACTTTCATTTTCACTTTCATAGAGGGATGAAGGCAGGGTGTGTCAGATGAAAACAACTGGTTCTGAGTAGCTGCAGGGTAGTAAAGAAGCTTGAGGTCAGTTACAAAGCTGATGTCTACTCGTTCACTATTCATTCTACAGATAGTAAGTACCCTCCAAGTGCCCTGCAGCACTGTTGTACATAATGATGGTTGTGAGATGATAATAAAAGTGAGGTCAGTAATAATAATGATGAAAATAAAAGTGTGGTTTAATTCCAAGGATTTGGTGTCTTGAATTTAGCGTTCATTCCTCACGGAATCAGATAATCCAGATAAATATTCTTTCTTTTATTAAAAAATATTCAGCAGGCCCTTTGTATGTGCTCAGCGCTGTTCTGTGAACTAGGAATATAACAGTGACCAAGGACTGAGGTCTAGGCTATCACAGAGCTGTCATTGCTCATGGAGGAGGCAGATAATAAACAAATGAAGACATGCCTTTCAGATAATGATGTGACACAAAGGAAGTAAAAAGAAGGCAACGTGACAGAAAATAACCGAAGAGGGACATCATGAGCTAGGTGGCACAAAGGACACCTTACTGAGGAAGTGACATTTGAGCTGAATGAACTGTCAGCTGCGGGGAGAGCTGAGGGAAGAACATCCCAAGCAGGAGAAATCTCCAGGGCAAAGACCCTGTGGAGTGTATAGGCAGCCTAGGGAGAGAAAAAGCTACTGGAGCCTAGCAGGCACTGGGAGGATGGTCTACAGTCAGAGGGCAGGCAGAGGCCAGGTCATGGAAGGGTGTTCAAAATATGGCAAAGGGTTTAGATTTTACTCTAAATGCAATGGAAACTTTTGAAGCAAGACAGTGATGTTGAATGATTTATACTTTTAAAAGCTAGCTCTGGTGGCTCCTCACTCTACCTTTGGGTGGATACAGTGCCTGCCACTGTCTGGCTGTGGAATCCAAAGTCATGTGGCACTGTTTACTGGTGCTCTCGCTTCATCTTCACAGACCTATGGAAGGAAGTCTCTGAGGACAAACTGCTTTTTGAAAGTCCCCCTGAGCTTGGGGGAGGCAGGAACAGAAGGTCCATTCTCCTTGGTGCTTGGTGAGTGCTGATGCTGGCAGTGAAGGAGGCCTCTGGTCAGTTGCTAAGCTTAGGACCTGGATGAAGGATGCTCCCACTCCACGCCTTCCATTAAAGACACTTTGTCCCCACTCAGCACCCCTCCTGAGGGCTCTGTGAAATTAAGAGCTGTGTGTTCCTTCATCCTGCTTTCCTCCACACCTCCTCCCTCAGAATCACTGTGTGCAGGCTGCCCCAGGAAAAGACATGAGGAGGAAAAAGGACTTAGGAATATTCATATAGCCACATAAGTACCCATACAAATAAATATGGATGGGGCCAGGGACCATGTTTTGCCCAGCGCAGTATATCTTTTTTCATTCTAAAAGCAATTTATTTAGGCCAACTATATGCACAATATCTGGAGATCCAAATGAATATGACCTAAAATAACTAGCTTTTTAAATTTTGCATCAAAGCTATCTATTTATTATTTTTATGGCTGTGTTGTCTGGCATGTGGGATCTTAGTGCCCCAACCAGGGACTGAATCTGCCCCTCCTGCAGTGGAAGTGTGGAGTCTTAACCGCTGGACTGCCAGGGAAGTCCCAACAGTAGGTCTTAAATGATTTTTACATGGATGAATAACTCTGACCTGACTGAAGGGTGGAAATGGAATGGTGATTGTTCACTTTACAATAACATCAACTTTAACAGCTCTTTCAAATATGACTCTCCTCTTTAATGTATCTAAATTGGATACAACTTTCAAGAGTCAATTCATTCATCCTTTCCAGGACATCAAGTAAAGACAGTGTACTGGAGTGTACTGGAACTGGCTTATAAGGGCTCTGGAGAAAGTGAAAGTTGCTCAGTTGTGTCCAACTCTTTGCAACCCCATGGACTATAGAATTCCATGAAAGCTACGCACTCCAATATTCTGGTCTGGAGAATTCCATGGACTGTATAGTCCATGGGGTCACAAAGAACTGGACACTACTGAGCAACTTTCAGATATACAGGACTATAGAGTCGATAGAATTCTCCAGGCCAGAATATTGGAGTGCGTAGCCTTTCCCTTCTCCAGGGGATCTTCCTAAGCCAGAAATCGAACCCAGGTCTCCCGCATTGCAAGTGGATTCTTTACCAGTTGAGCCACAAGGGAAGCCCAAGAGTACTGGGGTGGGTAGCCTATCCCTTCTGCAGCGGATCCTCCTGACCCAGGAATCAAACCAGGGCTTCCTGCATTGCAGGTGGATTCTTTACCAACTGAGCTATTAGGGAAGCTGGAGACCCCAGTGGTAAATTTTCAGCAATTTTTCAAGCTGATGGTTAAAACTGATCATTACTAAACATTAAATTAATAAATTTACAATTAAATGTTATACTTGAAACATTCAAATTCTTGCCTGCTAATTAGTTTACTGCATTTTACTATCAGTGTTCTTGAAGTTATTTACATGTCCCTGTAAGATGGAAATACTGCATAATGGTGTCCAACTGTATGTTGCAACCCCATATTCAGTGATGTCCATTTTAGCCTGAAATTGGCCCTGATGGGAATATTTACACCATGGAAACTGGCAAACGCTCTAAACCAGGGCTTTTTCCTCCCTGGAGAATGGACTGTTAAACATTTATCAGCATACCTCAGGAGTAGTATGTATTATGTAGTCATCTTATATTAATTCTCATATGGTGAATCTGCTTTTAGAATCTTACTTACAGAACTAAATGGACTGAGTTCAGAAAACTTGCCTTGACGCTGAAGTCTATGATCCTTATTGCTATATTAATTTTACATAAGCAAGCAGCCTGCAGTCCAGGAAGCCTGTTGGCCACAAATAACAAGTCACAAGAGAACTATTTGAAAGAATAAGAATCTTGTTCAACAAACCTCTCTTTAGCAGTTACTATGTACAAAGATGTATGCTGAAGGCTAGGGAAAATATTAGATAAATAACAGTGTATGTTCTTTTAGAGGAAATGACAAAAGACCTTTGGTGATACAAGGTGATAAGTGCTATAATGAAGATACAGAAGCATGGGGGAAAGAAGGTCATCAGAGAGACCTCGGTGAGAACCTGGACTATAAGCATCAGTGTCTCTCTTGTTCTCCACTGTGTTCCTAGCACCTTGCATAGTGCCTGGCACAGGGTTGGTTATCAATAACTACTGGATGAATGAAGGAATTTACCTTGATCCTGGAAAAATAAGACAAACAGATAAGAGTGCATAGAGGCAGGGTGTTTGAAAAACACAGGGACTTCCCTGGTGGTCCAGTGACTAAGACTCCACATTCCCAATGCTGGGGGCCTAGGTTCAATCCCTGGTCAGGGAACTAGATCCCACAGGCTGAAGTTAAGGGCTCAGAGGCCACACCTACAGATCCCCTGTGCCACAGCTAAGACCCGGCACAGCCAAACAACAAATAATTAAAAAAAAACACACACCATAACGTACAGAGACCTGGGTAGGGGAGAGAAGAGGAAGAGCTCAGCATATTTCAAGAAAGAAAAAGTTTAAATTTCATGTGGCATGGGGGTCCAGGGGCTAGAACTGATAAGGATGAGAGTACAGAAGAGGAGTTCTCTGCCTCAAACCTCTGTAGAGCTCCAAAAGACCAAAGGAGTTGGCTCGTTCTGTGCAGCCCTGAGGTCAGCATTAGGAGCAACGTGGGGAATCTCAAAGAAATCAGATTTAGTTAGAGAACTTTCTAACAGATCTGTCCAACAGTGCGATGGGCAGCCTAGGAAGGCTGTGAGCAAGTTCTCTAAGAGGGTAGCAGACAGGTGGCAAACAGTGCAACAGATTGTTATGGGTAAATAGATTTTTATTCCTGATTAGATTTTTGAAGAATTGATCAAATCTCCTTTTTAAGAATGAAGTGAAGTGAAGTGAAGTCGCTCAGTCATGAGCGACCCCGTGGACTGTAGCCTGCTAGGCTCCTCTGTCTGTGGGATTCTCCAGGCAAGAATACTGGAGTGGGTTACCATTTCCTTCTCCAGGGGATCTTCCTGGCCCAGGGATCAAACCCAGGTCCCCCCCGCATTGGAGGCAGACACTTTAACCTCTGAGCCACTTCGAGGAAATAAGAAACGAGAGATTGTAAAGGAATTAAGATTTCATTAGGCATGTCCCTCCAGCGAGGACCTCTTATCTTAACCGGAGGTCTTCTGGGATCTGAGACTGGGCCATGTGAGCTTTCTGCTGAGTTTGTTTTTCCCTGTCCCGTTTCCAGCACGATGGGCCTTACCCTGCGCTGGATTTTCTTCCCGAGCCGCCTCTACAGAGGGAGCTTCGCTGAGTTGGGCTCCTGCTGTGCCTGGCCTCTTCCACACGGAGATTGTTTCAGCCAGGTTATGTCCGAGTCATGGCACCATAGATGTCACGCGAGTGTACGTTCCTCGGTTCTTTGTCTCGTCACAACAAAGATTTAGAGTGATGGACATTAAAGCCCTCGGCGCGTCACAGCTCTCGGGTCTTAGACAAACCATGTTATAGCTCTTAGGCAAATCAGTGTTACAGCTCTATTTTATTTAGAAGGTAGCAGGAGAAGCTTCCCTGGTGGGTCAGAGGTTAAAGCGTCTGCCTGCAATGCAGGAGATCTGGGTTCGATCCCTGGGCCAGGAAGATCCCCTGGAGAAGGAAATGGTAACCCACTCCAGTATTCTTGCCTGGAGAATCCCACAGACAGAGGAGCCTGGTAGGCTACAGTCCACGGGGTCACAAAGAGTCGGGCACGACTGAGCAACTTCACTTTCAGTTTTTAAGAGTATTAGATAATATATGGGCTTCCCAGGTGGCACAGTGGTAAAGAATCTGCCTGCCAAAGCAGACCACACAGGAGACATGAGTTTAGTCTTTGGGTGGGGAGGATCCCCTGGAGAAGGAAATAGCAACCCACTCCAGAGTGGGTTTCCAGGCAATTTTCTTGCTTGGAAAATTCCATGGACAGAGAAGCTTGGCTGACTATAGTCCATGGGGTCACAAAAGTCAGACACATCTGAACAACTGAGCACAGATAATATATGGAAAATCATCATGAACAGCATTTCTACAGAAGACAGAAACTTTCCTCAAGGGCTTGTTTCTTTTTTTTTTTTTTCTTTTGCTGTTTTTATTTATTTATTTATTTTTGGCTATACTGAGAGGCATGTGGGACCTCGGTTCCCGAAGCAGGGATCGAACCTGTATCTCCTGCACTGGAAGCGCAGAATCTTAACTGCTGGACCGCCGGAATTTCCAAAGGCTTGTTTCTTATGTCAATCACTGAGAGCAATAGGGGTGCTGAAGGGTCTCCCATGAGAAAGTAAATATCTTTTCAAGTCACTGAGGTCTTCACTCCATCATGAAGCAGTTATCTATCCAGTATCTGTGTGTATCAGGGGCTTTGCTAAATTCTGGAAATATAGATACAAAAGGAAAAACAAACAAACAAACAAACAAAAAACCCTGCCCTCAGAGGGCAGGGTGGAAAAGCAAATATTTACACTTCAGTAGTTAAAATACCATTTCCTACTGAAAATTTGCTTCACTTGGGGGACTCAGGGAACCCTGAAAGAGAAATGACTCGGAGCTGACTTTTGAAAAGTAAAACAGAATTCACTACATGAAGGAAGAGAAAGATAGTCCAGACAGAAGGGAGACATAGACAAAGCCATGGAGATTAGACAGTGCATGGGCAGGTGGGGAGGCGAGTGGCCAGTGAAAGCAGGGTAGGTGGCAGTAAGAGCCACAATGCACACGGCCTTGAATCCAGAGCTGCCGCACTGGAAAAAGACTGATGCTGGGAGGGGTTGGGGGCAGGAGGAGAAGGGGACGGCAGAGGATGAGATGGCTGGATGGCATCACCGACTTGATGGACGTGAGTTTGAGTGAACTTGGGGAGTTGGTGATGGACAGGGGAGGCCTGGCGTGCTGCGATTCATGGGGTCGCAAGGAGTCGGACACGACTGTGCGACTGAACTGAACTGAATCTGTTGACAATTGGAAGTCGATAATGTTTTATCCTGTTATTTATTTAATAAACTTTTTTATTTCGAAAGAATTTTAGACTGACAGAAAAGTTTCAAAGGTAGTACAGAGTTTTTAATCTAAGAACCATGGATCTTTCACCCAGTTTCGCCCAGTGTTATCACCTTACATAGCCATGGCACCTTTGTCAAGACTAAGAAACCAATGTTAGTACATGACTATAAATTAATAGACTTTATTCTCCAGTTTTTCCACTCATGTCCTTTACTATCCCAGAATCCAAGCCAGGATATCACATTGCACTTAATGGTGTTTTTGGGTTTTTTTACTTTCAATAATGGGTCTTAAGTGGGAAGATGATGTGATCAGGTTTGTCAGGAGGAATAATCTATGTAATTTTTATGGCAAGTGTGAAGAAAATAGATTGGAGGTGCCCACACTAGGGGCGGAAGACTTGCTAAAGGCTACTAGCGAAGTCCAGTAAGAGATGATGATGGCCTGAACTCTGAGAACATGAAGGATGGAGAGGTGTGTTGACACCTTTTTGATCTTATGGTAGGGACTTTTCCTGAAGTAGAATGGATAGGATATAGGGGAGGGCAATGTCAATCCATCTCTTTTATCTGAGATGAATCTATGTATATAGCAGACTTTAAACAAAGATGGAGAAAGGAAAAGATCTCTGTCCCAGATCCTTGGGATGAGATTATTTCTTCAATTAAACACTAAACTTAACTCTGAGTGCCCTGAAAGCCTAAGCAAAAGGGAAGCATGATGACATTTCCTTCTCCAGGGGATTTTCCCCACCCAAGGATCTCATCATCTGTTAAAACTGAAGCATGCTCAGGGAGAGGAAGTGGCCAGGTTGGAGAAGAAGAAATTAAGCCTGGAGGGCACCAGCGGCACATAATGTTTGTCTCTGATTCAGAGGGCTCTGGGGAGGCTCTGTTTCTTTTCTTTCTTTCTTTCTTTCTTTTTTTTAAGATTTCATTGATGTGGACCATGTTTAAAGTCTTTATTGAATTTGTTGTAATATTGCTTCTGCTTTAGGTTTGACTATAAGGCATGTGGGATCTTAGCTTCCAAACCAGCTATTGAACCTGCACACACTACACACACTGGAAGGCAAAGTCCTAACCACTGGACTGCCAGGGAGGTCCCCCAGAAGCTCTGTTTCTGGGAACACTGGTTCCTCCAGCACTCTCTGTTCTTGGAGAGCATCAGCTGGCAACACAGGAGGTGGGGACCCCAGTTATCTTTACAGACACAGTCAGAAGTGTTTCAGCCTGGAAATGTGATTCCCTACCAGAGCGGGATGTGGTTCAATATCCCTTCTGTCTTATCACTTATTCTCCCCAGTCTGCTCCGGCTCCAACATTTACTGCATTTCCAGCAGCTCTGCAAGAAGTTCCCCTGGGGAGGAAGTTGAGGTCCAAAATGGGAATGGATGAACTTCCCCAAGACATCCAAGCAAGTTAGGGAGAAAGCCAGGACAGGGGCCCTGTCCTTTTGAGTTCAGAGTTTGAGCGTTTCTTGTCTTGTCTGGAGAGAGCTGGTGGTTCTCTTCTCCAGTTCAGTTCAGTTCAGTCACTCAGTCATGTCCGACTCCCCTTAGGTCCTATTAATTATTTACCACGAGGTATGGGGCACCAAGGATGGGCTGAGGTGGGGGCTCCAGGCCCTTGCCCCCACCCCCACCCCATCAATTTCAGGTAAGAAAGACAATGCTTCGACCTAAAGCACTTACTCGAGAGGATTGAGTATGACCAACCGTCTCAGAAGGCCCTATCTGCAGAGGCAAAGGAAAGACTGTGTCCTGCTTCTAGAGTGACAGGTGGGGTGGGAGGGAGCAGAAGATCCGCAGAGGAAGGGCCGGGGATGCCGCATGGTGACTCTAGATTGGGGATAACTGGTCAGAGCATTCCAGGCGCCTGGAATTCGGACCCCTTCTCTTTGAGATCTGAGTGCTTTGACGTGCTCATCGCACGTGCGAAACAATTGTGGGAAGACATTAAAAACATTAAAAGATGCTTAAGATACTAAGGTCCCCATTTTAGCATGGGGGTCTGGGGAAACAGACTCAGGTGGAGTGGCCAAGTGCACAGACAATTAAGAACAGCAAGTGTCCCGATTTCATCCAGAGGCGGGGTTCTGTCCAAGCATCGTCGAACTCCCTCACCTGAGCGTCTCTCGGTTCCACAGCCCGCTTCGCCTCTCCGACCCCAACATCTCTCCCTTCCCCACCCGAAAGTTTCTAACAGGGTTCAGTCCTCCTGGGCTCAGGGCGCCGCGGGGAGTCAGGGGTTAAAACCCATGGCCCGGGTGGCTCCTTCCCCCTCCCCAGCCCCCTCGCCTCCTCTCGGCGCGGCGCCTGGAGCGTCTGTCCCAGAGACCGGCACGAGAGAGGAGGGGGAAAGTGGGCCTGTTTCTCGGGTGGCCAATCCACCGAGCCCGCGGTGCCCCAGAGGAGGCGCCAGGGCTAGGCCAGCGCCAGGCCGGGGCTGCCTGCTTCCCGCGGCAAAGTACAAATGCGCCCGAGCGCGGCGCCTGGCGCCCTTGGCGTGCACAGCCGGCCCGCGCGCAGCCTCCCCCGTGGCCGCCGCGCCGTCGCCGCCGCGGGTACCGCCGCCCCGCCGGGCTCCAGGACCCGGCAGCCCGACCCCGAGCCCTGCGAGCAGGGGGCGCCGGCCGCTTCTAGCCCGCACGCCCGGAGCAGCCCGCCGGTCCCGCGCGCCTGGCCCAGCGCTGCGCGCTCGGCGGACTCCGGTCCTCCCTCTCCCCGTCTTTCTTCTCCTCCCCTCCCTCTCACCTTCTCCTTTCCTTTAATTGCTTTCCCCTCTTGCATACCTTCCTGTATCCCTCCAACCCTTTCCCTCTGTTTGCTTTCCACCTTCCTCCTATTCCCACCTTGGACCTCCTTTTTGTCCTCACCACCTTCTTCTCAACCCTTCTCTGAATCTCGGACCCTAACCCTCCCCGGGTCTGTGGATTGCTTTGTGCCCCTGGGCGTCGGTGTCCCGCTCATCTCACTTTCCCGCAAGCCCCCTCCCGGCTCTGTGCCTGAGGGCCTGGCCCCGGGGAGGAAGGATGGTTCCCGAGGTGAGGGTCCTCTCCTCCTTGCTGGGACTCGCGCTGCTCTGGTTGCCCGTGGACTCCCACGCACGAGCCCGTAAGTAGCGAGTGGGTGTGCTGGGTGGCAGAAGAGGGGACCCCCGGGATGTGCTGGAAAGTGCCAGAACTTGGAACCCCAGACTGCTCCGACAGCATCCAGGGAGCACCTGTGCCGGGAGGGTGGAGGCTTCTCTGCGGACCAGTTCGGGCTGACCAGACTGGGGGAACTCGGTAAGACTCGGAGCCAAGGGGGCTGCGGCCCGCGGAGCCGAGGGTGAGGGGCCTGAGAGCAGTGGGAGAGAGGGCAGAGCACGGTGCTTCTTCTGGAGGAGCGGGGGATGCTTATTCCTAGCAGAGAGTCTGGCATGTTTGGCGGCAAGTGTGTGATGATGAAGAGGCTATTGCATTTAAAGAGAGCCGGTGCAAAGAAAGAAGAGTTAACTAGGATAACTTCCCCATTGCTTTTCTCTTTTGAGGCTTACAACACTCCGGTCAGGTGGGTATTATCATTTGCATTTTACAGATGAGAATACTTAGACTGAGAGAGGAAACTTGCTCACTGTTGACAGAGCTAGTGAGCCATCCGAAGCCAGAACTCTTTAATTCCCAATCTGATGCTTTCCCCCTGGTCCCACAGCACCTGGAACGAACTCTGATTTTGAGCTGTGACATTGGGAGGCAACAGGGCACAGGGAGATAGACCAGGGTCTTCATTATCCCAGATCTGTTGACCACCAGCTGGTAGGAGGCAGATATGTCTCTGAGCCTCAGTTTCCTAATCTATAAAATGGGAGTGAAAATCCCAGGACTGTTCTGAGGATTAAACTGAAGAAAACATGGAAAGCAACCAGCACCAGCAACTAGCTGGTCCATGGTAGGTTCTCGAAAAACACGTTCCCTAAATCATGTTTTTCCACTTGTACACAGTGTAATCTCAGTCAGTTGATATCAATTCTCTGAACCTCAATTTCCTCACTCTTTCCACAGTAGGCTGGTGGCGGACCTCCTACCCATCTTTTGACCATCTCTTGGAAGGGTGGGAGGGTGAAGGACAAAAGCAAAGATTCTCTTAAGAAGAAGGAAGCATCTTAGTGTAAATACAGACACACCCAGTAAAGAAACCAAGGCCCAGCACGGGCAGTGGTCCGCCCCAGGTTACACCAGGCGCAGCCTGGGATGAAACCCCATTTTCCCAGCCTACAGCACGCTCCTCTCCACAGCTCAGCTCCTCCATCTTTGCCTTCTTTTGCACATGACTTTTTGGAGCCAGCATTGCTGGGTATTGTTTCATTCCTGTTTCTGATCATCAGGGCAGGCTGCATGTCTGTTCGTCTCTGGGTGGCCACCAGCATGAGATTCACAGAAGTCCTTAGTAACAAGTCCTGAATAGAGCTCAGTGTTAGTTCCAGTCGTGGCTCTGCCCCTTAGTAGCTGTGTGGCTTTTCGTAAGTGACAACCTCTCTGAGCCTCACTTTCTGCATCTAAGACACACACTCACCTGAAGGCTTCTTGGGAGGATTAGAGGAGATGACAGTTAAGTGCCTAGCACAATACCTACTGCTCTGTCAGTGTCTCCTGCTCCTCCTTGAGGCCTGGAGGTTTCCTCCCAACACCTTCTTGTTGCTTCTTAAAAGAGAGAATTAACACAGGATGCCCTTAATGCCTGCCTCCCTTCCACTTGGCACATGGCTCTTAACCCCCAGATTTCATTGCCCTGGATACACCTTAGAAAGATGGCCTAGAATCATCTTTATGTAGATTGCGTACATCCTCCCCACGGCTCTCCTTGCCACCCAGAGCCTGTCAGCCCTCTACAGCCTAGCTTAGGTCACACCTCTTCCAGCAAACTCTCCCTGCCACCTGATCCACTCTGATCTTCCCTCCTCTGTGCTTCCACTCTTTGGGCCATATTTCTCACTAGGTGCTGCCAGTATTCCATCTCCCCTAGACTGGAGCCTAGTTACCAACATACAAGAAAAACCTTGGAGCAGAATTGTTGAGTTAAGGTGACATGGAGGTAGTCAAAGGGGAGTAAGATGCTGCAATTTCAAAGCTGAAAGAACTTTTGAAAGTCACCTGTTTCTATCCCTCAATGTACCAATCCTTACAGTTAAACCGAAGCCCAGAAAGGGCGAGTGACTTGGCCAAGGTCACACAGCAAATTTATTAAAGAAAAGAACAGAGACCTGGATCCTAGTCCCTGATTTATCACTTACTTGTTGTGTGAATTAGGACAAATCATTTCCTTCTTTGAGCCTCATTCTGTGTAATGCTAACAACCTATGAATCTAGAAACAATCCTATAGTCATTTGCTAAGGTCTTGTTTGAAAGTCTCCTGTGAAGGCCCTCATTGGAGAAGGAAATGGCAACCCACTCCAGTGTTCTTGCCTGGAGAATCCCAGGGACAGGGGAGCCTGGTGGGCTGCCTTCTCTGGGGTCGCACAGAGTCGGACAAGACTGAAGTGAAGCAGCAAGGTCTTGTTTGAAGGTTTCCTGTGAAGGCCCTCATCTTAGTTTAGTAAGTTTAGTTAGTAAGATCTGGGGCCTGTTGTAAGTAAGAAATCTCCTGGTGACATCTTAGGTGCTTTCAGAAGTGGTACCCACAGATAGAAATTCTGAAACCCTGTAGTGTCTGATTCCTGAGATGGCCCCGTCCTGCAGAATGTGTAGGGCCTGTGAACATGTATGGCAGCTTGCTCCTTAGTTTAAAGTGCAAGGGTATTCAAGCAAAGGTTATTCTATCCTTGGCTCTATTTCCAGCCACAGATTGAGCCTTGATCCCAGCCCAGACTGAGTCTCAACTCCAGCCACAGACTAAGCTCTCATCCTCAGACGCTACTATGGATCAAGGCCCATTTCCATTCCCACCTAGAGCCCTTGGCCGGGGTGAGGCCCTGATCTGGCCACTGGCCAGTGCAGTCCCGGGCTGAGCCCCATGTGTGTATGATGTCAGTCACGCTGGGCACCCATCCCCACTTCCGTCTGTGGAATGAGAACCCGCCCAGTTCCTTGACTCCCTCTCCAGTGCTCTCTCTCCTCTGTCAGCTCCTCTTCTTTGTGCTCTTCCTTTACTAACTGTACCCCCTCTCCTACCCCCCCAACTTTAAGGTGTACAGCTGCTTCTGTTTTTTCATCTCTCCCTCCATCCAATCCTGACTTCAGGAGAGAGCTGGTTATCAGGTAAAACCACCAGCTCTTCTACCTCCGAGGTTTATATATACCATGGAAATCAAAGTTTTTGGTCCCAGGTGACAAAACCTCAGACCCCAGAGTCAGGGGTGGGGGCAGGAAAGGAGCTTCCCTGCTATGACATGGTACAGACGGAATCAGAAGGTCAGGGCTCTGGTCCTGGCTCTGCCTCCAGTTCCAACTATGATTCACGGCAGGTTGCCTTTGTCTGCCCTTGACTTTTCCCAGCTGTAGAGCAAGACGGTGGGAGTCAAACACATAATCTTTAAGGACCTTTCCAGGTTTAACATCTCATGATTCTAAGACCCAAAGATGCTATTGCCTTGGTTCAGGGTCCACTCTGGCCTTTGGAAAAGGGAACTGGGGGAGTGTGGGTTTGCAGCCTGGTACCCTTGCCCTCCGGGGAGGAGTGGATAGGCAGACGTCCACTGAGAATCAGACACCAACAGAAAGGGCCTAGAGGGCCTGGGACAGTGGGTACAGAGGGCTGACATCTGGCTCGTCAGACCCCTCTCTGCCTCTCTCTAGAGGTTCTGCACCTCTCTCCCACCAGTAGAGGTCTCTGTCTCACTCACTCGCTTGCAGGCTATCGAGCAGACAGAGCGGGCAGCAGCTGTGCAGTTGCTCCAGCTGTTGCACCTGTTCCAGGGCTGGCCTCTCAAGTTCCCCCAGCCACCGGCCATGGCACCAGGCTCTGGGAGAGAGACTTTGAATCCTTGGACTCCCAAAGAAGAGGACTGGCATGCGATCAGTGCTGCTGGAAGGTGCAACGCAGAGAGAATTGCCGGCATCCCTCTGCCTCTGGGCAGGATCTCATCCCAGAGAAGCCTGTTTCATACTCTTTTACCCATACTTATAGTCAGGATTCTTCCCTTTATCTCAGCTAAATCCTTCTGTTTGCAATTTAAAGCCATTTCTTCCGATCCTGTCCCTTAGAGAATGGGCATTCCTATGAGAAGCCCCCCACCTGCCTGGATCTGAAGACTGGCATTGGAGTTCATGCTGGCAAAAATCAGTTATCTTTGACCAGACTCAGGCTGTCTTTGGGACTGTGTCCACATCTGTAAAATAGGGGATTGGACATAATCTCTCAATCCCTAACTTTCTAAGATTTTGTGTGTTAGTCACTCAGTTGTGTCCAACTCTTTGCGACCCCATGGACTTAGCCTGCCAGGCTCCTCTGTCCATGGAACTCTCCAGGCAAGAATACTGGAGTGAGTTGCCATTTCCTTCTCCTTCTAAGATTTTTTAAACCTATAAATGTATTAATACATGTCCATGGAAGAAGAGAATGTAAATAAGAAGAAGAGAATGTAAATAATTTCTTCTCCACCCACTGACCCTTGCCAGGCAACTGAGCTGTCTTTCCTGGTTTGCTGACTCTCTCCTTTAAGGTCCTTCTATGCTCCTGAACATTTGTCATGTGCCAGATAAGAATTCAGGTTCAGAGAAGCCAGGGTCCTTCCCGAGACTGCACAGCTCATCCACTGTGGAGCCGAGGTTTTTACTTCTGATTCCCTTAGGAGGCCTCCCTCATTGAGTGCCAGTACCCAGCACAGAGCTTATGTCTCAGAGAGGAGCAAGTTTGTTGGTGTGAAAGGGAACTATAAATAAAGTACGGCAGAGTGGGCGTGAGGGAAGAGATATAAATGTTCTCACATCCCCATGCAGGCTGGCTCACTCAGGTTTCCTGAGTTCTTGCAGGCTGGGGTCAGGCCAGTCACAGTTCCAGCCCCAGGTCCACCTGGTGCCCTTCTCTTGGTCTCATCCTGCCTGTTCTGCAGCCCAGAATATTCTTGTTGTCTTTTCTGCCTCCTCTTGGAAGAATTCCCAGCAACACTACCCACTCCTAACTACCCATTAAGAGATCTTAAGAGACCATAAGAGTCTCAAGGCAGACTGTGGGATGACCTTGTATGGGACAGCTTGGAAATTTGGACTTATATGTGAAGATCATGAAATCACTCAGCCTCATACCTTCCTGGGCTCCTGGCTTTTTTGTACATAATGTTTGGTGAATGGTTTAGGAGTTCAGATGATAGGAACTGGAAAGGGAAGGTCCAGGGCCAATTTCTGTTAGGCGGCAAGGTCAAAGTGCCCAAAGAGATTTGGCTCTTAGGTTACATAATGAAGTTCTCTTTTTGTTGAAGCAGGAGGTTTCCAAGATGAAGGACCAGCAATCGCCTCCTCCTCCAGAATCTCCCTTAACTCCATTCTTTCATCCACATTCATTTACCAAGCACGGATTCTGTGTAGGCTCTGCACAGAACACTAGGGATACAGAAATGTATGCCATTGGCCCTTGCTCTCAAGAGACTCACAGTTTAGTAAGGAAGAGAAGCCCATTCAAAAAGTACTTCTAACCTAGTATGATGCAAATTGTGGCAGAGGGCTGAACTCAGTCTGTAGGACCGCCAGAAAGGACTGGCAAGTGGCCTGGGAGTTTGGGATGGCTTCACAGGGTGGCATCTAAACAGGCTTTGGAGGATGAGGAGTTGGTCCAACATTGGAGATGGAGAATCACATTCCAGGTGAAGAAAGAACATGGGGTAAAGAGGTACAGAAGCATGAAGGAGCAGGGGTAGGGACTGGGTGGGGATGGCAAGAGTGAGAAATTTAGCAGGAGGATGTGAGGCTTAAAAAGGGCCACCACAGAGAGTTCTGCTGAAGAAGCAGGTGGGAGCCTGCTCATCATAGGCTGGAGTGACATGATAACACTATGACAGAGAGCAGAGTCTGTCTGATAAACGTAGCGACCTTGAATTCAGATTAGGTCAATGAAGTTCAATCATCAGGCTAGGCAAAGAGATTCGGCTTTGGCCTAGCCAAGTGGGTGTTTCCTGCAGGGAGAGGAACTAGCACCCAGCACACCCCAGTCCCCTTCAGGGGACTGCATGGACCACAGGCACTCCCACCCCTGTGCCTTTGCATGCAACTTCTCTGCCTGACTCCACCTTATTAACTCCTTCAAGATCCAGTTCAGGCATCTGCTCAGGGAAGACTTCCCTGAAGATCCCATGCTTCCACTGTCATAGCATTTGTCTGACTGTATGTATTATATCTATCTGTCTTCTTTATCAGGCTGTAAGCTCCTTGAGGGTGGGCACTATGTCTTATTTAGGCACGTACCAGGTCCATGGGCACGTATAACTTGATATACAAAATGCTCAGTACATGAATAAAGGAACCAATGTTACTAATGATAATAAAACATCAAAATTAATGATAACATTTACTACCTATGTGCTAAGAACCCCACATTCACTTGGTTATTCAGGCATGAAACCCCAGTCCCACCCTTGACTGCCCCTTCACCCTTTCCACCCTTATCAGTCTGTCTGAAAGCCTACCCACTGTACCTAGTAGGTAGTCCTCAAATCTGCATTTCTGTCCCCCAGCACTGCTTCTGCCTTGCTCCAGGTCAGCATGATCTCAGAAGAGACGACTGTAACAATCTCCTGTGGTCTCTCTGCCTTCAATCTTGAGATCTAGAATGTCTGACCTTAGTGGCAGGTACTATGATGTTCTGGGTACCTGGGGGGCTGCCCATAGGATTCTGGGAGTAAAAAGAATAAACTATGAGAAACAGAAATTGTTAGGGTAATTTGGGGTCAGCAACAAGGTCTGCTTTTTCTCTCTTTGTTTTTAGTCTACCATTTGGCTGAGCATCTAATATGTGGCAGGCATTAGTCATATTATATATGTTATTTGACTTAATTCTGCAATAACCCCTAAAATGTCAAGATTATTACTCGACCATTTGACAAATATGGAAACTGGGGCCTGAAGTGTTTAAATAATTTGTCTAAATGCACGTTGCAAATAAAAGCCAAATTCAATTGGAACCCCAGCCTATCTGACTCTGAAATCAGAGTTTGGGAACTATATACACACTGGATGAGGGGTATGAGACCTGTCCCTCTTCTTCTCTGTCTCTCTAAAGTCTAGAACAGCTCCAATCATCCTCCTCAAGCAAAAACTTCCTCCACTCATGTCTTCCTGGATTAGACATCACTGCTGGGGGCCATTAACTCCCAAGTCCCCTGAGAGAAGGAGCAATTGGTCCCCAGGTTGGAGAAAGAGATGATGGGTGGTCTGAGACATGGTGGCGGGGTACCAGGGCCAGAGTGGGAAGACCACAGAAAGGAGATGAGAAGGGAGGGGATGTGAGAAACAGACTTTTCTCCTTTTCTGTGTCTCTCAGGATCAGCTGCACTGGCTGCCTGGGCCTCATCCTACCCTGTTTGGAGCCCATGCAAGCCTAGGTGTACAGAACCATCAACATGTCCTGAATCATGGAAACCTGAAATGATCAGATCTTAGAATCACAGCATCATGTAGTTCTAGAAGCTTTGTTGTCTCATGATATGTAGGCTCTCAGAAGCTTGGAATTCTCAGATTTTAAGTCTTAGAACGTTAGAGTCTTAGAATGTTGACATCATGGATTCATAAACTATCTGTACAGAAAAACTGTGAAGATCAGAGTTCATGCCCACTCCTTATTTTGAAGATGGGAAAGTGAGGCCCAGAGAAGGGAAGCAAGAGTCTTCCTCAGCATCACACAGTGAATTCGTGGCATAAGGAGCTAGAGCCCCTTACCAGCCAAGTGCAAGGATGGGGCGAGTGCCAGAGCTGCACGACGGAGGCAGCCTGCAATCTTGCCAATTCCTCCTCCTGCCTGGTTTTGGTGTGGCCTTGGACACTCACCCTAGAAAAAGAGGGAGCTCCAGGCAATGCCACCCTTCCTTGTGCTTCTCACCTTGGAGGGCGTGGTGGGGTAGGAATTGTGGCTTCTGGGGTTGAGGGACAGTTTGCCAGGCCCCCCATATTCTTAGCTGCTGCCAGGTCCATCAGTGGGGGAAGGCGCCTCCTGACCTGGACATGGGCTGATACATTCTCTCTGTCTTCATGCTCTGAGCAGGCGAGGGGATGGAGTGGGGGTGCCAGCTGGCACAGGGGCCAGGCTGCAGGGAAGATGGAACAGGATTTCTTCAACAGCAAGGCTAAGTCCTAAGGCCGCAGCAGTGTTGCAACTGTGCCCTTTCCTGGTCGGGGGGAGGGGACTGAGGAAGAAAGACATTATTCAATCCTTGGAGAGTTGGGCTGGCTCTGACAAGCACCCCAGCTGGGCCTGTGTCCTGCCCTCTCTGCCAGCGGAGGCTGAGAGATAAACACAGCTCATTTGATACGGGCCAGCCGGGGCCTTGCTGGGAAAGGGATCTGCTGTCTGATCCCCCTCTACTTTGTGGGGCTGGGGAGCAGATGGGACAAACCAAGCCATGGTCCCCAGTGGCCACGGGAAGCACAGACTCTGAGGGCGCCATGGCCATGGCCTCAAATCTCTGTTCTGGGAAACACAAGAGAAGCAGCAGAAGCAGTGCAGGGAGCTGAGGAGGCTGCTCTCAGCTTCTCACACAGGCAGCTTTCTAAAGGTTAAGAATGGCCCTTAGCTGCTGTCCTCCATTCCCGCCCACCCTCAACGTGGAGGGGGATTCCTGTCTTGAGGGCGATCTGCTCCTGCTACTGTACTGCTTTCGATGCTCTGCGATTCTGCAGAGTTTAGGTGTCTAAGAGAATGATTTGCAAAGTGTGAGACTTTAGAAAGTGAGCAGGACGGAGGCATGGAGAGCAACCTCTGGATTCTAGATTAATAGAGGACCACAGAAAAAAACTCCAGTACTTTGGCCACTTCATGCGAAGAGTTGACTCACTGGAAAAGACTCTGAAGCTGGGAGGGATTGAGGGCAGGAGGAGAAGGGGACGACAGAGGATGAGATGGCCGGATGGCATCACTGACTCAATGGACATGAGTCTGAGTGAACTCCGGGAGTTGGTGATGGACAGGGAGGCCTGGCGTGCTGCAGTTCATGGGGGTCGCAGAGTCAGACACGACTGAGCGACTGAATTGAACTGAACTGAACTGAACTGAAGAAAAAATTGGGGAAAGGGAGATGGTGGCCAGTGGGGACAAGAAATCTCTAGGCCCTGAGTTTGAGCAAAAACCGTAGCAGGTGAGGTGGACTGAAGGAAAGTCTGCTTGGGAGCATGGGGTCCTGGGTTCAAATCGATAGCTGGGTGGCCTCAGGCAAGTCAACTTGGTCTTTGCGGCTCCTCAGTTTTCTCATCTAGTTTTCTTACAATTAACAATTGTAACAATCCCAATGACCCTGCAAAACTGCCTGATCCTCTTGAATCTGGAACAGGTGATAATATCCATCCAGCAGGGTCATTGTTACCATAATCTTCATCATTATAGCATTCAACTATGTGTCAGGAACTGGGCTAAGTGAGCGTTTTCCAAGCTCTATCCAACTTAATGGTCAAAATACTGATGCTAATAAGATAAGTAATTTATATAAATAGGATATCCTTTCTCCAAATTTCAATCTCATTTAATTTAGTATGCCTTTATGGACACTTAGCTTGTGCTGGGCCTTCCAGATTCCCCCCTAAAAGAGCTTAGATTATTCTTTACGTAATGGAGAGTTTTTTGTAGAATGATAGCATCCCTTCTCTGTTGTAAAAATCACAAGGTACCTGTTTGCAGGAGGGTTGGCAAGGGATAGGGCCAGAGGCAGAGTGGCAGGGCAAGGAGGACTCAGCCCCCAACATGGAGCCCTGACCCGGGGCTGGGTGCAGAGCTGGTGAGGGGTGAGGACACAAGATTCAGGACAGAGCCCCAAAGACTGGGCAACTGACTGGCTATGGAAGGACAGAGGGGGTGGAGGTCTCAAGAAATCAGGATTGCAGGAGAGATACTTAACCCACATAAGGAAATAAACTATTTCAATCATTCTTAAAAGCATTCATCTACATATTGACAACATATCAATATGACAACATATCAACATATCAATTGTTTGTATCAGTTGTAAATCATTTGTAAATATCAGTTGTAAATCATTACAAAAACAATCAATTGATGTAACATTGACCATTTTAAGGATATTTTAAAAGTCAGTTTTGTAACAACCTTTCACTGGGCAGCACTCTGTTTTCCTGATTTAAACACTTAACGATCAGAGTTCACTGAGGTATAGGGACACAGCTAGTATGAAAGCAGGAAAGCTGCTTTCAGTAGCTTTATTCGAAAGATATATCCGTGGCCCAGAGTGTGTGTGTGTGTGTGTGTGAGCAGGGGGCACGAGAGGATGGTACAGAGATGTAGTAAATGGGACAAAGGAAAGGGAAGCAAGCGTGCCTGTGAGAACAGAAGGAGCCCAGTGCTGAGTCAAGAGGCTCCGGCCGTCACCCTTGCTCCATGACTGACTTCCTCTGTGTCCTAAGAGGTATAGTCTGGCCTCTCTGGGCCTCAGATTATTCATCTAATTATAATAACTAACATTTCTACCACAATTTAAATCTGTAAAAGCAGGTTCACTGCTTGATCCTCTAACCACTCTGTGAGAGAAGTGTCAAGTTCGGAGAGGGCCAGTGACATGCCCAGAGTCACACAGCCAGTCAAGCTGATGTTGAAACTCAGTCATTCTGGCCCCCTAGCTAGGAGAGCATGTCCTGTGGATTCTCTTTTGCTTGAATGTCCAGATGACATCCTTCCTAGAGACAGAACAAAGGAGGGATGAAGCAGGGACTCCGGGCTGGAGCCTCCAGGGACTCACAAAGTAATGGTTGGTTTGCCAGGCCCAGACATGTTCTGCCTTTTCCATGGGAAGAGATACTCCCCCGGCGAGAGCTGGCACCCCTACCTGGAGCCTCAGGGTCTGATGTACTGCCTCCGCTGCACTTGCTCCGAGGTAGGTTCCTCTGGCCTCCTATGACAGGTATGTCTGGGAGATTGAGGGAAAGAGGACAGCCTGACTTTGGAGTGGGGGTACTCTGGAAGCAGGCCCCCATAGAACTGGGATCTATCGGCAGCAACTGACGGACTTGGGGCCACACCACTTCACTACTGAGTACTCGGGCATGGGCATACAGGCCTACTGTGGGCCTCCCAAGAGAAATCGCACAGTGGATCAGTGGCTGGGCTGGGATGAGCACACGGACCTCCCCGCTCTCACCCAGCCTTCTTTCCTGCTGCCACCAGCCTCCCGTGCCTACGCAGCAGAAGGCAGAGCCTTCCTGACCTGACCCCCTAATCCTTCCTTTCCTCCTGCTTTCTCCTGCAGCGGTCTTTCTTGCCGCCCAGCCTCAGGATGCATTTCCCAGTGCCTAAATGTGCGTTCTTTGCAACTTGGCACAAATGCCACCTCCAGCAATAGCTTTACCTGATCCCTCACCTGAAAGTATTTTCTTCTTCTGGGAGGCCACATAAATTTCTCTGTCCTTTTCTCCTGATCACTGTCAACCAAGTACAATGGTTGTCTGTCTGTCAGTTACTGCCCCTCCTCCATGGAGCCCTGGGAGTAGGTCTTCCGGGTACTCACTCTTGCCCAGGTCGGGGTCTTGCCGAAGGCTGTGCCAACTAGGGCAGAGACCAGATTTTTTTAATTTATTTATTTTAATGGGAGGCTAATTACTTTACAATATTGTAATGGTTTTTGCCATACATTGACATGAATCAGCCATGGGTGTACATGTGTTCCCCATCCTAAACCCCCTCTCCCACCTCCCTCCCCATCCCATCCTTCAGGGTCATCCCAGTGCACCAGACCAGATTTTTTTGTAAACCTCTGTCCTCTCAGCACCCCCAACCCAGCACCCTCCACAGGACCTTGTACAGTCAATTAGGTGGGGTAAATGAAACCCGTATGGGGTCCAGAATTCCCAGGCCAGGTGTGGGGCTGGAGGATGGGGAAGGAGAGAATGATTGAGGAGGCTTGGGTCCGCTTGGCTCTGGCTCTGCTGCCAGAGACCAGCCTCATTGGTGTGAAGTCCAGAGCTCTGTCTGTCCAGGTGCTGGTGCTGGGGAGGGGGTACCTAGTCCCGGCTAGGGCCAGCCCCTTGGACCCCTCTTTCCCTGCACAGCCAAGGCTGTGAGAGCCTCTCTTGTTAGAACAGTCCTCAGAGAGGGAGCAAGGAAGGCCTTCTGAGGAAACGCCGGAAGGTGGAGGGGTGTGGGCCAGCCCCTCTCCTGACTCTGACCACTGGGGTCTCAGTCCCCTGGGGTCTTTTCCTCTGACTCCCCGCAGCTTCTACCGTGTTGGCCCCTGGTCAAACCTGGTGCCAGTGGGAGCACAACCCCCAGTCCCTGCTTCCCCTTGGTTTCTTAGCACATCTGAGGCCAATCAGCCTTTTCAAAAAGAACTTTATGAAATATAGCCAAAAAACAAGAAGGAAACCATAACAGAAAATTCCAGACATATCATGCGGTCCAGTTGACCAAGTCCAAGATTTGTGATCAGTGGAGCTAATTCATTTCTCCCTCCCTGGAGTTCACACATACACAGTTTCCTCACCCCAAGGGGCTGCAGCTGACATCCCCAAAATACACTCTGAATTCCTTCCTTCTTTCCATCATCATCACTTCCCCTAATCTAAGCCACTTTCCTCTCTCACCTGGGCTGCTGTGTGAACATCCCAGAGTCTCCCTGTACCCCTTTTCTCTTTTTTAAATATTTTTTGATGTTGACCATTTTTAAGGTCTTTATCGAATTTGTTACAATATTGCTTCTGTTTTAGGTTTTTGGCTGTGAGGGATGTGCTATCTCAGCTCTCCCCCAGTTAGGGATCAAACTTGCACCCCGGCATTAAAGGCAAAATCTTAGCTGTTGCACTGCCAGGGAAATCCTCTTCCTGTGCCCTTTCTAATCTGTCCTCTGCATGGCAGCTCAAAGGATCTTTTCTGAACATAAACTAATCATGTCATTCAGAAGCTCTTAAAACCCTTCAATAGCTTGTCATTGCACCTAAAGTAAAATTCAAATTGCCTGCTGTGGGATCTACACCATCTGAACCATCTGATTTCTGCCTTGTTCTCCAACCTCATCTCCTACCTGCGTCAATGCTGCAAACTCATTCCAACTTGCTCCTCCACTCGGAATGTTCTTCCCCCAGATCTTCCCGGGGATGGTTCCCTCTCATCTCGCAGTGCACGACATAAAGTTACCTCCTTATGAGGCTTTCTCTACAGCCGTTTCTAAAATAGTCTAACCTTGTTAACGCAATCACGTTACCCTGTTTTATTCCTGTTATAAATTTAACATCTGACATAATCTGGTTCCTACTTGTTTATTTTTTTATAGTCTGTCTCCCTCTCCGCTAGGATGGAAGCTCCGTGAGAGCAGAACTCTTGTCTCTTGCTCACTGTCCCCAGTGCAGAGGAGGACATGGCACCCAGTTGCCATGCAGTAAACATCGAGTGAATGAATGAAGCCCTGTTCCCTCCACCTGAGGCATTTCTGGCATCACGGAAAGTGCACAGACCTACACAGTGCTCACCTGCTGTGTGTCTTAGGCAACCTCTCAGAGACGCTTTTCTCATTTTGAAATCGTGAATAATAATAATACCTACCACTAGGGTTGTTGAGAGAATGCAGTGAGATAATACATTTCTATATAACATAATACCCCTAGCAGCCATTCAATAAATGCCCCTAATTATTCAAGGCCCATTTATTTTAGAGAGCCGGCAGCCCACCAGGTTCCCCCATCCCTGGGATTCTCCAGGCAAGAACACTGGAGTGGGTTGCCATTTCCTCTTCCAATGCTGCTGCTGCTGCTGCTAAGTCGCTTCAGTCGTGTCTGACTCTGTGCGACCTCATAGACGGCAGCCCACCAGGCTCCCCCGTCCCTGGGATTCTCCAGGCAAGAATACTGGAGTGGGTTGCCATTTCCTTCTCCAGTGCATGAAAGTGAAAGCGAAAGTGAAGTCGCTCAGTCGTGTCTGACTCCTAGCGACCCTGCAGCCTACCAGGCTCCTCCGTCCATGTGATTTTCCAGGCAAGAGTACTGGAGTGGGGTGCCATTGCTTTCTCCGAATTATTCAAGGCCCATTTATTTTAGAGAGCCTATAATAGAGATGCTAAAATGTTTGAATTTATGAGTTACACTGCAGTGGTTAGATTTTTATGATTTTGCAACTGTGCTCTTTATACTCACAAAATTTGTCTTGTAAAACCTGTTTTGGGGCAAGTTTGATAAAATCATTAGCCCTTGCTGATACACCTTAATGTTACATATTTGAAATCATCAGAACCACTTGAATGCTTCTTCCATGAAAGCTCTATCTTCAATAGCTGGAATAGTACCTGTACAAAATAGCTGCTTAATAGCTGTTTTTATATAAATAAATAGAACCTCATTTTCTTTGATTAAAACAGAATAATGACTTTAAAAATAAATAAATAAATGCCCCTAGTAGCCATTCAATAAATGGTAGTTATGCTTTTCCTGGAGAGGTACCCTTTGACTGCAAGGCCTGATGCCTTGCCCCACCACCACCACCTTTGCGCCCTAGCCTTTCTACCTTACTTCCTGCTGCATCTCACTCATCATCTCCATTCCTTGATACCTTCAAGGCCAGAATCAAGAGACAGATTCTAACTCTTCAGATACCAAAGTTCCTTGCATTCTGTCCTAGTTTCTCATCTGAAGGACTCCATTCATGCTCTGGATGTTTATCCAGCACACCTGGGTCCCAGGCCTCAAGAAGGCCACTTTTAGAGCTCAGACAGATTCTGTGGATTCTAGAATGCCCTTTAGCACTGATTAATCCTTGTGATCGCCTCTGACCATCTTAGGAAGCAGTGACCCCAGAAGGACTAGGGCCTGGTCCAGGGTTCTCCATGGGGCAGGAAGCTGCTTTGGTAGAAGTGTTTTGGGGGCTCTCAGGTGGGCCAAGGGTCTGGAATCTCACTCAGCAACTTCAAAGTTTAAACAAAGCTGACTCCAGGTGACCAAGAAAGAGACCATCTCTCCCTACCCTGCTGGCTCTCATTCATTCACTCATTCAGACTTCAGCAGGCACTCTCTTGGAGCAAGGCCCCGTGCTAACAATTCAGAGATGAACAGAATGAGGTTTGGTCGTTGTTCTGCTGAACAGAAGAGACAGATGTACTGTTACAACCCAGAGTAATACCTCTTAGAGCAGAAAGGGGAGGAAGGTGCCTGAGACAGGCTGACAAACTGCCCAGGAAAGTGTCCAGGGGGGCCTTTCCCTCCAGCTCTTCCATGTCTGCCCGTTGTCCTGTGCACATGCTCTCTCCTTTGCTGTATTTGAAAAAGCCTAAGAACTTCAGGCCCTTCCTCTGGTTCCAGTCCCAAGGCTGTGTGTGGGGTCACCCACACCTCTCTGAGACTTAGGGAGCAGATCGCAGAGCCCTGAGTCTTTTCCACTTCCCTGTCACCTGCCTTCATGTGTCACAGTCCTCCATTAGCCACGAGGCTCAGATCCAGAGGTAAAAGAACAAAGCCTTGGCGTTAAAACAGCATAGTCAAGATCAATGTTGAGGGACTAATCCAGCAGTCCAGTGGTTGAGACTTGCAATGTAGGGGGTGTGGGTTCACTCCTGGGGAAGCTAAGATCCCATGTACCTCAGGGTAAAAACCAAAACCATGAAACAGGAACAATGTTGTAACAAGTTAAATAAAGACTTTTTAAATGGTCCACATGAAAAAAAAAAATCTTAAAAAAAATCAATGTCAAAATAACTCAAGTCTTTTACTTGGATTTCTCTCCTTAGTCCCTCACCACTAAGGGACACGAGATCTGTGCAAATCCAGGCACATGGTGTGCTCCTCCATGGTGGGAAGGGACACAGATGAGTGAGCCACACAAGTGAGCAGGCAGGAGGGAGACTGGACACGTGAAATTTATCACTTTTATCCCACTGCAGGCTGAAAAGAAGTGCAGCGCCCCATAGTCGGGAGGGGGTTGAGGAGAGGATGGTGGGAGGCAATGGCTCTTTGGAAGCAGGACTGACCCCTGTGTCCCCTTCAGAATGCCCACGTGAGCTGTTACCGCCTCCATTGTCCGCCCGTCCACTGCCCCCCAGCCCGTGACCGAGCCGCAGCAGTGCTGTCCCCGCTGTGTGGGTGAGTGGCCTCGCGTCTGCCCTTGTGCCAGCCTCCCACCTGCCCACTGGCCCTTGACCCACTCCTGACACAGCCAGAGGAGGTCCCTGGAATGAGAAGGGCAGACTCCAGCCACCAGAGCTGCTGTGACACCAAGGTGCTCACGGAATGCATCCCCCATGGATCCGCGAGGAGGGCTGGGGTGGCCACAGACTTCTCAGCCTTGAGTAGCTGTGCTTGGCAGGAGGAGGGAGGGAACGTGGAAAAGAGCTGAAGGAAAACAGGCGTGCTTGACCTGTTGATGGCACAGGTGGGCTTCGTTCTCTCAGGGGCTGGCCAAAGCCTGAGAGAGTGGATTTACCCCGTGTGAGTGAAGGTGAGTGAACTGGGACTGGGAGGCCCTGCAGGGTGACCCCGGGATTACCACCCGGGGCTGGGAATGGCCACAGGAGTTGAATATGTGCTCTGAGACTCCTCCTGTGCTGTGGTTCAGAGGTTCTAATATGTGCCTCAGTGCTAAATGTCCATGATTTTAAGAATCTACTAATAGTCTCTTAGACTGGGATTTCAGGAAGCAGAGGTAAGAGAGGAGAGAGGAGAGGTGATCTGAGAAGAAACTGACATAACCAAGGGGCAAATGAGGGGCAGTCAGTGGGGTGGCCAACTCGGGAAGGCAGGAGATGTCAAGAGGAGGACCCGTGGTTAGTAACATCGAGAAGGTGATGAGGGGAGGGACTCCCAGGTTGTAGCCTCACTCCAGACTCTGGAAGCAGCTCTCTTGGGGGACTTGGGACGTATGGGCGTAGAGGGGCTTCTTTTCCAAGTGGGATCCCAGTAAGGATCTAACTGTGACTCCAACTTGGGTCATGGTTTCCTGGCTCTGGATTCACTAGGGGAGCAGGGTCTCTAGGCTTCATCCTTCCCAGTAAGGGGGCATCACACCTCCTCCTGGCTGAGGCTGACCCCAGGAGTCCTGACCGCTCCCTGCTGTGCCTCAGCCCAGCCCCCCTTCTTCCTGCCATGCTCCTCACTCCCTCCCAGCCTTGCCCCTTTGCCTGCCTGGTCTGCATATTCCTCAAGACTCATCTCAGCCATCCCTTCAGGAAGCCTTCCCTGACCGCCCTTCCCGGCTGAGTTAGGAGCACCTCTTTTATCCTGCCACAACTTCTGTGCTCCCATCTGCCCTAACCCAGACCATACCAGTGTCACTGCTTGGGGCCTGTCTCTCTACCCAGTGAGACCATCAGTTTCCTGATATGAGGGGTCTGGGCCTTATTTGCACTCCGTTCCCAGCATATAGCATGGCGCCTGGTGCAGAGAAGGTGCTTAGGAAGAGTGCTTTGAAAAAGGAGCAGGTTCCGCTTGAACTGGAGGGCTACCTACCCCTCTACCTAGTAGGGTGAGGACAGGCTAACTGGCAGATGATGCGGAGGGTGTCTGGTGGCCAGGGAGTGGAAGGCACTTACTCCAAGATCAGACGCAGTCCAGATCACACCAGTGAACTCCACTCAGATGAACTCCATATGGAACCTTGTTTTGTTCCCTTCTGTATCCCCAGAACCTAGAACAGTGCCTGGCACTAGCAAGTGCTCCATGGATGCTTACTGAATGTTGAGTGAGCTAGCACAGGTCTGAACTGAGTGGCACTCAGTGGAGCTGAGGCTCCTGGCCTTGCTTTATTGCTGCAATCAGAGCCACCTCTGACACTCAGGGGCTTAAAGGCCATGGGAGGGAGTGACATGGTCAGAGAGGAATGTCAGGGTTCCTCTTGGTTCATCAATATGAGGTCTGGCTGGGAAGGCTGAGGCCAGAGCTTGGTTTAAATGACCACAAGGGATAAGATACAAACATTTCAGAGAACTGGCCCAGTTAGTTCTGATTAAGCTCTAGACCATTTGCTTCTTCCTCTTTCCCCTCCTCACCTACAGAACCTCATACCCCTTCTGGGCTCCGGGCCCCACCAAGGTCCTGCCAGCATAATGGGACCACGTACCAACACGGAGAGATCTTCAGTGCTCACGAGCTGCTCCCGTCCCACCTGCCCAACCAGTGTGTCCTCTGCAGCTGTACTGTAAGAACTTTGACTCCCCTCTCATGTAGGCCAGTGGTCTGGGCCCTGGGGGATTGTCCCTCCTGGTCAAAGGGCATGAGAATGAATGGGCTCCAGGGAAGGGAACATCTGTGGGTGGGAACCTCCTGCTCAGGGCTTCCACACCGTTCTGAGCTGCCTGGTCACCTCACACTGACCCTGGCCATTTCTGTGTCCTCTGTAGACTGCACTCCTTGAGGGCAGGAGACATACTCAACTCCTTTCTGTATCCTGCAGGGCCCCCAGCTCAGGGCCTGGCACATGGCATGAAAGAATGATCCGTGATCCATCCTGTGGTGCAGAGACAGGGCCAGACTGTTTGTACTAAATGTAATTTAATCTGAAGCTAATTAAACTCCCCCTGCTTTGGTCAGAGCTGGGCCTAGGGTCCGGTCAGGCAGAGCTGAACCAGCAGTGTTATCAGGAGACAGAGACTGAAGTCAAGCAGGCCCTGAGCTGGAAAGTCTTCCCCTCCTCCTCGGGGGTTCCAGGCATGGCCCTGCTACACATTTGTAGGTGGCCTTCAGCATGTCATCCTCACCCTTGGGCTTCGTGCATCTGTGCACTGGTGGGAGAAACTCCTGCTATCTCAATTTCCCTACCACCTGCCCAGCAAACTTCTCTGAGCCTCAGTTCTTCTGAGTGCTTAAGGGGGTCTAGGCTTCCCTGGTGGTGCTAGAGGTAAAGAAACTGCCTGCCAGTGCAGGAGACATAAGAGACATGAGGCCAAGAAGGTAATCTGGAGGAGGGCATGGCAACCAACTCCAGCATTCTTGCCTGGAGAATCCCATGGACAGAGGAGTCTGCTGGGCTACAGTCTGTAGAGTTGCACAGAGTTGGACATGACTGAGTGCGTGTGCATGCACACCCAGGAGTCTAAGAAGGTGATCTCCAAGGTCCTCTCTGATTAAATAATCATCTGATTCAGCAGTGATGAGAGGGTAAGAGGTCCATTCTCGGTGTCAGGCACCCAAGTGTCAGCTCTGACTCTGCCACGGTTCCATGCATGACCATCAGAGACAGTCATCTTGGATCTGTCTCCCATCTTTTCAGTGAGAGGATCCTGTCACTCTGAGACTGAATTTCAAGGTATCTGTGCTGCAGAGCAAACAACTTATAATAAAAGGGACCACGTAGAAATCAACCTAGACAATGGTTATTTTTGCAAGGCCTGGGCCTCTTGAAGTAAACTAGGGCACTGTACCTACTAGGAAATGCCTTATGTTTATATACAGTATCCCAATGGCCCTATGTGAAGGCTATCACTAATCATATTTTATAGATAAGAAAACTGAGGCTCAGAGCAATTAAGCGATTGGCCTAAGATCACATGACTTCCCAGGTGGCACAGCAGTAAAGAATCTGCCTGCTAATGCAGGAGAAACAGAGACGTGGGTTTGATTCCTCAGTTGGGAAGATTACCCGGAATAGGAAATGGCAACCCACTCCAGTATTCTTGCCTGGAGAACCCCATGGACAGAGAAGCCTGGTGGTCTATAGTCCATGGTGTCACAAAAAATCAGACATCACACACACACACACAGAGCTAGTTAAGTGGCATACTCAGAATTCAGACGCAGGGCCACATGGTTCCAAACCCACACTCTTTCTCACTAGGTTGCTGTGAGAGCCTAGGAAGAGCCTGGCTATGAAAAGGCTCAGAAGCTAGAGGATAACTGTTACCTTGGGGCCTGCAGTGAGTGAGAAAGGTGCAGGGACCCTCCTCTGAGTTGCCTGGGCCTTGCCCTGGACACTGTGCTGCTCCCCCTCTGCCCACCTCAGAGGAGATCTCAAGCCATGGACCACCAGAGCGGGGGCTATCCCAGCCCCAAGGCTGGTCCTCAGCAGAGCTCATCTCCCAGCTCCTGTGTGCTCTGTCTGCCAGGAGGGCCAGATCTACTGCGGCCTCATGACCTGCCCAGAACCAGGCTGCCCCGCACCTCTCCCGCTGCCCGCCTCCTGCTGCCAGGTCTGCAAAGGTGAGCCTGTCCCTACATCTGGCAGTGTGCACCCACTCGCTGCAGGGACTCAGCGTGGACTGTTCAGGGGACCCTCAAGGGTCACCTAGCCCCCTTCCTTCCTCAGGGTGGTGGCTTAGCTGCACCCCTCAGACAGCTGAGCCTGTGCCAGAGACTGATGTGCAGTATTTGTACTATAATCCAAGGGAGCAGGAAGGAGGGGACAGAGAGTGAAGCATGGAGGGAGGGAAAAACAGCACAGGAATGTGTTGGGGAGCTGGCCTTGACTTGACATCAAGCGTGACCTATTGCTCCAAGTAGCCTTCTGCTCCTCAGAAAGGTCTGGAGGTGACAGAGGGAGAGGAGGAATTGGTCCACCAGCCACCAACTCCCACTGGTCAAAGATTCACCCCAAGGAGGGGTCATTCCCTCCCACCCCCACTGTGTTGGGCTATCCTGGGAATGAGAGAGGGAGCGGGGATGGAGGGGGAGATAAGGCATGGGGGTGGAGACATGGAGGAGGCGTGGCATGAGGGCACCTGCCGCCAGATTGAGTCTGAAGGAAGCTGGCTGCAGTCCATGTGATGAGGGGACAATATGCCTGCTGTCAGACGAGGCCAAGAGGATCAGAAGAGGCACAGGAGAGGGCTCTGTAGAGCAGAGACCATGTCTCTCCCTGCCTTCCTCATCGCGAGAGCTGGGCACAGGCCTGGGTTCACTCCTGTGTCAAGCAGAATCCAGGTGGCATCTCTGTACGGAACAGAGAGAGGCGACACAGTGGCACATGCAGGGTGAACAGCTTGGGCAAAATGAAGTGCATGGATGGCCAGATTGTTTCCTGTGGGCTGAGGTAGCCCAGGAAAGCTTCCTGGAGGAGGCAGACCTTGAGGAGGGTGGTACTCCACCATGGAATGTTTCCCCAGATGTTGGAATTGTGGAAGAGCACTAGACCAGAAACCAGTTTAGTCCTGGTCCTTTCAGTGAATTCCTGCAGAGTCCTTCCCTTCTGTGGGCCTCAGCCGTGCTGTGTGTGCACAGAGCAAGTCCACTTGGTGATTTCTAGCAAGCAGTCTGATTCCCGTGTTCTGGGTCTTTGAATCCAGATTGCTCAGTGGCAGCCAGACTGTATGTGAGGTAGGGGTAGGGGGCTCTAGGAAGTTGCAGGACTTCACAGGGTTTTGAGTGCTGGGGCCCAGACGGGTAGCGTTGGAGGAGTCCTAGGCTCTTCCAGTGGGAGGGACAGAGAGGCTAAGGGCAGCCAGGGAGCGTACCGTGTAAGCCAAGCCTGGCGACTTCAGGTGTGGCTGGGCTGAGAGGCTGCTGGGGGTGGGATTCACAGCCCCTACACCATCTGAGATGAGCACTGAATGACACGCTCTGGCCTAGCCAAGGGGTTCAGTCTTAAGGGACCAAGAGGCCAATGTGGAGATAGTCTGCGGTTCAGTTGCAGGGATTTCATCAATGCAAAGGTGAGGAGACATGTAATGAGAAGTAGCAATAAATACCCATGGGGCCAAGGGAACGACTGGTATGGGGCTGCAGGAGTAGGGCCAGGCTTTGAAAGGGCAGAGCCTAAAGGTGGGGAGGGCCGCAGGGCTCCGGCCAGGAAAGCTGAGGAGGTGGAGGTTCACAGACTTCCCTTTGGGTTTCTAGATGGGTCCAGTGAGAAATCGGCTGAAGAGGACACCACGCAGCCACACCGAGGGGTGGTGAGTGCATAGATTTATGGAGAGGGTGAGGAGGGGGCAGTGAGAGGGCTGGTATCCTGGGCCTGAATCTCCTTGACTGTGGAGCAGGCAGTCCCAGTTATTGCCTTCATGTCTCATTTGTCCCCTGGGTCGGTTCCATTAGCCACCACCAGGGTCCAGGCTCCTCTTTAACGTCCATTACGGCTCCCGAAGTGGCTGGTGAGGAAGGAGGGGGCTGGGGGAGAAAAACAAAAACGCCACACAGGGCAGAAGCAGGCCTCGAGCGTCCGGATTTCCCTCCTGGAAAATTCTGACACTGTCCTGTCCAGAGCCTGTGTCTGTCCTTATTCAGGCCACCTCTGGGCAGCATGTCTTCACAGGGAGTGGCCTCTGACGTGGGCCAGCCTTCCATCCCCCTCCTAAGGTTCCAGTTCTCTGTCTGGGGCTGCCTCACGTTTCCGGCTCTGTCTTGACCCCTCTCCATCTTGGTCTAGCGTTCAGATAAGCTAAACTGCCTGACTCTCTCTAGTCAGAAAGAAAAGAGCTGAGAGAATGGGCTCACATGCTGACTCACGTCCCAGTCCACCAGCTGTGCTATGCCTACCCTGTGAACAGCTCCGCCTGCGCTTTCCACCTGGCTCACCTGGACCCTGGGGCAGTCGAAGTGGGACTCCCCTCCCCAGAGACTCCCCAGAGGTCTGAACTAACGAGCCTTCCCTTCTCCTCTGCCAGCTCACCCCCTTCCCAGACTGGGCCTTCTCTGGAGGGTCCTGACCATGCCACCCACCTCCCTTCCCGTCCCTGCCATGCGTGCGCCTGTGCTGCTTCAGCTGTGTCCAAGTCTTTGTGACCCCATGGACTGTAGGCCACTACGCTCCTCTGTCCTTGGGATTCTCCAGGCAAGAATACTGGAGTTGCTGTGCCCTCCTCCAGGGGATCCTCCAGACCCAGGGATTGAACCTGCATGTCTTATGTCTCCTGCATTGGCAGGCGGGTTCTTTACCACTAGTGCCACCTGGGAAGCCCCTGTCCTTGTCATAGGAGGCAGCTAAGTGAAACCCACCAGACTTAGTTCCAGTAAGTAGTTCCAGCTATTCACTGAACTGCTGGATGACGTGGGTAAGTCATATAGGGGGTGTTGGGGTCTTCAATTCCTTCTTGCCTCTATTTTACTTGACAAATATTTCCTGGGTACCTCCTATATTCCTGGGCCCGTGCTGGGGGCTGGGACATAGTTTTCACTCTGGGAACTCCTGTGGGCTCAGTACGACATTGAAGGACTGTCTCAGAGACCGTACAGTCAGGAAGGGGCTGCAGAAGGATTGTGACTTAGTGTGTCAGTGAGGGTGATAAACTCCACCCCTGTCCCCAGCCCACTTGCTCCTTTCTCAATCCCCAGTTTTGGACCAGGAAGTTCCTGCTCTGTTTCACGGCCGTCACACACACCCTTTGCTTTCATCGCCAACCCTCTCAAGACCTGATCTGGTGGTGTGGGGTCTTGAGGTATTGGATTCAGAAAAAGGGCTCCTAAGATCCATCATCTCTGGACAGGACCTGCTCTCAGTCCTCTCACCTAGGGGATTCTGCAGTTGGGTGGGATCTTTGGAGGTCCATCTCCTGTCCCATCACCTAAATCTTCTCAGACAAAGAATGTCCTGATGCTCATGCTCACTCCGTTTCTTGAATACTAAGTTCTCGGGGTCCCTGATCACTCACACTTTCCAGATCAAGACCTCAGCCCCCCTCTGGTTACTTTTCAGCCCCAAGGTTCTGGCGCTGCCAGCTGAAGAAGGGCTCGGTGGAGGCTGGACTTCCAAACCACTGACCTCCGAGAGTCATCAAAGATTCGTTGCCTGGGAGTGTCTTTGACCCTATCAGACCTTCCTTCTGCCTAGAGCCTATGCCGTCTCAACAGCCACCTTCAGGCCTCTCACTGCAGCCTGTTTTTCTGCTTCTGCCCTGGCAGCGGGCCTTAGTGATCTTCATCTTTCCCACCCTTCGCAGAGACATTCCCAGGATCCGTGTTCAGGGGACAGCGGGAGAAAGAGAGACCTGAGCACCCCGTCCCCGACCGGGCCCAGCGCCTCTCTGGGCTTCATCCCTCGCCACTTCCGACCAAAGGAGGCAGGCAGCACCACAGTCAAGATTGTTCTGAAGGAGAAACATAAAAAGGTGGGAACTGGAGCCTCTGCTGACCCTGAGGTGGGAAAGGGGACCCCTGTCTGCTCCCACATCCCATCCCTGCAATCTCAATTTGGCCATGGGCTGGTAGACTCATAGAACATGAGATCTAAACTTCCACCTGACAGATGAGGACACTGAGGCTAACAGTATTGAGTTAGAGACAGAACCAGTCCTGGAACTAGGACTACAGGCCATATAACAATATTCCTTTGAGCATGATTTTGCTGGGAATTGAGAGGCAGAGAAGAGAGAGATGAAAATGGCCCTTCCCTCAAGGGACTCATAGACTAGTAGGGGAGACAAGCATGTAAATCAATTATTATACAATAAGGAGGTATTGAGGGAAAGGTTTTGATGAAGGAAGGGGGAAGCAGAGCTGGGCTGCAGGAGGATGGTTGGGATGGATCAGGGAAACAGGTCAAGGAGACAACTGTGGCAGCAGAAGGGCAGAGACCTCACTGCATGTCACCCTGATTGATGGAGTGGGAGGAGCCACAGTGGCCTGTCACCCTGATTGGGGGGTGGGGGGTAGGAGCCACAGTGGCATCCGCCCAGCCCCTCTCTGACAGATGGGACACTGAGGCTGTGAAAACAGACAGGACCTGCCCACGCTCGCATGGCCCGGTATTGACAGCACAGGTCTCCTACTGTCAGGCCAGCCCTCTCCACACCCCATCATGGGTGCCCATGGCAGGCGGGGGAGGACCCTTCATCTTCAACAAGAACTTACCAGTCCCATCTCTGCCCTAAATGCTGAGATGGGGGATGTCAGGGACAGGGGACTGGTTTATTCCCTGGCCTCTACTTTACAAGCAGTGTGGCTGGGCCAGACTGGTGAAGCAGGGGCACCCCAAGGACCTACCCCCACCCATTACTGGACTCTGTTCCAAGCCCAAGGTACTGACCCTCCTCCCTTCCTGCCTTCCTTGGCCCAGCCTGTGTGCACGGTGGGAAGACATACTCCCATGGGGAGGTGTGGCACCCGGCCTTCCGCTCCTTCGGACCCCTGCCCTGCATCCTGTGCACCTGCCAGGATGGCCGCCAGAGACTGCCAGCGGGTGATCTGCCCCACTGCGTACCCCTGCCATCACCCTGAGAAAGTAGCCGGGAAGTGCTGCAAGATTTGTCCAGGTACAAAGAGAGCCTGGGGGCAGGGAGGGCACTGGCTAGAGCAAGGCCTGGGTCTCTCTCCCCAGGCACATACACGTAGAACATCTCATGTGGGCATGGATAGATGGGACATGGGCTCAGAGTCACGGGATTCAGGGGCGTTTAGATGCACAGAATGCTAGAAACATGGCAGTGAGAAAGGCCCAACTCAATTACGAGGCTTACAGAACCATCTAGTGCTACAGATTCAGAGGCTCTCAGGCACACACAGAATCAAGTAATGTCCTGGATTCAGTGAAGTCATAAAATCTTAGGCTATTAGGACTTTTAAAAAATTAATTTATTCTTTTATTGAAGGATAATTGCTTTACAGAATTTTGTTTTCTGTTGAACCTCAACATGAATCAGCCATAGGTATACATAAATCCCCTCCCTTTTGAACCTCCTTTTAAGAGGAATGGTCAACATTTATTGAGTACTTATCATGTGCCACATAGGTATTTTGCATGAGTTCATGCAATCCTCACCAAAATGGACAGGGTAGTCATCTTCATCTCCATTTTACAGAATGAGACGATAAATACCTTGTCCCAGGTCCCAAAACTGTAAGTGACAGAGTTGGGATATGAACTCTGTCTTTCTTATTCCAAAGACAATGCTCTCCTTTTTTTCTTTTTTTCGGCCATGCCATGAGGCTTGCTGGATCTTGGTTTCCCGACCAGGGATTGACCTCATGCCACAGCAGTGAAGGAGCCCAGTGCTAACCACTTGGACTGCCAGGGAATCCCCACAAACACAATACTCTTGATCACTGTTGTCTTCCTTCAGTCCTCACAAACATATGGGGAAACTGAGACCCAGAGAAGGGAAGGGACTTTCTTAAGTTACACAACAAAGGAGCAATGAAGCTGGAACTAGAAGTCCTTCTAAAACCTCTCCCGTATCCCGCTCATCACCATCATCACTGCCACCATCACCTCAGCCTCTCCCAAGCCATTCCTTCTGTGTCTGTTCATTGTGAGCCTGTGTTTGGTGGTATGAGTCACTCAAACGACTTGATTCCTTCCCTTGACCTTATGGGTCTATTTTAGAGAGAAAACACAGCCGAGCAGTTTTAAGGCAATGCAGGGCAGTGTGGGATTAAGGGCATGATAAGCAGGAAGATTTTAAAAGCTAAGGGTGGGAGGAAATGGCGGAGGGTGGGGGAACAAAGCTTCTAGAAGTCAGGCTTCCAGAGTTGCCGGCTGAGTTCTTTCAACAGTGACCTTAGGATTAATGGCTGCGCAGGAAAAAACGTCAGAGCATCTCATTGAGAAGAGCAGCCTGTGACTGTCAGCAGGAGCTGTTGTAAGGGGCAGGCCTGTTCCCTCAAGCCTGGAAGGAAGGCAGGTGGGGTCAAAGGCACTGTCCTGGTCATGTCTCTGACAGGGCTGGCTACAAAACTGAAAGGAGAACAACGGGGAAGAAACAGAGGAAGGAAACGCTGAGAACGAACTGTGCACCCAGTATTGTACTATGATTTCAGAGTTTACTTAATTTTTCCATCTCAGTTATTTCACAGATGAGATAGCTGAGTGGCTATGATTATCCTAAGTATCCACCTGCCCCAGAATTTGCTGTCAGGAGATGTGAGTTTGCATGGGTTTGCTCCCTGACATACTTATCTACCTAACTTACTCTTCTAGGCAAAGACAAGTTACTTTACCTTTCTGAGCCTTAGACATAGAGTTGATGAAAGCGCTTTATGAATTGCAAATCAAAACCTAGACATAAGGGATAACAATCACTTATAGATTAATAAACAGAAGGAGCAAGGTGAGAAAGAAGCATGATGGCATGATGGATGAGGGTTCAATTTGAATTATCTTTTTATTTGGCCATGCATGCAGCTTGCAAAATCTTAGTTCTCCAACCAGGGATCAAACCCAGGCCCACAGCAGTGGAAGCGTGGAGTCCTAACCACTGGACAGCCAGGGAATTCCTTTTTCTTTCTTTATTTTAAAATAAATTTCTTTCTTTTTTTTTTTTTTGGTTGCTTCACTGCACAGTTTGTAGGATCTTAGTTCCCCAACCAAGAGTTGAATCCAGGCCCTCAACAGTGAAAACAGAGTCCTAACCACTGGACCACCCAGGAATTCTCTTGAATTCTCTATGAGAATGGCTGTGGCTCGCTGCTGGGCTCCTTCACAAACACACGTGGTCTTGGGCTCACCCTCAGATCCTACTCCATTTCCCCTTAAAGACATTGAGACAGCTTACAGCTTTTAGCTGGACACCTCAAAGGTCTTCATAACTAGTAAGAGTCTAGAAGGTGGGGAGATGTGTAGGGATTTAATCCTTCAGTCCCTGAAAGACAATCAGGGAGTACTGATACATGGAAAGTTCTGGGAATATCCTTGAAATTCCAATGTGTCAAGGCTTTAGGACTGGATCCAATTTGTAGGATCCAGAAACAAACATTACCACCATCCCCATTATCCTCACCCCCCACCCCCCACCCCCTCCCACCACCACTAGTCACCATCATCACAGTTATCACCGCCTGCTCTGTATGACGCTCCATCATCATCGCTGCCATCAGCACCTCAACCTCTCCCAAACCTTTCCTTCTGCTCATTGTGAGCCTGTGTTTGGTGATGTGAGTGACTCACAGGACTTGAAGAACAGGATTCCTGCCTTTCCCCCTGTGGGTTTTAGAGAGAAGACATACCCAAATGAAACAACCACAAGGCAATGCAAGGCAGCATGGAACTAAGGGCATGAGTGAGAGGCATAAGCAAGAAGGGTTAACAAGCTATAGGTGGGAGGACATAGGGTGAACTAAGCTGTTCTAGGTGGGCTGCCTGGAGGAGGTGGAAGGTGAGCTGGGCCCTGAAGGGCTAATCAATGGGAGGGAGACTAGGGGAGAGGCTCCCTCTCTGTTCCCCAGAAATCTCCTTGTTTTCCCAGGGGCACCAGAACTTTCCCAAGGACCCTAATGACCCTGAGGGAGATGTCAGCACAGTGGTCCCTCTTCCTGGGCTACCAGGAGTGGGGAGACAGAGTGTTCACAGCTCCTTGTCTCTCCCAGAGGACAAGGCAGACCCGGGCCACAGTGAGATCGGTGCCACCAAGTGTCCGAAGGCGCCAGGTCGAGTTCTCGTTCACACGTCAGTATCCCCAAGCCCGGACAACCTGCGTCGCTTTGCCCTCGAGCGTGAGGCCTCTGAGCAGGTGGAGATCTACCTCTGGAAGCTGGTAAAAGGTGAGCACTAGCCCATTCCCACTCTGGCCTGTCCCCCTTCCTGTGCTCCAGGCGCCCCCCTCCCAGGGGTGTTAGGGAATTGATTAAGTGCCTCTGGCCCAAGAAGACCTGCCTCAGGTCATCTCCCAGCTCTGAGTCCCAGATTCCAAGAGAGAGGGGGACAGTGCCCCTGACAGTTGCGATACTCTTCACCCACTCTGAGATGCCAGAGCCTTGCAGTGCTCCCTCTCCTGGGGGAAAGGGGTTGCTACACTTTGTGAGGAGCCAGGTCAGAGTAATTCCTACCCCGATGAACCAAAGAGCTGTCCATTGGTAGAATTTCAGCAGACTGGGAGGAGAGATCTTTTCAGGCAGGAGGGCCCTCACAGCACCCTCAAATTCTCAAGGCTAGTCTCATCTAGCCTTTCATTTATGGTGGATGCTATCCCTCTATGGTAAGTTGACATATTTCTCATTCTGTGAGAAAATTACCCTGTTTAGTAGGATGCTTCTATCACCAGCTGAAGGTTAAGAGAAGGGAATTGCTGAGAGTTCAGCTTTGGGGATCTTCTTTTTAAATGTAAATCCCCTGGGTAGAGTAAAACAAATTAAACCTTTAACTGGGAATTAGTTCTAAGGTCACTTTTCTCTACTGATGTGGTTGACTGGCAGTGGGGAGGTGGAGGGGATGGGGGGGTGGAAGAGGGAATGATAATAAGAATGATGACAATGATAATAACAACCAATGTGTGAAGCACTTTGAAATTTACAAAGTGCTTTCACATTCATCATCTCACTTGATACTCAACGATCCTGAGAGTTAGGTATTATTATCCCCATTTTACAGATGAGGAAACTGAGGCTCAGAGAGGTGAAGTACCTGGCCCAAGGCCACACAGCCAGTAAGTGGAGGAGCTAGAGCCCAGGTCTTGTGACGTCAGATGCGGCTCTTTCCCTGCTCTACTCTGCCCCCTGTCGTGGGAGGAATGGACCAAGAAAGCGGAGCTGTTCAGCCTGGAAAAGAGAAGACTCAGGGGAACAGGACCGCTGGCTTCATGGCTCTGAAGGACTGCCCCAGGCAGAGGGAGCAGTTGTGCTCTGAGTGACCACAAGGGTCAAAACAACAAGCAGGGGCTTTGGAATCAGACAGACCTAGGTTTGAATCCCGGCTCTGCCATTTCTTAGCTGTGTGGCCTTGGGCAATCACTTGACCTCTCTGGGCTTCAAATTTCTCTTCTGTGAATGGGGGAGAAGGGGCTTGAGAGGCTTAAGTGAAATGACATAGGTACCACCCCCGACCCATAGTAAGTGCTAAAAATGTCTGCATCCTTCTCATCCCACCTCATTGGCTGAGTTAGAATGGCAGAGAAGCGCGTTTCTGTTAATGACAGGAAGTGCCTTCTCAACGTGAAGTCTTCCTGCAGTGGAAGGCAGGGAACAAGTTCCATTCACAGAAGTGTGTAAGCAAGAGCAGGGAGGGGACTTGACCAGAGGCTGAGGGGGAGGTTCAGTAATCCTTATGGTTGCTCTGAGCATTGGGAGTCCATCAGTCCCTGGACAGGTGGGGTTGCAAGTTTATGCTGGGCCTCCTCCCATCCACTTTGGCACCACAGAGAGTAACAGGCTAAGCCTCTGTCCTCAGGCCCTCATGGCTTGCAGGAGCTCCCTGGGAGTCCTAGCTGGTCAGGGAAACCTTCATGGAGGGTGGGCCTGGGCTGGACAGGATGTAAAAAGGCAAGAGGGGCACACTGCAGCAACAGCCTCAAACTCTGGCTTCAGAGCCCATGCTTATATGTCCGGCGCTCTCTGACTGGTGAATAGCAGGTACTATGTATAATGTGTAAGAAACTGGAAGGGTATGTATTGTATTAAGTCCCCATTTTGCAGATAAGAAAACAGTCTGAGAGGTAAAATGACTTGCTCAAAATCACACAGTTTAAACAGTAAAGATTCAAACCCAGGTCTTACTGTCCCCAGTCCCACCTCCATAAAGGTGACCTTATGCTTTTAGGGAAGGATCCGAGGAAGGCACAGGACAGAGATGGAGGAGTCACAGCTCAAGGCCAAATCTCATTACCAGGGGTGCAGCGAAAAGGAAGAAGTGGGGAGGACTCCTCAATTTCACAATGCCAGGCCTTGCCACCCTCTCACTAGCAAACCTACCCACCCTATCACCTCCTAGGCCCCTAGGTGGCTGAAGTACCCCATCAACATCCCCCGTTCCCTCCCTGTCCCAGACAGAGAAAGTCAAAACAAACTCTCCCAAGGGCCGATTGTCAGTGGGAGACTGTTGCTGTTTCCTCACCCAGACAAGTGGAAACAGCAGCCCTGGGAGCCAGGAGAGGAAGAAGAAAACTGACCTGGAGATAAAGTGAGCTGAAAACTGGGCTGAGGCCACCCTAGAGCAGGGCCAGCTCCAGGCCCAGAGTCTGAGGAGAGAACTGGCTTAGCGTTAAGGATTTTTCAAGTCTAGCGTTTCAAGAGGAGAAGGGACCTCAGGGTTCTCAATTCCTCCCCCACTAGGGGAAGGAAGTCCCTCTGCTAGCCTCCCTGATGGTCTCGAGCCCCTGACTGCACTCAGCCCCACCTCACCTCCAGACAGGTGGTTCACTTGCCATTCTGGGATGGCTGTGCTCAAGAAGGTTCTTCAGTAAGCCCAGCCTGTCCTGTCTCTTGGAACTCACCCACCACTACACCTCTGCCTGGGACACACAGAGCCCAGCCATTCTCAGGCCTAGCACACCCTTCACAGGCCAAAAGGCACAACCATGACCCTCAGACAAGCTCTTACTTCTAGGCCCAAGAGCCCAGGCCTTTCAATCACACTTTGCAAGTGACAGCATGGAGACCTCCCTCTTCCCAGTCGCTTCTCCAGTTTGTGTTTGGGGGTTTGTGCAGTGGCAGGCGAGGGCACCAGGACCCGTCCTCATCTCATACTTGTGATGCAGCCTGGGCCTCTGGAGCAAGTCTCTCCCATATTCTGTCCCTGGCACCTGGGTGGGGGCCTGAGCACAGTGCTGGGCATTCCTGGCTTCCTGGAGCTCAGTCCCAGGACCAGAACAGTCTGTGCCCCTAGGTGGGATCCCACCTGGATTCCCATAGACAAGGCCAGTTCTTGGTTTTCTTGAGGGTGGTACTGGCCCTAGCAGAAGCCTTGCTGTCACATCTGTTCTTTCTGGCCGCAGCCCCTGGTGGCAACAGCTGGCGCGACCTCATAGCCCAAGTGCTCTGGGCTTTAGCACCATGTGTGGTGCCCATGGCCAGCTCCCCAGGGGATACAAACATCAGGAGATCCAGCTAATACCTCATTCCCCCTCAGGGCCTGGCCTAGACCGGGTACTCATATGTTTCTTATCCATCCATCCAGGGATTCATTCATTCATTCCTTCAGCATGCCTAATATGAGCCAGGTTCAGGGAACCCAAGAAGAGAGTCCTCTCCATTCCAAGTCTAGTGGAGGAGGCAAGAACAGACACAATGGTAGCACATTAGAAATAGGAACAATCACGAACAGAAGCCAAGAGGTGTTTGGTAACCCAAGGAGGAAATTATAACTATTTAAGGGAGGAGGGAGAATCAAGAAGACTTCCCATGTAAGGCTGGGAGGATGAGAAGTTCACCTGTGGCAACAGAAGCCAGAGTTTGGCAGAAGGGATGGCAAATGGGAAGGCTTGACCCCCTTCAGGGACCTCAAGGAGTTAGTTAGGGCTGGAGCACAGGCAAGGGATGGGGTGAACTGAGCCTTGAGTGGAAAAGGAGCCTACAGCCCTGACACCTGTCGTGCTTTGGTGTCTGAAGCAAATCACCTGCTGATTTTTATCATACATTCTACAGTCCAGAAAAAAAAGACTGATTAGGCCCTACAGGCCTGGCAGCTTGCCACCCTCTCTCCCTCCCTCCTTCCCTCCTTGCCCCTCTGCATTGTTGACAGGTGAGGGGTGTGAGCACAAGATGATGATGGTGAGAGGAACAGGGCCATGGAAGGAGTGGGTGACAGAGTAATAGGCATGTTTTCCAATGCCTGCAGCCAGGATCACAGATGAGAGGTGGGGTTAAAGGTCAGAAATCTAGGGTAGTGACCCAGGTAAGACAAGATGGGGCCCAGAGGGGAAGGGTGACATTGGGGGATAGGGTGAACAGATTCAAAATATTTAGGAAACTGAGTCCTCAGGATTCGGTGTCTGGTCAGAACAGGAGAGGGAAGGGAGGTGACTGGGTCTGTCCTGGGTCTAAGTCACCCCATTTCACTGACCACACACCCTCCCTTTCCTGCTCATGCCCTTGTCTTTGCCCTCAGGAATCTTCCACTTGATTCAGATCAAGAAAGTCAGGAAGCAAGACTTCCAGAAAGAGGCGCAGAACTTCCGGCTGCTCACCGGCACCCACGAAGGTGGGACCCTGGGCCAAGGACAGGGGCCTGGGAAGAGAGTCGGGCTAGAAGCTGGGGAGTTCCAGGCTGCTGGTGCCGGGAGGGGGGTGCTGTCAGCCACAGACGTCAGTTCCCGGCACAGGAATCCAGTGGGTGTCTGGGCCAGAGATTTCCCAACTCAGGCGCTCGAGAGCTCGGGAGTGGGAAGGTGAAGCAGAGCCAGCTGGATCTGGTCTTGGGGCGAGGAGACAGGGCTGTCAGAGGGGACTCTGAGCCCCTAAATCCTGGTGCTGAGTAGTCCCTCTGCTGGAACCTCTCCCACTGAAACCTCCTAACCACGTTCCTACAGAGGCCCCAAGCTTACTCCCCACCACCCTGAGGAAGATGGACCCAGGTGGGAGGCGAGGAAGTCACAGAGGGGAGGGTCACCAACAGGTGTCAAGTTGAAGGCGGGCTCCTATGCCAGAATCCTTTGGGATTATGGGGGTAGGATGGGGTCCCCATCTCTTTCCCCTCTGTGGGCTTCAGACCCAGCCTACTTAGTCCTCCTTGTCCCAAGTTTTCCCCACCCCCATCACCCTGCCTCAGTTGTGCACATGTATGCACGCGCACACACCACCAACACACCCTTACACATACACAGACTGCACACCCACACACAACTCTTTCTCTTTTCTCCATGCAGGTCACTGGAACATCTTCCTAGCCCAGACCCCAGAGCTGAAGGTCACGGCCAGTCCAGACAAAACGACCAAGACCTTATAACAAAGATCTGAACAGTTGCAGATATGAGCTTTATCATTTTTATTGTTATATATTAATAAATAAGAAGTTGCATTACCCCTCAATCCTGCCTGTTGAGTCCATTTCCAGTCTCTGCGTGTTCTCATGATTACAGGCAGGCCTGGCCATCCCCATTTTATAGGACTAGGAACTGAGGTGCAGAAGGGGCAGAGGCTGGCCCCAGTCCTCACAGAGAGTGGTTTTGAGAGCCAGGGCTAGTACCCACCCCACCCCCCCACCCTGCCTTCTGACCCAGGCCCTTGTCTGCCATTGTGGCCTCTCCCCTGCTCTGGGCTGCTGCTGTCCCCGGCCCCCCAGCTACAGCGCCTCCTGCTTTGGTGGGCAGCCCCCCCTTCCCATAACTCTTTGGCACTGAGCCTAGTGAGGGGGACTGACTCTAGTCAGCCAGCCGAGGGGTATGCGTGGAGCCTCAAAGTACTTTCCCAGCAGATAGTGCAGGGGTCCTGACAACCGTCAGCTACACTCTACAATGAGGACACAGAGTTGAGGGAGGAGCAGTAATTTGCCTGAAGCCACAGAGCAGGGTGGTAGCAGATTCGGAATTGCATGCCAGGTCTCTCGCTCCAAGCTCGCACTCCTTCCCGTTCTACCGTGACCAATGTTATAAACCCGAATATTCTCACCTCAGAGGCTTTCCAAGACTTGGCAGTCAGATTGCCAACCTTGGCACCACGGTCTGGGAAGAAGGCCTAACAGTTACAATTAAAGACATCAGTCATTTATCCTGCCCATGGGTACAGTTCCTTTCCCTTTCAAAGACGTTTTAATGCCCATGATTCTACTTAAGGTGAACAATATAGGAATTACTCCCATTTTAGAGAGGAGAAGACAGAGGCTCAGGATCACCTAGTGTCTTCCCCAAAGCCTCACAGTGATGAGTGGTGAAGCCAAGACCAGAGCTCAGACCTACTGACTCGCAGACCTGTGCTCTCATCCGCAGTCACATGTCACCCCCCATCCCCAGCCCTGATGGGAAGCCATGGAGAGATGGTGTCAAGGGGCCTGTAAGCTGGATATTGCCACCTGCAGCTGCTCAGCTCTGCTCTGAGCCCCCGTCTTATCCCTGGGCATCTGAGGTTGGGAAGTCAGCTAAGCTGCTTCCCAACACCGCCCTCACTGAGCAGGGAGGGGGTATCATCCTCCCCAGAATCCCCTTGCCTGCTCCCCAGGGCCTTTTCTGAGACAGTGGGGTTTGTGGAACATGCCTGAAATCTCCTTCTCATCCTTGGAGGAAGAAGACATCCAGCTCCTCCCAGCTTCTGCCTGTCCCTCCTGGAGAAGACTCCTCATTCCAGCCTGGCTTGCTCACCACATGGGGTTAATTTGAAGTCCAGGGTGGCTTCTGAATCTCCTGAGTTGAAAGCCTAGGAATCAGTTAACACTGTTAACTGGTCATCCTTCAGCCTAGCTCAGATGTCTTCTACTCAGTGGAGATTTCCCTGCCTCCTGGAACCTACCCCTGCCCCTCCCAGCACAGGGACCCCTTCCCTCACTGGAGAATGGGGTTGGAGGCAGGGATCTGTGAGCAGAGGCATTTCCTGGGCCTCAGGACAGGAATGACTTCCCCATATACTTGTCCTAATGTTGCAGGCCAACTGCCTCCCTGGTTTCTCTGATAGACTTATTTGAAGATTGTGCTATATACCCCAAATCTTTCCCACCGTGGGAGGTATATTCAGCACATCAGAACCTCCTGACTTTGGTCCAGAGCTTTCTGAGTGTGTCAACACACTCAGCATCTCTAAGCAGCTCTCCCGGGGTTTGACATCACTCTGAGTTGTCTTTTCCTTTCCTTTATTCATTCTTAAAACACTTTCTGAGCTACTCTGGTCTAGGCCTTGTGCAAGATGACCAGCACGATATAAGGAACCAACATGGTTCCCTGCCTGTCCTGAGTGAACCAAAATCTTGAGCGGGAGATGAGTCTTTACAACACTGTGAGTGCAAGGGCTGTGACCACAGGGCCATACACAGCCCCTGCCCAGATGGAGAACACTTCACTGGGTCTGAAGGATAAGCAGGAGTTAGAAGAAAAGGTGGAGGGGAGGGAGGGGAAGGTAGGTGGACAGTGGCACAGGAAGAGACCACTGCAGGGAGATGAAAAACAGCTTCTCACAGGGAGGACCACAAACAGTTCACTGTTGCTGGATAATAAAATGTGAGGCAGAGAGCAGAGGGAGCTGAGGCTGAATACCTAGCCGAGAAGCTTTGGCATCACCCGAGGGCAGCAAAGAGCCCTGGAAGGGTTTCAGCGCTTCGGTCAGGTTTGTGGTTTAGAAAGCTGGCCCTGCCTGCTGGTGAAGGGCGGGGTGGAGGAGTGAGACGGAGACCAGGTAGGAGGCTGTTGTGGGATCCAGGGAAGGGAGGACAGTGCCTGGGCAGGGAGAGAGGCGCTGGGGCTGGGATGGACGTCAGGCTGAGGAAGAGCAGGGAGTCTGGTGGAGCTGGTGCCTCACAGGGTGGCTGAGGGGAGAACCCAGGAGTTTCAGCTGAGCTGAGTCTCAGGCGAGAACCCCAGTCCTTTGGGTATACTATGGTCTAGAAAGGAGGCTGCACCAGAGACAGAGATTTGGGAGCTCTTGGCCTGCAGGTGGTAACTAACAGCTGGAGATGGGAGATGCTGGCCTGGGAGAGACAGTAGAGTGGAAAGAGAAGGGGACTAGGACAGAGCCCTGGGGCGTCAGCAAAGGAACCACATGGAGGCAAGAGAGGTCAGGAGAGTGCATGGCTGAGTCCAGTAGATGAGACCTGGAAAGGGCTCTCCACGGGGAGAGGGGGCCTCTGGGGACCATGGCAATGGGCCATGTCAGGGGAGCTGGGAGGAAGGAGCAGGTTGTGGGGGCTGAGGCAATGTCTGGGAGATGAGACAAATTGAGTGGTGAGAGGGGAGAGAGGCAGGGCAGTGGCTGGCAGTAAATATAAGATAGAATAAGCGGGGTTTTCAGACAGGATTTAAGCAAGTCTTGGTGATGAGATCTCATGAGAAAGGAAAAAGTAGAAGAAACAGGAATGAGGATGGGGGTAGGGAAGGTTTAGGAACAAGTTAAGATCCATTCATACCAGGGGCTTCCCTGGTAGCTCAGCTGGTAAAGAATCTGCCTGCAATGCAGGAGACCCCGGTTTGATTCCTGGGTCGAGAAGATCCCCTGCATAAGGGTTAGGCTACTCACTCCAATATTCTTATGCTTCCCTGGTGGGTCAGCTGGTAAAGAATCCACCTGCAGTGTGAGAGACCTGGGTTCGATTCCTGGGTTGGGAAGATCCCCTGGAGAAGGAACAGCTACCCACTCCAGTATTGTGGCTTGGAGAATTCCATGGACTGTATGGCCCATGGGATCACAAACAGTTGGACACAACTGAGTGACTTTCACTTTCCTTTCCAATCACTTTCCACTCCATAGTGACTTTCCAATCTTCCTCAGTTACCAACTTGCTGCCTAACTCTAACTGGGTTCCCCATGAGTGTGATGTGGGAGGAGGATGGAGTGGTCTCCAGGAGCTCCCCAAGACTGCTGTAGGGAGTCCCGTGGGATCTGCCATCCTGCTTGGTGGCCAGGCTGGGCATAGCCTGGGGTCTGAGTGAAGCACATCATCCCTTCCCGCATGCACGGTCAAATTCAATGTCTCATCTGATGCCCAGGACGACCCAGTGAGTTGGAGACTGTCAACTACATAGTGAAGAAGAAGAAACTTCTGGGCAAGGAAGTGACCTAATCAAGATCACACATCAGTAAGTGGCGGGGGGTTGTGGGAGAGGGGATGGATTCCAGGAGGAGGTCTGAGATTCTGCTCCTGAAGGATCCCAGAGCCCTGTAAGGGCCAGGTCTTGGGCTAGAACAGGCACAGCCTCTGCTCCACTCAACTTTCTCATGTAGCTTTCTGGCCTCCAAACTTGATCATCCTGTTATAGGGCCAAGCCTGGCCTCCAGGTTTCCTGGAGAGGCTCCCTCCTCCTCCTCTAGCAACTGTGAAGCCATCTCCCCATGTCCCCTCACGAACCCTGGGCTCTGGGAAATGGCAGTATTTCTGAGAAACAGGACGTGGCCTGTGGTTTGGGGCTGGCCTGGGGGTGAGGGAAGGCCTGGGGCCCCACCAGGCACAATGGCATCTCTCTCCAGGGCAGGCCTGGCCACCCTCCTTCCCCTCACCCTGGTCCCTGGAATAGAGCCACTGCCGCTTTTCTTCTCCTGCAGGCTCAGTCCGTGGAAGATTAACAGGAAGTGCCTTAGGAGGTTGGCTGAGGTTGGGAAGGGGTGGGGTGGCACGGGTTTCTACGCACAGGAGTTATCGTCAAAGTGTTAGTTGCTCAGTGATGTCTGACTCTTTGTGATCCCATGGACTAGAGCCTGCCAGGCTCTTCTGTCCATGGGATATCCTAGACAAGAATACTGGAATGGGTTGCCATTCCTTTCTCCAGGAGATCTTCCCGACCCAGGAATTGAACCTGGGTATCCCACATTGCAAGCAGATTCTTTACCACCTGAGCCATGACCTTCTCTAATGGGAACTGGGATAAGGATCTTTGGTCCCCAGCTCAAGGTTGTTTGAATGACCACATGACATCTAATGTCTCTCACCACATTTATCCATCTCCAGCACAAAACAGAGCCCACGTAACTCGCCCAAAGTCAAAAAGCAATGAAGAGCTGGGGCTGTGACTGGAACCCACAGGGTCTTATCCCAAAGTCTTCCCCTTCCCTCTGGCCCACGATATCTGAGGTGAAGATGAGATCTGTCTTCTCACAAGCCCCCTGCCATCAGCCGCTCCTCTTTACCACTTCTCCTTCCTAGCAAGTCTTGCCTATCAAAACAGCATGATCTTTAAAAACACAGATCTCACCCTGTCTCCCCTCCATTAAGCACCTGCTTTAATGTCTTCCCTTTGTCCTCAGAATAGTATCGAAATTCCCTCTCCTGGCCCTTGGGGACCTGGCTCCTGCTGCTCCAATTCTCTCAACTCTTCTCCCAGCTACATCCCCGGTCCAGTTAGCTGCTTCATCTGATCAAGCTGGAATGAACGTGGGCTCTAGGAAGACTTGGGTCACAGGTTTCGACATCATCAGGGTGTTCTCTCTCTCTGTTTCACCCTGCATATCAGTGCTTCCTTTCCAACCAACTCTTTTAAGAAGCAGACATACCATGAACTGTTCAGCATACTGATAGCTCTCTGTCAGATAATATACAAAGGCTCTTCCTTTCCAATTCCAATAGAAGGATCCTAGGGAAGGACTCAGATGGTCCATCTTGGGTGATCAGGAAGGAGGTATTAGAATCCTGTGATTGGATTGGGGGAGTAGCCTCCCCAAATAAGAGCATGGATAGCACACACAGGGTCAAAAGGAATCCCTGTCTCCAGGTTATCATTTCTTAAACTACTGTCCTCTCTTCTATAACTTAAACATGCTGTTCCCACTTTCTGGAATGCTTTTCCCTATTCTCTGCCTGTAGCGGCCCAGCTTAGATTTTAAGCCCTTTTCTGAATGGCTCTCCTGGTCGCCTCTGCTGCCCCCAGCATTGTATGTTCTTCTGTAATTCAACCTTTTGTATCGCAAAAATCTGTTCCTGAGCCTTTATCCCGCTGGTCAGTAAGCTTCTTGAGCCAGGGGCCACATTGCAGTCATCTTTGCATTCCCAGCCCCTAACACAGCCCCCATAATACATGCTTTTTGAAGAAGAAAGTGAGGGAAATTATGATGGTGAAGACAATGGCGATGTGATGTGGTTGACTACTGACCTATGATAGATGCTCAATAAATGTTGAGCCTTCAAATGATCACCACTACAATTTTCACCATCATCACCACCATTTCCAACACCATTGCTGCTGCCTCTATCACAAAGACCACCCCTGCAGGGCCCAACCAAGAATACAAATGGAGCCTACTTATTATATCCTAAATATTTAAAAGCTATAAATCAAACTAAACAAACTATTAAATAAATATCTTCTATCTTCCTACTTTGACAAACATAATTTCTCAATGACTTGGAAGACCAAATTCTAAAATTTCTGACTTCTCTGAATTCTGTGCCAGAACATAGAAGCACAGGAAGGGCAACCCCCAGGTTCCAACTCTTGGCCCACTTCTCTTCTCATTCCAGCTCTGCCTTAACTATGAGGGAGCTTCATACACGCATGGACTAGGTGGAAATACCCTAGCCTGCATGTCTTTGGTGGTTTTAAAACATGTCTAACATGTCTACAAGTGCTTTTATACTGCTCTCATTGAAAGGTGTGGCCCATGTCCCCTCCCTTTACATTTGGGTAGTCTGTGACTCATTTATAACCAATAAATTATGCTGGGTGACTTCCAAGGCTAGGCCAGGAAAAGCAACACAGCTACTTCTCTGTTTACTAAGATATTTGCTCTAAATAGGAAGTCCAACTACTCTGAGGCCACCATACTGTGAGGAAGCCCAGAGCACATGAGGAGGCCATACACAGATGCTTCAGTCAACAACCACAACTGACCTCCTAGCCAACTACCAATATCAACCATCAGATATACAGATAAAGACTCCTTCAGATGACTCTAGCCCCCAGTTACTGAGTCATCCTGCTGGGGGCCACCGTGAGGAACTCCGCCCATGGCAAAGGTCATGAGGAAAGAAGCTTGGCATACGCAAGGCGTGATCAAGCCTCAGGAAACCCCCTGTTCCCGAGCATCTACCCCCCAAACCAGAGTACTTTACGGACGCTCTCCCCCATAACCATTTCTCTAGGAGAAGGAGTTAACTTGCAGCTCCAGTTAATAAAAATTCCTGGGCGTGACAAGAGTGTTTCAACTTACAAACTCTGAAGGTTATCTAGCCTGCCTGTATAGGTTCGTCCAGCCACATGTGATTGTTTACAACCCCCAACTGTGAGAGGCATGGATGCTTTAAAACTTTCTAAATATAGACTCTTTTGAGAAGTTAGAAGATCATTAGTATAGTATTAGTGGGTTGATTAGGAATTATATTGATGAAGGGTTTTTTTCATTTGTTGTGCCAATAATTACTGCTAATTCCCTGCCCTGGGTGGGACAAGGGTGTCTCAGGTCAAACCTCTCTGCTGACAGACTAGCTTGTGTGACAACCTCTCAACCATAAACAGCACAGAGAGGTTGGAGTATTAGCATAGGGCTTTTCTCATTTGATTGCCGCCAGGCCTCCATATCCTTAGGCACCTGGGAATACATTAATCAATGTATTTGGAATATAGAAAAGTAAATATAGTAGTTTTTGATGTTAGCAATATTAGACTTTTTGAGTTAATGAATTCTCTCTTTTGTTATAGACCACTGTACTTTGTTATAAATCACTGTGTCCTTGCTATGCAAAAATGTAACTTTATCACTATCTTAAGACTAAGTAGATCGTAAAGGGAACATTGGTGAAAGGATTTTCATTTGTTGGGCTGATATGTGCTGCTAAATCTCCATATTCCCTGCCCTTATAATGAATATAACTAGCATATAGGAGAAATAAGTATTAACCTTTAAGCATATAGGAGAAATAAGTATTAACCTTTAAGATTAATCATGTTAACCTTAGGTTAAGTAAATTCCTTTCTTGACTGTAACTCACTACACCCTCACTCTATAGGAATGCAACTTTATTTGGAGGGTGGCGCCTGATTTAAGAACAAATCATCCCTAGAAAAATAAGTTTTCTGGTTAACTGACAGGTATCAGAAAGGGCCATAAAATGTCAGCAGACCTCATGGCAAGAAGATGATGTAAAAACTCATAAGACCTTTGTATAATTTTATATGAAGCACCTGATTGTGACAAGGGTCAGGTCTGCTGACCCCTGCGTGACTCTGTATTCATCCCTATGTATAACAAAAGGTATAAAAACAAACCTGAAAAATAAAGAAATGGGATCAGTTTCTGGAAAGACTGATTCCCTCCGTGTCGTTTCTTTCTTGCTCCCCATTTTCCTGGCTGAATTCCCATCTGGTATGGGGGTATGCACCAAGCCTACTAACTCTGCCTGGGCTTCTAAGATCGGACCGGGAGGCCTTAGTGCCTCCTCTCCTTCGGGAGAACGGAAAGACGCCTGTGGCCTACGTAGGTGGTGATTAGTATTCCACTTAAACCAGTTATTCAGCCTCTTTTCTCCACTAATTTTCCTACTACACTATCCATTTCTAATTTCTCTATATATCTGTAATTAAATAAGTTTTTTCTAGGACGCCTACTCCATCCCCGCCTTCGAATTACCCTGGATCCACCGGGGCTGGACCCTGGCATCATCCCAGCTGAAGACCAGACATTATGGAGCAGAGATGCACCATTCCTACTGTGTCCCATACAAGTTCTTGACCCACAGAATTCACAAGCATTAAAAAACAATTGTTTTACAAATAGTTCTGATATTTGCATTGAAATACAAAAAACCTAATAGACAAAATAATCTTGAGAAAGAAGAACAAAGCTAGAGATATGCTGCTTCCTGATTTCAGACTATACTACAAAACTACAGTAACCAAAAACAAAAACAGACACGTAAGTCAGTGGAGCAGAATAGAGAGAATGAACCCACACTTACATAGGTAATTAGCATACAATAAAGGAGGCGAGAATGTACAATGGGGACTAGACATCCTCTTCAATAAATGGTATTTGGAAAGCTGGAGAACTACATGCAAAATAATCAAACTGGACTGTTTTTTCATACCATATTCAAAAATAAAGTAAAAATGGATTAAATAGTTAAATGAAAGATGTGAAATCATAAAACTCCTAGAAAACATAGGCAGTACACACTCTGACATCAGTCTTAGCAATATTTTGGGGGATGTGTCTCCTCAGGAAAGGAAAACAAAAACAAAAATTAACAAATGGGACTACATCAAACTATAAAGCTTTTGCACAGCAAAGGAATTTATCAACAAAATGAAATGGCAGATTAAATGAATGGAAGAAGATATTTGCCAATGATACATCTGATAAGGGGTTAATATGCAAAATATACAAAGAATTCACATAACTGAACATCAAAAAAAAAAAACAATTAAAAAATGAGCAGAGGATCTGAATAGTCATTTTTTTTCCAAAGAAGATAGACATATGGCCAGCAGACAAATGAAAAGATGCTTAGCGTCACTAATTATCAGGGAAAAGCGAATCAAAACCACAATAAGATATCACCTCACAACCTCAGCATGGGTGTTTATCAAAAAGACAACAAACAACAAGTGTTGGAAAGGATGTGGAGAAAACTGAACCTTTGTGCACTATTGGTGGGACGATAAACTGGTGCAGTGACCATGCAAAACAGCATGGAGATTCCTCAAAAAATTATAATTAGAACTACCACATGAACCACAGTTCCACTTCTAGGTATTTACCCAAAGAAACAAAAATACTAATTTGAAAAGATATGTACATCAATGCTCACTGAAACATTATTTATAATAGCCAAGATATGGAGGCAACCTAAGTGTTCATCAACATATGAAAGGGCAAAGATGTGATATATATACATACGTACAGAACAGAATATTTCTCAGCCATGAAAAAGAATGAAATCTTGCCATTTTTGATAACATGAATGGACTTAGAAGGCATTATGCTAAGTGAATAAGTCGCACAGAGAAAGAGAAATACCACATGATCTCATTTATATGTGGATTCTAAAAAACAAAACAGACAAAATAAAAACAGACTCATAGATACAGGGAACCAGTGGATGGTTGCCAGAAGGGAGGGACGTGGGTGGTAGGCAAAATAGGTTTAGGGGGATTAAGATTACAAACCTCTAGTTATATAATAAATAACTCCCAGGAATGTAATACACAGTACAGCGTAAAGAATACAATCAACAACATTAGAATAACTTTATATAGGAACAGATGGCTACTAGACTTGTAGTAATCGTTTCATAATGTATACAAATATCAAATCATTATATAGCAACCTGAAACTAACATAATATTGTACATCAATTACATTTCAATAAAAAAATGTAAAATTCCCTTCAAAAATATTTGTTTTAAGCTAAGCTTTGGCATAATCTGTTATGTAGCAATAGTAACTAGAAAAATGTCCCAGTGTCATCCAAACCCTTCTCCCTCTGCCCATTACCCCCAGGAAACTCCCCTCAGGCTTAGAGAACAGATCTGGGGAAAGGACTGCACAGTTCTGGAAGCAGACTTGGGCCGTCTGGGCAGAGAATTCCAGAATCCTGGGTTCCCTGGTCTAAAAGCGGGATAAGTACACATCCTTTTGAACCTAGGGACTCCTTGCACTACATGGGTAGGGGTGCAGCTGAAAGGGGTCAGAGTGGGGCCCCCTAGAGGATGTGGTCCAGGATGGTGGTCCCCCTGCCTGGATCTAAGGTTGGTCCTACCCTTCACTATCACCACCACCATCACCACCCGCTACTACCAGCACTGGTGACGTAACTGTCCACCATGTCTCCGTGTACTCTCAAAAAGATCCCAGTCTGATGAGGAAGAAAGCCATAAACATGACAGCTGAGGGTGACAAGCACTCTGATAGCAAAAACACTGAGGGGCTATGAGAGACCATGGTGATGGGGGAGGGGTTTCAGAAAAAGCTTCCTGGAAGAGGGGATATCCAACTAGTGACTTTAAGGGAGTAGCCAGAGAAAGTGGGGAAATCACATTCCAGCCCTAGGAAACAGCATGTTCAGAGGCCTGGAGAAAAATAAGTGTGGTACATCTGGAGCAGCGCAAGCAGATCAGCCCAGCAAAACAGTTGGGCTGGGCAGTGGAGGCGGGTGGCACAGGCAGCCGGGAGCAGAAACAACAGGCTCTAGAGGAAAGCCTGGAGAGGTAGGCAGATGCCAGCCCTTCCAGGGCCCTCGGAACAGGGATGGGACTCAGGGAGGATGCCCTCCCATCACTGTCAATGCTGATGCCTATTCTGATTGCCCAGAGCCTATGCCAAATCAGTAGTAATCCTAAATATCACCCCCATTTTTTTTTTTAAGCCTGGAAGTGTTTTCAGCAAAGAGGTGACTCAGCCACATTTGTGTTTTACAAAATGATTCCTCAGGCTTCTGTGGGAGACAAAGCCTTGGAGGGAGCCAAGAATGGAAGCCATCCATGAGTAATTTATCATAGCTATCATGAGAGAGATGATGGCAGCAGGGACTAGGGTGTGGCAACAGAGATGGAGAGAAGTAGATGGGGTTAAGCACCATTCAGAGGGTAGAATCAAGGAAGGCAAAGGTAAGTGAGACATGGCCTCTATATTCAGTGAGCTCACAGTGCAAGAAAGAAACATGTGGACATGCATAGCAATTAAAACCAGCTCATTTCATCCTCATCATGAATCTCAGAGGCACATACCAATATTTCTATTTTGCAAATATTCTGTGGTAGATGCTGTTGGTTGCCCCCTTGGCAGCCATTCCCCAACCTCCTCTTTGCTAACAGAAGCCCATTTGGTTAGGTGTTCAGCAACTGGAGTGAACCATGACTGACCAAACGCAGCTTTGGCAACCCCACACTCCTCTGCCAGTGACTGGTCTAGGGCTGGACCTCAACCCCATTTCTGGCAGGATGTCAGTGGGGGAGGAGCAGAGGGCTTGTCCTCCACATTGTAGAGAAGAGTCACAGGAGAAGAGAGCCTTCTTGCTGCTGCCCTCCCTCTGCCTCCTGCTTCCTGCTTCAGATGCGATCAGTTAAGGACATAAGACATGGAGCTGAAGCAGCCATCTTGTGACCATGAGGCAGAGGATTATGAACGTCAGTAATGCTAAGGAAGGCTGTAGGTAACTGAATTGATGAGCCACATTGAGCCAATCTGGGGGCCACTTACATCTTTTTATTAAGAAAACAACATATATCCTCAGAGCTTAGGCCACTGTAGCAGTACTGACAATGACCCTCTCATCCCTTCCATATTTTCATACTTGTATGCTTCCAGTGTTGGAGAAGGTGATGGCACCCCACTCCAATACTCTTGTCTGGAAAATCCCATGGACAGAGGAGCCTGGTATGCTGCAGTCCATGGGGTCGTGAAGAGTAGGGCACGACTGACCGACTTCACTTTTACTTTTCACTTTCACTTTTCACTTTCATGCATTGGAGAAGGAAATGGCAACCCACCCCAGTGTTCTTGCCTAGAGAATCCCAGGGATGGGGGAGCCTCGTGGGCTGCCATCTATGGGGTCGCACAGAGTCGGACACAACTGAAGCGACTTAGCAGCAGCAGCAGCACGCTTCCAATGTGCTTTCACTCCCAACAGTCGGTATCAACTTTTTCTTATCAGAAGACTACCCTCAGGTTGCTGGAGCCCACATTGCCTGTGAGTGTGGAAAGCCAGAAAAGCCTGGGAATTTACACACTCCCTACCACTCAAAGATGCCCCTTAACCAATGATGGATGAGTATGGAGGTATTGGTTCTCCAGCTTCCTTGCACTGAGCTGTATAGCTCTGAGTAGAGATCTGTACTATCCCCAGAAATCCTCTGCAAGATGGCACCAAAGTTACCTTTTGTGGGACTTGGCCCGTAGAGTCCTCTTATCTACAATGTGGAGGACTCGCCCTCTCAGTCCCACTTCTCTACTTCCTTACCACTGGTTTGTCTTGGAACTACTTCCTAACACAACATTTTCACACTACTCCTCATCTCAAATTTTGCTGCTGGAAAGCCATCATTGGTCAATTTTCTGTACTTGCAACCTAAAGCATCCTAACAGATATAACCCAGCAAGGTGAAGTTCTCATAGCAAGTTTGCTCAAAGGTAGGTTTCCTGCTTGCAAATTCTGTTTGTTAAATTCACTAATTAACAAGCGGAAGATTAAAAACTTAATTTTGTAAAGTGCTATATTCTAAGCATAATAACAATGGTAACTAATTACAACCATTTACTGAGCATCTCCCATGAGCCTGGCACCAGGCTAAGGCTTTATGTTGCGTGTGTGTGTATCAGGTCGCTTCAGTCGTGTCCAACTCTTTGTGACCCTATGGACTGTAGCCCACCAGGATCCTCTGTCCATGCGATTCTCCAGGCAAGAATACTGGGAGGGTTTCCATGCCCTCCTCCAGGTGAATCTTCCTGACCCAGGGACTGAACCCATGTCTCCTGCATCTCCTTCATTGGCAGGTGGGTTCTTTATCACTAGTGCCACCCGGGAAACCCAAGGCTTTACTTTGCTGCTGCTGCTGCTAAGTCGCTTTAGTCGTGTCTGATTCTGTGCGACCCCGTAGACGGCAGCCCACCAGGCTCCTCCATCCCTGGGATTCTCCAGGCAAGAACACTGGAGTGGGTTGCCATGTCCTTCTCCAATGCATGAAAGTGAAGAGTGAAAGTTAAGTCGCTCAGTCGTGTCCGAATCTTAGCGACCCCATGGACTTTAGTGACCTCTTAATATTTACCAGAACCCTACAGAGTAGGTACAATTTATATCAGTTTTTTAGACTAACAAACTACCACAAATTTAGCCGCCTAAAACACATTTATTATGGGTGGGGCACTGGACAAAATAGGTGAAATAGGTGAGATGGATTAAGAGATACAAACTTCCAGATATAAATAAATTGCAGGACATAATCTACAGCATTAAGAATATAGTCAGTGATACTAATAATTTTGTATGGTGGCAAATGTTTACTGGACTTGTCAAGGTGATCATTTTGTAATGTATTTGATTGTCAGGTCACTGTATTGTACACCTGAAACGAATAATACTGTACATTAACTATTCTTTTAAAAATACATTATCGCACAGTTTACATAGGTCATAAGTGTGAACACAGCTTTGCTGGGTTTTCTGCTTTAGCATCTCACCAGTTCATAATCCCCATGTCAGTAGGGGCTGAAGTCTCATCAAAAACTTGACTGGGGGAAAGATCTACTACAAAGCACTCTTGGTTTAATTGGCAAAACTCAGCTCCTTGTGGTAAAAGGACCTCGGTCCCTGTTTTCTTGCTCGCTGTCAGCTAGGGGCCACTCCTGGTTTCTAGAGACCACCACATGCCCTTTACATGGGCCCTCTCACAACACAGGGTTTTCCTTGTGGCTCAGCCGGTAAAGAATTTGCCTGCAACGTGGGAGACCTGGGTTCAATCCCTTGGTTGGGAAGATCCCTGGAGAAGGGAAAGGCTACCCACTCCAGTATTCTGGCCCAGAGAATTCCATGGATGTATAGTCTCACAGCATAACAACTTACTTTTCAAAAGTCAGCAACAGACAATCTCTGACTCAAGGAGGGTCTGGTTCCTTTTAGGAACTTTTACTTTATTAAATTAGGCCCAGGCAAGATAATCTTCCTTTTGAGTAACTCCAAAATCAACTGATTTGAGACCTTAATCACATCTGCAAATCCCCTCACCTCTGACATACCCACTGGCCAGAAGCAAATCACAAGTTCCACTCACACTCAAAGACGGTCATCATACAGGATATGAAATCACAAGGGCCATCCCATAGTCTATTCGCTACATGAATATTATCCAAATAGCATAGCTGTGGGAAACTGAGGCAAAGAGGGATTTTAGTAATCTTACCCAAAGTCATAGGCTTCCCAGGTGGCTCAGGGGTAAAGAATCCACCTGCCAGTTCAGGAGACTCAGGTTTGATCCCTGGGTCAGGAGGAAACGGCAACCCACTCCAGTATTCTTGCCTGAAAAATCCCATGGACAGAGCAGGCTGATGGGCTAAGGTCCGTAGAGTCACAACAAGCTGGACACAACTGAGTGACTGAGCATGTACCCAAAGTCGTACTGCCAGTGAGTGCAGGTAGAATTTCAAACCCATGCCCTCTGGTTAAGTCTGAAGTCTTAACGATGACACTGCAGTGACTGCCCCCAAGCACTTCCCTTTCCTTAGGTCCCCGAATCCCCTCAATAATCACAAGGAGGAAGTAGAGGCTCAGAGAGGTTAAGGAACTTGCCCAAGGCCACACAATCATGGCAACAAATCAGGTTTATCAAAACTCCAAACTCAAGATCTTAACCAGTGTAGAGGGTAATGAGTGCTTTAATAGAGGACTAAATAGTGCTGGAGTAGTTCATAGAAGACTGATGCAGGGGCGGGGTGGGCAGAATGGAGGTAGCCCTTCAACAGGATAATAAAGCAATGACAGAATTTGTCTATTTGAAAATGGGGGAGATGAGAGAGGGAGGGAGTGTTATGTCCAACTGGGACAAAGGCAAGGAAGCAAGAAAGCACAGGTGTCTGGGACAGGGTAGAGATGCTGTTTTGGACCAAGATGGGGGACTGTGAGAAAGGAGGCTGGAGATAAGGCCAGGACCCAATTTAGAACGTCAGGCTGAGGAGTCAGAGTTTTAATTTGAAGGCAGTCGGGATTCACAGAAGGGTTTTGAGCAGCATCAGTCATGTACACACAAAAATGCCTTTAGAGGGGTTGGTTAATGGCAGTGAGTGGGAGAAGGGGCTGTTTCGAGTTTCTTGCCGCTAACACCCTTTCCCACAAAAGGGCACCTTTAGTCCTCCCACAGCCCCAAAAGGGAGGGTGGATGAGCCAGGCTGTGCTTGTTTTATGGGCAAGGACACTGAGGCCTAGTGAAGGACATGCTGCTCTATGAGGGGAATGAGGGGTTCAATGTCCCACTTCAGTCACAGTGCTGGGGGAGTGGGGACCAAGGATCACATTTTTTCCTGCAGACTATGGAGAAATCATAGTCTTCATTCACCCTCTGCACACCCCATATTCGCCCACAAGAGCCAACATGGGGACAATTCCAAGCGTGGGTTCTGGGACCCAGGCCATAGGTTGAGATTCAGCAGGTGTGGAGTAAGGCCAGGCTTTGGCATTTTAAACAAGCATCCCAGGCAGAGCCGAAGGTCCTGGCTATTCTTTATGAGGTCTCCCTGGTGGCTCAGAGGTTAAAGTGTCTGCCTGCAATGCAGGAGACCCGGGTTCAATCCCTGGGTTGGGAAGATCCTCTGGAGAAGGAAATGGCAGCCCACTCCAGTATTCTTGCCTGGAAAATCCCATGGATGGAGGAGCCTGGTAGGCTACAGTCCATGGGGTTGCAAAGAGTCAGACACGACTGAGCGACTTCACTTATGAGGCCTCAAGAGTGTAAGGGTCAAACCTCAGGTAGTAGAAGGCTGCTCATGGTGGGGCCTTCCCCTTCAAGGTCCCCTCCTCACCACCCCCAAATCTGGTGGCTGCCTCAGCCACCTCATATGGGCCCTCATCACAAGCCACTGCCTCCAGTCCCAATCCTTCAGTTCCCTCTACTATAGGGCAGTTCCCAAAGGAAATTACCAAAGAGCCAATCTGCCCCTTCTCACTCGTGTACACACACACACACACACACACACACACACACACACACACACACACACACACACACACACCACCACCACCCCCCCACCAACTCCCCCCTCCCCGCCCCTGCCTCCCGCCACCACACCAACCTCCCACTCTTGTTCCCCGGCCTCTCCCCTAAGAAGTGTTTTCGGTGCTTTGCCTCAGGGCTGCTGCTGCTGCTAAGTCGCTTCAGTCGTGTCCGACTCTGTGCGACCCCATAGACGGCAGCCCACCAGGCTCCCCCGTCCCTGGGATTCTCCAGGCAAGAACACTGGAGTGGGTTGCCATTTCCTTCTCCAATGCATGAAAGTGAAAAGTGAAAGGAAGTCGCTCAGTCGTGTCCAACTCTTAGCGACCCCATGGACTACAGCCCACCAGGCTCCTCCGTCCATAGGATTTGCCTAGCCCTCCTATTTTCTGATGTAAACCCTCCCAGAGCCCACGTTAAGGGCGGACTGACCGGGTGAATGCTATTATTAACGGACACACCGAGGTTCAGAGCGCCAAGAACGTGCCCCGGGTCCCTCCATTGTAAAAAAGGCGAGATTCGAACTCAAGGCGGCTGCTGGGGAAGGCTCCAGTTCCCGCAGCAGCCAGCAGGGGTACGCGGAGGCCGGGGGATCCGCGAGGCTGAAAGGCGGGGGGTCGGGGCGGGGACGCTGGAAGAACGCGGGCTTTGATTCCCATCTCCCGGCGCAGACCCAGACACTAATTAAAATCGCCTGGGCCGCGGGGGCGGCGGGGCGGGCACAAAGCCGGCTTTGACCTGGCGGCGGCGGCGCTGGCGGGCGCGGGGGCCGCGCGGCACAGGGGCCGCTTGTGGGACGTGTTTGTTTTCGCTCGTAAAGCGCAGCAGCCGAGTGGTGCCCTGGCGGCGAGGGGGGCCGGGGCCGGGAGAGGGCCCCTGAGGGCACGACCGCCCGCCCCTGCCCGGCCTGCCCCTCGATCGGCGGCTCTCGCCACCCCCACCCCACTCGGGGGGCCCACCTAGAGCCCCATCTCTTCCCCTCTCAGAGTGTCCCCTTGCGGTCCATAGTAAGGATGGTAACCTAGTAGTATCACTAAGAGTTCAGATTTGTTGAGCGCTTACTGTAGTACAGGCCTTGGGCTAAAACTTCTCCCACTTCATGTCTCCTACCCTCATAGCTCAGTTAAAGAATCCGCCTGCAATGTAGGAGAACCCGGTTCGATTCCTGGGTCGGGAAGATCCGCTGGCGAAGGGATAGTTTGCTGCTGCTGCTGCGTCGCTTCAGTCGTGTCCGACTCTGTGCGACCCCACAGACGGCAGCCCATCAGGCTCCCCCGTCCCTGGGATTTTCCAGGCAAGAGTTCTGGAGTGAGGTGCCATTGCCTTCCCGAGGGATAGTCTACCCACTCCAGTATTCTTGAGCTTCCCTTGTGGCTCAGCTGGTAAAAAAAACTCTGCTGGTAATGCAGGACACCTGGGTTCTAATCCCTGGCTTGGGAAGATCCCCTGGAGAAGGGAAAGGCTACCCACTCCAGTATTCTGGCCTGGAAAATTTCTGGAGCTGTATAGTCCATGGGGTCACAGAGTCGGACACGACTGAGCGGCTTTCACTTTCACTTTTCAACTCTATTAATAACCCCGTTTTACAGATGGAGCCAGGGGAGGTCGAGTGGCTTGCCCAAGGTCACAGAGTTCTAAATGAAGAGCCAGGCCTGGAATCCAAGACCAGTGACTGCAGAAGCTACAAGAGGCTGCCTCTCAGCAGAGGGAGACCAAGGCTCGGGCCAGTGAGAAGTGTCATAGGATGATGGGTTTCAGCAGGAATTATTTTCCTGGTCAGAACCTGCTCCCTGCCTGTCAAGCAGCAGGTCAGAGTGAGCTCCCCAGTGCTGGAGTATTCAAGCAAAGACCCAGCAGGAGCAGGGCGGCTGTCTGAGGTCCCTTCCAGACGGGTCACTAGGATCCCCTGGGAATGTACCTGTGGCACTGCCCTCCAGGGGAGGCTTTCATCCTGAGCTGTCCTGGGTGATGGGGTGGAATGGAGGAGTGTGTGTGCCTGCAGGGGTGCAGGTCTGTGTGGGTGGGAGCCTCCTCCTGGGGAGCCCCTGTGTTGGAAGTTTCCCCTGGGCACTCAGGCCACAGAATCACTGAACTGTAGGCCCACTCTCTGGGCCTTTACACCAGGGCCTCCTGTGCTGAGAACTTGCTCCCACCATGTGGAAGTCCCTTCTAACCACTTTTTCTACTCATCCTTCAGTTGTCAGCTCTAAGCAGGTGGCACCCTCTCAGCACCCTGGGAAGATACACTGATTGAGCAGTATTTCACTTCAAGGCATTTCTGGTGCCTTGGGATCAGAGTTCAGCCTCAGTCAGAACAGATGCAGTGAAGACTGGGTAGGGACTTGGGGTGAGGGTAGGTGTCATTAGAGAGATACAGAGCCTACTGGGAGCCTGGGTTCATCACATGCGTGCAGTGGAGGGGTTGGGGGGATGACAGACCAGGCAACTGACAGTTTCCATCAGTGACATGAGCACTGACAGAAGGGTCCCGTGTCTAGGACCTTCCCTCTGAGACTGGGCCTCTGTCGACCCCAGTGATAAGCCTCTTCACCTCCCTTCCCCCACATCAATCCCCCCGCATTTGCCCTGTGTCTGCAGATGCCTGGCTGGGGAGAGCTCTGACCTGGATGGAGCCCCCCACTGATCCCAGGCACCTGTGAGGAGAAGAACACTGAGGAGGAGGAGGGGGAGGGACAAGGAGGGGAGGGAGTTCTTCTCAAAGACTCTCTGCCTCCCTAAGCCCTAGGAGCCAGAGTTTGGACAGAGACACTATTAACACAAAATTTGCAAACATGGCTTCTAAAAATAGCCCCAGCTGGCAAGGCCCACCTGGCAAACGCTGCACCTTTGCGGCTGCTGGCCCGCTCCCCTCAGAGCGCCGCCTTGGTCTGTCAGCAAGCGTGTCACTCTGCCCTCCCCCCACCCAGCATGAAGGCGGCCACAGCCCTGGGTCCAACCCAAGGGAGAAGCTGAGGCTTGTCCCAGTCTGATGGGGGCTACGGGGATGTGCAGGCCAAGGGGAAGGACGGTTTTGCCTATAAGGTGGTTGGAGGAGACAGTGCGGCCCCCAGGGAGCTCCCCAAATCAGGGTAGAGGTCAGGGATGCGGGCGGGGGTTAGAACACATAAGTACAAAGAGATCAAAGTGGCATTTAAACGCCTACAAAAGAAAACAGCCCGATTAGAGTAAAACATACCAAGAAGATGAAGGAAGAAAACAGGCGTGGAGGAGGTGGGACCTGGAAAATGGTTCATGGATCCAGATGCGGGTGAGCATGCGGTCAACTCCCAGCACATCCTTAGGGCACCCAGAACTGAGAAGCAGCCTGAGGGCTCTTCTTATCCAGCCCCTTCGTTGAACAGATGAGGAAACTGAGACCCAGAATGGTAGTCTGACTTGCTCCAGGTTTCTTAACAAGCCAGTGGCAGGACTGGGTCTGCCAGCCCTATGCCCTTTCCACAAGGCCCCTTGGTCTCCTCTGTTGGCTGATGGAGTGACCCTTGTTAATAATGAGTCTCAAAATACTCCTTTCCCATTATTGGCTTATTCGGGAAGGATTTACTGAGCACCTGGTGCATGCCAGACTCTGGGTTCACAAAGGTGAACAGGACAGGCAGGCCCCTGCTCTCTGGTAAGTCCTGTTACACTCTAATGGCCAGAAGAGCTCAGGTGTGCACAGAGCTCTGCTGTGTTCAAGGTGCTTTCACGTGAACTCACAAAACAGAATCCATATTGTGTTTCCCAGGTGACAGTTGAAGAAACTGAGGCTTGGGACAGTTAATGTCTTGTCCAAGGTCAGGCAGTAAAATTGGGATTGGAGCCTCTGCATATTACTCTAGGAGGCCTTGGATTCCTTCTCAATCAGTGAAGACAGCCTGTAGGAGGCGTCATTTGCCTCTGGAAGCCTTCTGTCCTGGATGTCCGTGTGGATGTGAGCTGGGAGGGTACTGGGACGTCCCGTGACTAGAAACACCAGATTGCCCTCAGTGCCTTGTCTTTGGCTGGATTCAGTGGCAGCCTCTGGACACGTTATACAGGTCGATCCTGGCCCTCAGAGAGTCATGGCAGAGCCTGACTGTTCCCTACTAGGTAGCTTCTCCCTGACCCCGCCACAAATCAGACCAGATGCAAAGGCCCTTTCCTGGAATAAAAGCCAGAGCTGTAATCTTCCTGGCCCTCACACAGGCTACATGCAGGATCTAGAGCAGGAAGGGCCAGTGGTCAGCAGTGCAGACCCTTGACTTCCCTCCAGGGGGCCTGACTATGCCAGGTCCCTCACCAGAGCCCTGGGCATTGGCCCATGTGGTTTCTAGAACCCCAGGCTTACCTGGAGTAGGGGGCCTACGCACCATTTCTTCCTCTTTTGGGCTTGCCACAGTGAATTCTACTCTGCAGTGGGCTCGTTCCAGGTGGGCTGCTCTGGGGCCTGCACAGTCACTCTAGCCATTCCCCCTACACCCACAGGGGCACCTAATCACACCTGCACCTGCCCACTTGTTGCCTAGACTTTCCAGAACACCTCGATGCCACAGTTGCCTTGAGTCCTCATCTATCACACATCTGGTTGGCTGAAAAGGCTCTGACCGTGAACCTAGGGAGTCACTGACTGTTTCACTCTGTTCACACTCTGAGACTCATATACAGTGAAGAGATAGCTCTTGCCTTGGGAAGCCTGCTGCTCGCATAGCCCCTGCTGACGAAAATAGCTCCTGTGGACACATGAATTGACAGGTTTGAGTTACATGCTCCTTCTACCCACCACACCTCAGGCAAAAAAAACCCATCTGTAGACTGGACCTCAGAGAGACTGGTGTTCACCCTGGCCTGGAAATCCTGCCCCCTAGGGGCACTCCAGGATAAGTAGTTGTTCAGTCACCCATTCGTGTCCGACTATGCAACCCCATGGACTGCAGCACACCAGGCCTCCCTGTCCCTCACCATCTCCCAGAGTTTGCCAAAGTTCATGTCCATTGCATTAGTGATGCCGTCCAGCCATTGCGTCTTCTGAAGCTCTCTTCTCCTTCTGCCCTCAATCTTTCCCAGCATCAGGGACTTTTCCAATGAATCGTCTGTTCACATCAGATGGCCAAAATACTGGAGCTTCAGCATCAGTCCTTCCAGTCAATATTCAGGGTTGATCTCCCTTAAGATTGACTGGTTTGATCTTTTTGCTCTCCAAGGGACTTTCAGGAGTCTTCTCCAGCACCACAGTTCTAAGGCATCAATTCCTTGGCATTCTGCCTTCTTTAAGGTCCAGCTCTCAGGACGGTACGTGACTACTGGGAAGACCATAGCCTTGACTATACGGACCTTTGTCGGCAGAGTAATGTCTCTGCTTTTCAACACACTGTCTAGGTTTGTCATCGCTTTCCTGCCAAGAAGCAAACATCTTCTGATTTCCTGGCTGCAGTCACTATCCACAGTGATTTTGGAGCCCAAGAAGAGGAAATCTGTCACTACTTCCACCTTTTCCCCTTCTATTTGCCATGCAGTAATTTTTAATATTTAGCCTTAAGTTGGCTCTTTCACTCTCCTCCTTCACCCTCATCAAGAGGCTCTTTAGTTCCTCTTTCCTTTCTGCCATTAGAGTGGTATCATCCACATATCTGAGGTTATTGATGTTTTTCCTGCCTATCTTGATTCCAGCTTATAACTCATCCAGCCCAGCATTTCTTATGATGTGCTCAGCATATGGGTTAAGCAAACAGGGTGACAACAGACAGCCCTGTCACACACCTTTCTCAATCTTGAACCAATCAGTTGTTCCATACAGGGTTCTAACTGTTGCTTCTTGACCCACATACAGGTTTCTCAGGAGGCAGGTAAGATGGTCTGGTATTCCCATCTCTCTAAGAGCTTTCCATTTTGTCATGATCCACACAGACAAAGGCTTTACTGTAGTCAATGAAACAGAGATCTATGTTTTTCTGAAATTCCCTTGCTTTCTCTAAAATCCACCGAATGTTGGTGATTTGGTCTCTAGTTCCTCTTCCTTTGCTAAACCCAGCTTGGACATCTGCAAGTCCTTGGTTTGCATAATACTGAAGCCTAGCATGCAAGATTTTAAGCATGACTTTATTAGCATGGGAGATAAGTGCGATTGTCCAATAGTTAGCATCCTCCTTTAGGGATCTGAATAGTTCTGCTGAAATTTCATCGCATCCACTAGCTTTAATAACAGCACTGTTTCTTAAGGCCTGCTTGACTTTGCACTCCAGAGTGTCCGGCTCTGGGTGACTAGCCACACCATCATAGTAAGCCGGTTCATTAAGATCTTTTTATACAGTTCTTCCATATATTTCTTTCCATCTCTTCTTGATCTCTTCAGTGTCCACCAGGTCTCTACCGTCTTTATCCTTTATTGTGCCTATCTTTGGGCGGAATGCTCCCTTGATGTTTCCAATTTTCCTGAAGAGGTCTCTAGTCTTTCCCCTTTTGCTGTTTTCTTCCATTATTAAACACTGTTCATTGAAGAAGGCCTCCCTGTCTCTTCTAGCTATTCTTTAGAACTCTCTGTTTAATCGGATATTTCTTTCCCTCTCTCCCTTGCTTTTTGCTTCTCTTCATTCTTCTGCTATTTGTAAAGCCTCCTCAGATAACCACTTTGCTTTCTTGCTCTTCTTTTCTTTGGGATGGTTTTGTTTGCCGCTTCCTATATAATCTTACAGACCTCTGTCCATAGTTCTTAAGGCGCACTGTTATCTAGATCTAGTCCCTTGAATCTATTCTTTACTTCCACTGTGAATTCATAAGGGATTTGATTTAAGTCATACCTGACCAACTTAGTGTTTTTCCTGGTTTTCTTTAGTTTAAGCCTGAATTTTGCTATGAGAAGTTGATGAGCTGAGCCACAGTCAGCTCCAGGTCTTGTTTTTGCTGACTCTATACAGCTTCTCCATCTTTAGCTACAAAGAATGTAATCAGTTTGATTTTGGTATTGACCATTTGGTGATGTCCATGTGCAAAGTCATCTCTTGTGTTGTTGAAAAGGGGTATTTGCTATGATTGGTGCATTCTTTTGGCAGAATTCAGTTAATCTTTGCCCTGCTTCATTTTGTTCTCCAAGGCTGAACTTTCCTGTTACTCCAGGTATATCTTGACTTCCTACTTTTGCATTCTGCATTCTAATCCCCGATGCCATCCAGTCCCATCATTTCATGGCAAATATATGGGGACACAATGGAAACAGAGACTTTATTTGGGGGGTTACAAAATCATTGCAGATGTTAATTGTAGCCATGAAATTAAAAGATGCTTGCTCCTTGGAAGAAAAGCTATGACCAACCTAGACAGCATATTAAAAAGCAGAGATATTACTTTGCTGACAAAGGTCCATCTTGTCAAAGCTATGGTTTTTCCAGTAGTCATGTATGTATGTGAGAGCTGGACTATAAAGAAAGCTGAGCTCCAAAGAACTGTGGTGTTGGAGAAGACTCTTGAGAGTTCCTTGGACTGCAAGGATATCCAACCAGTCAGTCCTAAAGGAAATCAGTCCTGAATATTCATTGAAGGACTGATGCTGAAGCTGAAACTCCAATATTTTGGCTACCTAACACAAAGAACTGACCCCTTGGAAAAGCCCCTGATGCTGGGAAAGATTGAAGGCAGGAGGAGAAGGGGACAACAGAGGATGAGATGGTTGGATGGCATCACCGACTTGATGGACATGAGTTTGAGCAAGCTCCGAAAGCTAGTGATGGACAGGGAAGCCTGGCATGCTACAGTCCATGGAGTCACAAAGAGTTGGACACGACTGATTGACTGAACTGAACTGAATCCCTGATGATGAATAAAACATTCTTTTTAGGTATTAGTTCTAGGAGGTCTTCTAGGTCTTCATAGAACTGATTAGCTTCTTCAGCATTGGTGGCAGAGGCATAGATTTGGATTACTGTGATGGATAAGTAGAGGCAAAGTCAATCTGAAGGCAGTAAGGATGTTCACACTGGCTCAGTGGTAAAGAACCTACCTGCCAATGCAGGAGACTCAGGAGACATGGGTTTGATCCCTGGGTGGAGGAGATCCCCTGGAGTCAGAAATGGCAACCCACTCCAGTATTCTTGCCTGGAAGATTCCATGGAGGAGCCTGGTTGGCTAGAGTCAATGGGGTCACAAAGAGTCTGACCTGACTGAGCACACGGATAAGGATGTTCACAGCCTAACCTGTCCAATATTTTCTTCTAGTAAAGCAACTACCCTGAACTCTTTTGAGAAAGCACTGCTGCGCAGGTGTTTTTGTCCAGGGAAGGCCACTGATCTGTCGAGAGGTCAGGAGAGCATCGGCTCTCAGGGTCCCTGGACCCCTACTTGGTGTCTGCAAAAGGTCGGCTGGTGAAATGATTAGCTCACCAGTGGTGACTAGCTCGGCCTGTCTGCATGTGCCCTGCAGGGGTCTGGACTGAGTGGGTCAGAGCAGTGGCATGTAACATTGGAGTGGGTGGAGGTGCCTGAGCTCTTCCCAGTTCCAGACCATGTGTCCCCTCAGTGCAAAAATTGATTCCTAAGATGGCCTGAGAGAACTGGTGCTCCTTGCAACCAAAACGCTTGTCTAGCTAACAGATTCTGTGTTTTAGGGGGTTAAATGGGAGGTACGGAACACAGGCAGGAAAGAGAAGCAGACACTGCAAGAGGCTGGGTCATGGGACCAGGAGGGGCTAAGGTGGGAGCTGAGGCTGCACCTCTCAAGGGGGCTGGAGGGGCTGCTAAGCCAACAAAGCCACAGTTTAGACCCTGGTATCAAAAAGTCCATTCCTCCTGAGAAGCCCATGCTCCCTCACCACCCCAGCATGTACCCACAATAATCAGTGTGTCTCCGTCCCTTCCAACCGGGAGCAACCCACACTTAGCACTGGACTTCTGCAAAACCCTCGGGCTGGAAGGGAGAAGAATGCCCCAGCCATGGGATTAACTGCCAGGTGACCCAGATCAGTCACTCAGCCTCTCTCAAGCTCAGTTTTCCCATCTGGAAATTGGGGCAACCAATCCCCATTTCTCCACTTCCTCTTGCAAAACATGATGTTAGCAGGGGGCGGGGCTGTGCGAATAAAATGAGATCACAAATTGGAAACCACACAGAGACTCAGCATCCAATTACATATGATTCATCGTTTATGACCTCAGCCGCGTGAAAACACCAAATGGCAAATCCTTGCCTTTTCCCTCTCTTAGGTTAGCAGATTCTTCAGTCATTTTCAGGGAAAAAAAAACCTTGGGTGCCTGGCACCATTTGGGTCTGAGGGGCAGAAGAGGGAAAGACCTTAACACAGCCCTCCAAGTGTTCATTTTCTGGGAAGATGGGACTCACACAGAACATAATTGCCACCATTTTGGAGAGCACCCACTGTGCCAGCGTCATGCAGAGGGTGTGCTCTGTACATGATATTTCATGGAATAAATCAACCCCATCAGAAGACTACCCCATCAGGTATTATTCTCAGGCTGCAAATGAGAAACTGAAATTCAGTGAGACCACTAGGAGGCTTGTCCTGCTTTGTACTGTTAATGGCAGAGAAGCTGCGTTGTGCCCAGGAAGAGCTGCCTCTGAGTATGTGGTCTTTACAGCATCCCTGGCTGCCTGTGGATTATATTGACAGGGGTCTGGATGAAGCAGAAGGGGCTGCCCACTGTGACTCCCTAATGTCTGCTCTACCCTGGCCTTGTGCTGGGAACAAGTGTTCAGAGCAAAATCAAACTTTTACCCACAAAGAGCATGTAGTGGGGCCAGAACTACCTCTCCACCCTACGCCTCCAGGTGTTCCCTCCCAGGACATCTGCTCCCGTCCTGGCATATCTGATCCGTCAACAGTAAGAATCACAGCATGCACACTGCTAGCTCCTCAGAAAGACTGTGAGTTCTGTGACAGGTTAGAGAGAAGGAATCCCCCTCACTTTTGACCCTCCATGGGGTCAAGCCCTGGGTGGGACATGCTTATTAAGGTCTAAGGAATTGGGTACAGCTCAGGGTCTTGGCAGAGCACCCATTGTGAGCCCAGGACATCTGCTGGAGACACACAGGTGCCCCTTACTGTAGGTAAATTGTGTGTGCCAGGCTCTGTGCTGGGTGCTTGCTCTACACTGTCTTATTTAACCTGCACATGATATGTTATTGTGATCCAATTTTACAGACGAAGGAATGGAAGCTCAGGGTCACATAACTAGTAAACGATGGAGCTCGGTCTCCATCCTGTCTCTTGACCTCGCTACACCTCACAGTATCCTTTTGGGTAAAGATTAAATTCATCTGGCATTTGAGACCTTTTGCAGAATGACCTCTAAACCATGCAGCAGTCTGGTCTCTCTCATCACTGTACTCAGGCAGGCCTGCTCATTCCCACCAACACACGTCTGTGTTTCAGAAAACTAGAGAAAGGGGACATACGAACACTGGAGGAGAGGTCGTATCTCCTTGGGACTTGTGAATTTCTTTCTCCCCAACAGTATGCCAGGTTGGGCATACAGTCAGTAGGAATCGAGTGACTGAACGCCGCAGACTGTGCGTGTTATCCTGGGCAAGCACAGCCCCTCTGCGCTCCAGTCCTCTTCTGTCTGGAAGGAGTGGGCTTCAGACGATCTGAGACCTCACCAGCTCTGAACCTCTTCCCCGAATGGATGCAGCTCGCAGGTCTCGGCTGGTCCCCGTTCACCTCTGCCGCAGGTGCTCCCTCACTCCAGACCATGACAGTGGCAGTGACCGACACGCCATGCCCAACACACAGCATACCAGTACCCTGGAAGCAGGTTTCTGGGAATGGTCCAGCCCTAGTGGTGGGGCCCCATGAGAGAGGTCTCAGGAGCGCTGAAACAAGAGGTAGGGACCCCTGCTTCTTGTCCTGTTATCCACTCTGCAAAGTGATGCCAAGCAGATTGGTTCTCCCCTCTCAGCCAGTTTCCTCAGTAAACTGGGTGGGGTGGGGGGTGGGGGATACTGGATGGTCTTTTAAGTGTGCTTTCCGTCCTGATCACCAAGGAGTTCACTAAGTGAAGGCATTTCAGACATGGGGGAAGGGGCTGGGGGAAGATGGGAGGGACTTGACAACTCTTGGGCAGCAGGACTTCTGCCAGGAAGCAGAGCTGTTCTGTCCACCTGGGCAGCTGGACGGCCCGGCTGAGCAACTCAGTGGAGGAGGGGCAGTGACCTTGAAGAGGAGAGGTGCCCGAGACAGGTGGGACAACCAGGGGAGGGACTGACAGGAGAAGGCAGTGAAGCTGCGAGGGGGAGAAAGCAGAGACGTGGAGCCGAGAGGGAGGGTGGGGAGCACAGAAAACAGACCGGAGGGGAGGGAATGGGCGTGGGGCCGCACCGTCCTCAGTGGCACTTCTGGGGCAGGAACCAGCAAGGGTGACGGGACACTGCTGATCCCCCAGAATCAGATGTGCAGACATGGAGCCGGTCCAAAGCCACTTTCTGTTTTCCATAAGGATAAAACAGAACCGCTATCTGAGGGAGTGTTGGGGACAATGCTGCCTCTCCTAAACTCTTCTGGAACAAAATTGTAAAATCACAGTGACGTCAACTAACTGAAAACAATATGTATACAGAGAAGCCTGGAAGGACCTCTTGTCAGGGAAGGAAGAAATACAATGGGAAACAGATACACCAGACTTCAATTGTATACATAACAGTTTATTTCTCAAGCTGGAGGGTGGGTACATGGTTGTCAATAACATTACTGTTACACTTTTTCATATGTTAAAAATTTCATATTTTAAATCTCCTTATAAGGAAATTGGACTTCCCTGGTGGTTCAGACAGTGAAGAATCTGCCTGCAGTGGATTTGATCCCTGAATTGGAAAGATGCCCTGGAGAAGGGAATGGCTACCTGCTCCAGTATTCCTGCCTGGAGAACTCCATGGACAGAGGAGCCTAACAGGCTGCAGTCCATGGGGTCACAAAAGAGCTGGACACAACTGAGTGACTAACACTTTTCATAAGGAAATTTGCTAAAATCTTAACAGTGGTTCTTTGGGACTATGAAATTATTATGATGGCTTTTTTTTACATAGCAAATATCCCCATTTATTTAGGTCTTTAATTTCTTTTAACAATTCACTCTAATTTTTAGTGAAGTTTTTCCTTATTTTGTTACATTTATTTCTAAGTATTTCATGTTGTTTTGGTGCTATTATAAAATTTTTTAAAACTTTTGATTTTTATTGGGGTATAGTTAATTAACAATGCTGTGATAGTTCCAGATGAACAGAAAAGCACCCAGCCATACATATACATGTATCCATTCTCCCTCAAACTCCCCTCCCATTCAGGCTGCCACATGACATTGAACAGAGTTCCCTGTGCTGTGCAGTAGGTCCTTGTTGGCTATGGAATTATCATGATTGTCATATCTTCCTTTTGCTTTTAGTACTTTCCAAATGTTCTACATTGAGCAGATATGGAAAAAATAACTAAATCCTGCCATGACCATAATTTTAATCTTTAGTAGAAATTAAACACAACTGTTTGAGCCACCTCACCCTCATGTTCTTTCCCTCAAAGATTTCCAGGCTCAGTAAATCACTAGCCTCCTCTTTCACCCTCCGCTGCTACCCTAAAGCTGATACTTCTCCAAAGTAAAGCTTCCAGGCCTCTTAGTTCTCAAGCCCAATAACCCTCTAAATTGAGAGGAAAGACATAAGGTTTATAATAAGAAAGACACAGGTTTGAAACTTAGCTTTAGTAGCTACTGGTTGGTCATTTAACTACTCTAAATCTTAGTTCCCTATTTGTAAAATGATCCAAGGTTTTCAGGAAGATCAAAGGAGATGATACATATAAAATACCAGCACTAATTATCAGTGCCTGGAACATAGGAAGTATTTAATAAATTATCATTATCACCATCTTCATTACCATCATCATTGTTGACTGCCTACCACTTCCTCCAGGAAGCCTTCTTGACTTGATGAAAGAAAGACTTCAAGACTTCAAGACTTCTGACTTGGGCACCAAGCTGGCCTTCTTCTGAAAAATGTCTGGATTCACATCTCAACTCCATCACTAACTGTGTGACAGGGAGGGTAAGTTCCTTCTTTCCTATGTCTTTGTTTCCTCATCTACAAAATGGTGGGCTTGGACTTCCTACTGTAATAGTCTGTGACTGGGGTAACCATACAGTTTATCCTTCAAGCCAGAATACTTCCAAGAGTGAAAGGGGTGTTGTTATCAGTAATCTCCCTGGGATGACAGGCTTAAGCCAGGATAGCTCTGGGCACACTGTGAAGTCTGATCACTCCACCCTGGACAAAATCCATTACCTTCCTGCCCTCCAGTATGGTGGGCAGAATAATCCCACCCATTCCACCCCCCCACCCCGCCCCCCACAAAAATATCTGCTTCCTAATCCCTAGAACCTGAGGGTTTGTTAGATCACATGGCAAAGAGAATTAAGTTTGCAGATCAGTTGCTTAAGATGGGAGATAATCCTGAATTATTTAGGTGAGCCCAGGGTAATCATGTGACCCTAATACACTGACTTCACTGGTGGCTTAGACAGTAAAGTCTGCCTACAATGTGGGAGACCCTGGTTCGATCCCTGAGTCAGGAAGATCCTCTAGAGAAGGAAATGGTAATCCAGTCCAGTACTCTTGCCTGGAAAATCCCATGGACGGAGGAGCCTGGTAGGCTATAGTTGATGGGGTCATAAAGAGTTGTACATGACTGAGTGACTATAATTTCTACTTTCTCAGTACACTGACATGGGAGGCAGAAGAGGAAGAGTTAGAGTGATGCAGTTTAAGAGAGACTTGACCAGCCATTGCTGACTTGAAGATGGAAGAGGGCCTTAAGTCAAGATATAGAAGGTTCTAGAAGCTGGAAAAAAATAGGAAAATGGGTTCTCCCCCTAAAACTTTCAGACAAGAATTCAGAACTGCCAATGTCTTGGTTTTAGCCCAGTGAGACACATTGTGAACTTCTGATCTCCAGGACTAGAAGATAAAAATATGTACTGTCTTAAGCCTCTTAAGTTTGTGATGATTCATTACAGCAACATAGAAAACTAATACACCCAGTATGGCTCAGTGGGTCCATTTGGCTGGCTGCTCCAGCAATGCTGTCCTTGGAGTATAAGAGAACTAAACTCCAGGAGAGTTGGGTTCTTGTCCCTGCTCTGATCCTAACTCACCCTGGGACCTTGAATAGCTCAGGAATTCCTCTTGGGACTCTTGTTTTCTCTCTGTGGTATGGAGGTTAACACTCCTGCCTCATCTCTCTTTGTGGCGGGTGGGAGTAGAGTTGTCAAACATTCAGTAGCTAAAGCTATGTTCAGCTCTGTGCTGGGGAGGAAGGCTCCTAGGTGAACCAGATCTGATCCCAACCCCAATCCTTGCTCTTGAGAAGCTCCTATTCTAGATGGCGGAACAGACAGACTTGTAAGCCAGTGATTAAAATACAGTGATGAACACAAGTATAGATGGTTATGAGCATGCAGAGAGGACATAGATAGAACTACCTGCTGGGAGGATGGTCAGGGAAGGCTTCCTGGAAAAGGTGACATGGGAGCTGGGCCTTAAAGAATGAGTAGGAGTTAGCCAAGTGAAGGAGACAAGGAGGATTGGGAAGAAGGAGAAAAGAGCAATCCAAGGACTTCCCTCATGGTCCAGTGGCTAAGACTCCTCAATCCCAATGCAAGGCTCCGAGGTTCAATCTCTGGTCAAGGAACTAGATCCCACATGCTGCAACTAAGAGCTTGCATGCTGCGACTTAAAAAAATCCCATGTGCCACAACAGCTGGCATAGCCAAATGAACAAATAAATATTTTTTAAAAGAGAGAGAACAATCCAGACAGAGAAAGCGGCCGAAGCAAGACCCCAGAGATGTGAATCAGCACAGCGGGGGGGGTGAGGGGGGGGGGGGGACAGAGGTACAAACAGCCTGGTGGTGTTGACTTGGAAAGCCTGAGTGTAAACGGGATGCCACAGGGATTAAGTGGGATGACGGGCGAAGGCATGACGTGAGCATAAGGATGCATTGTGGGTCTGTGTGTGCCCCCAGACCAGTGCTGGGTCACAAGATGGTCTGTAACATACAATTCCCTTGACCTGGCTTAAAGTGATCCCTTCTGCTCGTCTCATCCTCACATTTCCCCCAGACGGGTGCCAAAGGCCTGGCAGCTTCCCCAATCTGCTGGGGGGAGGGGTGGGATGGTGCCGTGCAAAATTACAGCCACTGCAGAGAGGCCGGTGTGACCTTAGGAGCTGGGTTTCATCACTCTGAAATCATGTTCCTGGCCTTAGCCAGAGCCAGAGAGGAGGGGAGGGGGAGGGTGGGAAAGCAGAGTGGGTGGCAGCAGGTTTGGGCAAGGTGCCGGGGCTGGAGGAGAAAGCAGCTGGGACCAGCAGGGGGTGAGACTCCAACTTGGGTGCCATCCACCATGCTGTGTGAGCTCAGGCCACATCCTTGCCCATTCTGGGTCTCTCTGGGGAGCACAGGTCCTGGGTACCATTCCCAAGGCCCATGCCCCTGGAGCCTCCTTGCAAAGGGCAAGAGGCTTGGACTCTCCTGGTCATTTCTGTAGAAGTGGCTCTTTGGGGTGAGCAGGAGCCCAAGCTGGGCCCATTAGGCTGCAGGGCAGGGCTGTCCTGAAGCATCCACATGTGCAGGAGAGCCATGCCTCTGTGAACCTGTGTGACGTTAATTGGCTCCTGTCAGGGTCAGACCTGGGGCGATATCTCTGAGTTTTAGATTACCTAATGCACACTGCCCAGTCGTCCTTTCTGCTTGCATTCTGTGTCTTTGGTCGGTTCTTTTAAGTGCTGGTTTCTGGGTGAGCTTTGGGGTATTAGTTTGCTATGGCCGTCATTACTAAGTACCACATTATTAAGTACCACTCAAACAACAGGAACTCATTTCTGGAGGCTAGAATTCCAAGATGAAAGCGCGAGCAGGTCTGGTTCCTTCTTGGCACCTGTCCTCAGCTTGTGGATGGCCATCTTCTCCCTGCATCCACACCCAGTCCTTTGCTGCGTCTGCCTGTGTTCTATTCTCCTCCTCCTATTAGGACACCCATCATACTAGATTACATCCCACCCTCCAGTGACCTCTTTTAAGTTAATTTCTTCTTTAAAGGCCTGTCTCCAAATATAGTCACATTCTGAGGTGCTAGACTGCAACATATGAATTTAGCGGGGGACACATTTTAGCCTATAACACTGGGCTTTTCCAGTATTTTCTGACCACCAGTGCAGCCATTTTTTTTTTTTAATTGGAGAATGATTGCTTTACAATATTGTGTTGGTCTCTGCCATATTATCAGGTCTTCGCAGGTGGCACTAGTGGTAAAGAACCTGTCTGCCAATTCAGGAGATATAAGAGATGCTGATTCGATCCCTGGGTTTGAAAGAGCCCCTGGAAGAGGGTACATTAACTCCAGTATTCTTGCCTGGAGAAGCCCATGGACAGAGGAACCTGGTGGGCTACAGCCTGGCAACCATAGGGTCACCAAGACTCAGATAAGACTAAGTGACTGAGCCAGCACTCCCATATGTCAACATTAATCAGCCATAGGTATAAGTATGGCTGAACCTCCCTCCCACCTCCCACCCCCAGTGGAGCCTTTGTAAACACAGATGTCTGGGTCCCTATCCAGAAAGTCTGAGTGTAAGCCCCTTGTGGGCAGGGACTTAGCTCGTGGCTGCATTCCTACTGCCTGGAACTGTGTCCACTATGTGGAAAGTGCTCAGTAAATATTTGGGGAATGAAGGGATGATTAGTAATTTGGGGATGAGGCCCACATGTTTGCCAGTAGAAAGTTCCATGGTTGATTTTGAATCATCTCAGGGTGAAATCTCCTGAAATGTTATTGGGTTTCATCCTTCCAGGTTGCTGGATAGGAAGCCTAAGACTCAGCAAGGAACAGAAATACCAGGCCTGGCATCCCAGGAAGAATGTGGGCTCACGGTACCTGCCCAGTACCTCTCCAGAAGGCCTTGGCATCTGAGGAAAGGAAAAGGGTTGGACTTGATAACCTTAGGCTCACCAGCCTCAGTCACCTTGAGTCTGGCCTTTTACCCCGTCATCCATAGGGGTGTTTCTAGAATGCGTGTTTGATCATTTCCCTCCCCTACTCAAAACTTTTCTTTGGCTTCCTAGTCGTTAACAGGATCAAGTTCAAATATTTACCTGCTGTGATGCTGTGGTTTATCATAAGAAATATATACTTGATCTTTATCCCTATTTATGGCACTAAAATCCATGGAATTTTCTAAGTTAAGAGAGCTGCAAGTGTGTCTTTTGTTATTTATAACAAGCACCTTTCCAGCACTCCTGAGTTGTTGCCAGAGGAGAGCCCACCCTAGATTTCAGGGTTCGAAACTGTCAATCTCACTATCCCCCATATCTGACTCTAGGGAGGGGGGGGGTGGGGTTAGAATCAATCACTGATGACCAACGACTCAATCAACTGTGCCTCCATAATAAAGCCTATATACAAAGCTCTAATCAAGACTGCCAGGAGAAATATCAATAACCCAGATATGCAGATAACACCATCCTTACGGCAGAAAGTGAAGAGGAACTAAAAAGCCTCTTGATGAAAGTGAAAGTGGAGAGTGAAAAAGTTGGCTTAAAGCTCAACATTCAGAAAACGAAGATCATGGCATCTGGTCCCATCACTTCATGGGAAATTGATGGGGAAACAGTGGAAACAGTGTCAGACTTTATTTTGGAGGGCTCCAAAATCACTGCAGATGGTGACTGCAGCCATGAAATTAAAAGACGCTTACTCCTTGGAAGAAAAGTTGTGACCAACCTAGATAGCATATTGAAAAGCAGAGACATTACTTTGCCAACAAAGGTCCGTCTAGTCAAGGGTATGGTTTTTCCAGTAGTCATGTACGGATGTGAGAGTTGGACTGTGAAGAAGGCTGAGTGCCAAAGAATTGATGCTTTTGAACTGTGGTGTTGGAGAAGACTCTTGAGAGTCCCTTGGACTGCAAGGAGATCCAACCAGTCTATTCTGAAGGAGATCAGCCCTGGGATTTCTTTGGAGGGAATGATGCTAAAGCTGAAACTCCAGTACTCTGGCCACCTCGTGGGAAGAGTTGACTCATTGGAAAAGACTCTGATGCTGGGAGGGATTGGGGTTAGGAGGAGAAGGGGACTACCGAGGATGAGATGGCTGGATGGCATCACCGACTCAATGGATGTAGTCTGAATGAACTCCGGGTGTTGGTGATGGACAAGGAGGCCTGGCGTGCTGCGATTCATGGGGTCACAAAGAGTCGGACACAACTGAACACTGAATTGAACTGAAACTACGGGGTTTAGTGAGTTCCTGGGTTAGTGAACATGTCCACATGCTGGGAGGTGGGGATGGGACACCCCAATTCCATGAGAACAGGAGCTCTTGCACTTGAGGCCTTTCCAGACCCTGATCTTTGTACCTCTTTATCTGGCTGTTCATTTTTATCCTTTATAATACCCTAACAAACTGGTGCTGTGCTGTGCTGAGTTGCTTTCAGTCATGTTGACCCTTTGTGACCTCACAGACTGTAGCCCACCAGGCTCCTCTGTCCAAGGGGTTCTCAGGTGAGAATACTGGAGTGGGTGATAAACTGGTAAACATTACTGAATGCTTCTCTGGGTTCTGTGAGCCACTCCAGAAAATTAAGTGGACCTGAGGAGGAGGTTATATGGGCCACGCACTCTCAGCTAACCTGCCAGCAGCTCAGGTGGAGGTGTTCTTGTGGATTGGAGCCCTTCACCTGTGGGATCTGTGGGATGCCAAAACTGCGTTCATTGTTTGGTGATGTTGGAAAACACACTGTGGACCTGCCAACAGCTGTCTTCTTCTCCCGTGGCCTCAGCCTCAGCCCCTGCTCAGCCTGTGGATCACCCCCGCACCATCCCCTGAGCCTGTCCCCCTCCTCACCTCAGTATGCCATGGGAATTGTCTCCTCAAGCTCCCATTGAACTTGGAGGCCTTCCCTGATGGGCTGGGCTGGGGGCGGAGGGGCCCCGGGCCTCTCCACTGTCCTTCCCTCCCTCATATACTCCTCACGCTGGCAGCAGGGCATCTCGTGTCTCCTCAACTGGACAGGCTGTGCTGGTGAGCTGTGTCTGTGTCTTGGCGCATGCAGGGAGCATGGTGCTGGGTCTAAGTCCTCAGCCGGGCTTCGAGGAAGGAGGATGAACTTTGAAGGGAAGAACAGACGCTCTGGGAGGTAGAAGTAGGAAGGGCAGAAGAAATTCCAGCACAGGGCCTCAATGGGAGAGTCATTCTACAGAAGGTGACCTTTTTCTGTGCCCATTCCTCCCCAATTTGGCAGAAGTGGACCTGGTGATGGGGTTCCTGACCTCTACCCCTTCCCCTGCATCACCTACCCAGGGAGGCCTGTGCACCGGACAGGTAGGGAAGCAGAGGCTCAGCCTCACGCTGATAGGGCTGGCCAGGCAGCTCAGGGAGGTGAAAGAGCAGTGGTCTTGAGGGGAAGAGACTGGAAAATAACATTAATGGGGAGAGGTAGATGGCCGGGGGTGCTGGAGTCCTGATTCTGCTCTCTGCACCATAGTTCAGCCTCAGAGAAGCTCCCTGATCTGACCTTCCAGTAGGTTCTTGTCTCTCCAGGCCTCAGGTTCTTCAGCTGAAAAAGGGGGCAAGTGGGCTGGACTAGGTGATGGCTGAGGTTCTCTCTCACCCTGGCCTTGAAGCTTTGCTGAGAGTGTGGCTGCCTCAGAGGTGCTGTTTGAGGGGACTGTCTCCAGGCTGGCACATAAATTGCTGGGGCTCACATCTAGCCAGGCACTGGGGAGACATGTCTCTGGGCCTGGAAAGAACTGGAAGCAGCTTCCTCAAGCCTCCTGCACTGGACTTTGTCCCGCAGTGCTGGCAGGCCCAGGGCAGCCCTGGGCTCTAACGAGGCTGGCCACCTGGAGAGTCACAGGAGCCCAGCTTGGCCTACTTCGTGGTGAAGCCATGGTCATCTCGCTACCTAACCCTGAAGTGGTGCTCTCGAACGTGGCCTTGGGGATGGGCAGCACCCTTCATGGGCCACCTGGGACCCTGAGGAGGACATCTGGCTGGGCAGGGCCTGCAGGAAGCTCCAACCCACAGGGTCCCAGGGACCAGGTCTCTGGCCATGTGGACAACCTTCATTGGCCCCACACTCCCTGGGGCCTGCCTGGCCAGAACAGGGCCTGCTGTCCTGGGCCCGTGCCTGCAGCCATTCACTGGGCCATGAGTTCAGATTCAATTGGTGAAGACAGGCCTCCTGGGATGAGCCAGTTGGCCCCTATCTCTTATTTGCTTCTCAAAGTTGGAAAAACTATGTTGTGCCCCTGGCAGTACTTGCTGCTGCTGGTTTTTCTTTCTTCCTTTTTTTTTTTTTTTTTTTAAGAAACAGAAAGTAAGCCCTGTGCTTACTGCAACCAAATCCATTTTATTGGCCTTCTGCATCTCCCACTACAATAATAATAATCCCTTACATTTGGTGAGTCTTTTACAGTTTACAAAGCACTTTCTTATGCTTTCTCCTTTTTAGTCCAGGCAACAGTTTGGGGAGGGAGAGAGAACTGGCATTATTGTCCCTGATAACAGGTGAGGAAACAGCCTCAAAGAGGCTAGAACCCAGACCCTAGTCCTGGGTTCTGTCCCCTGCACCACACACCCCTCTTGTCACTTGAATACCCAGGGTCTCAGACAACTTCTTCCAAAAAATAGAAAAAAAGGCAGAAGGCTCAGGTGCACCCCTACCCCAGGCTCTTTTTATTTCTGAACTTTTTGCCTTGGTAAACTTAACCATCGTCTAACCAAGACTATCACCTCTAAGTCAAAGACTCCCACCTCTAAGTCAAAGACTCCAATATGTGCTTCCCTCTGAGACCCAAGATTTCCAGAGCCTACCAAGTCTCTCCAGGTATTGTTCATGCTTCCACCTGCTCCTCGTACACCCAGCTTAGAAAACTCAGCATTAGCTTAGTTCTTTTTTCTTTCAACTTCTAAATCCAGTTGGCCAGGTCCTGAGCATTTAACTTAATTCCTTTATTCACTCAGCAGATACTGATTATATGCTGTACCTCTTGAGTCTACTCTGCATCCCATTGTTACATACTACACAGTCCTGTGCTCCTGTCTTCTTTTGCTTAGTATAAGATTTATAAGGTTCATTCCTGTTATGGCATGTATTGATACTTTACCCCTTTTTATGGCTGAATAATACTTTGTTGTATGGATAGACCACGTTTTATGTATCTGTTCAGCAATTGATGGACATTTCGTTTGTTTCTACTTTTTGGCTATTAGAAATAACACTGCTATGAAGACTTGTGTACAAATTTCTGTTTTGACATAAGCTTTATTTCTTCTGGATACCTATCACTACACAACCCTGGGATTTCTTTGGAAGGAATGATGCTAAAGCTGAAACTTCAGTACTTTGGCCACCTTATGCAAAGAGTTGACTCATTGGAAAAGACTTTGATGCTAGGAGGGATTAGGGGCAGGAGGAGAAGGGGACGACGGAGGATGAGATGGCTGGATGACATCATGGACTCGATGGACTTGAGTCTGAGTGAACTCCGAGAGATGGTAATTAACAGGGAGGCCTAGCGTGCTGCGATTCATGGGGTTGCAAAGAGTTGGACATGACTGAGCGACTGAACTGAACTGAACTGAAGGAGTAGAATTTGTGGGTCATATGGTAACAACTACATGTTTAACTTCTTGAGGAGCTACCAAATGGTTTTCAAAAAGGGCTGCACCATTTTACATTTCCACTGGCAAGGCATGAGGGTTCCAAGTTATTCATATCCTCAACAACACTTGTTACTGTATTTTTATTAAAGCTATTCCAGTGGGTGTAAAGTGTTTTCTTATTGTAATTCTCATTTGCATTTCTCTAATGACTAATGATGCTAAGCATTTTTTTTTTCCATGTGTTTATTGGCTGTTTGTGTATCTTCTTTGGAGAGATTCTATTCCAATTTTTTGCCGATTTTTCAGGTAGGTTATTTGTTTATTGTTGAATTGTAACAGTTCATTATATATTCTGAATGCAGTTCCCTTATTAGATAAATCATTTACAAATATTTTCTCCCATTCTGTGGGTGAGCTTTTTTATTTTTGAAAACATCGTTTGAAGTCCAGTTTAACTATCTTTTCTTTCATCATTTATGCCTTTGGTGTTTTAAGAAGGCTTTGTTTAACCCAAGTTTATAAAAACTTAAGAGTTTTATAGTTTTAGCCCTCATATTTAAGTCTATAATCCACCTTGAGTTAAATGTTTTTATTAAAAACTTTTAAATTGTAGTAAAATATCCATAACATAAAATTTACTATCTTAACTATGTTAAAGTACACAGTTCATAGTGTTAAGTACATTCATACCGCTGTGCAATCAATCTTCAGAACTTCTCATCTTGTGAAGCAAACTCTTATTAAAGAATTCCCCATTCACCCCTACCTCCAACCACTATTCAGTTTGCTTTTACATATAATGCAAGAAAGGGACCCAAGTTTATTTTTAGTGTGTGAATATCCAGTTCTTGAAAAGACTTCTTTTCTCATGAAGTATCTTGGCACCCATGTCAAACACCAGTTGACCATAAATATAAGCATTTAATTCTGGACGATGAATTCTGTTCCATTGATCTATATGTCTATTCTTATGCCAGCATCAGGCTGTCTTGATTGCTATATCTTTGTAGTAAGTTTTGAAATCAAGAAATTTGAGACTCCAACTTTCATCTTCCATTTTGAGATAGTTTTGACAATTTATGGCCCCTTATATATGCATATACATTTCAGGATTAGCTTGTCAATTTTTGCACATACACACAAAAGCAATCTTTTGCTAAAAGATTTTAATAGAGACTGCATTGAATCTGCAGATCAATATAGAGAGCATTCCCATCTTAACAATATTAAATTTTTGATTTATGAGAGTGAGGTAATTTTCCACTTACTTGGGTCTTCTTTAATTTCTGTTGACAGTGTGGTGTGGTTTTCAGAATACAAATGTTATATTTCTTTGTTAAATGTATTTATGTTCTTTTGATACTATTCTAAATGGAACTGTTTTCTAATTTAAATTTTAGATTGTTCATCTCTAGTTTGTAGAAATACAAAAATTGACTTTTGGGTATTGATTTTGTATTCTGAAATCTTGCTGAACCAGTTTATTAGGTTTAGTGTTTTAGTGGATTCCTTAGGATTTTCTACTAGAAGTTTATGTCTCCTGAACATAGAGATAGTTTTACTTCTTTCTTTCCAAAATGGGTCCTTTTATTGCTTTTTCTTGCTTAATTGCTCTGGCTAGAACTTCCAGTACAACATTAAATAGAAGTGGTAAGAGATATCCTTGTCTTGTTCTTGATTATACAAGGAAAGCTTTCAGATTTTCACCATTAAATATGATGTTAGCCATGGGTTTCCATCAGTGCCTTTTATCAGGTTGAGGACGTTCCCTTCTATTCTTTTTTTTTAAGTATTTTTTATTTTTAAATAATGAAACCATGTTAGATTTTGTCAAATACTTTATCAGACTGTTGAGATAATCATGTAGTTTTTAACCTTTATCCTATTGATAAGATGTTATAGTAACTGATTTTCAAATGTTTAATCAATCTTACATTCCTAGGATAAATATCACTTGGTCAGGGTGTGTAATTTTTTTTATATGTTGCTGATTCAGTTTGGTAGTATTTTGTTGAGGGGTTTTGCATCTTTACTCATAAGAGGTACTAGTCTGAAGTTTGCTTGTGATGTCTTTGGTTTCCGGTAGTAGGGTAACAGTGATCTCATATAATGAATTGAAAAGTGTCTTCTCTTTGAATTTTTGGAAGAGTTTGGCAAAACTGGTGTGAAGTCTTCTTTAAATGTTTGGTAGAGTTCATTCCTTTCTATTGCTGAGTTGTGTTCTGTTATATGAATATAGCATAATTTGTTTATCCATTCACCTGTTGATAGATATTTGGGTTGTTCCCAGTTTTGGAATAAAGCTGCTATGAGCATTAGTGTAAAAATCTTTATATGGACATATGTTTTCATTTTCTTGGGTAAATATTTACAAGTGGAATTGCTGAGTCATTTGGTAGGTACATGTTAGCTTTATGAGAAAGTTCCAGACTAATTTTCAAAGTGATTGCATCACTACACTTCACACTCCCACCAGCAATGTATTTTGCTTACTCCACATCCTCACCACATTAGGTATTGCTGCCTTTTAAATTTTAGACATTCTAGTGGGCATGTTGTGATATCTCAATGATGTTTTCATTTGTTTCATTGATAAATAATGATATTAAGCACTTGTTCATGTGTTTATCGGCCATTTGTTTATCTCCCTTTGTTTAGAGTCTTTGTTTATCTTTTGTTTATCCATTTGTTTATCTTTTGCCCACTTTTTAAAAATTGGATTTTAACTTGGTGTTCTTAATGCCGAGTTGTAGGAGTTGTTTATATATTCTGAATAGAATTCCTTTGTCAATATAGATGTGGTTATAGATAAATGTATGGTGACTATTTACTCTGTCTATGGCTTTCCTAATCATTTTCTTAATGGTGTTTTTGATAAGCAGAAGCTTTAAATTAAACCTTTAAATTTTGATGAATACTATTTTATTGACTTCTCTTTTATGGTTATTTCTTTCTGGGACCTGTCTAGGAAATCTGTGCCTAGCCAAAGATCATTAAAATAATCTATGTTTTCTTCTAGAAAACATTTTCATAGCCAATTATTTCAGCACTGTTTGTTGAACAGACTTTTCTTTCCACATTGAATTGCTTTTGCTCTTTGGATGAAAATCAGTTGCGCATGCTATATCTCTTTAGTCATGTCTGACTCTTTGTGATCCTATGGATTGTAGCCTGCCAGGGTCCTTTCTCCATGGGATTCTCCAGGCAAGAATACAAGAGTGGGTGCCATGCCTTTTCCAGGGGGTCTTCCCCATACAGGGATTGAACCTGCATCTCCGGCACTGCAGGCAGATTCTTTACTGCTGAGCCACTGGGGAGGCCTGAAAACCAATTAACTACTCATTTATTTCTGGACTAAGTATTCTGCCCCATTGATCTACTTTTTTCATCTTTATACCAATACCACACTGTCTTGATTACTGTGGCATTACTGTAAGATTAGAGATCAGCTTACTCCTTGGAAGAAAAGTTATGACCAACCTAGATAGCATATTCAAAAGCAGAGACATTACTTTGCCGACTAAGGTCTGTCTAGTCAAGGCTATGGTTTTTCCAGTAGTCATGTATGGATGTGAGAGTTGGACTGTGAAGAAGGCTGAGTACCGAAGAACTGATGCTTTTAAACTGTGGTGTTGGAGAAGACTCTTGAGAGTCCCTTGGACTGCAAGGAGATCCAGCCAGTCCATTCTGAAGGAGATCAGTCCTGGGATTTCTTTGGAAGGAATGATGCTAAAGCTGAAACTCTAGTACTTTGGCCACCTCATGAGAAGAGTTGACTCATTGGAAAAGACTCTGATGCTGGGAGGGATTGAGGGCAGGAGGAGAAGGGGACGACAGAGGATGAGATGGCTGGATGGCATCACTGACTTGATGGACGTGAATCTGAGTGAACTCCGGGAGTTGGTAATGGACAGGGAGGCCTGGCATGCTGCGATTCATGGGGTCGAAAAGAGTTGGACACGACTGAGCAACTGACCTGAACTGAACTGAATGTAAACTCTTCAACTATGTCCTATTTCAAGATTTCCATTTGTAACAACATGGATGGACCACAGATTATTCTATATCTTTATATTTCCATATAAAAAATTTCCCAAATTTATTGAGAAATAATTGGCATATATCACTGTATAAATTTAAAATATATAGCATGACAATTTGATTTACATATATTATAAAATGATTATTGGAGAAGGGAATAGCAACCCACTCCAGTTCTTGCCTGGAGAATCCTGTAGACAGAGGAGCCTGGTGGGCTGCTGTCCATGGGGTCGCATGGAGTCAGACACAACTGAAGAAACTTAGCATGCATACATGCATTGGAGAAGGAAATGACAACCCACTCTGGTACTCATGCCTGGAGAATCCCAGAGATGGAAGGGCCTGGTAGGCTACCATCTATGGGGTCACACAGAGTCAGACACGACTGAAATGACTTAGCAGCAGCAGCAGCAGCAAAATTATTATACATTTCATTAACATCTATGATCTCATATATGTATAGTAAAAAGAAAAGAAAAGAGTAATTTTTAATTTATAAATATTATAGGAGATAAAGATAACTCCACCTCTCCTTTCTCATCCTCTCCAAATTTTATCATAATTTTAATTATATTGATAATTAGCTTTTGCATCATTATAACAATGTAAATATTATTTGGGCTTCCCTTGTGGCTCAGCTGGTTAAGAATCTGCCTGCAATGCGGGAGACCTGGGTTCAATCCCTGGGTTGGGAAGATCCCTTGGAGAAGGGAAGGGCTACCCACTCCAGTATTCTGGCCTGGAGAATTCCATGGACTATACAGTCTATGGGGTTGCAGAACATCTTAGAAAACAGTGGTTACATGTCCTTTTTGTTGTTGCTAATTGAAGTGTTGATCTACAACACTATGTGAATTCCAGGTACACATTATAGATTTGATATTTCTATAATTACAAAATAATCACAGTCTAGTTACCATCTGTCACCATATAAAGTTACTATAATATTATTGACTATATTTCCCATGCTCTACACCTATGACTCCTTTATTTTCTAACTGGAAGTTTGTACCTTTTAATTTCTCTTGCTTATTTCATTCATCTCCCTATTACTTCCCCTCTGCCAACCATCTTTTTGTTCTCTGTATCTGTGAGTCTGTTTCTATTTTGTTCTATAAAACATTATACGTACACACCACATCTTTATCCATATATCCATATATCTAATAATGGACACTTAGATTCTTTCCAAATCTTGGATTTTATAAACAATACAGCAATGAACAGTGCTGTGCCTATATCTTTTTGAATTACTGCTTTTATTTTCTTTGGGAAAATATCCAGAAGTGAAATTGCTAGATTGTATTGTAGTTCTATTTTTAATTTTTTGAGAAACTACCATATTGTTTACCATAGTGGCTACACCAATTTGCAATAGCACCAACAGTGCACAAACATTCCTGTTTTTCCACATCCTGTTATTTATTATTTGTTGTCTTTTAAGGATAGCCATTCTAACAGTGTGAGGTGGTGTCTCATTGGTGTCTCATTTCCCTGATGACTGGTGATGCTGAGCATCTTTTCCTGTGTCTGTTGGCCATGTCTCTGTCTTTGGGAAAATGTTTAGTCAGGTCCTCTGCTCATTTTTTAAATTGGTTGTTTTTTTGATGCCGAGTTGTATGAGTTTTTCATGTATTCTGGATATGAATCCCTTGTCAGATATATCATTTGCAAATATCTTCTTCCATTCAGTAGGCTACCTTTTCATTTTGTTGGTAGTTTCCTTTGCTGTGCAAAAAACTATTTAGTTTGATTATTCTCATCTGTAATGGTAAATTCTTTACCTCTGTTCTATTTCAGAATGGCTATATTCTAGATCTTCTGTATTTCCCTAAAAATTTTAGAACCAACTTGTCAATTTCTTTAAAGAGGATTGCTAGAAATTTGATACTGCTTTGAACCTCTTTATCAATTTGTAGGGAACTGACAAATTAATACACTGGGTTCTTCCAATCCATGAACATGATATTTCTCCGTTAATTTTGAATTTAATTTCTCTTTTCAGTGTTTACGGTTTTTGTTGTAGAGGTCTTGCACACATTTTGTTATATTTACTCCTAAATATTTTGTTTCAATGCTGTTATGGATAGTATTTAAATTTTTTTAAAAATTTCAGTTGCTTATTACTAATTTATGTTAGAATTTATTTTTTGGGCAATTGATTCTTGTATGTTGACTTGGTATCTCATCACTTTACTAAATGCACTTAGCTCCATAGTTTTTTTTTTTTCTTGTTTGTTTATATTTTCTTAGGTTTTTCTACATTCATGATCATGTTCTTTGAGAATAAAGACAATTTTACCTCTTCATTTTGAAGCCATACTTTCCTTTTTCATGTCTCTTATTTAGTTGTCTTATTCTTTTGGCCAGAACCTCCAATTATATAATATTGAATGAATTAATAATGGCCAGTATCACTGCCTTGTTCCCAGACTTAATCAGAAAGTGTTCAGTATTTCACCATTAAGTATATAATTAGCCACAGGTTTTACATACATTCTGCTTTACAAATTTAGAATGCTTTGTTCTTTTTCTAGTTTTTGGAAAATTGTGGGGGGTTTCCCTTTTTATCAAGAATAGGTATTGAATTTTGTAAAAAGATGCATGGCTTACTTTCCATGCACAGTTGAAGAGAACAGATAGTCTGCATTTATTGAGTGCAGTGTTCCGTAAATATCAATCAGGTAAAACTGGTTGATAAGGTTTTCAGATCTGTGTATTGTTGTATTAGCTGCTTTTCCCTCGTGAATATGGATCACACTTTCCCATTTCTTTGCATATCTCATTTCTTGTGTTTGTTAGATAATATATTCTAGCAATTCTGAAATCTGTTCTTTCTTCTTTTAAGGGTTGTGTTGTTTTGGGTGGTTTAGTAATTTGCCTGGAATAAATCTGTGGAAGCTATAGTGTGCAGCCATTGGTATCTAGCTTATTTTTGTTTTGTTTCTTGAATTCTTGACTTTATTTTTAAGCCTTGTTTCCTAGGGATTGCCTCTGTGTCAGCATTGCTAAGTAGTCAACCAGTCACTCGTTAGAGGTTGTATTCAAACACTCTAAGCCCATAAGATTTTTGTTTTCTTCACTGGTTCTATGATGAATCTAATGTGTGGGTTAGAAAGTACATTCAAAATCGTAGCAGTTTACAAATCTGCCCCAGTTCTTACTTCCTGTTGAGTGCACTCCTGTCCCCTCTGCCTGTTTACATGGCCTTAAGTTCAACCAGGACTATGTGGATAGCCAGGGCACTCTTTGGTCTCTCCGTGTACAGTGTACACTTTTGTACACAGATCTCTCCTGTGTACACTCTTTGGGCTCTCCTGTGTACAGTGTACACTCTTGTACACAGATCTCTCCTGTGTACACTCTTTGGGCTCTTCCTGTGCAGTGTGCACTTTTGTACACAGATCTCTCCTGTGTACACTTTTGGTCTCTCCATGTACAATGTACACTTCTGTACATAGATCTCTCCTGTGTACACTCTTTGGTCTTTCATGTGTTTTGGTGGAGCTGTTTGGGAGTTTATCAAGGCCCACTATATTGGCTATTCCTGGTATATTCCTATTAAATTTCTAGTCCTTTGCTTGCCCCAACCAACACTGCAAACTCAGGCCACCTGAGTTGTTGGCTTTCCCTGTTTGTGTGTGTGTGATCAGCCACTAGTGTGTTTCTTAGTTTTTGCTTTGTTTCTTCCTCTGCATGACCTGACCTTTTAAACCTCTTCAACCTTGAATCTTGCCACTCTGAGCTTTCTTGACTTTGTTTCAGCCATATTGGACTATTTTCTTAATCTGTCCAGGCCTTTACACTGCCTTCTTCTCTGTATGAAACTTTATTATTATTTTTAATTTATTAAAACTGACTCAAATTAATTTTTTTAATTTATCAGAACTGACTCAAATGTGTTCCTTTTTATGGCTGAGTAATATTCGATTGTGTATATGTACCACCACTTTTTATCCATTTATCTGTCGATGCACATCTAGGTTGCTTCCGTGTTCTAGTTATTGTAAATAGTGCTGCAATTAACAATGGGATACACGTGTCTTTTTCAACTTTGGTTTCCTCAGGGTATATGCCTAGGAGTGGGATTGCTGGGTCATATGGTGGTTTTATTCCTAGTTTTTAAAGTAATCTCCATACTATAAAACTCTTAGAGGAAAACATAGGCAGAACACTCGATGACATAAATCAAAGCAAGATCCTCTATGACTCACCTCCTCGAGTAATGGAAATAAAAGTAAACAAATGGGACCTGATTAAACTTAAAAGCTGTTGCACAGCAAAGGAAACTATAAGCAAGGTGAAAAGACAACCCTTGGAATGGGAGAAAATAATAACAAATGAAACAACTGACAAAGGATTAATTTTCAAAATATACAAGCAGCTCATACAACTCAATACCAGAAAAACAAACAACCCAATCAAAAAGTGGGGAAAAGACCCAAACAGACATTTCTCCAAAGACATTCAGATGGCTAACAAACACATGAAAAGATTCTCAACATCGCTCATTATTAGAGAAAAGCAAATCAAAATAACAATGAGATATCACCTTACACTGGTCAGAATGGCCATCATCAAAAAGTCTACAAACAATAAATGCTGGAGAGGGTGTGGAGAAAAAGGGACACACTTGCACTGTTGGTGGGAATGTAAACTGATACAGCCACTATGGAACTTTATTTACATCCTCAACTTGGCTTACCGATTTAGAAATTGGCATCACTTTATTCACTCATCACGCATTTATGGAGGCCCATCACGTAGCCCCTCTGGAGGAGGGCATGGAAACCCACTCCAGTATTCTTGCCTGGAGAATCCCATGGACAAGAGGAGCCTGGCCAGCTACAGTCCATAGGGTTGCAAAGAGTCGGACATGACTGAGCGACTAAGCAGAGTGCAGCATAATGTAGCAGGTGCTATGATCTAGCAGTGAGAAGAGTATACGTAGTCCTTGTCCTCATGAAATTTACCCCGCATCCTTACCATATCCACCAAGTCTCGACTTGAGGCCCCTTCTGATCGAGAAGTTTCATGGTGTCCTGTACTTCTCTCTCATAGCCCTTCTCTTAAATATTGTAATTATCATACTTCTTACCAACAGTCAACCCTCACTAGATTGTAAACTCTGTGGAGGCATGAACCATGTCATCCTGATCTTTAATATTTCCCCTCCCTAGCACCACATTAAACATTTGTTCAATCAACAGTAAATTGCTGAAAAGTCAGTTTGGCTCTGAAACATACCCAGAGCATAGTCTGTGCAGGGCCCTGTAGGAGACAAAAGCACAGGCCTCTCCCACCAGCCAAGTGTGGGTAGTGAGCACCAAGATCTCTGACTCTTCGGCCCATAACCCCACTCGGGGAGCTAACAAGCCCATTATGATACTCTCTCAAGTCTGCTGGCAGTGGTCACTCATGCTGACCTCCCCACAGCTTCTACTAGAGTTTTCTTCCTTCCCAGTACTTTCTTTGTGACTGTGCTGGATCTTCACTGCTGTTTGTGGGCTTTCTCTAGTGGTGCCAGGTCTTTTCATTGCCGTGCCTCCTAGGCCTTGGGGAGTTGCGTGCTTCCTATAGCTGTTCTGTTTCCTGTCCCTATAGCTATAGAGAGAGGAGTGGACTGAAAATTCAAAGATGAAGCTCTGCCACTGACATGCCCAGTGGTCTTGGTAAGTCAGCTGGCCTCCCTAGGCCTGGTTCCTTATCTACAAAATGGAGTGCAATCTGCCCACCTATCCTAGGATGTAAGGAAGGGGTACAGATTTCCCTTTTGACTGTACTAGGGCTCTCTCTGTAATGGCAGGTCTTGTCTTCCATGGTTTCCCTTTGCCTTTAGAATGACACAGTCCTTTCCACAGTCACAGGCTTCTCAACAGTCTGGCTCAGCCTACCTCTCTGGCCTCAGCTTGGGTACAATCTTCCTGTTGATCACTACACCCCAGCCACATTCCCCCACCAAGGCCTTCACCCGCTTTGCCTGGCCAACTCTTACTTATCTGTAAAGTCTGAGCTTAAATGTCATTCTTGCTGGGATAGCACCTTGGATGATCCCCAACATAGTTAGGCCTTAGTTTTAGCATGTGGATCCAGTTCCCTGACCAGGGATGGAACCCAGGCCCCATGCTTTGGGAGTGTGGAGTCTTAGCAACCGGACCACCAGGGAAGTGCCAAAGTAACTTTTTAAATGAATGAACTCATCTTAGAGCATCAGGGATAGAGATCTAATGGCTTCATTTTACAGCTGACAGAATGAAGGCCCAAGGAAGATAAAATGACTTTTCCCAGATCGCATGGCCAGTGAGTGGAAGAGGTAGTTTTAGAATTCATTCATTCAAGAAATCTTCTCTAAGAGCCTACTATGTTCCAGGCACTGTCCTAGGTGCTAGAGATGGAACTATGGCCAAAGTAGGCCCTGACCTCCTAGGACTGACTACATTGTGGTAGAGGAGATAAGCAGAAAAACAAATAGCACTTATCATCATTTCAGGTGTTATATATCTGTGAGGAAAGAGGTGCTCTGAAGACAAAATCCCATAAGCAGCAAGGACTCAAACCCATGTTTTCTGCTTCCAAGTGCAGGCTCTTTCCACTACACCACGCTGCCTGCTCTAAGTAAACAAACAAAACCATAATTTATGAGGCTCCTTCAGCTGCCTGTGTGTGTGCTTGGTGGGGTGAAACCCTCATGAAGTCCATGAAAAAGGGCCAACATCATCAGAAGCAGCAGCTGACTGGCTTGCCTGCTAAAGCAGGTGTCCCAGCGTTAGCCAGCCTGGCCTCTACTGCCTTGAAACTTCACATCTGGCGCCCAAAGAGAGAGGGAGTGTGTTTAAATAAGACAGTTATTGACCAAGTGGATTGAGGAGGTTGGAGCTGGCTCATCTCTGGGAATGATGCAGACCACAAGGGGAGAGTACTCAGGAGGCGGACAGAAAAAACAGATGGGCTCAAACTGCAGGCGTGACTATGAGCACCCCAGCCCCCCATCACTGGGGGAGGCAGGAGGAGGCCTCTTTGCTGCTGGAGATCTGTTTACTTTTCACTTATAAAAGAGCCCTCTGATGCCTGTTTTGGGAGAAATAGAATGTGTACTCAGACCCCTGGCTTTCCTCTAAACTGTTTCAAGTAGAAGTGTGGTTGGAACAAGAGTTCAGAACATATGCAGAAGGACATGTCAGCCTACTGAGAGGGACAGGTGATTGGAATCACAAGGCTGACCACTCGAACACTCCCTCCTCACTTCGGCAGAGCCTCAGATGTGATAGGCCAATGTGTTGTCTATAACAAAGTTTAGTTGAAAAACAAACAAGTGAAGGATGACAACTCACTTTTCTCACACAGGTTAAAGTCCAAAGCACTGCTTTGAAAATAATGATAATTATTTACTGACCAAACACTATGAACTGGACACTTCCTGGTCTCTCATCCTCACACTAATCTGCTCATAGATACTGATATTCATCTTACAGATGAGCAAATCAAGGCTCAGGGAAGTTCAGTGACTTCTGAAAATTCACACTGGTAGTGAATGGGCATTCAGCTCCAGTCTGTCTCAACTCTAAAATCCAAGTACTTTCTATTAATACAAAACCAATAAGTGACATCCACTTGCTTGAAAGCAAAAAGTGATGCTTTGTAGCTGCTCGGCTGCTTCTAATGTGTCATAGGTTAAGAAGTTACGCAACTCAAGCTGTGAGTTACACACAGTTCTAAGTAAGGGTGGGGGCTTCATGCACAGGCTTCGGGATAGCTGGTCCCTTATTTTAGGGTAAACCTAGGAGTTTGCAGCCAAAACTCCTCACTGCTAGAGTAGAAGCCTATCATTGTCAGTCCCGAGCATAATGGCTGTTCAGGGAGCGCCTGATGAGAACCCTCATTACAATATACAAGATGGCTTATTGTGGGAAAAGAACTCATGTCAGGAGAGGATGGTGATGGGACCCTCAGTCTGCCCCTCAAACCTCAGCTCTGCCAAGGCTAGTCAGGTAGCCTCTCTTCATTTCTTAATTCACAAAATTGGGCTGATATCTCCACTTCACAAAATTATGAGTAAATGATAAAGTATATGAAAGCACCTGGTGTATAATAGGTGTACAATAAATACAACCTTGTCATATTTATTTGTTATTCATAGGAGATGAGTTTAGTTGACCAGTCTGGGACTGTGGGTCATTTTGGCCCAGAAAATTCCAGGGAGATACAGTCAGTTCCAGGTCTAAATCAGAGTGTGTGTTCGTGCGTCAGAGAATGGCCTACATGGTTCCTTAGTGGAACCGTGGAACCAATCCCATCTCCATGGTTTAACGAGGACCATGGCTCAGGCAAAAGCCAGAGGATTTCCAAGCATGAGATGACCCAGCAAAAGGCTACCCAGGCCACATTTGAAGTCACCCCAATCCTCTCCTGTCCTGAGTTTCCAAGAGGATCACAGAAATTTGCCTAAAACTGAACTAAATCCAATTTCATATTATGTCCGTCTGGTTGTTCTATCTCAAGATACAGGTGCAGTTTGGCTTTGATTTACGACCTATTTCAGATTGGTGATTCTCTCTTCAGGCTACAAAAGGCGATTTTTCTAATGTACGAATCTCAGATGTTACAAGTTATCAATGGCTTTCTACTGTCTGTAAAGTCTAGACTAATTAGCAAGCCTCTGTGATGTGGCCCCTGCCTACTTGTCTCAAAGCCCACTATTCCGTCCCTCACTGAACCACGTGTGTCTGTGTTCTCAGCCACATCTGGCCCTTTGTGACTCTATTAACACTCTATGCTCTCTCGTGTCTATGCCTCTTATGTAATATGTCCTGTTCCTTCCGCCTGCAGTGCCCTTCACTTTCCCAGTTGAGAAACTTTTATTCTTAGTTTAAGAACTTCATCCCATGAACCCTTAATCCCTAAGGCAGCCACAGACAACCCTTCTCTGGGCCCACACCGCACATACTTCCTTTACGCAGCAGAGGGTGGACATGACACAGTGGAAAGAAAATAGGTTTCAAGTCAGAAAGCCTAGAGTTTAAACTCTGGCCCTCCTCCCGGGCCAGCTGGGGAGATGTAGCCTTCCAGCCTAATGTATGGTCCACTCGTGTGGTTCCCCTGATGTAAAGACAGATGCAAGGACTTGTAGCCAAAAGATTTAGTGACCTGAACCACCAGTAAGGTCATCTCTATCTGACAATTCAGAAGTTGTAATTCATTTTACTCCTTTTGTTCCAGCCTCCACATTGGCCCACACATCCATCTGACAGGGAGTCAGCTTCCTATACAGGTTTGCTAATCACAGTCACTCAAGTATTCTAGTTCCTCCAATTTTTCATTATAAATTTATTATTGAAAACAAATGCATCTCACCTCTGCCACTTACTGGCCAAATCATTTAAACTCTGAGCCTCTGTATTATTTGTTGATGAAAAGTGTGGTGAGGATTAAAGAAAATAGATCTAGCACAAATTCTGGCCCACAGTAAGCACTGATGCTGCTGCTACGTCGCTTCAGTCATGTCCAAGGCTGTGCGACCCCGTAGACAGCAGCCCACCAGGCTCCCCCGTCCCTGGGATTCTCCAGGCAAGAATACTGGAGGGGGTTTCCATTTCCTTCTCCAATGCATAAAAGTGAAAGTGAAGTAGCTCAGTCATGTCCGACTCTTAGCGACCCCGTGGACTGCAGCCTACCAGGCTCCTCCATCCATGGGATTTTCCAGGCAAGAGTACTGGAGTGGGGTGCCATTGCCTTCTCTGACAGTAAGCACTAGTGTTTTATCATTACAGCACATTTTAACTATTTGTCTATGTCTCTCCCTCCACTAATTCCTCAAGGGCAAGAAATTCATCTTTGTATCCCCAGCATCTAGCACATAGTAAACTTTTGACAGAAGTCTTTGAGATGCACAAAACATATATGTTTGGCCTTTACAATGACTTTCAGTTCCAGGAAGCAGAGAACTTGTCATGTGCTTCTCTTTTGTCTTTCATAGCAGCCACCGTGACTGTTGGGCAAATCAATAAGCATTCATTCAAGGCACATTCATGAGAAGACCAACACATTCTTCTTAGCAGTTGCTCTACAGTGGAAAAGTTACATGATGTGAAGTATGAAGACCTTGGTTCTAGCCTTAGTCCACCCCCTTACTGGGAGGGGGTTAAGCATACTTGATAAATGACCTGGGCTTGTTTTCTGCAAAACAGAGGAAAGAAAAATCTTGAGGTTTATCACAAGGGTGAAATAAGATCAAGTGAAACAACATGAAAAGGTGGAATATAACTAACAGGGACAAGGGAAACTCTCCTATCAGGAATCATGGTTTCAGGAAAATGGTTCTGCTCTTGTACCTCCTATACCAGGAAAGGCTAAAAAAGAAGGAAAAAAAAACCCACAATACCAGATTATGCTGTTTATGTAATCATCACCTATCTTTTAGGAAAACCTGGTTTGGGGAAGACTCCTTGGTCTAATCCAGAGCCATCAGAGGCTAACAAGTGTCCTGAAGCCACTTTACTATCTGTGAACTCAATATGGCTTCAATAGGGCAAAAAAAATGCCAAATTTCTTGATTTTCTTACAGAGGTTAAGTCAAAGGCAAGGCCAAGAATTGGACAATCTTTTCCAAGGAAAAACAATGTTCTTGATTTAGACTAAAAGCAACTAAATGGATTACTTAGCAAACTATGCTCTATTCAGAAGAATTTCCTGATGATCTAAAAATTAATCATAAAATTTTATTTTAGCCTCTCTTTAAATTCTTCCCAACATTTATTAGTTTACTTATCTAACTATGTAATTTAGTAAGTATCGTATACTGAACATAATTGAATCTTTGTTTATAGATTCAAGACCACTTGGCAGGAATGCTGTAGAAAGGACTCAGGCAGAAGATGGGTGGTTGAGTTGGATCAACAGTAAGATCGCCTTCAAATCTGACAGCCTGGGATCTGAACAACCTAGCTGTATTTTCACTTGTAAAAATGAGCATGAATCATAATCAGGCAGTATGGAAGTGTGAGCTAATATAGAGCCAATAGTGGTATAGCATAGGGTTAAGGCTGCAGGCACTGAAGCCAAACTGTCATGACTGTCACTTGCTGACTCTGTGATCTCGAACAAGTTGTGTTATTTCTGTTTCAGTTTCTCATGTGTAAAATGGGAATAAAAGAAAGAAAGAAAAAGTACTTGTCTCTTAGGGTTGCTGTAAGGATTAAGAATTAATATATCTGGGAGGAAGAGGCAAGAGAGGAATAGGGGATTAAGAGGTTCAGTTCAGTTCATTTCAGTCACTCAGTCATGTCCGAGTCTTTGTGACCTCATGAATCGCAGCACACCAGGCCTCCCTGTCCATCACCAACTCCCGGAGTTCACTCAGACTCACGTCCATCGAGTCGGTGATGCCATCCAGCCACCTCATCCTCTGTCGTCCCCTTCTCCTCCTGCCCCCATCCCTTTGATTAAGAGGTACAGACTACTACTACTAAGTCGCTTCAGTAGTGTCCAACTCTGCGACCCCATAGACGGCAGCCTACCAGGCTCCCCCGTCCCTGGGGTTCTAATATAAAATAAATAAGCCAAAAGGATTTACAACACAGAGAATATAGCAAATATTTTATAATAACTATAACTTTTTAAAATTGTGAATTACTATATTGTATACCTAATATTGTATATTGTATTGTATATCAACTATACCTCAATTTAAAAAAACCTAATACATTCAACATTCTTGGAACAGTACCTGCCACACAGTAGGTGTCCTGTTTTGTGTTAGCTAAAGTGGAAGTGAAAGTTTCTCAGTCGTGTCCAACTCTTTGCAACCCCATGGATTATACAGTCCATGGAATTCTCCAGAACACTGGAGTGGGAGCCATTCCCTTCTCCAGGGGATCTTCCCAACCCAGGGATCAAACCCAGGTTTTCATTGCAGTCAGATTCTTTACCAGCTGAGACACTAGGGAAGCCCTTGTGTTAGCTAAATATATGTCAAAACGGGGCTTCCCAGGTGGTGCCAGTGGTAAAGAACCTGCCTGCCAATGCAGGAGACATAAGAGATGCTGGTTTGATTCCTGGGTCAGGAAGGTCCCCTAGAGAAGGAAATGGCAACCCTCTCCAGTATTCTTGCCTGGAGAATCCCATGGACAGAGAAGCCTGGCGGGCTGCAGTCCATAGCGTTGGAAAGAATCAGACACAACTGAAGCGACTTAGCACAGTATGCATGTCAAAATACTAGGGACTAACTGCCCATGCATCATTTTATTAGAGCCTGAAAACAACCCTTTGGGGTAGATGGTATAGCTCATTCTAAAGATGAAGAAACAAGGTCTTGGAAGATGAGTACCTCACTTGATGTCAGTGCCTGGCACAGGGTTTGAATCCAGAGCCCACTGCCTCCCGACTTGTGTTGCTTCCATCACAGCTCCCTGCTTCCTCAGTATGTCAAAATTGTTATGTGTATGCAAAACTGAGTTGAATTTACACTGATCCAATATATGTAGATCCTGCCTTTTGGAATAACCCTGGGCAGATGCTTGCTATCTTGTCCATATTTTCATTTTTAAGGTAGGGCAGAAATAACCCCAGTAAGGATTCACTTTATCATGGTTTACTTACACAATGATTATGTAAATAGTCATGTTCAAACAGCTAGATAAAAATCCACTAAAATGGTGAACCTCTCTTAGCCTGTTTCTTGTCTTAAATCCTTTGTTATTCTTTACACGGGACTATAAATTTTGCCCATTATGATTATCCTGGTTCTCTTCTGAATTAAGTCCCTCTTGCCCCTCACCTAAGTGCCATCTCAGCTGCTATACAATGCTATTTAGTGTGCGTGTGCTCCACTCCAAAATGCTAACCTCTGAGCTCTTGCAATCCCTCAAGTACTTTATCTAGGACTAAATATAACTAGTATTCAACAACTCCTTGACCCTTTGGATTTGAATGACCCAAGGTAGATGCTGAACAATGTGATTTTTTTCCCATTCTTCAAGAGCAGTTCAGTAGAAGACATAAGAACCTTGAGAAAGCAAGCCTAAAGGACTGAAAAAGACTAGCTGTGAAGAACTTTGAGTGTTAAAAAACAAGGGGAGGGGGAAGCCAAAGTGAAGCCTCAAAAACAAGAAGTCTGGCAAAAAGCAAATGAGAAAAAAGAAGGGCAGAGGTGGTGGAGGAGCCAGACGATAGTTAGGGGTTGAAATGAAGGGGAATTCTAGAGTTAAGGTGGGTTTGGATCAGAAGCCTTCCCAAGTTTCTCAGGCTCAAGAGCCTGGGTGGCAATCTGTGGGTGGCCCACACTTAAGAACACACGAAAAAAAAAACTGGACACAGATACAAGTGGTGAGAAGTGTCAAGCAGCAGGGAGTGGCAAAAGTCAATCCTAAATGCAGTCATTTGGGTACAATGTGCCCTTCAGAGAGGGCATGGTGACAACATGGGCTGATTTACAGAGCTGCCAGGGTAATAATTCAGAAAGCAATACTGCCTTTTCCCAACAAAACGAGGCAGCCCCAGAATGTTTCATGGTGGTAAAAGCTGCATGACAGCATACTGAGGTCCCAGAACCAATGAAAGGAGACAAGTTTACCAAAACGAGTCTTGACACAGAGTACGTTTCTGGCAAATATGTTATTATGCACTCACTCTACTCAGGTCCTGGAGCAACTATTTCATTTCCTTATATGGCCCTTCTCTTCAGCTCTCTCCTGTATAATAACTAATGTCTTCTTAGAGAAACAAAGAAAAGGAATAGAACTGTTCCACTCGTCCTCTGTTTTTTTCAGGGAAATGAGCAGAGGCACATATCACTAAGATGTCAGAGGGAGAACTACCAGTTTTTTAAAATCACTTTTGAAAACTTGAAATCACTTCTGCTAGAGAAAGCTGTGTTGAAGCAGGAAGACAAGGGAAAATACTGCAACTGCCTATCCTGACTACCAGAATTAAGCAGTCTTACTTTAACCAGGACATTTTTAATTCCATTAGAACTTAAATACCACTAGAACTAAGATACAATGTGTGAGCATGGGTAGAAACACTCCCTATATGGCACACAAAATCAAAGAAAATGCCAGCTGTCATGCTTAAATAAAAATCAACTTCTAATGTTACTCTTCTTTTAAAAATTCTTCAGGTGGCCTCCACAGTTTTCAAATAAAATCCAAATTTCTTAGCAAGACCCCAACTTCACTTCTCGGTGTATTTTCCTGCCTATCCCAAGTTCTAACAGTTCCTTTCCCCTAAAAGTCATGTTCCTCTGCCTGGAAAAATCGTTTCATCTTTGCCTGGTAGAATCCTACTCATCCTTCAGAAAAACTGCTTAGTTTTCTCTCCTTTGGGAAGACTTCCCCAACACCCACCCTCCCATGGGCTCTCAGAAGACTCTGTGCTCATTTACGATTGCACTCACCATGTGATGCTACAATTTCATTTTGCTTCCTCATTTCTTCTACTAGTTCCTGAGGACAACTAGCAGAAGAAACTAGGATTTCTATAGAATATTCTAGTGGTCACGACAGAAGCCTGACATGATGCACAGTTTTCATGAATAGTAAAGACAGTCATTTGTGAATCTTACTTTCTCTCAGTAGGAAAATACACTCTCTAAAACCTTGCATAAAACAGTATAACAATCTTCCTTCCCTCTTTGACTACATTTACAGCCAGAATGATGATTTTGAAAGAGTATAACATCTGGGTCATATCCTCGATAACATTTCAGGAAGCTGGTGGCTAATTGCATCATTTATGACATCAAGAAGGAAGCCATCATTTGCAAAGCACCTACGTGTTCTGAATTTATTCTGTATATAAATTACTTCACTCTTGACAATCCACGGTAACTTGTCTGAGCTCTAGTTTGATAAAGAACCTGAGGTTTAGAAATCTGCCCATGGTCATATAGCCAGCAAGTAGTGAAGCCAGACTAACTACAATGTGCAGGATCAGGACAAGATTTCCTTCTGAAGGAACTAAAAATGAAGTTGGCTGAAACTAGGATTTCCCACAGGGCTGAAAAGTGATGAAGACAGCAAATAACTTGTCCATCTCAGACTATGGGTATGCTATTTTAACAATATAAACTGAAAACCAGCCTTCTTCCTGTTCAGAGTTTGAATAATTGCATACACTCTTGCTGTCCTGTCAAATAACAGACTCATCAGACATTCAGTTTGAAGCACTGTTTTAAAACAACTTCTCAAATTTATTTAACTCATGTGAATAACATGGTAGTTTTTTTTTTTTTACAAAAAAAAAACAGCCAGTACTTACTACTTACCAAGCCTCACAGACGGGCGCAGAGTGTAGGCCATGTACTGGGCACAGTGATCACAGGATTTGCATTATCCTTGCAAAGACAGAACTCCACCAGCACCAGAGTTTTCCAATTCGAAATGTGATTTTATTAGAGATCCCAATGTAGTTTTTAAAAAACGATTGGATTGTTGCTTTTTCTTTAATTTTCCATTTCTAGTTAGAAAAATGACTAGAGGCAATGACAAAAATAACCATTTAAAAGATTCCTCTCCAGATATTTTTTTGTAAAGGTTTAAGTTCAGCCTTTCCAGCCTTCTCTCTGTCCTTTACGTTTTAAAAAGAAAGGGGTTTGGAATATGTCAACCTTTACTCAGCTTACTCACAAAGCCTCTGTCTTCTCAAGTTGTAGACATATCGCCAGGACTCATCTCCCGAACCTCTGGTTTTAATCAAGTCCATGGGGTGCCTGGCTGGAGGGGCCTGGGTGACAGTTGCTTAAAGAAGCTCCTATTAATTCAAGGTCAGTCACAAACCTAACCTTAAACAGTAGATGGCTGACTGCATCACTTACGACATACACCAGGCGAAGGTGGATGGAGCAAGAGACAAGTCAGACATCCCTCCTCTGTTAGTCATGAGTCAGACCAGCAGGAGCCTGTGTTCCTGTCCTCTCCTCCGAGCTCACTGTGCAAGGTCAACCACACCACCTCATCCCCCAAGCTCACTGTCCAGCCATACAGGAAGCTGCTTCCAAGTTTTCACTGGAATAAATGATTTTCCATGAATAAAAAATGAAAATGTTTAGATGTACCAATGACTTGGCTCTCTCTATCTCTTCTTGGGGAACCTGTACTTTTAAGCACGTGGGGAGTTAAAGTTACAGAGGAGCGACACTGACAGCCCAGGTGCTTTACTGCTTCCTCATGACCTTTCTGGAAAACTGCTGTTTCTAACACTCAGGTTGCTTGAAAAGGGGAAATTTTACTTAACTGTTGTATACTGTGTGTAAGAAGGGACTTCTCTTTTAGCCTTCATTCACTGTGTGGGTTTCCCTCTCTAGGTCTTGAGAGTGGGAAAGGGAGAGTGGAGAGGAGACAAAAATCACAAAGAGCAATATACAGCACACCCTATGTCAGCAACATGACAAGTCCTCTAATATCATCAGTGCTGACTCTAAGTGATTGCTGGTGGGGTTGAATACATCATTACTTTCTATTTGTGCTCTGCCTCAGGATTTTCCCTAACCACTAACTGCAAGTAAAGGTCTAGAGAGTAAGCTTTTGTGAAAGGGCTAGAACACAAGTAACATGCTGGTCTGTGGCCAGGTGTGTCAGTGCACTTTATAATGGAGGAAAAGAGGATTACAGGCAGAGTTTTGTTTCAGCCTTAGTCCAAGATTTAAAAGACTTACAGAAAATACTTCAACACAGAAGGGTGGTAGTGGGGAAGGGAGGGTGGGGGAATGATAGACACACCCAGTAAAATTCAGGGATAAAAGAATACCTGCAGAGTCCACAGAATACAAAAGAACAAGGAGGATCACTTCCTGAGCCATACATGGATGGGTAAGGGCGAAGGATGGGTAGGCCACAGTGGATTAGCCACTAGTGGCTTCAGTGATAATTCAGAAACCTGTTCCAATACATTTTTGAGTGAAATCTTCTCCTGGACAGGTCAAAATTGTGCTTAAAAAAATGTCATTAGAAGGTAACAGCTTTTCAAATATTCTTTTGCCTCTTGCGTCCAGGTGATTTCTTTTTGGTTGAAAACCAGAAGCCATATAAACCTTACAGGGTGGAAGACCAGTCTTTCGACACAGGTGAGGCGAGGCGCTGGATGAACTTACACAGTAAGCGAGAGTCTGTGCGTCCTGGGCTTGTCCCTTGACCACATCACATCTCTGACCTAACAGAGACGGCAGTTCACTTTCTCTGGAAGAAGCCAGTAATGGCCACTTGTCTGTTGGCTTTGCCCACAGCAGCAGTTCCCTTCTTCGGGCCCTTTCGTTCCTCTTTGGGTTCCTTTTTCACAGCCGTGGCAGGAGGGGCCTATGGACAGAGGAAGTCTTCATCTTAAGCTCTTCTTCACTATCTGTGCAGGATTCACTCTCGTAGACTTTCTCAGTCACTGGTAGAACGAGGGGAAAAACAGGATATGTGTGCGTTAGGTCATTTAGAACATTGCTCTTGCGAGAGAATCAGCTGTCTGGTTCACCCCAATCCCCTCAGTCCCACTGACCGAGGGAGGTGTGCTCACCGATCACCGCAGCTTAATACTGCTGGGAGATCAGATCCCACCTCAGGCAGGAGGCAGAATCTTGAGCTCACAGCCTCGAGCTGTGGCTCAAAGTCAACATTACCCCCATTCTGTCACTGCCGTGTCCCATGACTTTGAGTGGGCCCGTATCACTTGATTGCCCAAATCCTGCGTTTGGGCCTTGGTCTGTGCTAGCTAACTGCCTGAACTCTGTATCAGAACCGTCTGCTTCCGGTCTCAAACACTTGCTTCTAAATCCACACTCTCACTGACTTCTTAGTCTCACCTCCTGACCCACAGTGCTGCCATCTCCACTTCTGGTTTTCCTGCTCTTAATCTCATTCCACCTGCTAGTCCCCGTCCTGCCTAGCTAGGCTCACTGCCATGGTACCTCTGGCTAGCCCTGCCCTGATGTCACCGAGGCCCCGCATGTCCTAAGTACAGAGAACTGGAGATTAGTTAGTCCCTCCCTTGCTCGGTTCTTGGTTCTCAGTGACCCAAGATTCAGCAGTCGTCTGCATCATGAAGATACTATCTCAGGCAAACTCAATCAGATGGCAAACCTGATAGTTTTAAGGAAAGACGATGATAAAATGAGAAAGTTAACAGTGATTTTACTCCTTGTCGGCCAAGGGCATATTTTGCCTTTTCTCCTATCAAAATATTCACTGAATTCTTCCCACAGGAAACTTGAAAAAATTTACATGAGTGAGGCGTCACTATAAAGAAGCCCCACAGGGCACAGGCACACACAATGGCTTCCAACAACAATGTTCCAGAACCCGCGAGGTTCTTCAGTGCTACTGCAGTGTACAGGGCAACCACAAGGAACAGCACAATGCCACCCTCCTGTGACTTCAGAGAGATCAGCAGCTGCACAACCAACATCATCTAAGCCCTTTCTCAGCAAACGATGAGAAACGGAGAACACCTTTTCTTAGCGGAACAGAGTAACCTAATATGCATAATAAATATTCAAATGAGCAAACTGAAAGGTATTTTTTCCCATTAAGGAACAGTGATAGTTTCAAGCTCTCAATTATTGATCACTTCTTTCAAATAAAATATGTCAAACTGTTCTAGAGGGATAGACTTTGAAATCAAATACACCTGCGGTCTAATACCTAGTCTGTCACTTACCTAACCTCAAATTTTAATGTGTATCAGAATTACTTGAAGCCTTGTTTAAGCATGGATGGCTGGGCTTTATTTCCAGAGTTTTTAGATTCAGTAGGTGTGGGGTGGACCTGAGAATTTGCTTTCTAACGTTCCCAGGTTGCTGATATGCCGCTGGTCTGGGGACCACACCTTGAGAATCACTGTTCGTTGCTTCCCTGTAAAAGGTCATTTGCTGCCTCAGAGAAAGTACAAATACATCCAGCAATCTCTGGCAAGCTCTCTTTAATGCTGTATTTTCCCCTCACAATTGGCCATGCTGGAGATCAACTGGCTCTAGCAGTGGAGTATTCCTTCACCTTATCCATCTATTCTTATTAAGGCTGCATAATTAACAGTCGTCCTCCCACCCCCACCCGCAAGAGTTCCTAGGATTTATCATTACTTTCAAGAGCCTAGAATTCACTTTGGCTGACTCCTGCCAACTTGGAGGCTAAATAAACACTAAAGAGTTTAAAATATATACTGAGCATTCTTGGAAGCCTTAAGGCTTCCCAGACCAGAGGCATTAGCATCTCCCATGAGCTTATTAGAAATATAGAATCTCAAGTCCTACTCCCAAGGCCTACTGAATCAGAATTTGAAATGTGGCAAGATCTTCAAGTAATGTATATACTCAGTAAAACTTAAGAAATGTTGCTCTCAGATTATTTAGAGAACTTCCATGGTAGACCTATAGTACAACAATTATGATTGCAGAACATCATCCCCATTCTGATGCCAAAGTACTACATAACTGGATTTTGGAACAAAATTATGAGCTGTTACTTACTTAATATCTCAAATCAGGCAAGTCTGAAGAGCCATACAGAAAAGACAAGACTTATTACAAAACTTGCTCCTCCATAAGCTATATTCTGTATTAAACTGGTGGCATGTCTATAATATTAAACTTCAGCATCAATTAGCTCATAATTTCATGACTAACCACTGGCTGTCTCATTGCCAATTCTGTGCAATCCATTGCTTAAAGGAGTTAAAAATCAGTCAGGGCAGCATCAACAGAATTTCTTAAGCAGAACACTTGGTATAGCCCTTAAGAGCTAAAAGGAGCATTTCTATATTCAAAGCTGTAGCTACTTCAAACTACAGAACAAAGGAGATTTCAACTTAAAAATACAGGACCTTTATTTTAGCTGAACAACATGCCACTTTTCTGGGCTGCCATAAAAAAAAAAAGGCCCAGTTTGTGGGGGTAACAGAATTCTTTTCCACTCAACTGTTTTGCTCTTATAAATCTACCCTGTCCAGAAGTCTACCCCACACATATCTCAGGGGCCCAACTCCCCAGTCCCTGCAGTGAACTTACAGAAAGGGAAAGATCAGCTTTTTAAATCTACAGAATAACGGCTATCCAGCACAGGACAGGACAAGCCCCCTGAGTTGGTACGTTTGGAACAGTCTGAGCACAAAGAGGAAAGCAGAACTCTTTTGTTGGTTACAGGAGCCAAGATTCATTAAGTTGAGCTTGGAATAAAAACTTTTCAAAAAAAAATGTGCTATGTGAGCACAGTTTTCATTGTTGCATCCAAGGCTCTTAATAGTCCTGTCTGGAGACAGGAGTACAAAAAGTTCACATCCCATACCTGGCCAAAACTTGAGAACTGTGTTTTGAACAAAGCAATATGTATTTAGCCACAAATTCCCAATGAACTCTCATAAAGGTATTTTTGATGCTTTTCTTTTGGGGTAGCAGGAGGAGAAAACTAGCACTGATGCTTCTGTCCTCAAATTTAAAATGAAGATGAATTTAAAAATTCAATAGTAAATACATAAATTACCACTAACAGTCAAACCAAGAGACCTGAAATTCATGACTAGAAGACTGAAAGCAAAAACAAATAAAACAAGACCAAAGTCCAGAATTCACAGGCTCACGAGAAAGTTGGCACTGCAAAGACAAAAATCTCCTGTGTAAGGAATTTTATTCCCCAAGCATATGCTACAGTGAAAACAGCACAGGCCTTTTCAGATGAGTGAGGTAGGGACTGGAGAGGCTCATGATCGATGAGATCTCTTCACTAGTTTTAACAACCACACTGTTTGGAAAAGTCGATTCTTCATAGTCAATTAAACCTTTTTAAGACAAAAATGTGAACCAGAAAAGGAAAATCAAGAAAGGGAAAAAATACTTCTCTACAAGAGCTGAGGTGTGGCAGGTGCCACAGGAAAAAAAGAAATGACACTTAAGGGCCATCTCACTAACGAGAGGTTGAAGAGCCTAAACCCACAACTCTTCACAAACACAAAAGATAGTACTAGGATTTGAACATTTCATCGGGACTCAAAGCCTGAATTCTATTTTCCCTCTAGATCTCTGTAAAAGGAACATGCTTTTATCTAACATGACTTACAAAACAGGAAACACAGGAAATGACGTGGAAGTCATACCCCTCTAAAGAACAAATGGGACAAAATACGAAGAGGACTCCTGACACTCTCTTCAGAGTGTCATCTGCAGGAGCCTCTTTTCCACAGTTCAAATGTATAAAATAAACGTTCAAAACAACCCCACGTGTTTCTCAGTGTCTTTGATAATACTTTTATCTGAGATCTCAAGTGTACGAACCAAACAGGAAGCAGGTACTCTGTAGCTGCAGCGTTCCCCGTCCTCAGCCACTCAGTGTGGGCCACAGCCAAGCAGCCAGAATCACAGGCAAATGAGGCACCCTGCTCTGGGAGGGATTAAGGTGTGCTCTACGGTCATAACTCTGTCCCTGGAGCCAAAATATTTTCTTACCCATGCAGCCCTCCTCATCTGTAAAGGTTTTAGATTTCAGCACACGTTTTCGTTTTCTTTTGTTTTCTCCATCGGAGCCCTAAAAGGTCACAGGAAGATCAGAGGATACAACATTAAACTAACCAATCAAGCTGTAGAGAAGAACTTTTTATCTTTTAACAATCATCCTCCAATATTTTATGAGGATAAAAAGTTACACAAGGCATCTATAAATTTCCCTTTAGGGGACCAGCCCAACCACAGACAAGTTATGCTTATTGATAAATCATTGTGAAAGCAGCATGTTGAGCATAGAATTGTGTTAGTTCAGTCAATAAACTTTTGTTGGAGAGAGTAGGCACCATGGTTAAAAAGACCAATAGGACAATGGCCTTAGTTGGAGGAGAGAGACAAGAAAAACAGACCACTGTGATAAGGGCTTTAATGGAAGGCCACAGCAGATACTGGAAGCACCCAGGGAAGCCCCCTAGACTGCAGGTCTCCAAGGCATCCAGCCCTTGCGATGGATACCTGCTAGTTCAGCCTTGACTCTGCAGCATTACAACTGTCTACTTTAGTATCAAAAGGTTTTACTTATACCAACTTCTTTTTCTCTCCACTGGTCTTTCACTCCATTTTCTTTTAAGCTAATGAGGAATTTAGTGCAAAATTCAAACGACAGTCAATGAATTAAGGAAAACTAATAATCACCCTTATGGCAGAAAGTGAAGAGGCACTAAAAAACCTCTTGATGAAGAGGAGAGCGAAAAAGATGGCCTAAAGCTCAACATTCAGAAAACTAAGATCACGGCCTCTGGTCCCATCACTTCATGGCAAATAGATGGGGAAACAATAGAAACAGTGTCAGACTTTTTTTTGGCGCGCGGGGGGCCCTCCAAAATCACTGCAGATGGTGACTGCAGCCATGAAATTAAAAGACGCTTACTCCTTGGAAGAAAAGTTATGCCCAACCTAGACAGTATATTAAAAAGCAGAGACATTACTTTGCCAACAAAGGTCCATCTAGTCAAGGCTATGGTTTTTCCAGTAGTCATGTATGGATGTGAGAGTTGGATGTGAAGAAGGCTGAACGCCAAAGAATTGATGCTTTTGAACTATGGTGTTGAAGAAGACCCTTGAGAGTCCCTTGGACTGCAAGGAGATCCAACCAGTCCATTCTAAAGGAGATCAGTCCTGGGTGTTCTTTGGAAGGAATGATGCTAATGCTGAAACTCCAGTACTTTGGCCACCTCATGCGAAGAGTTGACTCACTGGAAAAGACTCTGATGCTGGAAGGGATTGGGGGCAGGAGGAAAAGGGGATGACAGAGGATGAGATAGCTGGATGGCATCACTGACTCGATGGATGTGAGTTTGAGAGAACTCCGGGAGTTGGTGATGGACAGGGAGGCCTGGTGTGCTGCAATTCATGGGGTCGCAATGAGTCAGACACGACTGAGCGACTGAACTGAACTGAATAATCATAAAAAAAAAACAACCATCTTCTCAGTCCTTCATTATTTACACTCAAAGATGCAGATAAGACCCAGCTGAAGATTACTGAAAACTGTATTTTCCCATTTGCAGCCCTTTTCTAGAAGAGCAACAAACACACATAAGTTGTTTGTTCTACTCTTCCACAAACTCTACTACACTTAACGGTGCACAATACCAACAGAAGTTGGATAGCACAGCTGTTCTGAAACTGGAAGTCATGAAAAACTAAAGAGCCCCCAGGATTGACCTCGGCTACATTCCTGAGATGACACCCTATGGCTAAACTTGCCCCTTCTGTGAGAAGACAGGGAATGCCCATTCTGTACCACCTACAGGAGAGCAGGACGAGACAGGAGCCAGCTACTGCCACATGTGAAGTGTAGAGCAGAGAGCTAATGCAGCAAGAGTGGCTTCATCTTTGGGCGATAAAGGACACATCCCAGTGAAGTTTTACCTTGACAGGAGGAGGCTCCAGCTCAGTCTTCAGCACTGGTTCAGGAGAAGGAGAAGGAGGAGGTGGGGATGGTGACTCAGCTTCATAAGCTCCAGGAGAGTCTGGTGTGACTGAAATGAGGGAACAAGCTAAGAGAACTACGGCAGTGTCTGGTATAATGCCCTCTCCACTGGTTCTCTACACTTCCATGTCCAGCAAAGGGTATTTTGCAAGCAGTAATTCATGACAATCAAGGATTCTGTTATATATCTACTTATTAATATATAGATAACTAGACAGATATCTTTAAAATACACATTTTATCAATTTTCATACAAAGAGAATCAAAGAATCAAAAATTTTTAGAGCTAACATCGTAAAGCAATTATAGTTCAATTAAAAAAATTATTAGAGCTGGAATGTACCTTAGAGATCATCTTAGCTAGCTTCTAATGTTATAGATAAGTCAGGGTATGCAGTTATTTTTAAAATATCCACTGATTATCTACCATGTGTCATCTGTTTCACTGACATTACTTCACTTTCTCCTCACAACAAACCTAAGAGACAAATACTATCATTCATACATTAGAGCTGGGTAAACAGAGGTTCTGAGAGTTTGATTAGCTTGCCAGGGGCACAGAGCTTGCAACTGAGGCAGGAGGTTCTAAACCCCAGTCAGTCCAATTCCACAGCCTGACTATTTCAACTATCCCATGCTGCCTACCACTCAGGGACAGACATTTTCTTTTTTTTTGAAAGAAAGAAAGAAAATCTTTATTTTAAAAAGCCAGCCTGTTAAATAAGGTTTTATGTCTATACTTTCACACTGTCAACTGCAATATTTTTAAATGTATTGAATATAATTCATTGAATGTCTAACATTATCCTCCTGCTGCAATTTAAAAGATACTAGGTTAAAAAAAATTTACAGTTTTCATTCTGGTTTGTCCCCCTCCCAATCTGTATACTAAACCCATTTCTTTACATTTCAGATAAAGTGAAAAAGGTCACAAAATCTTTAGGATTGTGTGAAGAATATGTCCAATAATTCTAAGCAAAACATAACTTCCTTTAAGGCCTTATCATAAAAAGAAAAGTGAAGTCGCTCAGTCGTGTCCTACTCTTTGCGATCCCGTGGACTGTAGCCCACCAGGCTCCTCTGTCCATGGGGTTCTCCAGGCAAGAATACTGGAGTGCAGACATTTTCTTAAGATGAAGTGGAGAGAGTCCTCAGATAATACCAAGTGTGAGCACCTTTCAACTAAAGAGCTACAACTCCATTACAACTACATTTGAAACACACCAAAGCATCCATCATTCCTTACGCTCATGTCACTAAAAGCATACTGAAGGAGAACACTTGGGTTATAATAAAGACTAAGGCAGACCAATATGGATCCTAGCATATGAATATGGGGAAGTTTTTTAAAAATCTCTTTGAACTTCTGCTGTATGCAGTAAATAATAGTAACAATGATTTTGTGACTTTGATTTAAGGATATTTGCAATCACCTGAAATGTCTGTTAGACTTAAAATTTCCAGCTGACATTAAACAGCATAAACCATGGGGTTGTGGAATCATCTTTGAAATGATCACAATTATAGCTCTAACAACAAAGACTTGCTCATTAATATGATCAGCACGACAAGAATATTTTAAGGAGAGAAATATCACTATGGAAGTGGTACCACCTGCAAGAGAGCACCACCAGAGGGATTCCATCAGTTTTGAACAGTTCCAGAAACTGGTCTTACTTTAAGGCCCATGAGAAGGGAACTGAAAATCCTCAGCTGACCCATTGCTTAATCACTGCAAAGAAACTGCTGGTCAAGGGACTGGGGAGCTGCTTAGCCTCACCTGCTCCCTGAATCTCCTGGCTGTATTCAAATTATTAGCACAAATCTTGGATCTGAAATTCTCCCAACTCATTAGGTCAGTGTTAAAAATTATAACAGTGGAGAGTTCAAGGCCAAATGACCTAAAGAGGTGAAGCAAAACAAGAGCCAGAAAGAAACAATAAATTACACACTTCAAGTATGAAATGGACCCCCAAACTTTATAAACTCTAGGAAACAGAAACATAAAAGCAAAGTGGTCCAGCTACTAACCAGCACTGGGAGGCTAGAACATGACGGGAGCTTGATAAAGTAAAAGTCCAGTCAAACTACCAGAACCAAGCACCCATCTTCCTGAAGGTACAGCTATTAAGAAAGCTGTGAAGCAACGAGTTACAGTGGTAGGAGAGAAGTTTATGCAGTGAGGACGCCAAAGAAAAGGAATTTTGAGTACTCAGTCATAAATTTATGAGTTCTTATTCTGTTTCCAGTTCTGCAACCACTTGACTTTACCAAGGAAAACACATAATCCCAGTGGCACCCTCTAAGACCCCTCTCACTGCACGTATGGAGCTGTTTAGAGTCCCCCTTCAGACTCTAGGCTCCATATAGGCAGAGGCACCACCATTTCCCTAGTGCTGAATATACAGTAACATTTTTAATAAAAGAATCATTTTCTGAACTATAATTGGGATGAGGAGCTTCTAAGTCAAGGAAGATTCAGCATATGCCTCCCTCTCCCTTCCACACACCCTCACTGAGAAACCTAACAATAATAAAGGAAAGAAATGTAACTCCCTCATAATAGGGAAGAGAACATCACAGGAGCCAAGAACTCATGAGGAGTAAGAAATTTCAACAAACCCTTGGAAGATGGAAGGCGGATGGGAAAAAGTTGACAAGAGAAGTATCAGTCAATTAGGTGAGTCTGATAGGAGAGGTTACTATTAATATAGAACACTTGTACTTTATCTGATTTTTGAAATTGTATATATGTATTATTTAGTTTAAATTCTTTTAAAAATGTACACTATTTTAAGAAAGGATAGGGAAAACAACTAGAATTTTCTGGGCTGATAAACATTAATCATTCATTTTTATAATAACCCCACAAAAATCACTATTACTATTTGTTTTATACAACCAAGGTTCAAAGAGGTTAAAAAAAAAACAAACTTGCCCACTTTCATATGTTAGAATCCATGTCTGTCTGCCTTAGTCTTTATTACCAAGATGACCATACTCCTTCAACATATTTTTAGCAACATAAGCTATGGAATGATGGACGCATTGGTGTGTTTTAAATATATTTGTAACTGATTTTGCAGCTCTTCAGATGAAAGGTACTCAAGTAGTGAAACATCACTTATCCCAGGAAAGCACCCTTCACTGGGGCAGAATAAAAACTGTGGTAAAGATAATTACAGGGATCTAGCAATGTAACCGCTGTTTACCAGTTTTCTGGAAGAGATGGGTAATTAGAATTCCTGGAAACCATTCATAGCTTCCTAGGAAATTTTTTAAACTACTTATCTTAACCTTCAAAACAGGGATGGGGTGGGTCATTTGTTCACCATTCTCTATAAACAATTTGCAAGGACTGAAACGGTAGCAAAGACTGAAACATACCAGTTAAAACTACTTTTTCCTAGCAATACAGATATTACTCTTCATGTTATTTCTTTTGGGGTCTGGCCTTTCTTTACTTTAGAAAGAGAGTATACAGAACTGCTAACGGTGCTTATGATTCTGCCAGGGAGAAACAGAAAGGAATACTTTCTTGGGTATATAGTTAAGAATATGAAGTTGAAGGGCGTTTTCTGAAACAAGGTACTTTCAAGTTTATTATTACCATTAAACGCTTATTGAATTTCAACAGGAAAAGTGGGATGAATATTAAGAAAACTGATTATATGTTAAGCATTGCCCTGGCACTTTTGAAACAGCATTTTGTTTGATGTTCATAAAAGGCCTGTCTTATGTGATAACATCCTATCTTAGAGAAGAGAAAACAAGGACCTGAAGAAGTAACCTGCCTAAAGTCAGTCACTAGTGGAGCTAAGATTTTAAACCCAGGTCTGTCTGACTCCAAAGTCTCTGCCATTTGCTCCACTTCTGTTGCTAAGTTCTAGCTGAAGATAGCATACTGAACTAACAGCACATATTCAGCATAGCAGAAATAAAGCAATAGTAGGTTAGAGACTGTATGACGGTTTAAAGTAAAATCCCATTGGCTCTGAGACAAAGAAGAAATTTAGGAATAAAATGGCAATAGTTTATAAATTTAGTCAGATGCCAGAAATTATCTTTCCCAGATAAAAAAATCTGAGAGCCTCTGCTCTATATCATGTTATTATAGGCTGTCCACCTCTTTCACATTTCTTCTCCCTTCCAGACTAAATAACCCTACTCATTTCTAGTCACTTAAGAGTATCATTTTTGTGAGCTACTAAGGATCAGAACTACAGAGAGTATTTCAGAAGTATGTAAAGAGTGTTCAGTGAATCACAGTATTACAGCTGACTTCTTACTAGTATTAGTATTACACTAATACTAGTTTATTTTTAAACTAGTATTAGTTTTAAATAAAGTAGTATCTAGTTTACTTTTTAATGTATATTAAGGCTGATGATTTCAAAGACTTATCCAGAATCTTCCTCAAGTTCTTTTCCTGGTTGGAATTAGGGATGACTGTTCCAGTTAGCATAGCTTCCTAAGTTACCTCCTAAGTTATTTTCCTGTGTGTCTGCAGAGTTGCCTCTATTTCCTCAACTCAACCAATCAGAATGTTTCTTGATGGTTGTTTCATCCACACACTTCAAAATCTTCCTTTCTGTAGTCTTGGTTAAAGCATTTTGATAAATGACATGGAATGAGGACTCAGCACCCCACTGGGATGCTTACAATACCATATTCCTATCTGTTTCACAGTCAACGAAAACCCTAAGTCCAGGGAGGAGTCAAAGGTGCAGCTCTGCCATAGACACAGTCAACCCGCTTGTACAGTTTCTTAGGTCTGTTCATTTCCTTTGTGTGACTGTCATCTATAATTTGTTTTTCAACTCACTCGAGTTAATATACCCCCAGTTTGGGTTGCCTGTTACCACTTTTAGTGCTTCTTACAGTAGGTTCTGGTAAGACTGGAGTTTAACAAGCTTACCTTTGCCCTTCAACAGCATAGCAGGTTTCTTTTTTGCATTCATTTCTCTTTAATCTCTTAAAGAATCTCTCAGTTTGTTTGCTTTTGTCTACCTTTATATGATGCTGAATCCCTTTGGATGAGAGTTCTGGCCATTTCCTAAAATGCTTTATCTGCCATGAATTCATGGAGAATCAATCATAGCAGCTCAAGCTTTTCACCACCAGTTCTCAAAGCAGGCTTTTCAGAGTTGAAGTCATACGGCATATCAGTCCAACCCAGGAATCTTTCTCTTTGGGCTTTTTAAAAAATAAAGTTTACTTGGCTGTACTGGGTCTTAGTTGCAGCAATAAGGGATCTTCATTGCCATGTGCATGAAGAATCTTAGTTGCATGCAGGATCTAGTTCCCTGACTAGGGATTGAACCTGGGCCCCAGGCACTGGGAATGCAGTCTCAACCACTGGACCATCAGAGAAGTCCCTCCTTTTTCTATATATTTTCATTTACACAATTTGGGAAGAACACTTGAATTGGCTCTTAGACTACTTGATATTCTCTTAAAAGGCACAATAATTTTCCAGGCGAGATTCTTGCCCTTTCTCTGTTCACTTATTTTACAACAGTGTCTACAACTTAAAACTAGGAGGGTCCACAGTGTCATTCCTTTTCAACAACAACAATGCAGATTCATCTTGGTGTGGTCTTACTTATATGGTACAAAACAGCACCATTACCCCTGATGCCTACAGTCTCATTTTTATAAGACACACATGAAGGTACCCAAAGGAAGAGCTCCATTTTATTTTTAAAAAGAAAATACCCTTGATAATAAATAGAATAATAATCCTTATTCTCCTCCTCTTTGTGTTTGCTACTTTCACAAATTACCAGAAGATTATGGTTCTTGTTAAAAGGTTAAAAGTTGGTTTTGAACAGAAATAGGCACACTGTCTCTCAGTGCTAGGATTACTATTGTCACTGCAACCCATAATGAGCAACTTTTTAGCTTCTTGAGCTAAAGTCATCACAAGAAGAACTGACCCTTCTGTGGACCAAATACTTGTGTTCCCTCAAAATTTACATGTTGAAGCCCAAATCCTCAATAGTAGCAGGAAGGGGACCTTTGGGAGATAAAATGAGGACAGGATCGTTAATGAAGGAGATTAGAGACACAAAGAAGATGATTTCTTGCTCTACCATGAAGAACACAGCAAGGAGGTATTCTTCTACAAATGAGGAAGAGAGCCTCTCCCAGGAACTGAATCAGCTTGTACCTTGATTTTGAACTTCTCAGCCTTCAGAACTGTAAGGAATAAAGTCCTGTGGTTTACGCCTCCCAGTCTATGGTATTCTTATAATAGCAGCCCAATTTGACTAAGACAATCCCACTAGCCAAAAATTAAATTTTTAAATTAAAAATTAAAATAAAAAAATTAGCAACGCCCACCTTCATCTTCACTGCTATCAGACTCAGGAAGTTTGATTCTTCTCCTCTTTTTCTTCATGTTTTCAGTGTCTTTTTTGTCTCATCATCAGATAACTCCGCTTGCTTCCTCCTGTTGCCATTTGGGAATAATTTAAGCATGTTACACAAAATTAAAATGTAAGTATTCATATGCTACTCACGGCCTTGCTTCACAATTCATGAACTTAATTCCAGAGGGTAGAAAATAAAAATCATAAAAGACCCAAAGGATACTCCGCTAACTGACCACATACAACTAAGTCACTTCAGAATAAAAACTTCCTCTAGCTCTCTAAAGACCACTGTAAGCTACTTACCAGATTATTGAAAATTTCTCTAAATTCCTTACTTCCCCTACTTTTGATTCAGTCATTCAACAAGCATTAAATAAGCAGCTACTACTTACATAAAGACTTTTGCTAAACACCAGATGCAAAGATCAAAAAGTACCATTTTCTCAAGAAGCTCTGGCAAGAAAAACAGATACAAATACCACTGACTATAAAATACAATCTGATAAATTTTTCTGAACAAATAAATGTTAAGTGACCTGTCTTATTTTAAAACTTCAAAATCTAAACAGTTTATCAGATAGAAAAGGGAGACATAATTTTAAAAAGAAAGAACAATATGAACAAAGGCACAGGTAGAAAACACTAAGGTGATTCTAACTCTAAAATCACTGTGGACAGTGACTGCAGCCATGAAATTTTTAAAAGACGCTTGCTCCTTGGAAGAAAAGCTATGACAAACCTACACAGCGTATTAAAAGCAGAGACATCACTTTGCTGAAAAAGGTCCATATAGTCAAAGCTATGGTTTTTCCAGTTAGTTACATATGGATGTGAGAGTTGGACCATAAAGAAGGCTGAGTGCCAAAGAATTGATGCTTTTGAACTGTGGTGCCGGAGGACTCTTGAGAGTCTCTTGGACTGCAAAGAGATCCAACCAGTCCATCCTAAAGGAAATCAACCCTGAATACTCACTGGAAGGACTGATGCTGGAGCTGAAACTCGCAATATTTTGGCCACCTGATGTGAAGAACTGACTCATCGCGAAAGACCCTGACGGTGGGAAAGACTGAAGGTGGGAGGAGAAGTGGACAACAGAGGATGATGGTTGGATGGCATCACTGACTCAGTGGATATGAGTCTGACCAAACTCCAGGAGACAGTGAAGGACAGGGAAGCCTGGTGTGCTGCAGTCCATGAGGTTGCAGAGTCAGGCACCACTTAGCAACTGAACAGCAACAATGACCTAATAAACCTAATAAAAACCTAAATCCATCTTGACATTATTTAGTTCTTCTATCTGGATACTCCACCACACTATTCATTCAATCAACAATAATTTATCAAGGGCCTACTGTGTGTTACAGACACAAATAAGGACAAGACATAGTTTTTACCTTCAATCATATTTCTTATATAACAAATATCAATACATTTTTTTTTACCTTAAGCTAGAAAAAGAATAAACCCAAAGTAGAAGGAAATAATAAAGAGCAGAAATCAATGAAATAGAAAATTTTAAACAGTAAAAGTTATTTTTCAAGAAAACTTATAAACTCAGTAAGACTTTTATCAGATTGATAAAAAGTATATATTACCAGTACTAGAAATGAAAGAAGAAATCTGTAGCAATACCTACAGATTCTATAGATATTCAAAGAATAAGGTTATATATATTAAAAACAATTTTAACTTAAATGAAATAAATTCTTTTAAAAACACATTCAAAACTGACCACAAAAGAATCAAGATATACTTGAATAGTTCTATTTAAAGAAATCAAATTCATAATAAAAATTTTCCCACAAAGAAAACTCCAAGCCTGGATCCACTGGTGAATTTTATCAAATTTTTAAGAAAAAAACAATACATATCTTACATAAACTCTTTTGGAAAACAGAGGAAGAAGGAACTCCTCTTAACTAACCACATGAAATGAGTGTAACCTTGATACTGAAATCTGGTAAAGACATTACCAGCAAAGATAATATAACTGATTATACCCCCATAAACGTAGATGCAAAAAAAAAATTCTTAACATTAACATATCAAATTCAGCAATATATAAAACGGATAATATATCATGACCAAGGGGGTTTATCTCAAGAATGCAAGAGTGGTTTAAAATTCGAGAACCAGTTGGTGTAATTCACCACATTAACAGAAACACCATACATTACCTCAATAAATGTAGGAAAAGTATGTGTCAAAATTCAACACTCATTTTATAAAACATCAAACTAGGAACAGAAAAGAACTTCCTGAATCTGGTAAAGTTCATGTATTAAAATGCCAACTCTTTGCAACCCCATGGATTGTATAATTCATGAAATTCTCCAGGCCAGAATACTGGAGTGGGTAGCCTTTCCGTTCTCCAAGGAATCTTCCCAGGGATCGAACCCAGGTCTCCTGCGGATTCGATTGCCAGGCGGATTCTTTACCAGCTGAACCACAAGGGAAGACCATGTGTTAAAAACACAGTTAACATCCCACTTGGTGGTGAAATACTGAATATGATCCTGGCAATAACCATCAGTGAGTGTTGTACTCATGGTAGACATTTTAATCCATCCATATCACACGTTCTGAGGAAGTGAGGCCCACTGGACAGAGCTCTGACCCTCTGCAACTTCAGCATTTTGTTTATGTTTTCTAATAGAGTGGCCGCAACCTTGCCACAAAAGTCAAGTATTTCCGGGCCTATCAGTGCTGACAGTGTCCTTTAGAATTTCTTTCAACACACCAGTTCCTACCAACTATGAGGTAGTGTCTCAAATTCCTGGATTCATTTTTAACAGCTTGTGTGCTTTTTATTTTCTTTTCTAATTACATTTTACCACTTGAAAAATAAACTCATTGATACAAAAGAAAACAAAGAACTTTTTCTCTTAAATTTCACTTAAACTCATCTGGCAATCTAAAGTGAAAAGCAGACACAGAGACATATGCTCAGGCACACTTAGGCCATGTCCACAAATATACACTGAAGTAAAGGAGAGAAGACTATCAATTTAGATCAGTGGGGCCCCAAAAAACTGGCTTTGGGCTCTACATTATCCAAACTGGTTGATTCAAGTTCTGCTTCACTAGATAAGCTATGGAACGTCTCTCTTTATTTTGGTTATACAGCTGTATCCCTAAGGCATTAAGTAGGATTTAGTACTCAACTGAAAACTGCCTGCCTGTCAATAAGCCCAAAGAGACCTTTTCACCCCCAGCAGAGACACTCTTCCCTCACAAGCAACAGAATTTTCCTACCTTTTTTTTTTTCTTTCTGTTGCATCTTAACAGGCTCTGCTTTTTTGCTCGATTTCTTCAGGCCCACAGGGGCTGCCAGCTTTGGTTCAGTAACAGACAGTGGAGGTTGCTCTACTTTTTTTCTTCTTTCACTTCTTGTTCTGAATCCAAATTGACTTTAAGTTTATCTATAAATAAAGTATAGCAGATGATATATAACCCCGTCATGCAATATTAATTTATCATTCCTTTGACAGTTTACTAAGTGCCAGGTAATATATTAGGAACATGGGCTAAAGGGATGAAAAACAGTCCCCGTCCCTAACAGAGCTCATGGTCTAGTCAAGAGAACATTTCTCCTTTCCAACTACCACTCTAGTTGAAACTGTTTTCATTTCTGCCTCCTGCTAATCCCTCATTATATCATAGCCCCCAGGCCAAATGATAGTAAAAGTAGGACTTAGAAAAAAATGAATACAAATTTATGAAGTACCAACATTCTCATTTGTTAGATGAGGAAATTAAGAGTCAGAGGGATTAAAGATGTTTCCCAAGAGTATGCAGCTTATGAATTATGACAGCAGAAAAGCATCTCCTTTTTATACTCAGAAAAATATGAAACACCTTTTTAAGCAAAGAAAGATAACAGATGACGACTTTCTAATTTGTCACCAATGCTGCAATTTTTAAAAATATATAAAACATTAAGGTGTTTGTTACTGAGACAGAATTCATATATCATAAAATTTACCCTCATAAACTGTACAATTCAGTGCTTCTTAATTCCAACACCACTATCCAATTTTAGAACATTTCATCACCTCTAAAAGAAATCCTGTACTCCACAAACCATCCCTTAACAACCACTAACAGACTTTCTGTCTCTATAGGTTTGCCTATTCTGAACCTTTTGTATAAATGGAATCATATACCATGTGGCCTTTTGTGTTCAGCTTCTTCTATTTTGTCATTTCAAGGTTCATCTATTTTGTAGCATGTATCAATACTTCGTTGTTTTTTATAGCTGAAAAAATTCCATCTGTCACATATTGTTTATCCATTCATAAGATGATAGACCTTAGCATGATGCTTTCATAGAAGGAGGAAGCCCTCCTTATGCATTGTGTGTGTACATGTGCTCAATCATGTCCGACTCTGTGCAACCCCATGGACTGTAGCCCACCATGCTCCTCTGTCCATGGGATTTTCCAGGCAAGAATAATGGAATGGGTTTCCATTTCCTCCTCAAAGGGATCAAACCCGCATCTCTTCTATCTCCTGCACTGGCCTTATGCATTGGGCCTGAAATAATACAATCATGCTTTTCCAGTAACCTGAAAGTAGCAAATTTTCATTATTTTTTTAGAATATAAAAATGTTTTCTGATAGCTTTTATGGAAAATAAAAACTATCACCCCAATCTATCCCCTAACTACCATTTTGACCATCACAGAAAAGCAGATTTCTGACTAATTTTGCTTGCATAGGCATGTAACAAAAATGCTTCCCACAGAATCTTTGTAAAGCATTATGCTCCAAGAAGTGTGCCATAATTACCCTTCAACTCCTGCATTCTTCCTGGTATTCTGGCCACATACCCTCAGGGGATGTGTATTTGATATGAGAAGTACGGAAATATGTGATTATTGGTTCTTTTTATTTGAAAGAATTCTCACCCAAATATATATTTTTAAATAAAGGAGATTTGCTTTCTCAAAATGTAAATATTTATAAATGGCCTTTACTACCTGGGCCCTCCTAATTCAAACTGAAGTCTAGTTCATTACTGTAAGTAATCTGCAAAAATAAGAAAGGCAAAAATTTGTTTTTGTAGCCCCTTAGGAAAAAGAATGGTCATACCAGGCAAACTGACAAAGCATCCAAGATATTAACATTACACTGTTTAACCAAGCAACTTCCCTTTTACTTTAATCACTCATTTTCAAGAACTCTATGAAACAAATATTTAACTCTCTTTCCAAGGCAGGAAGTAAAATCAGAAATAAGTAAACTATCCTTCAGGAGATCTCAACCAAACCCAGCTCACCCATAAAATCCACTGTTCCAGTTGGTTATGTTCATCAATACACAGGTTTGTAGACTCCAAATTTATATCAGGATGTAGGAAAACCACACAGTAATGTGTTAGGTGGGTAAAAACTGTACAAGGTGGCCTTCACCTCAGATAAAAGGTTGTTATATTAACATTCACGTATTAGTCAAAGGAACCTAAGAACATGCTTACTCATAGCAGCTTTTCCAAAAATTGCTTATGACATTCCCCTTCCCTGGTGCCTTGGGGCCTACCGAAGATGCCTGAAAGCAAAGCAAAAGAAAACACACATGATTTTTTTTTCTTTGTTTAGGCTGCTCTTCAAGAAACAGTCAAAAATGTCAATAGTAGAAGACACTGTCGTGATCATAGAGCCTCTATATTATCATGCCAAAATGAGTACAGATACTAAGTATAAGAACAAAGCCAGACCACAGAGCATTTGGTATTCATTTCCAAAGCTTAGTTTCTCATAGGTTTTATGAAATTATTATCCATGAATGTGTCTAAATATTTTTTTATTGCATTGAAAAAAACTACTTACTTTGACAGAATTAAAACAGATCAGAGGCAGTATGGTACAAAATGGGAAAAACCTCCAGAACACTACATTTGTAATCATTATAAATGGAACTGAATTCTGGTTCCACCACTTAACAGCAATACAACATCCAAATTACTTAACAAGATGCTCTCTCCCTCACAGAACGGAAAATGAGGATTTAAACAAAGATCAAACTATCGGCCCAAGAATTAAACAATTTACACCAAAGTAGAAAAAACTAGAACTAAATATCAGAACCTTATATAATTAGACTACAACCACTGGAATTATTAAATGCTTTTCTAGTTACCCATTCTGAGCTGTAAAAGCACATTTTTATAGAAGACTTACATTCGTTACTTCTTTAGCCTCTGTTTTGGTTTCCTTATTGGTATCTTGGGCTTTAGAAGCAGCTTTAGAAGCAAACATGCCCATGATTCCTTTGGGCTGCTGGGGATTCTGTTTGGGGATAGGTGGGCCATGACCATTGGTGGTCAACTCGTTACTGGCTTGTGTCTCAGGTGATACTGGAGGATCTGACTGCTCAAAGTTTTCAGAAGATGAGGATTCAGCAGGAGCTCTAGGGACCGCAGCTGCACATTGGATGGCACTAAACCTGAGGACAGAAATGTTACATTAAATTAACTGTCAATATCAAACCTTATTTTCAAACTCTTGCCTCTTCTATACAATAGTTTCTAACCCTAATACTATAAAATTAGGAAATTGTAAAACTAAAATGGATTTTAGAAATAAATTTGTGCAACAAGTATTTGCACACTTGAGAAAGGTGAGTGAAGTCCTAGATTATACATCTTGTTGGTAATAAAACTAAGACTGAAAACAGGTGTCTTCTTTCAAACTGTACGGGTATTTTTGCTTTTTGAAAAAGCATTCTAATCCAAAATAGTAAGAATATACCAAACAGTAAGAAAATATTAGTAATTTCACCAACTTTGGTAAACCAAATGGTTATCTCTTATTTTTAAAGACCCTCCACCTTATATGGCTAGATATATCATAAATATTGACTGACTCAAAATTAGAGCTTTAAATATTAACAAATTTCCTGGCAACTCTCCTGACCAGAATAGATCATGCTTTAGAACATGGAATAAGCTGGGAACAGAGCCACTAGCTCCTGTAACCTGTGGTCCTTTATAGTCATTTGTTAATAATTTATAATAATCTCAACTAACTGCACCAGAGAAGTATGCCCATAGCCAAGTGAAAACTTGGGCACAATTTGCATGCCATATTAAAGGGAACATTCATCTCTTCCTCTGTAATCATTGTAGACGTGCCTGTTTCACAAAAATCTGTAATATAGTGTTCTATGTTATAAATGTTGTAAATTGATCCATCCTTTTCAAATGATTGTACTTAAGGCAAAGTTTTCCAACATTTCCTGACAAAGAACAACATTTTATTTCCCTCAGTCTTTTGCTTATTGAGGATAGGTGAGAGCTCCCTGAGGGTGAGTGTATTATTCATCTTTTGTATTTCAGGTACCTAGTACAAGACCTGGCACATACAAATACAGATTCAAAGACAGATTATTTAAGACACTGAAAGTGAGACTTCTGGCTTCTCTTCCTTCTTTAGTGTATCATCTCAGCTTGGAATGGGAGAAGATGGAGGTTAAGAAACTACGTGATGATAGCAATTACCTTAGAGATCAACCAGGCACAACTTTGAGATTAACTGGCCCAAAGGAAAAACCTGGATAAAATCATTTAATTTCTGAAGTACTTTAAGGCTGAACAGCCCCAAGCTAGAGTTCATAGCTCCAAAACCTTCCACTGATTTATTACAGTCTACACAGAAAAACCTCGCATTAACACAAATATTTAGTGCATCAGAGTTAAGAACAGACGGAAGTCATTTCCTTTCAACCACCAGTCTTCCTCTCTGGCCCTGCAACACTGCCATGCACAAGGAAAGAGCAATGTTTTAGTTCATTGTCAGCATCTAAAGTTGGCCCCAAGACAACTCTTTCTCCATTTGGTCTACATTTCCACACCTTAGGGTCAGGACCAGGAACTGGCAATGAGGAAGAGACCAAGTTAGACTGGGAACATGTCTGAAGACAGAAGAATCTGCTCAATCTAAAATTTCAACTTTCTTCCTGTCATAGCACTTCTTAAAACACATGAAACGATGAGTCAGATCTCAGTTGACCCATAATTCTCAGGACCAAACACAAACTTCTTTATTGGAAATAAATTCTTCACATTTCTTTTTTTTCTTCACATTTCTACTGAGGATATTTTAAGTATTTAAGTAAAGTTTCATTAAAGTGCCTCCTATTATCACATTTCTACTTGCCGAGTTTATTTTAGTGGTCTCTATGCAAATTTAATGTTGGACTTTTGTGTTACTTTTATTCTAGTTTCCTTACTTGCTAGATACAATAGAATTGATTTTTAGAGCTTGACATGCCAAAACTAGATTTTAATACAGACTATTTTTGAAATCTAATAAATTACATAAACATATCAGGGTGTTTATGTTTTCTTATAATCCTTCTCTAAAAGACACCAGACATAAATTACTCTTAGCAGTATAATTATATTTATCTAATAAATATTTGTATGCCTATTACAATCAAGGTTTTAAGCAGAAGAAGAAAAAAGCAAAGTCAATGTCTACCATTAATTCACTCAATAATTATTTATCTAATAGTTACCAGGCACTGTTTTAGGGATACAGAGGTTAACAAAATAAACGATCCCTATTCCCATGGAACTTATAGAAATTATTTTTGGCAATTTTATATCCACCTGGATATAGACCCAACTGTATCAGTTGATCCACCTCTTCCAGCATTGTCAACCATTTCTTCTTTTTATGGCTCTTTACTAATAATACAAGTTCAAGGCATTCTCAGCTTTAAAAATGGATACATTTCCCCCACTCCCAAGTCTCAATTCCTCTGTGGCAGGTTATCTCTCTTTTTCCTCTGTTTTACCATCAAATTCCTGGAAAGTTGTCCCTATTTGCTATCTCACTCCCCTATATCCCCATCTACCCAGGTGACCAGAATCTGGCGGCTCCACTGAAACTGCTCTTACTAAGGCCATCAGTTTTCAGTTCCTATTACATTCCACTTCTCAACAAGGTTTGATACTGTCAACTAGTCCCTCCTCCTTGAAACTCTCTTCTTTTTAGAACTCCATACACTCGTGATTTTCCTCTTTGGCTGCTTCCACTTAGGTCCCTCTTTTTCTGTCCACCCCTTAAAAATAGCTATTTCTTTCTGATCATTTCAATCATCTGCTTCAAAATCTTCAGTGGCTCCCCTGTGCAATAAAGCCTAAACTTATCCTAGTAGTCAGAGCATAGAGTCTGACTCCTTATATCATTATTTCCTGCCCCTCACTCTAATCTTCAGGTATAGAAAACTATTGTGGTTCTGCAAATGCATCGTGTTTCCTCTCAGCCCTGTCCTTCCTCTCCCACTTCCCTCTGATTGCTACTTCTACTAGGCCTTTAAGCCTCAACTTAGATGCCATATCCTTCTACAAGCCATCTCTGTCTTGACTCTTCGCTCCACCCCAACAAAAAAGGCGGGACGAGTGGCCCCTCAACACCCTCCTACACACTTACTCCTATTGCAGCACTGCCACACTGTACCATAACTGCCTCCCATAAGACCATCAGCTCCATCAGCAGGTATCAGGCTACAGTCACTCTATACAGTATGTGGCATGTCACACGTACTCATCAGATCTTTGCTGAATTAATTCAAATTATCTTGCTTAGTGCATGTCAAAATAGTAGGTGTTCAATATATGTCTAAGAATCTGCTCCGAACACTCCATGCCACCTCACAAAGTAGGCATTACTATATCCAACTTAAAAATGATGAAACAAAAGCCCAAACGAGTTTAAGTAACTTGTCCAAAGCCACTGGGCCATTAGCAATGAAGTAAAAACTCCAGCCCATGACCATTAATTTCCAAAACCATGTACATTATAGTCCATCTCCTCCCCATGCTGTGAAGGATACAAAAGATGAATAAGATCTGATACTGGCTGTGGAAGATCAACTGATTTTGGATGGAAGGTAGAGGGATGTCAAGTTAGGAATGGTTTTTTGAAGGACAACATGTCAACTGATTCTTGAAGGGTGGGTAGGAATTAGACAAGCAGAGACTGGGGTAAAGGAGTAATGAGGGGGTACAACAAACAACATTTCTGGTGGCAGTGACAGGATAAATACATGAGAAGTAGATTTATGGGGAGTCTACTGGGGTTTGCAATATGGGTTGTGGCTATTTTTCACCTTATGATGTACTAATAAAACCAGGCATGTGTCTTACTGCAAGATAAATGAGGTTTTACTAGACTTGGCGTTCACTCTTAAGAGGCAGCCACTGTGTAAACATCTTACAAAATCAATTCGTAAAGAAGCCCACAAGGAACATTAAGGAGCTCACTTGCTGCAGTTCTGCAAGTTGCTTTTAAGGATGTCATAGTCGGTATTGAACAGAGGCCCACTGTCCTTCAGCATGGCTTTCTGGATGCTGTACACATGTACACTGGCAGTCACCGCTAGCTTGGACTTCACTGCTACAAGTCAACAGGAAAAGCAGTCTGTTAATACACAAACTTCATAGCATGTGGGGACTTTAACAAGAAACCCGTCTGCATTAACACCATTTGTAATCAGTGGTGGTCCAAAAAAGCTCTAAAAGGCCAAACAGTCATATATACAGTATAGTATCAACTCTTCTGTCTGTGACAAGGACATTATGATAGGTAGGTGATGATGAGTCAGTTTTAAGTACAGTACTGTGAGAGTATCTATCACTCATCCAGCGGATACTCAGTAAATATTAATGAATAACTGATGATACTATGATGTGTTGTGTTTTTTCCAGTCAGGGTAGAATCTTATACTCTAGCATATATACATAGCAACTGAGGAATAAGTAATTTCTACCTGAGAAGTCTTCTATTTTAGTTTATAAAAAGAAACTCTAAAATAATACTACTAATAATCAGATAAGTCTTCAGAGGAAAATCACAAGAAAAAATTTTAGGTTCCATGATGGAAGGGACCATGCCTCATTTGTTCCAAGTCCCTAGTGCCTAGCATAGAGCTTGACATAGAGTAGATACTTACTATGTATCTACTGAATGAGTAAATCTACCACTGTGGGAATTCAGAAAGAAAATACTGGACATTTTCACTATCTTGAATGATTCCGTTAATTTATAAGAAAGCACGGTAAGCATCTTTATATACAAAGTATGACAGTAGGTTTTGTCTTGAGACATCCAAGATCACGTAGCTGTTACAAAATTCCTTTGACTTGGGTATTAAAAAAATAGAACAGAAGCATTAACAATCTTGAAATGAGTAGACAAATTTAACTTAGAAGTTATACTATGACTTTCTGACTTTATAAAATCATTCTTTAATTTTCTTCCTAAAAATTGCTATGGAATACAACACAATATTTAGAGATCATTGTCTTCTTATAGTTAATGCAGTTTTCCATATGGTATTCAGAAGTGTTTTACATGTCTATCATGAGTTTTGAAATTCTGTGATAAAAGTGCTTTATAAATGTTAGCAGCTACTGGCCTTAAAAATGGTAAGTTAGTGGAGTATCATATTTTAACATGTTTCAAAACTACTAATAAAAGAATATATGGCTCTCCAGTAAAACAGCTAAATATATATGCAATGTTAATGACACTGATGGCCTAAGAGGAAAAACTTGCTAAGTTGCTACAATACTTACCTTCCAATTTATCTTCTCTCACTACTGCAACCTTGTGGCACTGTAAGGAAACAACACTTCATTAGTATTTAAAGTAGTAATAGTGCAACTTGCAGTTTTAAAGTTTCCTTACCAATAATTCAATTGCATTGGGATGTAAAATTAGAAACAGGTTCCTCTCAAAATGTATGTTCCAGACTCATTTTTAACTTGATTTCTTTAAAACTTCTCAATCAGGTTAAGAAAAGTGAGACAGTATATATAAATCAATAACAAAAACAAAAAAAACCCAAATTTAAAAATACAGCATCTCAAACTTGCACTTTGCCTACTGCAAGGAAAAGGTGAATTTTCAGTAAGTAATATAACGAGAATTACTGTATAATCATATGGAACCAGTTAAAATTGGACCTGTCTCATACCATACAAAAAAATAAATTCTAAATGGATCAGAGATCTAAAAGTAAAGAATTAAACCATTTTTGAACAAGAAGAAAATATGAGTGAATTCTTCTACAAACTAATATACCCTGAGAATAAAGAAAAGTTTCTTGACTGTAATTCAAAACCCAGAGTAACTGAAATTATCCATAAAAATTAACAAATCATTTTTGGATAACAAAAAAACAACAATTTTAAGTAAAAAGACAAATGGTCAAGTGGGAAAAATATCTACAACTTACATCACAAAGGGCTAACATATAGCTTCTAAAACAGAAAATAATCAGATTGTAAATAACTCAAATAACTATCAGTAAGGGACTGCTGAATAAACTGAGGTATATCCATCAATGTAGGATTCATGTAGCTGTAATGAAGAATGAGAAATATTTCTGGGGTTGGCCCAGTAAAAAAAAAAGAAAGAAAGAAAGAAAGAAATATTTCTATAACTGCCAGAGTAATGCTCGGGATCACTTACAAACCTTAAACTGCCTTTAGTCATCATATTGTTAGTAAAATTATTGGTTTTGCTTTTCTTAATCTCATGTATCTAGCTAAAGCAAATACATATTCATTTTAATGTTAGGACAACCAACGTTTACAACATAAGAAAAGAAGAGTAATATAAAATTAAGTTTTTAAAAAATGTAACCGTAAAATTTGAACTGAGATTATCGGTATATCTTCATAATGCATTTTCTCTTAAAAAAAAAGCATTCTTAAAAATGTCATGTTCTGCAAAATTGTACAATAAAAATTACAGAGCTTATGAGAAAAAGAGCATTAGGAACTAATTACTCAAACCTATGTAAAAGGAGCCCTGAAAACAATAATTGGTACCCTCAAGAGAAAACATGGCACTGAGACAGTTTACTATCTCTAAACGCTGCCTTAGAGGATATTCAGTTCGGTTCAGTTGAGTCACTCAGTCGTGTCCAACTCTTTGCGACCCCATGAATTGCAGCACACCAGGCCTCCCTGTCCATCACCAACTCCCGGAGTTCATCCAAACCCACGTCCGTCGAGTCGGTGATGCCATCCAGCCATCTCATCCTCTGTCATCCCCTTCTCTTCCTGCCCCCCAATCCCTCCCAGCATCAGAGTCTTTTCCGATGAGTCAACTCTTCGCATGAGGTGGTCAAAGTACTAGAGTTTCAGCTTTGGCATCATTCCTTCCAAAGAACATCCAGGACTGATCTCCTTTAGAATGGACTGGCTGGATCTCCTTGCAGTCCAAGGGACTCTCAAGAGTCTTCTCCAACACCACAGTTCAAAAGCATCAATTCTTCAGCACTCAGCTTTCTTCACAGTCCACCTCTCACATCCATACATGACTACTGGAAAAACCATAGCCTTGACAGGATGGACTTTTGTTGGCAAAGTAAAGTCTCTGCTTTTGAATATGCTATCTAGGTTGGTCATAATTTTCCTTCCAAGGAGTAAGCGTCTTTTAATTTCATGGCTGCAACCATCATCTGCAGTGATTTTGGAGCCCCCAAAAATAAAGTCTGATACTATTTCCACTGTTTTCCCACTTATTTCCCATGAAGTGATGGGACCAGATGACATGATCTTCGTTTTCTGAATGTTGAGCTTTAAGCCAACTTTTTCATTCTCCTCTTTCACTTTCATCAAGAGGTTTTTTAGTTCCTCTTCACTTTCTGCTGTAAGGGTGGTGTCATCTGCGTATCTGAAGTTATAGATATTTCTCCCAGCAATCTTGATTCCAGCCTGTGCTTCTTTCCAGCCCAGCATTTCTCATGATGTACTCTGCATAGAAGTTAAATAAGCAGGGTAACAATATACAGCCTTGACGTACTCCTTTTCCTATTTGGAACCAGTCTGTTGTTCCATGCCCAGTGCTAACTGTCGCTTCCTGACCTGCATACAGGTTTCTCAAGAGGCAGGTCAGGTGGGCTGGTATTCCCCATCTCTTTCAGAATTTTCCACAGTTTATTGTGATCCACACAGTCAAAGGCTTTGGCATAGTCAATAAAGCAGAAATAAATTTTTGGAACTCTCTTGCTTTTTCTATGATCCAGCGGATATAGGGGATATTAGAAATGCATAAAAACAACACAGTGGAAATGCCAGTGCTAAAACAATGTAAATGAGAATAGAGCTCTGATTCAGCGGGTTCCTGTTAAGGGCAACACAGGTGTTAAGTTTGGCATTCATAAACCCAGAGCCTGGCTGGGTTCAGGTCCCTTGAGCTGTTTATCAAAAACAAAAAAAAAAAGGGAGGGGGGGATATGGCTAGTTGATGAGAGAAAGTTCCTCTTTATAGAAACATTCCAGCCAGTAAATCCAGAAGGGATAATAGAATTAAAACATCACCATTTTATAACTCCTGGAGAAATAATGATCAAAGTAATGATAAAAATCAATCTCAGCTAAAATCATCGCATGAAAAGCTAATGGGGAACCTAATAAAAAACAGATCAGGCCAACAACCTCTAACATCACAAAAAGAATCAACCAAACATTTCCTTAAAACATTCAAATAATCCTTTGGAAGACTCTGAGGGTGAGATTAGGAGATTTCTACTTTCTATGTATTATTAAGCAATTTTTACAATAATAATAATCAATGGAAAAATAAAATTACTGTTTAAAAAGCCATAGATAACCTATGCATCTTTGAATCAGGTCTGCTTAATCTTGTATTTGATATACAATGACATCTGATTTCATCTACACTTGCAAATACCTAATTAACATCTGTCTTGCCAAATAGTTTACCAACAAGGAAAGAATATGCTAGTCATAGAATGTAAGTATCTGATAGCCCTTCAGTTCAGTTCAGTTCAGTCACTCAGTCGTGTCCGACTCTTTGCGACCCCATGAGCTGCAGCATGCCAGGCCTCCCTGTCCATTATCAACTCCCGGAGCCTACTCAACTCAAACTCTTGTCCATTGAGTCAGTGATGCCATCCAAACATCTCATCCTCCATCGTTCCCTTTTCCTCCTGCCTTCAATTTTTTCCAACATCAGGGTCTTTTCAAATGAGTCAGCTCGTTGCATCAGGTGGCCAAAGTATTAGAGTTTCAGCTTCAACATCAGTCCTTCCAATGAACACCTAGGACTAATTTCCTTGCAGTCCAAAGGACTCTCAAGAGTCTTCTCCAACACCACAGTTCAAAAGCATCAATTCTTCTGTGCTCAGCCTTCTTTATAGTCCAACTCTCACAACCATACATGACTACTGGAAAAACCATAGCCTTGACTAGATGGACCTTTGTTGGCAAAGTAATGTCTCAGCTTTTTAATATACTGTCTAGGTTAGTCATAACTTTCCTTCCAAGGAGTAAGTGTCTTTTAATTTCATGGCTGCAATCACCATCTGCAGTGATTGTGGAGCCCCTCAAAATAAATTTTCTCACTGTTTCCCCATCTATTTGCCAGAAGTGATGGGACCAGATGCCATGATCTTAGTTTTCCAAATGTTCAGCTTTAAGCCAACTTTTTCACTCTCCTCGGTAAAGCGTCTGCCTGCAGTGCGGGAGACCTGGGTTCGATCCCTGGGTTGGGAAGATCCCCTGGAGAAGGAAATGGCAACCCACCCCAATACTCTTGCCTAGAAAATTCCATGGACTGAGGAGCCTGGTAGGGGTCCATGGGGTCGCAAAGAGTTGGACATGACTGAGCGACTTCACTTTCTTTCTTTCACTTGCATCAAGAGGCTCTTTAGTTCTTCTTCACTTTCTGCCATAAGGGTGGTGTCATCTGCGTATCTGAAGTTATAGATATTTCTCCCAGCAATCTTGATTCCAGCCTGTGCTTCTTCCAGCCCAGCATTTCTCATGATGTACTCTGCATAGAAGTTAAATAAGCAGGGTGACAATATACAGCCTTGACGTACTCCTTTTCCTATTTGGAACCAGTCTGTTGTTCCATGCCCAGTGCTAACTGTTGCTTCCTGACCTGCATACAGGTTTCTCAAGAGGCAGGTCAGGTGGTCTGGTATTCCCATCTCTTTCAGAATTTTCCACAGTTTATTGTGATCCACACAGTCAAAGGCTTTGGCATAGTCAATAAAGCAGAAATAGATGTTTTTCTGGAACTCTCTTGCTTTTTTGATGATCTAGTGGATGTTGGCAATTTGATCTCTGGTTCCTCTGCCTTTTCTAAAACAAGCTTGAACATCTGGAAATTCATGGTTCATTCATTTATTGCTGAAGCCTGGCTTGAAGAATTTTGAGCATTACTTTACTAGCGTGTGAGTTGAGTACAATTGTGTGGTAGTCTGAGCATTCTTTGGCATTGCCTTTCTGGAATGAAAACTGACCTTTTCCAGTCCTGTGGCCACTGCTGAGTTTTCCAAATTTGCTGACATACTGAGTGCAGCACTTTCACAGCATCATCTTTTAGGATTTGAAATAGCTCAACTAGGATTCTATCACCTCTACTTGCTTTGTTTGTAGTGATGCTTCCTAAGGCCCACTTGACTTCACATTCTAGGATGTCTGGCTCTAGGTGAGTGATCACACCATCGTGATTAACTCGGGCATGAAGATCTTTTTGTACAGTTCTTCTATGTATTCTTGCCACCTCTTCTTAATATCTTCTGCTTTTGTCAGGTCTGTAACATTTCTGTCCTTTATTGAGCCCAACTTTGCACGAATGTTCCCTTGGTATCTCTAATTTTCTTGAAGAGATCTCTAGTCTTTCCCATTCTGTTGTTTTCCTCTATTTCTCTGCATTGATCGTAGTTCCGTTTCTCCTTGTAAATCACTAAATTGCCATTCCAGTCTGGAAACTCATTCTTAAGACTCTTGATACAAGACAAATCCAGTAAGTATTTTATGGCTTCTGAACTTACGAGTCACAGGGAAAGTCAAAAGAGAAGAGGAAAACATGCATCCATGATTCTCTGAGGATCTTGATCCTTGGGCTAGAGCTAGTGGTATGGGAGCAAAAGAACCTTCAGGTGAGGTTTAGGAATTGAAAACCGAAGAGGTATTCCTCAGTTTGGGGAGGAAGCAAGAAAGAAGGAATTAAGTTCCCAAGAATCAGTCTGGTATAGGAGAAGGAATGGAGTTATTTCAGCAGAGCTTCTGGGGTGAAAGCTAAAATTAAAATCAAGTTCATTTAAAAAATAATTATACTTGCTGAACACCTGTGTGGCTTGACATCTGAACAGGCTAGAAATTAATCACCACTGTTCCCAGTATAGCTTCAAAAGGAAGAAAGAGGAACAGAAACAGTCTGGAATGTCTTGTTGCCTAGGGAACTTGTACAATGATGATGATATTCTCTGTATTAATATTACCCAAACTTCTCGAGAGTTTTATGTTTAGTCTAAAAATTCAAAATAACCACTGTCTTCAAGTAGCTTTTTAAAATTTCCATAATACTGGATCTTGTTGTTTTTGCCCTGTGTTATGTTATATAACACTATTAATAGCTCAAACACATTTAAACTCACTATAAGATTCTGAGAACTTACAGAATGTCCATTCTGAATGAGACTGCCAGACACTAAATAGGTGACATGCAGTTGGGCTCCTGAATTTTCCTTTCGCTTCCTTTCAACGTAATCATAGAGCATCCTGTTACAAACAAAATGCATAAGTAAGTCATTAGTAAAAGTTTATCTCACCGACTCTTAATTCATGACTTAGAAGTCAGGTATAGTAAATCTGACAGTCCATCAAACATTACACAGAATATTTTTGCTCTGTTCATGGACAAAGAATTTAAAAAGACGAATGGAACATAGGGAGTGGGGTCAACTTGTATACAGTGAGCACATTAAGGGCCATACATGCAATTGGGTGATGTGTCTTTTAGGTCTCTTCTAATCTATAGATCTCCCCCATCCACTATACCACACACATCTTTCTTTTTCTTTGGAATTTATTTGTTGAAGGAACTGGATCACTTGTTCTGTAGAATTTCCTAAACAACTGAAATAAAAGAATTCTAATAATCAGTCAAGTGAGACTGAGCCTGCATTAAAAGTAAAGACATAAAATGGCTAGAATAATCAATCAAGAATAAGTTCAGCCACTATCTAGCCATGTGACCCTAGACAAAATAGTTTTCTAGACCTCTTTATATCTTGAGGTATAATTACAGAGGGCTGTATGAGATTGGCAATTCTTTTACCTTGGGATCCATAATCCTTCACCCTCAATATTGTAAGCAAAATGTGTGTTTTGCAAGGGGAAGGAGGCGGGGAGAGGGTGGAGACAGTTCAAGGTTTTCAACAGATTTGTAGAAGGATTATGCCAAAACATTAAGAATCATCTTGTAGATAATGACAAGGGTCCTGCTCTGAAATTCCAATTTTAGGATCATTCAGAATCAATGTTGTTTCAAAACCACAAAGTAACAGTTTACCCACACTGCCCAGTAATCATTAACCTAAGACTGCCAAATATTCACTATAGAAATAACGTTGCTTTTAGTAACATTCCCTAAATTTGTTTTTATCCTTGCGATCTGATTAGCATCAGGAGTTGATTCCCCTCAATAACTTACAGTTTAACATCAAGGAAAGAGACATCATTTGTGCTGTTTATTTCAAGAAACATTTATCAAACCTCTGTAATATGTCATACTTCCGCCAAGGATGGCTAGAAACAAAAGTTCCAAGAGAAACTCAACCTACACTGTGAACTACTCTCTTAGCTTCCTTGATCCAATGTCTCACTCATCTCCTGCCACTCTTGAATTGGCTCTGCTCTGCTTCCCGCACAGACTTGACTTCCTCCTCCTCTTCTGTACTGCTGGGGTTGTCTTCAGCTACTTTTCCACTCTCTATTAGAGTGACCAATCATCTGGGTTTGCCTGGATCTGAGGTGGTGTTGGAGAAGACTCTTGAGAGTCCCTTGGAATGCAAGGAGATCCAACCAGTCCATTCTCAAGGAGATCAGCCCTGGGATTTCTTTGGAAGGAATGATGCTAAAGCTGAAACTCCAGTACTTTGGCCACCTCATGAGAAGAGTTGACTCATTGGAAAAGACTCTGATGCTGGGAGGGATTGGGGGGCAGGAGGAGAAGGGGACGACAGAGGATGAGATGGCTGGATGGCATCATGGACTTGATGGACGTGAGTCTGAGTGAACTGCAGGAGTTGGTGATGGACAGGGAGGCCTGGCGTGCTGCAATTCATGGGGTCGCAAATAGTCGGACACAACTGAGCAACTGAACTGAACTGAACTGAGGTATTTCCTAACATGGATTTTTAGTGCTAAAACCAACAGGGCACACCAAGGATGACTGGTCACCTTACGACATACTCTCCTTGACCCATTTCATTCATCCCCCGCTTCATTTATTCCCAACAACAACATCATCTGCTCAAACCATCCAAGCCAGAAATCTGGGAGTCTTTATCCCTCACTTCTCCCAGTATGGTAAGGTGCCAAATCTTGTCAGTTTTACCTCCCAAGTAATTCTTGACTCCCTGCCCTCCAAATTTCTTGACTGGACTATTTCAATTCCAAGTGTCAATGCCTTCCTCACACCCCCTTCCCCTTCACTATCCACAAAGCAGCCAAAGTGAAGTTTCAGAAATGCAAATCAAGTCACCTGTCAACAACACTTCACTGGGTGGCTACATCACGCTCTATGCCTTGGGGATAGAATAGTGAACAAAGCAGTCAAAGTTCTTACCCATTTAGAGTTTGTACTGCAGAAAAGAGAGACAAATAATAAGCAAACAAGAAGTCAGATGGTAGTAAATCTACAGGGAGAAGAAGAATAGAGTGTCTTAGAAGTTTTGCTATTTATATAAGATTAGGGAAGGCCTCATGAACAGAGCCCTGTGGGAAGTTACAGAGCCACCAATGTGGATATCTCAGCAAAGAATGTTCTAGGCAGAAAAAGCAACAAATTCGAAGGTTCTGAGGCAAGAATGTAAGCAAGGTGCAAGGAACAGAAAAGGTGAGTGTGCTGAATAAGGAAGAAGGAAAGAAGAGAGCCAAGCACAAGACATGTAGGGCTTTGTGGCCCATTAGGAAGGAAGTCATTACAGGTTTAGAGCACAAATAACACAATTTCACTTTTTAGCACGATTTCTGACTGCGGTGTGAATATACCATTACAGAGCAAGGAAGGAAGCAGGAAGACCAGCTACAAGGCTACTGCAGTAATTCAGGCTAGAGATGACAGTGGCTCAGACTAGGGTGGTAGTAATTAGTGGATGAATTCTGGGTACATCTTAAAGGAAGAAACAACAGGATGTGCTGATGGACTGACTGTGAGGTATGAGAGAAACAGAAATCAAGGATGACTGGACTAAGCAACTCAAAGAATGAAGTTGTCATTCACTGAGATGGAGAAAAGCAGGAGGTGATGGTGGGGGTGGGTGGAGAATAATTAGAAATCAAGTTTTCAGTCCAGTTCAGTTCAGTTCAGTCACTCAGTCATGTCCGAATCTTTGTGACACCATGAACTGCAGCACGCCAGGCCTCCCTGTTCATCACCAACTCCTGGAATCCACCCAAACCCATGTCCATCAAGTCCGTGATGCCATCCAACCATCTCATCCTCTGTCGTCCCCTTCTCCTCCTGCCCTCAATCTTTCCCACCATCAGGGTCTTTTCAAATGAGTCAGCTCTTAGCATCAGGTGGCCAAAGTATTGGAGTTTCAGCTTCAACATCAGTCCTTCCAATGTTGTGGGGCATGTTAAATCTGAGATGCCCATTAGCCGTTAAGTGCTGCTGAAAAGGTAGCTGGTTATTCTTATCTGAAGTATTACTCTTTGTTCAAAAGTGCCCTATCCCCCTAAGGAGCCACAGGTCCATCAGTGACGTGTAAGACTTTTCTTCTTCTGGCCCCTGTATTTCTCACCATTCTCCCATACTCACACTATTTTCAGCCTTATGAAACATTCTGAAGTTCTCCTAGCTCTTTTGTATGCCCTACGTTCTGCCTTCTGCTCAGACCTCATCTACCTAATTCTTTATCAAGACAGCAGCTCAGGTATTACCTCCTATGTGAAGCCTTCCCTAACACTGCTAAGCGAGCAGGGCAGCCTTGCCTTCTAACAGGAACTGTCCCACATCTGTTATTATAGCACTTATCACACTGTATTCTAATTGTTTATATATCTGCCATCCCCATTAAACTGTAAACACCCGGGCGAGGGGGGGGATCAGCATTTTTGTTGATTTCTTTCTCCTGTTCTCTTTAGTATTTCCTTCCATGCAGCAATTATGTTAGAAAAGATGAGGAACACGAGTCATGAACATTTTGGCTGATTTATGCTAATAAGGACCATACTAGCAGAAGAAACAGTAGGCAGGGACTATACCAAGATACTCTCAGCTTGCTGGCGAAATGCATTGTCTTTTATCAACAACTCATAGTCTTGCTTGCATCATTACAGTCATTGTCCTCTGTACACCCATCTTACCAGATCAACCAGTTCTGTTTTATATTAACAAGATGGTCAACAGTGCACAAACTCTTTAAAATTTTCTGCATGTCTTTTGAATCTTTAAAACATGTCCATCTAATTTGATTATGTCAAACATCTCAGCAACAAAACATGCAAAATATTCTTAAATATGAATGACAAATATGACTTCCTACAAGATACACTTCCTACCCACATGATTAACTATACACCTTCTCATCTCTCCTGATCAGTTCCACCCAAAATTTTCCCTAAGATATATAAGGTGTATAGTCTATATTATCTTCCCTAATCTAATTCTTTCACAGCATTTTTATAGCCTGAAATTATCTTAAATCAATGATGGGAAAGACCTTGTCTGTTAAGTTTGCTGTTTTATAACAGAGCCTAGAATCATGCTAAAAATGCAGTAAAACCTGAAAAAATATTTCTTTAGTGAATCCAGGCAAACAGTAACAACCATGCCCAGTCACTGCCCTCAGTGCCAACAGTGATAATTTAAATGCTCTCACTATAGATAAGAGAAAAAAGGATGCCAGGACACTCTAAATCTGTTTTCTCATGTGTTAAAAGAGATTGATAACACTCATTATATTGGATTGTTATAAAGATTACATGAGATAAACATTTGTGAAAATATCTACCATAGTGCCCAGAACTCACTCAACAAATATTCACTGGCACCTATTATGAGCTGGGAAAGATGGAAGGCAAAAGGAAAAGGGTGTGGTAGATGAAGAGATGGTTAGATAGCATCACTGACCCAATGGACATGATCTGAGCAAATTCCAGGAGAAGGTAGAGGACAGAGGAGCCTGGTGTGCTGCAGTCCATGGGGATACAAAGAGTTGGACATGACTTAGTGACTGAACAACAATATTATGAGCCAGGTGTGAAGATACAAGGATTGTGGCAGACTGTATTTTCCAAAGATGGCTGCCACAACATCTCCCATCCTGCATGCTCTTCTTCATCCTCCCACAGATAGGTGGAGTCATCCTCTCCCCTTGAATCTGGGAAGGCTAGAGATTCATTGTAACCAAAAGAATGAAGCAGACACAACACTGCTTGACTTCTGAGGCCAGTAAGAAAAAGCAATCAGCTTCTGCCTTGCACTGGAACGTGCACTTTTACAGCCGTGAATTGCTGGGTAAGAGGCCTCACTACCTGAAAATATGCTCTTAAGAAGCCCAGGCCATATAAACAGGTCATACACAATGACTGGTCAATAGCTCCTGCTGAAGTCTCAGCTGACAGCCAGCAACAACTGCCAGACATGAGAATAAAGATGCCTACACATGATTAGGCTTTAGTCACTGACGTCTCTCAGCACCAGACACTATGGAACAGAGACAACCATTCTCATTGCACCGTGCCCAAGTTCCAAATCAGAAGACTCTATGAACATAATAAAACGGTTGTTTCAAGTTGCTAAATCTGGGGTCAATTTGTTACAAAGCAACAGTAACTGGAACAGTGAGGCACCTGATAAACATGTTCCCTGCCTCATGGAGTTTATATTCTAGTGGGAGGAGGGCATACAATAAGCGAGAAAATGTCAGCTGGAAATAAGAATTATGAAATGCTGGAACACTGTATATCCACATGCAAAAGAATGAAGTTGGGCCCTTTCCTTACACCATATGCAAAATGATGCCTGAAAAAATAGGTATTATTTATAGGCATACCCCAGATATATTGTAGGTTCACTTCCAGACCACTGCAATAAAGTGAATATCAAAATAAAGCAAAGCAAATAAATTTTTGGTTTCCCAGTGAATATAATAGCTATGTTTACATTATACTATAGTCTATTAAGGGTGTAACACCATTATGTCTACAAAACAATGTATACACCTTAATTAAAAAATAATTTATTGTGGAGTTCCCGGGTGGTCCAGTGGTTAAGAATCTGCCTTGCAATGCAAGAGACACATGTTTGATCCCTTGTAGGGTAGGTAAGATTCCACATGCTGCAGGGCAACTAAGCCTGCGCATCACAACTGAAGAGTCCAAGGGCCACGTGAAAGAGCCCATACGCCACAAGTTAAGGCCCGATGAGGCCAAGTAACTAACTTTTTTAAAAATTTGTTGCTAAAAATGCTAGCCATCCTCTGAGCCTTTAGCAAGTCATAATCGTCTCACTGATGGAGGGTTTGAAACATGATGAGAATTACCAAAATGTGACAAAGAGACAAGAAATAGGCGAACGCTATTGGAAAAATGGCACTCATAGACTTGCTCAACTCAGGGTTACCACAAACCTTCAATTTGTAAAAAATAAAGAAAGAAAGAAAAAAATGTAGTATCTGCAAAATGCAATAAAGAGGAGTACAATAATATAAGGTATGCCTATACATATTTTAGGGCTTCATTTATACGTTACCTTGACCCAACATCTAATTTGAAAACTGCAGTGTACTCTTACTGTGAGGAAGTATGATAAGAACAAAATATGTAGAAATGTTAAAGTGATAATTACTGATTTAAGAGCTAAGACTACAGAACCCTCACAAGAAAACACAGAATTAAATCTTCATGATTTACTTGGGTTAGACTATGCCTTAGATACAATATAAAAAGCACAAGCAACAGAAGAAAAAAATTAGACACTATCAATAATAAGAACTTCTGTGCTTCACAAGACACCATCAAGAAAGTGCAAAGATAACCCACAGAATGGGTGAAATCATTATCTGATCAGGACAGTGTTTCTAGAATATGTAGAGGACTTCCCTGGTGGTCCAGTGCCTAAGACTCAGCACTCCCAATGCAGGAGGCCAGGGTTCAATCTCATATGCAGCAACCAAGAGTTTGCATACCACAACTAGGAGATCGCATGCTGCAACTAAAAACATTCCACATGACACAACCAAAAAGGATCCCTCACGCTACAACTAAGACTCAGCACAGTCAAATAAATAAACAAATCCAGACTTGAATACATAAAGAACTCTTACAATTCAATAGTAGTAAAGACAAAAAAAAACACATGGAAAAAAAATGGGCAAAGGATCTGAACATGTATTTCTCCAAAGAAGATACACATATGGTCAATGAGCACAAGAAAACATGTGCCATTAGCTAAAACATTAGCCATAACAGAAATGCAAATCAAAAACATAATGATAAAACTTCATACTCACTAGGATGGCTAAAATTAAAAGACAGATGGTAGAAAGAGTTGATAAGAATGTTGAGAAAGTAGAACCTCATACCTTGTTGGTGGGATTGTAAAACAGTGTAGACACTCTGAAAAACAGTTAATCACCTTAGCTCCTCAAAATGCTACATATGACCCAGAAATTCCAATCATAGGTGAATACTAAGAGAACTGAAAACATATGTCTACACAAAAACTGGTACACAAATGTTCATGGTAGCATTATTCATTAAAGCCCCAAATGTGGAAACCACCCAAATGTCCATCTGTTGATTAATGGACAAATAAAATGTTGTATATCCATATGTTATGGGTTGATTTGTGTCCCCCAAAAAGATATGTTGACGTCCTAACCACCAGTACCTCAGAGTATGACCCGATTTGGAAACAGGGCCTTTGTAGATGTAATTAGTTAAGACAGATCATACTGGAGTAGAATGGGCTCCTCATCTACGACTGTATCCTTATAAGATGGCTATGTGTAGAGACAGACACACAGGAAGAATGCCAAGTGACTATGGAGGCAGACAGTGGGGTCACACAGCTACAAACCAAGGAATGAAAACCACCAGAAGCTAGGAAGAAGCAAGGAAAGATTTTTCTGTACAAGTTTCAGAAGGAACATGGCCTGGCCAACATCTTAATTTTGGACTTTAAGCCTCCAGAACTGAGACAATAAATTTCTGTTGTTTCAAGCCATCCATTTGTAGTATTCTGTTATGGCAGCCCTAGAGAACTTACACCATATAAAGGGATATTATTCAACCACAAAAAGGAATGAAGTACTGACACATGTTTTAACATAGACAAACCTTGGAGATATGCTAAGTGGAGAGAATCAGGCACACAAGATTGCTTACTGTATGATCCCATTATATGAAATGTCCAGGATAGGCAAATCTAGAGAGAAAAAGTGTATTCGTGGTTGCTGATGTTGGGAGGTTGGGGGGCAGGAATGATGAAGGACTGCTAATGGATACAGGGTTTCTTTTCTGGGGTGATGAATATCTTCTCAAATTAACTATGGTGCTGACAGCACAACTCTGTAAATATATTAAAAACCAATGAGTTGTACAGTCTAAATAGGTGAATCATACGATATATGAAATACATCTAAAGAAAGCTTTAAAAAATAATTATGAAAAAAAATTAACAGAGACAGAGAGGAGTAGAGCATTAGGAAAGAGCTATTACACGAAGTAATGTGTGAAATTTGAGCTGAACCATGTACAGTAAGGACAGCTGTGAGAAGAGCATTCCAGGCAGAGAGAATGGTACAAATTTCCTTGGGTGAGAACTGGCTTGGCATATCTAAGGAACAGAAAGGTAAACATGGCTAGAATATAAGTGAGGCAGAAAGTGCTATGGGATAAAGGTGGTAGACAGGCAAGGGCTAGAACGTGTGTATTAATTCCATAAAAATTATAGGAAATAAGGGTAGCTATAGTAAAATTCCACCTCATGCGAAGAGTTGACTCATTGGAGAAAACCCTGATGCTGAGAGGGAGTGGGGGCAGGAGGAGAAGGGGATGATAGAGGATGAGATGACTGGATGGCATTACTGACTCGACGCACATGAGTCTGGGTAAACTCTGGGAGTTGGTGATGGACAGGGAGGCCTGGCGTGCTGCGATTCATGGGGTCACAAAGAGTCGGACACGACCAAGAGACTGAACTGAACTAACAGTAAAATTCCAGGCAACTTTATTTCATCTCCAGTCCTCAATATAAACCTTTAATCTCAATAGGCTTATATATTAGTAGTAATAGTTACCTCATTTCCTATTTAAATATTCATAACCATAACAAACAATTACTCTTATGGGTATCCAGTCCTAAAGTTACCTAAACCTGCTAGTCTTAGCAAGAGCAATCTCAAATAGTCAAAATTTGAGTTTTGACTAGCCCTGAGCCAAGAGTATTAAGTCTTGAAGGCATAAACATCTCAGTCAAAACTAGGGGACCTCCTTGGTGGTCTAGCGATTAAGAATCCATCTGCCAATGCAGGGGACACAGGTTTGATCTCTGGTTTGGGAAGACCCCATATGCTATGGAGCAATTTAGCCTGTATGTCATAGCTACTGAAGCCCTCATGCTCTAGAGCTCTGGCTCCACAACAAGAGAAGCCATAGCAGTGAGAAGCTTGTGTACTGCAACCAGAGAGTAGCTCCCACCTGAGAAAGCCCACGCGCCAGCAATGAGGACCCAACGCAGCCAAAAATAAATAAATAAAACTCCTAGCAGCTCTGTAAATACTTAACTGTTGTGCTAAGGAGCTGAGGAGGGACATGGACCTCAAATACCTGCTGGGACTGGAGTGGGGGAATGGGGCATGGGTCTAGAAATCAAGTTTCTACCTATACCTTATGTAAGGTAGACCCTCCTCTCAGCTTAAAACTCTCAGCTAGTTTACCTCAGTTTCCTGGGCAGGAGAGCTGGCCCAAGAGCCCCCTGAAGCGGGTGTTCCGATGTGGCCTAAGTGCAAGCACCTGAGAGCGGGTGGACACGTGTATGTACACCAGACAGGGACACGAGGCTGGGGCTTTCCATTACAAATAAAGACTGAATTCCTAGTTGTAATTTTTACTATGAATGTGAGATTTTTCTCCTTGCTTCTGTCATTAAGAATAACAAAAACTGTGATCTATCAAAAACTCCTAAATCTGTCAAACAGCAAGCCAAATCAACCCATTCTAGAGATCAAGGATTTTTCTAAGACTCACAGAATGTTCCTATGATTCAAGGAATAGGGAAAAATAAGACCACCATTGGGAATAAAGCAAAGGAAATAAGTATTTAACTCAATATATGTGCTCTCAGTCTATTCACCTATTCCTACCCAGTGGACATTTGCAGGTGAAGAAACTTTGAAGTTAATCCAAAAGCCTGCCTTTTCCATTTTGGTTCCAAGTTGGACTACAAGTTTCAGCAAGGAAGGTGATAGGGCAAAATTCAAGAAGGGTGATACTCTGTGTCATCCTAAACTCTCCCTTTTAGTTTCTCGTAAGTGTTCTCCCCTGTCTTACACTGTTATATAGCCTGCGTAAAACACCTGTTGACCTCATTATGGAAGTAGTTCAATAACACCCAGAGACGGGCCTAAGAAGCACTTATGAAAATGCAAAGAAGATGTGTGAGATAACAGACATAGAAATATGAGATGTAGACAGAACTGGCTAGCCCATTTAATAAATTTTTAAAATAACAAAATGATTAACCAGATGGCAAGGCTACAAATAAATCCAATAAACATATCACCACACATCTGTATACAAGTCCACCCATCTCTTAACTAACAGACAAAAGCATTAAAAGGCAATAGAAACACTATGCTTTCCCATTTCTCTGGGTGGGGGAAGACGGGGTGGGGAGCGGAGTTCTAATCAAAAGACTCTCTGTAAAGCTAATAAGAAACTAAAGAAAACAAACAACCAAAACAAAAAGTTCCAATCTGATTAAAGTTAGTGATAAATTGTACTTACTGTTTGGCCTGATTAACATGAACCCCTAGTGTATAGCTCAGCCATTTGTATGTCACCTGCAAGAAGGAGTTTAACAAAAATTTTATTAGATGACTGCAGAGTGTAGATCAGCCCAAAGGGCTCCTAAAGATTCTGAGGAGATTACACCTTATAAATTACATTAAATGCCACCCCAGTTTTGCCAAAAACCATCCATCTGGGCAGGTAGGACTCAGACATTTATTTTCAAAGAAGTCTGCATCACAGATTAATGCAAGAATCTAAAAGGTTGAATATACACAGAAAAAGCTCTCAATTTCCTTACACTCTGTTTCACCCTGGTCCTTCTTTTCACATTTCTGTCCTTTTATGGGGCCACCGGAGAAGGCAATGGCACCCCACTCCAGTATTCTTGCCTGGAAACTCCCATGGACAGAGGAGCCTGGTGGTCTGCAGTCCACGGGGTCGCTAAGAGACAGACACAACTGAGCAACTTCACTTTCACTTTTCATATTCCTGCATTGGAGAAGGAAATGGCAACCCACTCCAATGTTCTTGCCTGGAGAATCCCAGGGACGGGGGAGCCTGGTGGGCTGCCGTCTATGGGGTCACACAGAGTCGGACACAACTGAAGCGACTTAGCAGCAGCAGCATGGGGCCACCATCAAAAACTATTCTCAAACTCACTCAGAAACTTAAGTTACTTTGGAGTGTACAATTCTGAAGAAAGTTGCAGCCACGTAAATATTAAAGGGCACAGGTGGTGCAGGGGTCAGGGAATGAGTGAAGTGGATGAATACTCAATCAGCGGTTAGATTGGGAATTACTGGCATCAAGCTTTGCTCTTCCTTCCGTTCTTCCTTGAACTGTCATTTGCCACTTCCTTGTAACCTGTCACCCCTCCCCTCAAAGTCTTCCAATTCTAAACGCTGAGTTTCCAGTAATTAGAAGACTTAGCACAGGTTGGGCAAGACAGTGTTATGCAGAGGAAAGCAATAGCAGAACAGACACAGACTGGAAAATTGATTATCCCGTGTGTGTGTCTGTGTGTTAGTCTCCCAGTCCCGTCCTACTCTTTGTGACCCCATGGACTATAGCCCAGTAGGCTCCTTTGTCCATGGAATTCTCCAGGCAAAAATACTGGAGTGGTTGCCATTCCCTTCTCCCAGGAGATCTTCCCAACCCAAGGATCAAACCTGCATCTCCTGCAGGTGGATTATCCCTTACTAACCACAAGTTAATCTTCCCTGGTGGCTCATAGGTTAAAGTGTCTGCCTCCAGTGCGGGAGACCCAGGTTCGATCCCTGAGTCCGGAGGATCCCCTGGAGAAGGAAATGGTAACCCACTCCAGTATTCTTGCCTGGAGAATCCCATGGACGGAGAAGCCTGGTAGGCTACAGTCCGCGGGGTCGCAGAGTCGGACACGACTGAGCGACTTCACCTTCCTTCAATCACAAGTTATTTGGTCCCTCTGCTTCAACTACCTTTTCTAAGGCTACTCCCACCGACCTCTATGGGTCACTGTAAAAAAGTAAACGCAATAATGTATATCCAAAGCTCACACCCATCGTCTCACTTGATCTTTACTTCAACCCTGTAAGGCAGGTCAAGCCTGAATCAATAACAAACTTCGAGGAAAACGAAACCAACTGACGGTCAGATTAAACAACCTGTTACTTAACCCGGTCAAAACACAATTTCCTCAACTGTAAACTTGAGACTTCAAACGCCAACCACCTTGCCAGAAACGTGTAGAGACTCCTTAGAAACAACATCAACTAAGGCTCCTCCCTCCCCGCCCGACCTCCGTGGTCCTTGATCTGCGCAGAGCCCAGCACGCCCACCCGAGGAACCTGAGTTTGCCGGCGGGGCAGAAGTCCTCCCCAGCGAGTCCTCGCCCTGCCTGGGGCACCAGGAGTGGGGACCGTCTCCACTGGACCAGCCCCATGCGGGGAACACGCAGAGGGATCAAGGGCCCTGCCGCCCTCACTGGGCCCAACCCCCTAGTCGCACGCCCGCATTCCCCAGTCCTAGCTCCTCACGATCTTGTTCTGGTCCGTGACGAACTCGTCTATATTTTCCAGATAAAACTGGTCCGCCATGGTGCCGCGGCGTTGTGCCCCGCCGCAGCTGAGCTCCCCTAGCCGCCACAACCGCAGCTCCCGCCGGCGGGAAACGTCTTTTCTCCCTCCCAGGTCCCGGGTCGTTTCCCACGGCAACGAAGGCGACGCACTACGGCGGCCGCTCGAGGGTCAAACTAGTCTCGGAGACGGCGCAGGCTGAAGTAGGTGGAGCTAATAGGAGCTGACGGAAGTGAGGAGCGAGGAGCGCAGGCGTGGTCTGGAACGGCTGGCTGTAGAACCTTAGTGTCAATCCAGGCTCTCCCAGGTCGTGGCTGACGCACTGCAAGACACCTCACCTCTCTAGGAGTCGCGGTCTTTCCACCCGTAAACTGATAAAATAATCCTTGCCCTGTCACACATTTAGTCAATGAATATTAATTAGGCACCTAGCCTGTTTCCAGCCACTTCCTAGGCACTAGGACACAGCAGTGAACGATAAAGACAGAAATAAATATTAAAAGTCCTGCCAGCTGGGATAAAGTACTGCCTGTTATAATCTCTCAGGATTGAGAAATTAGGGAAAGTTTTCCAGAATGAATGAGAGAGGGGGTGTTTGCTGGGAAGAGGATAGTTTTCATTATAGTTGAAATGTTGGGGGAAAAGGACACGAGGAGAGATGAGAGGAGGGTGAAGCCAAACTATGCTGTGCCTACAAGGTTTGCGTGAAGGGGCACGTGAACTCTATTCTCAAGAATTGGGGAATTTCAAATAAAATTTCTCCTAACATCAGCTAAAAAAAAAATCCTTCCGTTTAAGCTGTGTATTTCAGTACGGCAGCACAGTGAATAATGGAGCGGGCACTAGAGTCAGACCCTGGATTTGAATCCTGGTTTTGATATTTGTTGAGTGAACTTAGGTAAATTGCTTAACCACTGCAAGCTTGTTTCCCCATCTGTAAGATGGATATAGTAATAGCACCCACTTCAAATGTTTGTTGCAACATGCATTCATTCAGGATATAGTTAGCAAAAGCCTAGTAGGGGCCTGGCATTGTTGTGCAGATATAGCTGTGATCAATAACACAGGGAGCCTGTCCAAATGTAGCTTACATTTTCTTGGAGATTTTTGAGCGAGGGATCATAGCAGCTTAAAAATTAATTTCTAGTGTACTAGAAATTGAGAACCCAGTAAACTTGGTTTCCTTTCGTTTTTGAGTCAGGAAAACCAACAAATGAATTAGATGAATGGAGAATGAGAAAGATGGTAATAAAAACTGCCTAGACTTGGAACCTAAATCTATATGTTAATAGTGATATCTTTGACTGTGAGATATGAAGACTGAGAGAAAGTGCAGATGAGAAAATTAAAGAATTTTATTTGGCCAGAGTTATAAACCAGATAATATATACATAACCCTTGTGCCATGCCTGCACACAATGAAATCAACAGTTAGTATCTGTACTTGGGATTGGTGGGCTTCCCTGGTGGCTCATATGGTAAAGAATCCACCTTCAATGTGGGAGATCTGGGTTCGATCCCTGGGTCAGGAATATCCCCTGGAGAATGGAATGGCTACCCACTCTAGTATTCTTGCCTGGAGAATTCCGTGGACAGAGGAGCCTGCTGGGCAGTCCATGGGGTCACAAAGAGTCAGACACAACTGAGCAACTAACACACACACTTAGACTGGTGACATTGGCTTTGCTGGTGGCTCAGACAGTAAAGAATCTGCCTGCAGTTAGAGACCCAGGTTCAGTCCCTGCGTTGGAAAGATCCCCTGGAGAAGGAAATGGCAACCCACTCCAGTATTCTTGGACAGAGGAGCCATGATCAGTGGAGCCTGGAGGGCTACAGTCATGGAGTCGCAAAGAATTGGACACAACTGAGTGACTAACAATCTCTGGTGACTGAGCAGAGGAGTGAAAGAGGGACAAAAGCCAAATTTCAGTGATTCAAGAAGTGAGGAAGAATGAGAAAAGAAACTGAAGATAGAGTGTAGAGACAACTCTAGCTAATTAACTCCGTGAAACAGAGAGGAGAGTGGGGTGAGGATCATGACTTTCACAACAAGTCTGCCTAAGCAACAGGGGTGGGAGGTGGTGGTGGGTGTTTGTCTGGGAAGAAAGTATGATAGGCCTTCTGGAGTCTTTTCTATGTAGGAGATCCTCAGTCAGAACTGCCTCAGAAACTGCAGGCCTGAATCTGCAGGAGGAGAGCATGTGACACATTCTCAGTTCCCGTTGAATGGAAATTTTTCCAAAGGCCTTTTCCCCCTGGATTCCCAGCAGCCAGCATGGCCGTCGCTGGCAGAGCGTAGGCCCTTAACAAATATTTGTTGACTGATAACTAAATGGCAGAATGAGTAGATGGATGGATGAACGGAATTGAATTAAACATTGTTCTGCTCTATAACCCTTTTGTTGATTTTTAGAACATTGTTTGTGGAAGGTTTTGTCTTTCCTTTCCATCCACCTCTGAAATGGTTACATAGTCTGTTATCAGGGGGAGCATTATTGATAAGTTAACTGGGGAGATTCAGCTGCCTTCAAAGTCCCAGTGATCAGAAATAGGGGACAAGGGGTGACCTTTTGTGGACAAAAGTCAGGACCAAGCCCGGATCTTAAACAGGCTTGAGACTTACAAAGAACACTGCTGCTGGAGACCCCCAGAGGGAGGCGTCATGCATTCCTACATGTACAATCTTTATAGACAGGATTTTATCTAGTAAACACTCCATATACTTTGAGTTGACTAATTTGAAGCATCTTCAGATCAGTTCAGTTCACTTCAGTCGCTCAGTCATGTCTGACTCTTTGTGACCCCATGAATTGCAGCACACCAGGCCTCCCTGTCCATCACCAACTCCCGGAGTTCACGCAGACTCACATCCATTGAGTTGGTAATGCCATCCAGCCATCTCAGCCTCTTTCATCTCCTTCTCCTCCTGCCCCCAATCCTTCCCAGCATCAGAGTCTTTTCCAATGAGTCAACTCTTCTCATGAGGTGGCCAAAGTACTGGAGTTTCAGCTTTAGCATCATTCCTTCCAAAGAAATCCCAGGGTTGATCTCCTTCAGAATGGACTGATTGGATCTCTTTGCAGTCCAAGGGACTCTCAAGGGTCTTCTCCAACACCACAGTTCAAAAGCATCAATTCTTTGGCGCTCAGCTTTCTTCACAGTCCACCTCTCACATCCATACAAGACCACTGGAAAAACCATAGCCTTGACTAGACGGACCTTTGTTGGCAAAGTAATGTCTCTGCTTTTGAATATGCTATCTAGGTTGGTCATAACTTTTCTTCCAAGGAGTAAGCGTCTTTTAATTTCGTGGCTGTAGTCACCACCTGCAGTGATTTTGGAGCCCCCAAAAATAAAGTCTGACACTGTTTCTACAGTTTCCCCATCTATTTCCCATGAAGTGATGGGACCAGATGCCATGATCTTATTTTTCTGAATGGTGAGCTTTAAGCCAACTTTTCCACTTTCCACTTTTACTTTCATCAAGAGGCTTTTTAGTTCCTCTTCACTTTCTGCCATAAGGGTGGTGTCATCTGCATATCTGAGGTTATTGATATTTCTCCTGGCAATCTTGTGCTTCTTCCAGCCCAGCGTTTCTCATGATATACTCTACCTTTCAGTATTTCTTCCAAGACTCCATAGAGTAAGAGACAAAATCAGACGGCAGACTGTCCCCAAACTGATTCTCTTCATCTCCCTGTTCCCTATCCCATGAGGAAATGCCTCCATCATCCTTCTCATCTCCCTGGAGCTGCTTTATTTCAGACCTTCCTTATCATCAGTCTTCTGTTTTTAAGTTGTTTTTCATCGTATAAAGGAAATGCATGCTCATCCACATCTTCTCTAGCCTGATCTCTGTTCCAATCTTTCCCCAACCCCAATCTGGGTCCCTCTTTAACACCAGTTTCAGGATGACATTTCTAAAACACAGAACTGATGATGTTGTTCCCGGCTTAAAAACCACAATCCAATTTTAGAACACTTCCATTGACCCCCACAAGTGCTCTTGTGCCCTCATTCCCTGCTTACACAAACAGTCCCTATTCTCACTCCCAATATCAGGCAACAAAGGGTCTGCTTTCTATCTCTATAATTTTGTCTCTTCTAGAAATTTCATATAAACGGAACCATAAATATGTAGTTTTCTGGGTAGGGTTTCTATTATGGACTGAGGTGTGTCTCCCCCCATTATTCATATGTTAAAGTCCTAGCCTTCAGTAGCTCACATTATAACTGGCAACCAATGAAGTGGAGTTGCTCAGTCGTGTTCGACTCTTCGCGATCCCGTAGAGTGTAGCCCACCAGGCATCCATGGAATTTTCCAAGCAAGAGCACTGGAGTGGGTTGCCATTTCCTTCTCCAGGGGATCTTCCGGACCCAGGGATCAAAACCAGGTCTCCTGCATTGCAGGCAGACGCTTTGCCATCTGAGCCATGAGGGAAGCCCCTATAACTGGCAACAGGGTCTTTAAAGAGATAATTAAGTTAAAATGAGGTCGTTAGGGTGGGTCCTAATCCCTGGTTTCCATATTAGAAGAGGAAACTAAGATAGGCAATCCACTGCACATAGAAGACCATGTGAAGACCCAAGAAGAAGATGATCATCTATAAGCCAAGAAGAGAGCCCTCAGAGGTCAACTCTGATGACACTGTGATCTTGGACTTCTAGCCTCCAGAACTGTGAACAAATAAATTCTATTGTTTAAGCCTCCCAGTCTGGTACTTTTTATGGCAGCCCTTGCAAACCCTGGTGGCTCAGAGGTTAAAGCGTCTGCCTCCAATGTGGGAGACCCAGGTTCAATCCCTGGGTCGGGAAGATCCCCTGGAGAAGGAAATGGTAACCCACTCCAGTATTCTTGCCTGGAGAATCCCATGGACAGAGGAGCCTGGCAGGCTATAGTTCACGGGGTCGCAAAGAGTCGGACACGACTGAGCGACTTCACTTCACTTACCAAACTAATATAGCTTCTTTCATGTAGCACAATGTGTTTGAGCTTCTTTTGCTGCTGCTACTGCTGCTAAGTCGCTTCAGTCCTTGCATATACTATTCTATTTCTCACTTATAAGTCTTTACATCCATGATACCCTCTCTGGGCTTTTGTTTCCTCATGGTAAAATGGAGATAATGATCAGACATGTTGAGTTTGAGATACTAGTGGAATAAAATCTAATTAACAGTACCTCTCATCTAGACAGTGCTTTACACAAGTTTTCAAAGCTTACTTATATCCTTTATCTCCTTTGATCAACTCTGTCCAATAGTCACGGATTATAGGTTAGCAGCTATGACTATGAAAGATAGTGAAAGTTGCTCAATTGTGTCCAACTCTGCGAGCCCATGGACTATACATTCCATGGAATTCTCCAGGCCAGAATACTGGAGTGGGTAGCCTTTCCCTTCTCCAGGAGAGCTTATCCCTTCTCCAGGGGATCTTCCTGACCCAGGAATCGAACTGAGATCTCCTGCATTGCAGGCAGATTCTTTAACAACTGAGCTATCAGGGAAGCCACAGCAGACTGTAAAGGGCCAGAAATTACTCCTTCCCTCTATCTATACCTTTCGAAAGAATCCTCCCGCCCTGACTCTGGTTTGGTTTTGTGATTCACTTTGACTAGAAACATGCTTGAGTATAGGGGCTTCCCTTCTCTTATTTCACGAGGAGTCCAGAGATCACCATGTGGATGAGCCTAGGTTAGGCTACTAGAGGACAAGAGGCCACGCTGGAGGAGAATTAAGGTACCCCAAATATGTGAGTGAGGTGATTACCCAATTTGCCAGTGGACTATAGATCCAAGGAGGAGCCTAGCATAGATCCGTTGAGCTAATCAACACCAGGTGACCTATAGCATCTGAGCTAAATAAAGTGATCATAGATTTAAGACATGATGTTTCAGGTTGAGTCATTTTATACCAATACAAATTGATACAGATATTCAGTACAATAAAGCTTTGAAGCTAAGCAGTCTGGGTTTGAATTCTAGCTCTGCCATCTACTAGCAGCGTGGCCAGGGTCAAGCTACTCCATCTTTCCAAGCTTCAGTGTCCTCATCTGAATAAAGAGGGTAATGGTAGTGCCCATCCCCTGAGGTTGCAAAGATTCAATAAGATGATAGATGTCAGGCATTCCCTCATGTGCCACTGGGCTCAGCATAACTCCCTTAGAGGGACCTATTGTTCAGATGAGTAACTGAAGATTAGAAAACTTAACTTCCAGATGCTTAGTGACTTTCTCCAAGATCACACGGCCAGAAAATGACTGAACCCGGGGCTGACACTAGGACTTCATGACCTCCACCAAGTCTAGGATTCATGATAGACAGTGGAGGAGATTGACTGGTGGTTGGGAGGATCATTCACTGTCCACCTGATGACAGATTTCATACTGGTCTCAATGTGAAAGCCAAAATAGGCCCAAGCTAATTAATGACCAAACTGAAGTTTTATGAAGATTAATTTGGTAACACAAAGTACAAATCACTGGCAGGCACTGATGGTCCCATATCTTCATTCTCTGAACCCTATCTCTATCCAGTCTGTTTTTTGTTTGCACTGTTTCTCAAATCCACTCTTTTCTTTCCATTTTCTTACCTTAACCTGTGCCCCTTTCTGAAGCTTAACTTCCTATGGTGTGGCCTATTCCCAATCCTTTCTCTTCTGCCTGAAACTTCTACACTTTGGGCTCTGTGCTAGTACATCACTGATGCTCTCACCACAGGACAGAGTCTGCATGTGGGTTTTACCCAGCAGTTGTCTAGATGTCTTCCAGATGTGAAATGAAAGACCTCAAGACATCTCATTCAGAAAACAAAGGGCCTACAAGTTCTGCAGGCAGTATCCAAAGGCTGACAGACTAGCAGGTACGTGCCATCACTGAGCAGCAGAGGGCAGTGCCAGCACTGCCTCTGTCATCTCCCAGCAGGAGCCGCTGGTGCTCCTTTTCACAGGAAGAATAAGTAGGAAGATAGGACCTGAACAATCCGAAAACACCCTGTGGTCAAACTTTAACTGCTTTAGTTGCCTGAATTGAAAGAAAAAGGGATTTCATATAAAAATAGGGTTTCAGGCTTTATTTATTAACTCAAACATCCAGCTGCCATCTTTTGTCCAGCCTGTGCTCTCCTGTTCAGTTCAGTCTAGTCGCTCGGTCTTGCCCGACTCTTTGTGACTCCATGGACTGCAGCACGCCAGGCTTCCCTGTGCATCATCAACTCCTGGAGCTTGCTCAAACTCATATCCATCGAGTCGGTGATGCCATCCAACCATCTCATCCTCTGTCGTCCCCTTCTCCTGCTTTTTATCTTTCCTAGCATCAGGGTCTTTTCCAGTGAGTCAGTTCTTCACATCAGGTGGTCAAAGTATTAGAGCTTCAGTCTTTCTAATGAATATTCAGGACTGATTTCTTTAAAGAGTGACTGGTTTGATCTTCTTGCAGTCCAAGGGACTCTCGAGTCTTTTCCAGCACCACAGTTCAAAGCATCAATTCTGTGGTGCTCAGCCTTCTTTATGGTCCAGCTCTCACATCCATACATGACTACTCGAAAAACCATAGCTTTGACTAGATGGACTTTTGTTGTCAAAGTAATGTCTCTGCTTTTTAATATGCTATCTAGGTTGGTCATAGCTTTTCTTCCAAGCAGCAAGTGGCTTTTAATTTCATGGCTGCAATCACCATCTGCAGTGATTTTGGAGCCCAAGAAAATAAAGGCTGTCACTGTTTCCATTGTTTCCCCATCTATTTGCCATGAAGTGATGGGACTGGATGCCACGATCTTCGTTTTTTGAGTGTTGAGTTTTAAGCCAGCTTTTTCACTCTCCTCTTTCACTTTCATCAAGAGGTTTCTCAGTTCCTTTTCACTTTCTTCCATAAGGGTGGTTTTATCTGCATATCTGAGGTTATTAATATTTCTCATGACATTGTACAGGAGGCAGTGATCAAGACCATCCCTAAGAAAAAGAAACACAAAAGGGAAAATGATTGTCTGAGGAGGCCTTACAAATAGCTGAGAAAGGGAGAAGTGAAAGACAAAGGAGAAAAAGAAAGATATACCCATCTGAATGCAGAGTTCCAGAGAACAGCAAGGAGAGATATGAAAGCCTTCCTCAGTGATGAGAGCAAAGAAATAGAGGAATACAATAGAATGGGAAAGAATAAAGTTTTATTCAAGAAAATCAAAGATACCAAGGGGATATTTCATGCAAGTTCAGTTCAATCGCTCAGTCGTGTCCGACTCTTTGCAACCCCATGAACCACAGCACGCCAGGCCTACCTGTCCATCACCAACTCCCAGAGTCCACCCAAACCCATGTCCATTGAGTTGGTGATGCTACCCAACCATCTCATCTCCTGTCGTTCCTTCTCCTCCTGCTCTCAATCTTTCCCAGCATCGGGGTCTTTTCAAATGAGGCAGCTCTTCGCATCAGGTGGCCAGAGTACTGGAGTTTCAGCTTCAACATCAGTCCTTCCAATGAATATTCAAGACTGATTTCCTTTAGGATGGACTGGTTGGATCTCCTTGCAGGCCAAGGGACTCTCAAGAGTCTTCTCCAACACCACACTTCAAAAGCATCAATTCTTCGCTTTCTTTACAGTCCAACTCTCATATCCATACATGATGACTAGAAAAACCATAGCAAAGATGGGCACAATGAAGGACAGAAACAGTATGGACCTAACAGAAGCAGAAGGTATTAAGAAGAGGTGGCAAGAATACACAGAACTGTATAAAAAAGATCTTCATGACCCAGAAAACCACGATGGTGTGATCTCTCACCTAGAGCCAGACATCCTGCAATGTGAAGTCAAGTGGGCCTTAGGAAGCATCACTATGAACCAAGCTGGTGGAGGTGATGGAATTCCAGTTGAGCTATTTTAAAACCTAAAAGATGATGTTGTGAAAGTGCTGCACTCAATATACCAGCAAATTTGGAAAACTCAGCAGTGGCCACAGGACTGGAAAAGGTCAGTTTTCATTCCAATCCCAAAGAAAGGCAATGGCAAAGAATGTTCAAACTACTGCACAATTGCACTCTTTTCATATGCTAGCAAAGTAATGCTCAAAAGTTTTCCAAGGGAAGCTTCAATAGTACGTGAACCAGGAATTTCCAGATGTTCAAGCTGGTTTTAGAAAAGGCAGAAGAAACAGAGATCAAATTGCCAACATCTGTTGGATCGTAGAAAAAGCAAATATCTATAGCAGCATTATTCATAATGGCAAAAATATGGAAAAGACCTTTAAAAAAAAAACAAAAATCAACAGAGTAAACTTGGAGATCTAATTGGCTTTATTCGATTGTTCTGCCAATGCAGGAGACATAAGAGAGGGGTTTGATACCTCAGTTGAGAAGATCCCTTGGAGGAGGGCATGGCAACCCACTTCAGTATTCTTGCCTAGAGGATCCCATGGACAGAGAAGCCTGGTGAGCCACAATTCATGGGGTCAGAGTCAGACACAACTGAGCGATTGAGCATGCATGCAATGATTCATGAATCCAGCAGCAAATAGCATATTTAGTAGATAGGATATAATCAAAGGAGTTGTACAAAATGAAAGGTCTTTTAGGTAGGAAAAAAAAGAGAGACAGGACAAGGAAGTTATTTGCAAAAGAAAAGAAAGGATTGTTTCAGGCTAGGTCACCTTCCCTAGGTGAGCAGCACAGGGGGAGTCTTATCACACTTACTACCTCACTGGTATTGACGGGAAATTCCATACTGACAGGTTTACAGTTCCACTCCTGGGAGTGGCTGAAACTGCATTCAGGTTAGGTATTAACACTTGGTGAGGTTTAGCAGAAGTGACTCCATTTTGGGCTTATGTATTTTTAACAGACCCAAATGTCCATTGACAAATAAATGGATAATGAAAGCTGGTATGCAATAGAATAATATTCAGCTGTAAAATGGAATGAAGTACTGAGACATGCTACAGCACAGATGAACTTTGAAAACATTGTGCTAAATGAAGTAAGTCAGTTACAGATGACCACATGCCATATGATTTGCATGAAAGTCCAGAGTAGGGAAATCTGGAGACAGAAAGTTGATTAGGGATTGCTGTGCCCTGGGAATGGACAAGGAGCAGGGGAATGATAGTTAAAGGGTATAGGGTTTTTCTTTTGAAAAGATAGAAATATTCTAAAGTTGACTGTGACAATGATTGCACAGTTCAGTTCAGTTCTGTTCAGTTGCTCAGTCGTGTCCGACTATTTGTGACCCCATGAATCACAGCACACCAGGCCTCCCTGTCCATCACCAACTCCTGGAGTTCACTCAGACTCAAGTCCATCAAGTCCATGATGCCATCCAGCCATCTCATCCTCTGTCGTCCCCTTCTCCTCCTGCCCCCAATCCCTCCCAGCATCAGAGTCTTTTCCAATGAGTCAACTCTTCGCATGAGGTGGCCAAAGTACTGGAGTTTCAGCTTTAGCATCATTCCTTCCAAGGAAATCCCAGGGCTGATCTCCTTCAGAATGGACTGGTTGGATCTCCTTGCAGTCCAAGGGACTCTCAAGAGTCTGCTCCAACACCACACTTCAAAAGCACATACCTATGCATACACTAGGGCTTCCCACTTGGCTCAGTGGTGAAGAATCCGCCTGCAGTGCAGGAGTTGCAGGAGACAATGCTGGATCCCTGGGTCAGGAAGATCCCCTGGAAAAGGGAATGGCAGTCCACCCCAGTATTCTTGCCTGGAAAATTCCAGGGACAGAGGAGCCTGGTGGCTACAGTCCCTGTGGTCACAAAGAGTCTGACACAACTAAAGTGACCAAGCACGCACACATGCACATACTAAAATGTGAACTGTATAATGTAAATGAGTGAATTATATTTCAACAAAGCAGGTAAATTGGAAAAGACTCTGATGCTGGCAAAGATTGAAGGCGGAAGGAGAGGAGGGCAACAGAGGATGAAATTGCTGGGTGGCATCACCGATGCAATGGACATGAACGTGGGCAAACGGGAGGTCTGGCATGCTGTAGTCCACGGGGTGGTGAAGAGTCAAACACAACTGGGCAATTCAACAACAACAACAACAAAGCTGTTAAAACACTGGCAGAAACAAAGGGAGCCAAGGCAGATACAGCCTCAGCCCAGATCATGCTACAGATGCAATTCAATAAGAACACCTCTGCCACCCATACCCTTGCTCTGAATATTGGACCCAGAGGTCACTATTGACTTGATCTTGCTGCCCCCAAACCTAGATGTTACAACTACTGCCCCACCACTACTGAAATGAATTCTCCATTGTCCCTGCTTACTTGGAATAAAAATGTCTTATTCTAAGTTCTGGGAGAATGTACCTGACTGACTGAGTCTGAATCATATGTGCCTACATACCCTAGCTGTAAGAAGGGACTGGGAAAGCAAATATCTGGCCTTCATCGCTTCTATAATAGGAGATAATGTCTGCCCCATCCAAGAGTCATATGGTAGACAATTCTCCAAATACAAGAAAGGGGTTTCAATGTTGGGCAAATGAGCAAACCAACCAAACAACAAACAAAAACGAACATCCTGGCCTCTGTACATATGTATGCTTGCTAAGTCGCTTAAGTTGTGTCAGACTCTTTGTGACCCTATGGACTGTAGCCCTCCAGGTACCTCTGTCCATGGGATTCTCCAGGCAAGAATACTGGAGTGGGTTGCCATGCCCTTCTCCAGGGGATCTTTCCAACCCAGGGGTCAAACCTATGTCTCTTACATCTCCTGCATCAGCAAGAGGGTTCTTTGCTACTGATGCCACCTGGGAGATAGATGTGAACGTGAAAGTCACTCGGTTGTGGCCAACTCTTTGTGACCCCATGGACTATGCAGACCATGGAATTCTCCAGGCCAGAATACTAGAGTGGGTAACTGTTCCCTTGAAGCCACCCCAGTTAAAATGCAAATATTCCAAGGGACTTCCCTGGTAGTTCAGCTGCTGAGAGTCCTTGCTTCCACTGCAGGGCACTTGGGTTCAATCTTTGGCAGGGGAACTAAGATTCCGCATGCTGCAGGGCGCAGCCAAATAAACAATTCTAATACTCCAGAATGCTCACTCAGTCGTGTATGCCTGCAATCACTGTGAGAATTTATTAAGAACCTAAAAACTCTTTGTTAGCTCCATGCTAAGCCTCAGGGAATCAGAAACAAATAAAACACTGACCTGGACCTCAAGGTGATCACTGTGAGCAGTAGAAAAGATGGAGTGTTATGAGTCACAGGATAAAAGTACAAGGAGTGAAACGGGTGCACAGGAGAGACTGGTCAGCTCTTCTCGGGGGAAGGTTAGAGAGCCTTCACAGAGATGACCTCGAGGAAAATCTTAAGAGGTGGGTTGATACCTTGCTAGGTGGAAAGGAGGATATAGGGGCCTTGTGCACCTAAGCACAGTGGGGAACCAGGAACAATGCTGGGCTGGAAGTGTAGGGTGACTCAGGGCACAACAAGAGCAAGAAGAGAAGTCACTGGGACCAGATCAGATCAAACAGTTTGGTATTCCCTCCTTTCAACAGAGAGCTACTGAAAGGTTTTTGTTTTCAAAATTTTGTTTTGATGCCATGTAGAAGGTGAATGGGAGGAGAGAATGGGCAAAGAGGCCAGATGCCACTGCCATGATCTCAACGTTAGATGGCAGAAGATGATCTAGCCCAGGGTGGTAGCAGTGGCCACGAGAGGGACAGAAATGGGTGTGAGATATGTGTTAGTCACTCAGTTGTATCTGACTCTTTGTGACCCCATGGACTGTAGCCTTCCAGGTTCCATTCTCTCCATGGGACTCTCCAGGCAAGAATAAAGGAATGGGTAGCTATTCCCTTCTCCAGGGGATCTTTCCAACCCAGGGACTGAACACAGGTCTCCTACATTGCAGGGAGATTCTTTACCATCTGAGCCACCAGAGAAGCCTTAGATATGAGATAATGGGTAAGGAAAATTTTAGTTTACCTTTTCTTTGCAGAACTTCCTAAGGGGGACTTCCCCAGTGGTCCAGAAGCTAAGACTCTGTGCTCCCAATGCAGGGGCCCTGAGTGGTCAGGAGAACTAGATCCCATGTGCCAAAATTAAAAGATCCTGAGTGCTGTGCTGAGTCTCAGTCTCAAAAGAAAAATGAGCTGTTTAATAGATAGAAGGACCCTGATGATCTTCAGGATAAACCCTTGCACCCATCTGTCCCATCTACACACTCACTCACCTCCTGCCCCAGCACTTTTTGAATCAGTGCTGGAGATACAGAAAAGATTTGCAGTTTAGAGGAGCCCTATCTGGAGAGGAGACAGGAATCGAAACAGACAGTTGTAAAGCGTGGGATGGTTGCTAGGAAACCGCTGGATGGAAGATAGACACTATGAGAGCATTGTGACTGGGGATTTCAAGGAGGACTTTATAAAGAAGAGTTGAGACTTCTTTTAAAAGATTAAGAGGAGTTGGCCAAAAAGAAAATGCTGGGAAGGAGGCAATGGAGGCAGAGAGAAGAGCTTGTTTTGCAGCCGCGAAAACGTGCCTTGCAGTCCTCCAACAAGAGGAGTGTAATAGACCAAAGGCAGATGGTACCCAGATGGTACTCTTTAAAATCCAGCATCCAGGTTGCGCTGAGACATCACCTTCCATGAGTTGTTCTCAGTGGAGGACAGGGCACAGCAGGGAGACTAAGGCAGGTGTATTCTTAAGAAGCAAGGGATTCCTCTGACTTTTGATAGCCATTTTGGCTTCAGGATAACACAAGCTTTCTTAGACCAAATGGTCATCTAGGACACTTGAGGGTTCACCTAACCCTCATCTCCCTTCTGCTCACTCAGGGTCAGACTTGAATGGAGGAGTTATGATTCAGCCATACTCTCCCCTTCCCATTTTTGTAAAATCTTATAGGCTTAGTACCTGCTTGGCTTTGCTTCTTGGAGAACCCAGATTAACACATTTGTGTAAAAGTATACATTCTTGAAGGACTTTGGACTTCACTCTGGACTAATTCACAGGACTAGAGACACTTACAGTAAAGTATAATGAGACAAAATAAAATCTGAAGCTTGGAAATGTATGGCCTAGGGATGCAGAGAGAGTGAAGAAGGTATGAGAGAGCAAACAGTTGTACAGTTGACCTTTGAACAATGCAAGAGTTAGGGTGCCAACTCTGCACAGTCAGAAATCCAAGTATAACTTTATGGCTGGCCCTCCATATTCATAATTACTTTTTATCCATGGATCCTTCCCATCCAGTTTCACATCCACAGATTCAACCAAACACAGATAGTGCTGTACCTGTAGTATTTACTATTGAAAAACATCTGTGTATAATTGGGCACACGAAGTTCAAACCTATGTCAACTGCTGCTGCTGCTGAGTCACTTCAGTCGTGTCCGATTCTGTGCGACCCCCATAGACGGCAGCCCACCAGGCTCCCCCGTCCCTGGGATTCTCCAGGCAAGAACACTGGAGTGGGTTGCCATTTCCTTCTCCAATGCATAAAAGTGAAAACTGAAAGGGAAGTCGCCCAGTCGTGTCCGACCCTCAGCGACCCGGTGGACTGCAGCCCACCAGGCTCCTCCGTCCATGGGATTTTCCAGGCAAGAGTACTGGAGTGGGGGTGCCATTGCCTTCTCCTATGAGGACCTTTTCATGTTTGGAGAGTTTCTCATCTTATGACACAGACAGAACTGGCTTCTTAACTCACTTTCCCAGCATTCCCTACAACTAAGACACAGCACATGATGAATATCCTGCCAATTAGATATATCTGCCTTAGGCTTTGAATTGGAAGCTGGTGCAATAAAGAAGCAGGAGTGTGCAGAATCTGTGTTAGCCAGGGCTGGCAGCATGGCAGAGAGGCAGAGTCCAGGATCTTGAACTGGTCATCTTGATGGTACTTGACCGGTCCCAGTCCTCAGGGCAGGAACTGTCAATGTGTTCACTGGACCAGTTCTATATGATAAATTTGGGAGCTGAACCTGGGAGAAAGTTCTAAGCCTGGTTCTTCACCTTTCATAACGAAATTGTGTTGTTCAGCCGCTCAGGCATGTCTGACTCTGCAACCCCATGGACTGCAGTCCTCAATCTTTCCCATCACCAGGGTCTTTTATAATGAGTCAGCTCTTTGCATCAAGTGGCCAGAGCTTCAGCTTCAGCATCAATCAGTCCTTCCAATGAATATTCATGATTGATTTCCTTTAGCATTGACTGGTTTGATCTCCTTGAGGGACTCTCAAGAGTTTTCTCCAACACCACAATACAAAAGCATCAATTCTTTGGCACTCAGCCTTTTCTATTGTCCAGCTCTTATATCTGTACATGACTGCAGGAAAACCATAGCTTTGACTATATGGACCTTTGTCAGCAAAGTGATGTCTCTGTTTTTTAATATGCTGTGTAGGTTGGTCGTAACTTTTCTTCCAAGGAGCAAACAGCTTTTAATTTCATGGCTACAGTCACCATCTGCAGTGATTTTGGAGTCCAAGAAGAAAAAATCTATAAGTTTCCATTTTTTCCCATGAAGTAATTTTTCCCATCTATTAGCCATGAAGTGACAGGAATGGATGCCATGATCTTTGTTTTCTGAATGTTGAATTTTAAGCCAGCTTTTTCACTCTCCTTTTTCACCTTCATCAAGAGGCTCTTTAGTTCCTCTTCACTTTCTGCCATAAGGATGGTGTCATCTGCATATCTGAGGTTATTGATATTTCTCCCAGTCATCTTGTCTCCAGCTTGTGCTTTATCCAGCCTGGCAATTCACATGATGTACTCTGCATAGAAGTTAAATAAGCAGGGTGACAACATACAGCCTTGATGTACTCCTTTCCCAATTTTGGACCAGTCTATCGTTTCATGTCTGGTTCTAACTATTGCTTCTTGGCCTACATAACAAAATCTATGGCCTTAAACAGTGAAAATCTACCCTCATTGTTCTGAAAGTTGAGAAGTCTAAAATCAGGTTGCCAGCTGATTCAGTTCCTGGTGAGAAACCTCTTTCTGGTTTGCAGAGTGTCACCTTCTTGAGGAACCCTCACATGGCAGACAGACAGAGAGAGAGAGAGTTCTGGTCTCTCTGGATAGGGGCACCAACCGTTTATAATGACCTCTACCTGAAGCTCTCATCTAAACTCAATTACTTCCCAAAGGCCCCCTCCAAATAATATCAACACTGGGACTAGGATTTCAACATACGAATGGCAGGGTGCGGGGACAATCAGTCTACAGCAACTTATTCATTGAGTGACCTTGAACAAGTCACTCATCTTTCTGAGCTCCAGCTGTCTTATCTGTAAAATGGGATATTGAGTTTTACCTCCTTCATTGTTGTTATTGTCTGGTCCCTGAATCATGTCTGACTCTTTGCAACCCCATGGACTGTAGCCCACCAGGCTCCCCTGTCCATGGGATTATCCTGGCAGGAATACTAGAGTGGGTTGCCACTTCCTCCTCCAGAGGATCTTCCTAATCCAAGGATCAAACCCACATTTCTTACATCTCCTGCATTGCAGGTGGATTCTTTACCACTAAGCCTGCAAAGCCCCCTTACCACCTTCATAGGACTACTATGAAAATTAAAGGAAATAATAGGTACAAAAATACATTGTGAACAAAAAGTGAGCTCTATGAATATTTGTAATTTACTCTAGTAGGGCCAAGCACACAGTGTGTTAGACAGAGGTGCTTTTTAAATGTTTCAAGTAAGAAGAAAGGATAATAATTATTTTTAGAGCAATTACTGTGTGCCAGCCACCATAATAAATGCTTTACTAAAATTATCTTTCTAATAGCCTAAGGTGGTCAACTTCCCAGTTTGCCTGGGACTCCCTGAAACTCACACATCCTGGGAACCCCTGAGATCTGAACATAGGTTTGAGTATCATTTCCGTCTTATAGATAAGAAAAACAAAGCTTAGCAGATTATGCAACATGCCCAGAATCACATTTAATATGTGACAGAGTCAAAATTTGAACCCATGGAACTTCCCTGGTGGTCCAGTGGTTAAGAATCTGAGTTTCCAATGCACGGGGTTACAAATTCAATCTCAGTTCAATCTTAGTTCAGTCTCAGCATTAAGATCCCACATGCTGAGGGGCACTGTCAAAAAGTAAAAAAAAAAAAAAAAAGGAAAGAAAGAAAGAAATTGTAATCAGAGCTATCAAAGAGGAAAATAAAAAGAGAGAAGTCTTTAGAATGAAAGATAGAGGGTATCAAAACATGCTGTTTTAACCATACAACTCTAGTCCAGTTTGGTCTCAGTGGCTAGTGCTGGGAAACGTTTAGAGAAGGTCATAAGCTGGGCCCAGCCCTAGGTCATCTGCTCCTCCAGGGCAGTTCCTGGCAGATCACAGTACTTTGTTTTTTTACTCTTAGAAAGTCTCCTGTTGTATAGGGTAATTAAACCCTCATGCTTCATCCTGTTTATATTTTGCGTTTGTCTTTTGTTTTACTTATGAATGAGTTAGTCAACCTTCCTAATCCAAACTGCTTATCCTCTTAAAGCAGGTGTTTTGGGTCTTACTATAAATATGTATAGGCTTCCCAAGTGGCTCAGTGGTAAACAATCTGCCAATACAGGAGACACAGGAGATACATATTTGAGCCCCTGGGGTGGGAAGGTCCTATGGAGGAGGGCATGGCAACTCACTCCAGCATTCTTGCCTGAAAAATTCCATGGACAGAGGAGCCTGGCAAGCTATGGTTCATGGGGTCACAAAGAGTCATACATGACTGAGCAACTGAGCATGCACACATAAATAGGTATACAGAGGTGGAGGGATTCTATGCCCAGCCAGTGTCAGAAGCAGACTGATGCTAATGGGTAAGTTTTGCTCAGGGTAGGTCAGAAGAAAAAGAAAGTCTGGTTAACTTAAGATCAAGATTCCTTCCTGTTCAGATACATCTGAAGTGGCCTCATCTTGTTGTTGTATAGATGCCCAGTTGTGTCCAACTCTTTGCCACCCCATGGATGACAGCATGCCAGGCTTCCCTGTCCTTCATCATCTCTCGAACTTTGCCCAAGTTCATCTCCTTGCACCAGTGATGCCATCCAGCCATCTCCTCCTCTGATAATAGGTAGCCTATTAGGTAGCCTAATCAGGTTACCATAGCCTCTTCTCCTTCTGCCCTCAATCTTTCCCAGGATCAGGGACTTTTCAAATGAGTCGACTGTCCACATTAGGTGACCAAAATACTGAAGCTTCAGCTTCGGCATCAGTCCTTCCAATGAGTATTTAGGGTTGATTTCCTTTAGATTGACAGGTTTGATATCCTTGCAGTCCAAAAGACTCTCAGGAGTCTTCTCCAGCACCACAGTTTGAAGCATGGATTCTTTGGTGCTCTGCCTTCTTTAAAGTACAGCTATCACACCTGTTTAATATGTTGGGAAGACCATAGCCTTGATTATATGGACCTTTGTGGCAGAGTAATTTCTCTGCTTTTCAATACACTGTCTATGTTTGTCATAGCTTTCCTGCCTCTGGAGGAGGGAATGCAAACCACCCCAGTATACTTGCTGTGAGAACCTCATGAACTGTATAAAAGGCCCCATCTTATCTCCTGTCAATTCTCTCATACTGTGCTGTTAAACTGAGGGTCCAGAAGCTGGCATGTGACCCCAACTCTGCCTCTAATGAAGTGTTTGCCCTAGATAAGTCTCCTTTTTCTCAGAGTTTCAGTTTTCTCATCCATTAAACAAAGAGGAATCAGGTTACCGGATTAGGTACTTTCCTATAGAGTTCCTATGGTGTTGACACCTATGATACTATTACATATAACTGAACTGCTTTCTCCCGGGATAAGGATATTAAAATACTATTTACAAGGAAAAAAAGAACAAAAAAAGCAACAGTTAGAACCAGACATGGAACAGACTGGTTCCAAATTGGGAAAGGAGTACGTCAAAGCTGTATATTGTCACCCTGCTTATTTAACTTCTATGCAGAGTATACCATGCGAAATGCCAGGTTGAATGGAGCACAAGCTGGAATCAAGATTGCCAGGAGAAACATTAATAACCTCAGATACACAGATGATACTACCCTTGTGGTAGAAACAAAAGAACCAAAGAGTCTCTTGATGAAAGTGAAAAAGCTGGCTTAAAATGCAACATTCAGAAAATGAAGGTCATGGCATCCAGTCCCATCACTTCATAGATGGGGAAACAATGGAAACAGTGACAGACTTTATTTTCTTGGACTCCAGAATCACTGCAGATGGTGACTGCAGCCATGAAATTAAAAGATGCTTGCTCCTTGGAAGAAAAGCTATGACCAACCTAGACAGCATATTTAAAAGCAGAGACATTGCTTTGTCAACAAAGGTCTGTCTATTCAAAGCTATGGTTTTTCCAGTAGTCACATATGGATGTGAAAGTTAGACTATAAAGAAAGCTGAGCACCGAAGAATTGATGCTTTTGAAGACTCTTGAAAGTCCCTTGGACTGCAAGGAGATTCAACCAGTCCATCCTAAAGGAAATCAGTCCTGAATATTCATTGGAATGACTGATGCTGAAGTTGAAACTCCAATACTTTGGCCACCTAATGTGAAGAGCTGACTCCTTGGTAAAGACCCTGATGCTGGGAAAGATTGAGGGCAGGAGGAGAAGGGGACGACAGAGGGTGAGATGGTTGGATGGTATCCCCGACTCAACAGATATGAGTCTGAGCAAGCTCTAAGAGTTGGTGATGGACAGGGAAGCCTGGCATGCTGCAGTCCATGGGGTCCCAAAGAGTTGGACACAACTGAGCGACTGAACTGAACTGAACTGAGAATCCTCAAACTGACAAAAGAAGAAAATGTTTCATTTACAAAATATAAGGGATTGCAGAACAAAAATAGGTAGATATGAAATAAAAGCAACTTGTTATGATAAGATTATAAATGCTATAATTGAAAAAAATATGTATATCAAGGGAAGAATTTAGAAAATATAAACTTCAGACTCGATCCAGTTAAAAAGTGAGTTATTGAACCACTGGGGGCAGTGTGCCCTTCTATCTTGTTTTTCCCCAGTGAATTGCTTCTGAAGGCATATCTGGCTAGGTTATGTATGGGGGTAGATGTGAATGTGTGCAAGTGTGTTTGCATGAGTATGAGTGAGAGTGTGGGTGTGTATACAGATCATTCTCAAAAAGATAACCTCAGGGCTTACATGAAATTCCAGATCTAGTGAAAGTCCTTCACCCATTCCCTGCCTGACTCTCCTGAATTGGCTTTTCCAGACTCAGCTCCCCCATAAAGTGGGATGTAAAATCTTTCTCTTCGTGTGACAACCCTGTGGATAAGAATGAGCACTAATGCTAGAGTTACACTTGGGCTTGGATCCTAACTCCACCCTGTACTTGCTATTTGACCTTAAGCAAGTTTCTTGCCTAATCCTGAATTTCATCAATGGCGACAAAGAGCTAACAGTCCCTAACTCAGCATAGTTAGAGACTGGTATGGAAGGAGTTATGTCAAGCACCTGACTTAGAAACTAATGCATTGGATACCTACATCAGGATCAGGTATGCAGCTTGTGAATCCCAGGGCAAAAAAAGAAAAAGTGGGCCTCTTGTTCAGAAATTATCAAGAATTTCAAGATGGCAAGAACAGAGCATTAAACCAAGCACAAGACCCTTCTAAGCACAAGGCCCTGGGAATCTACACAGGTTACACCCTCTTGATATTAATTTTCAAGCAGGTTAGCTAAGCTGTCGGAAGAAGAATGATGGATGGAAGAGGGATATCATAAGTAATGGCCCTCAAGTAACTCAGGAAGCATTAATTGAGGCTTGGAAATCTTTCCATCCCCACCCCCTCCCTGAAGTTGCCCTGGCCATGGGAAGGCGCAGATGAAGGTCAGAGCAGGTGAGTCACTTGTTTCCCTTAAACACTGAGAATATTTTTTCCCACTCTATGAATTCGGCCTCCCTCCCTTCCAGATGCAGAGGCTTAGCTCAGGATAAGACAACATGCATCCTTTCCCAGACGGTCAGTCTTCACTTCTTTTACGTCACCTAAGTCCTTCTGGATCCCCTGGAAAGGAACTGAGGGCCTGGGGCCCAATGACAAGGGAAGGAGTGGCTGAGGGAGGTCACTGTCCATTGGGCAGAAGGGATCCTCCAGACCAAAGTACCGCTGAACACTTGGAAGCTGGGAAGTCAGCCAGAGTTTCATGTTTTGTTTTTTCCTCCTGGGGCTTCCTGTCCCAAAGGTGGATGGAGAGGGTCATGGGGGACTTCCTGACCTCTACAAATAAATCTTTCCATTGTCGTTGGCCAGGCAGTACTTCCAGGCCAGACAGACCAGGTAGATGGGCAGTAACAGAGGGAGACAGCAATGCTGCCTGCAGAGGAAGCTCACCCTAGTTCCATCAAAGTTCTCAGCAAGAGGAGGCTACACATTGCTGGGTGGAGGAGTGATCATGGAAAAGGCCAGGACTGACTGCCTACAGTGGGGGTTGGGGCGTACAGAAACTGAGTCGAGGGGAGCATCAGAGAATGTGAGGGCTGAAAGAGACTCCAGAGTCATATCGCATGTTCTTTGCTGACTCCCAGTACCCAGACAGTAGCATGTTCTTTGCTGACTCCCAGTACCCAGACAGTTTCTGGCACATAATGCGGGTTCAGTTGGCATTTAATGAATAAATGAGAGAATCTAGTCCAATACCTTTCTTTAACTGAGCCAGAAAAGCAAGGCCCAGAATGGAGAAGAAAGTTTCTCAAGGACACACAATGAGTTAGTATCAGAACCCAGACTAGAGCTCAGAGTTCCTGAATCCTAAACCACTGTTCTTTCTGTTGGGTATAGGGGTGTATGTGTGTGTGCTCAGTCATTAAGTCATGTCCAGCTCTTTGTAACACCATGGACGGTAGCCCTCCAGGCTTCTCTGTCCATGGGATTTCCCAGATAAGAATACTGGAATGGGTTGCCATTTCCTTCTCCAGGGGCTCTTCCTTACCTAGGGATCAAACCCGTGTCTCCTGCTTGACAGCTGGATACTTTACCATTGAGCCATCTGGGAAGCCTAAGCTTAGGGGAGAGTAGTGACTTTCTCCTCCTTCTCTATGCTGAGGAAGAAAAAGGATTTCAATAAACCTGCTCAGAGAGCTTGACTTGTGATTCTAAAGTCAAGTCATTGTAAGACACAGAGTTTGACACACATTTGAGGAATATAAAAAGGAGAGACGGATGAACTTGGAGGACAGAGAGAGAGGTGGTTACTGCCAAGAGCTAACTGTTCTCTCACTGGCCATGGGGCAAAGACACACATATCTTGGGGGCTGGTATGGATCTGGAAGAAGAGAGCTGAACTGGATCTTCTTAAAAGTGACGTGCCCTCAAAGCATGGAGGGCACTGTGACTCCAACAAAGAGGATGATGGACCGCTAGAAGCTCAGGAGCTAGCCTGGAGGAGAGGCCTTGATTTGTCAAGGGAAGTGCAGGTGGAGCTCTGGGGGAGGATGTCCAAAGGACCTGCTAAAGCCTTCTGAGCAGAACCGGTTTTAGACATCGGATCTGCTCCAGAGAGCAGTGTCATATCAAAGTTGGTGCTCTGTGTTCCTCATCTTCTCTCTACCTTGGAGGCAGAGATGATATTCCTTGAAACTAATGAAACATATTTCAGAACCTCTCACTTGCACGGGCCCCCTTAGGCCCATAAATCTTATATTTAATTTTTATTCTTTTTCCTCAAGAGTGTATTAGTTCTCTAAAGATGTGAAACACACTACCACAAACTTAGCAACTTAAAGCAACACAAATTTATTATCTCACTACCATATGCTGGAAGTCTGGTATAGCATGTGTGACTCAATTCTCTACTCAGGGTCCCAGGATGACCAAGGTATTAGTCAGGTTGGAGGCTCAAGGGCCTCCTTGAAACTCACTGGTTTGGGGCAGAATTGTGTTCATTATGGTTGTAGGACTGAGATCTTGATTCCTCTGCTGGCTAACAGCTGGGGACCCTATAGGCTCCTATAGGCTACTCCCTATAGGCTACTCTCGATACTTTGCCATGTGGCCACTTATTATGAACTGAAAGTTTTGTGTTCCCCCTCCCCAAATTCATACGTTGAAGCCCTAAATCCAAATGTAAATGTATTCGGAAATAGGACCTTTGGAAGTTAAAATTAAAGTTAACTGAGTTGCCCAACAGGATCAGTGTCCTTATAAGAAGAGACCTTAGAGCAGGCTGTGTGTGCTGTGTGAGCACCTAGAGAGAAAGGGGCCATCTACAAGCCATGAGGAGTGCTCTTACCAGAAAGTTGGCACCATGTTGGCACCCTAACTTCAGACCTCCAGCCTTCAGATCTGTGATAAAGTAAATGTGTTGTTTAATCCAGTCATTCTGTGGTATTTTGTTACAGCAGCCCGAGCTAATACATTACATACCCGTCCCCCACCCCCAAATCACAACACCGATGTTTGCTTTCTTCCAGACCAGACAGAGCGCGTCTCTCTCTCTGACTTTATCTTCTTTTTAACACTTAATAAGAATTGGAGAAATTTCATTACCTGAGGACCAAAAATGCCTACACATCAAGCAGCAAGGAATGATCTATTTGATAACTTAATTTTAGAGAAACTGGTGGGGGAAATAAGTATTCTACTTGAGACAGTATGAGTCCAGCTTGTTCAACAAATTAGCTGCACTTATAAAAGAGGAGGCATAAATACAGTAAAACAAACACACAGCACAACAACATGAGCACATAATGGTTCTGAAAGTGGCCCAAGTGGAGAAATTCCTAGACTGGACGGTGAGGGAGTAGATTGTAGTCCTGACTCTTTACTGACCACTTAAGTTGTAGTGTGGAACGTAGTTGCAGTGTGGAATAGACACACAACAACCCACAGAGAAGAATGGACAAATGATAGTAATACAAACAGACACTCCACAGAAGAGGAAATGCAAATGGAAAATAGCCATATGAAAAGATGGTCAAATCCACTCTTTGTCAGGGAAATGAACATTAAAGAAAAAAAAAGAATAAAGTTTTTCAACAGTATGTCTAACAAAAATAAAATAAAATATTGAAAATACCCAGCCCTTGTTAAAGAGTAAGGAAATGGTACCACATTACTGGTAAAGGTATAATATTGTACTATAATCTGTTTGAAAAATTTTCTGGAGGAATCTATTTAAATTTAAAATGTACATACCCTTTGGTCCAGAAACCTTTTATAAGACTGAATACCATTGGAGTAAAAATATCAGTACCTAAATATATATGTAAGAATATTTATAAGTACATTGCTTATGGTGGCAAACAAAACAAAACTAGAAATAACCTAAATGTCCAACAGGAAAGAAAGAATTGAGTACATTTTTATGTACTTATATTACATTATGGAATATAATCTAGCTATTAAAAACGTGAATTAAATCTATCTGTATTAACCAGGAGGAATGAGCACACATATTAAGTGAAAAAGCAAATTGCACAGTAATGTGTATTGCATGTCCCTATTTTTCTTAAGGGAAAAAAGAATCCCTTTTTATACTTCGTTATTTATATCAGCAAAAAGAAAGATGTGCAAATTTACACAACACAACATTAATGTTGGGGTGGAAGATGGTATTGAGGGAGTGGTAAAGGCATTAAACGGAAGAATGGGGGAAATTATTAATGTGCTTTATATGTTAATTTTTCCATTGTTTGACTTACCATCAAGTATATGTATTACTTTAGATTTTTTAAAAATATGTTTAAAAATTAAAAGAAAAAAAGAGTAAAAGCACAGGTTTGGCAGTTCAAAAAACCCAAATTTGACCTCTTCTTCACTAGCTGGGTAACCATGAATGACTGACTGAAACCCTCTCTGAGCCTCTGTCTTCTCACCTGTTAAGGTGGGTATGATACCTAGCTCCTAGAGTTGTGAGGATTAAAAGAGATCATGTATTTAAATGCTGAGCACATAGCAGATATTTTAGTAAATAGTAGTTATTATTAGCCCCACTCAAGATAGGGGCAGGGATTGGATTCAGTTATGGATTGGATTGATTTATAGTCATGTATGGATGTGAGAGTTGGACTATAAAGAAAGCTGAGCGCCGAAGAATTGATGCTTTTGAACTGTGATGTTGAAGAAGACTCTTGAGAGTCCCTTGGACTCAAGGAGATCCAACCAGTCCATCCTAAAGGAGATCAGTCCTGAGTGTTCATTGGAAGGACTGACGCTGAAGCTGAAACTCCAATACTTTGACCAGCTGGTACAAAGAGCTGACTCATTTGATAAGACCCTGATGCTGGGAAAGATTGAGGGCAGGAGGAGAAGGGGACGACAGAGGATGAGATGGTTTGATGGCATCACCGACTCAATGGACATGAGTTTGAGTAAACTATGGGAGTTGGTGATGGACAGGGAGGCCTGGCATGCTGCAGTCCATGGGGTCCCAAAGAGTCGGACACGACTGAGCAACTGAACTGAACTATATAGGAACCCTGAGCAGGTTAATGATTTGGCAGCTTTCAGCAGTTTCACCCTTCAGGAAAACAAAATTCACACTAATCATGTTAGTAGAGTTTCAATATAGAAACTGTAAGGTATAGTCTGGGCAGAGGCAGAAAAGAGGGAAAGACGACCTCAGTGGAGGTAGGTTACCTTTATTCAGGCAAGGAGGGGCGACAGTCAGCCTAAGGACCAGGCTGAGCGCAAGAGGGAACAGGGAGGATTCATATTTAAAGGGAGGTTTGTGGAAGTGATCAGGAAACTTTAGTCAGGTGGGATGTTTTGGTTGAGATGGCATTTAGTTGAGATGGCATTTGTAGTTGAACAGGGAGTGGGAGGTTTTGGGCAGAGGGTGATAAATCCCAGGTAGATATAACCGGCCTGGAGCATCAGGGTGGGACTTAAAGTTTGGTTTTGTTTTCCCTGAAGTTTTATGATTCAGCAAGGGCCTTTGAGACCGTTGTTTTCTTTCCTAGGCCCAAGAACTCCTTCAGAGACTTCGTTACATTGGGAGTTGGAAGACTGGAAATTCTGGAGTTGAGAATTAGAAATAAGTAAAATTAAAAATTCAATAGAGTGGCTCAACAGTAGATTTGAATTGGCAAAAGAATCAGTAAACTTAAAGATAAATTGATAAAGATTATGAAAATTAAAGAACAGAGAGAAAGAAGAATAAGGAAAAATGAACAGAGCTTATGAGGCGCCATTAAGGACACCAACATATGTGTAAAAGTACCAGATAAGAGGAAAGAGAGAAAGAAGCAGAAAAAATATTTGAAGATACCTGTCTGAAAACATCACAAATTTGATGAAAACCACTGATACACACATCCACGCCTACCAAGCAGGAGATGTGAGTTCAACCCCTGGGTTGAGAAGATCCCCTGGAAAAGGAAGTGGCAACCCACTTCAGTATCTTGTCTGGGAAATCCCATGGACAGAGAAGCCTGGTGGGCTACAGTCCAAGGGGATCGCAAAAGAGTTGGACACAACTTAGCAACTAAACAAAAACAACACCACATCCAAGTAGTTTAATGAAGTTCAAGTAGGGTAAAAACAAAGAGATGCACACTCAGATGTAACGCTGAAAGACAAGAGAATTTTGAAAGCAGAGAACACAAGCAACTTGTACAAGAAAGCCCCAGTAAAATTAACAACTGATTCCTTACAAGAAATAGTGGAAGCCAGAAGGCAGTGGGAAGATATATTCAAAATGCTGAAAGTAAAACTTGCATCCAGCAAAGCTTTCAAAAATGAAGGTGAAAAAAACACTCCCATATCAATAAAAGCTGAGATAATTTTTTTTTTTTTTGCTAGCAGACCCACTTTTGCAGGAAATGCTAAAGGAATTCATAGGAGAGTGGTTACACGTGGACTCAGGAAAGTTAGCCAACCTCTATTGTAATAACCTGTGGACTCTAGACAGGAGGTACCCTGGAGCCAGCTTGGATTCCATCAATGTTATTGGATTATTATTTTTTTTAATCCCACAAGCTAAGAAATCTTTCTATCCTGATAACAATCTGTCTGCTTTAGTTCCTGATAAAATTCTCTGTGAAGTCCAGACAAGAACAATGGCACTGGCCCTAGGCCTCTGGGGTATTTAACAGCCGGGCCGTGCTTTCTTGGTGGTGTCAGCAACTACCCACTTATCTGCAGCAACCAGCACAAGCACAGGACCATGTAGGCAGGCTCATGATGTGAATGAGTGAATAGAACATCAAAGAGAGAGAATTCACGGCCAGAAACAGAATCTTCAGGAGAAACTTTTATAATAGAAATACTTTTAGCCTACAACCAGAGGACATCAGATTTAATAATACTCATCTTCAGGTTTTTATAGCCTGGGGTCGGTGGTGCTGGTAAATGTGTAACCAGTCCAAGAAAAAAGAAAGCCATTGCTGATTTCAATGGTATAAGTCCTCCTGCAATGGCCAATTTCATTCTACTAACATGCACGCCATAGCTTTGAGAGCAAGTTCACTTTTCCAGCACCATAAAGTATTTCAACACTGGGGCGCATGTGTGCAGTCATTTTATTTTTCTTTCCTTAGTTTATACTTCCCCAAACTCTCTCACTACTTTGCACTTTGCATTCTATGATCGCTTTAGCATCTAGCCTTTTCCCAGTGCTCAACTTCCCATGTCTTTAAAGGCTCATTTCAGGAATCACCTCCTTTGAAAGAAGACATGTTTTCAGACTTCCCTGATGGTCCAGTGGCTAAAACTCCATGCTCCTAATGCAAGGATCCTGGGTTCGATCTCTGGTCAGGGAAGTAACTAGATCCCACATGCTGCCACTAAAAGTTTCCGGGTGCTGCAGCTAAGACCCAGCTAAGCCAAATAAACAAATGTTAAAGAGAAAAAAGCCATGTTTTGACAATCTCAGCTGGATTCGGTGCCTCTCTGCATCCCCACAGTCGCCTGCTCTTTCCCGAGTCATTGTACTCATCACATCTCTATTGCTTTGTCTGTTTGCCTCTGTTTCCTGACCCTCCTCCATACCCACCATGTAGCCCTTATGGGAGCTGCCTATTACACTATACCTTCCCTTTAGTGAGTCCAGGGGGCAGGGGGCAGATTCATCTGACAACCGAAGTCAGATGAATCTGAGTCTGGCCATAGGAGTTTTTGAACTGGAACCGCAGAATTAAGACTGTAAATTATGAGATGTGGATTTAAGCTATCATGGCAGAGGCTAATCTGAGAAAAGAAGTCCAAAATGCAAAATAAACAGAAATGGATAGATAGATATGTGATAAATTAAATATAGCAAATGTTAACCACTGTAAAATTTAAGTGGTAGTAGATATGTACAAATTTTTCAACTTTTCTGTATATTGAATTTTTAATAAATTATTGAAGGAGGGGGTAAGAAATAGACAAGGGTCACAGAGTGAGAGAATTCTGGGGAGATTCCACACTTGGTTCAGCTGTCTGAAGGGCATGCCTGATTTCTTGCTCTGCTCATCATGATTACCTAGAAAAAATTTTCCCCTTTTCGCTATACTAGGTCAAATTGGAATTCTGTCACTTGCAATCAAGAAGGTCCTGACTAGTAGAATGCAACTTTTTCATGCCTACCTTCTCTGTTAAACTTTAAACTCTGAGAGGGGCCTTCCCTGGTGGTCCAGTGGTTACGAATCTGCCTGACAATACAGGAGACACAAGTTCGAGCTGTGGTTCAGGGAAAACTACACAGGCTGTGGGGCACTAAGTCCTCATGCTGCAACTACTGAGCCTATGTGCAGCACCTCGTGAAGCCCCCTGTGCCCTAGAGTCCCTGCTCTGCAGCAAGAGAAGCCACCGCAGCGAGAGGCCCACACACCTCAGTGAAGAGTAGCCTCCACTTGCGGCAACCAGAGAAAGCCCAAGAGCAGCAATGAAGACCCAGCTCAGGCAAAAATAAATTAATTAATTAATTAAAAAAAAATTTAAACTCTGAGCGGGCAGGGATCCTGCATTATCTATCTATCTATATATAGTCATTCCATGTTCTCCAAAATCAGGCAATTTAACAGAGTGGTAAAAAGCATGGGTTTGGCGGTCAGACAGGCCTAAATATATATTAGTCTAAATCTGCCATCTTACTGTGGGATTGTATACAGCTACTTAACTTAAATCTTTCTCATACTCAGTTTCCTCATCTGTAAAACAGAGATTATTTGCTGAACAGAATGTGAGAATAAAATAGGTAATGTATGGAGATCATTCAGCCAAATGTCTAGCCTGCAAAAAGTGCTTGATAAATGTTAGCAATACTTACCATTATCAGGCGATTCATATGACCTCACATTCTTTTTATTCTCTGTCTTCAGTTTTTTTTAATTATTAAATTTTCTCTGTTCTAAATTGCCATTGGTTATAAACCACACTATAGATTTAATAGCAACTCATCATAAAAATAAGGAAATAATAACACATAAAATATATGGTAAGGCAGTATAGTTTGATGGTTTAAAATGTGAGTGCTAGAGACAGATTACCTCTATTTTAGTGATCTTCGATAAATTACTTAACTTTCCTAGGATCAGTTTCTTCATTCAGAAATTGTAACTGTTCAATAAATGTTAATATTCTTATTAATATACTCAATGATTATAACATAGTAGTTTTTCAAATTTTCAAGAGAGAAGTATGGTTAGAGTTCAAAAGGCACTATACCAAAAGGCAAGAACTCCAGATATCTGTCGATTTTCTTACTTGTGTCTTTCAGCTGAGTAATGACCAGCACACTGAATCATTACTACCAGGGAAACGACCAAGACCAGAGAAGGAACCACCTTAACAGACTAGAGGTGACAATGGCCAGTATTGTCCAACAATAGTGTCTCTTCCCACCAGCCAGATTAGGAAAACTTATATTTAATGCGACACTGGGTGGAGCAATCAGGAAGGTCTTGGTTCAGTAGTGCCATAAAAGAGGCAGGAAAATGTCACTTTCAATGAGAAGAATATCAACCCATTGAAATGGACCCAGAACTGACACAGATGTTTGAATTAACAGAACAGAACATTAAAATGGTTGTTATAACTGTATTCCATATGTTCAGAAAGTAAAGGCATGGAAGACATAAAAAGACACAAATATAACCTTTAGAGGTAAAAACCTCAAATGTCACTGATGATAAATACACTGGATGGAATTAACAATAGATTCAATATAGCAGAAGAAAACATTAGTGAATTTAAAGGCATGGAAATATAAACTATACAAATGAAATAGAGATAAAAGTGAGTTAAGAATAGTAAAAAGAACATGAGTTAGCTGTGGGACAACTTCGGTCTAACACACATGTAATTGGAGTCCCCAAAGAACAGAGCAAAGAAGAAGGCAGAAAAAATATTTGAAAAAATAACTGCTGAATTTTCTTCAGATTTGAAACACAACGCTCAGTGAATGGCAAGCTGAAGAGACATGAAGAAAACAAGGCACATCACAGCTTAATTGTTCAAAATCAGTGATAAAGAGAAAATACTGAAAGCAGCTAGAGGAAAAGGCAAGTTACATTCAAAAGAGTAAAGATAAGGGTTATAACAGTTTTCTTATTGGAAACAATTCAAGTGAGACTATAGTGCAGCAAGATCTTTAAAGTACTGAAAAAAAATGTGAACATTTTTAGCATTCCATATCCAGTGAAAACACCATTAAAAAAAATCAAAATAAAGAAGTTTTCAGACATAGAAAAACTGGAAGAATTCATCACGAGGTGACAAACACTGAAAGAAATGCTAAAGGAGTTTTTTAGCAGGAAGGAAATACCTGATGAAAACATGAGTCTTACACAAAGGAATGAAAAGCACAAGAAAGAGTATCTGCATGGGAAAATGTATGAGTTATCATTATTTGTATCTCTTTAAAAGAAAATAGGGACCTCCCTGGTGGTCTAGTGGCTAAGACTCTGCACTCCCAATGCAGGGGGTCCAGGTTCCATCCCTAGTCAGGGAACTAGACCCACATCCTTCAACTAAAGATCCTCCATGCCACAGCTAAGACCTGGTGCAACCAAATAAATAAATAGAATAAAAATAAATATTAAAGAAACTTAACCATTTAACAAAAAAGAACAAAGTAATGTAGAGTTTATAACATATGTAAAAGTAAAATGCATGAGAGCAATTGCACAAAGGGCAGGAGAAGGGAAATGAAAATACACTATTTTACAATTCCTATATTGCACTAGAAAAACCTTGGTGTGTCTTCTGTGTAGGAGAAAACCTAGTTCTTCCTTACAGTGTTTCTCTTCTGTGTGTTTCCTTGACTATTCACACAGACCACTTCTGGTCACTAAACGTGCAGAGGCTTTCCACCACATAACAAGCAATTCTCGAACACCAAGAGAGTCCCACAAGACTGCTCCTCGCCCCTCCCCCTCACACACACTTCAGATGCCAATCAAAAGTCCAGATCATCACCTGGGCTTCTGACTAGCTGGCTATAAGTCAGAAGGTTCCTTGAGAAGATTCAGTTAATTCGCTAGAGCTGCTCACAGAACTCAGGGAAACACTGACTTACATTGAACATTTTATTGAAGTATATGGTAAAGGAAACAGGTGAACCCCAAGATGGAGACAATGCACAGGATGAGGCATACGGGAAGGGGCACAGGGGTCTATGCCCTCTCTGGGTGCACCCATTCTCCCAGAACATACACAGAAGTTCTCTGGACCCATACTTTTGAGATTTTGTGGAGGCTTCATCACAAAGGCATGATTGATCATCAACTCCATTTTCAGCCCTTCCCTCTTTTCAAGAGGATGGGGCTGAAAATTCCAAGCTTCCAATTATGGCTTGGTCTTTCTGGCCACCAGCCCTCATCCAGGAGCCTAACCAGAGTCACCTCATTGGAACAAAAGACACTCCTATCACCCAGGAAATTACAGGAGTTTCACAAACTCTGTGTCAGGAAAGGTGGTCAAAGACCAAAATCAGAACAAGAGAAGACCCTAGTGTTCTTATCACTTAGGAAGTTACAAAGATTCTAGGAGTTCTGTATCAGGAACTAGGGGCAGAGACCAACATATAGCTTCTATTATCTCACACAGACTATATGTGAAATGGTAAAATATTGACTGTAAAAATCTGAAGATTTATAGTCTAAACCCTAAATCAATCATTAAGATACAAAACAGTTAAAGTCTATTAGCTAACAAAGGAGATAAAATGGAATTATTTTTTAAAATGTAATTAGACCAAAAGAAGGCAAAAGAAGAGCAAAAAAGATGTGCAAAAGAATACAGATACTCTACTTGCTGTGCTGTGCTGTGCTTAGTCACTCATCGTGTTCAACGCTATGCAACCCTATGGACCATAGCCTGCCAGGCTCCTCTGTCCATGGGGATTCTCCAGGCAAGAATACTGGAGTCGGTTGCCATGCGCTCCTCCAGGGGATCTTTCCAACCCAAGTGTCAAACCCAGGTCTCCCGCATTACAGGCTAATTCTTTGTTGTCTGAGCCACCAGGGAAGCCCAAGAATACTGGAATGGGTAGCCTATCCCTTCTCCAGGGGGATCTTCCTGACCCAGGAATTGAACCAGGGTCTCCTGAATTGCAGGTGGATTCTTTACTAGTTGAGCTACCAGGGAAGCTCAGATACTCTACTTACAGATAAGTAAGTAGAATACTTAGAGCAAAGACTAATATAAGTACCAAAGAGGATCATTTCACAATGATAAAGGCATTAGTTCATCTAGAGCAGTAGTCCCCAACCTTTTTGGTACCAGGGACTGGTTTCATGGAAGACAACTTTTCCATGGTCAGAGGAGGGGGTGGGGAGGGGATGGTTTCAGGATGATTCAAGCACATTACATTTATTGTACACTTTATTTCTATTATTATTATATCAACTCCATCTCAGATCATCAGGCATTAGATATATTGGGCACCCCTGATCTAGAGGACATAACAATCCTAAATTTAATTAAGGCAACATAATAAAAAATTTTAAAATGTGAAGCAAAAACTGATATGCCTGCAAAAACAAATCCACAGTTGTAACTAGATTTCACTTTCTCTCTCTAAATAAATGAAAAAAAGAATAGGCAGAAGATGATCCAGAATATAGATATAAATAATAATATTAAACACTTAATTGACATGTATAGTATACTCCATCCCAAATAGCAGAACATCCATCCAGTTCAATTTCATATGGAACATTTCCTAAGACTGATTGCATTTAGGACTGTAAAACAAGTCTCAATAAACTTAAAACTATACTGAGATCATACAAAGCATGCTGTCTGAATGCAATACAATTAAACTGAAAGTCAATAATAGAAAGATCTCTGGAAAATCTCCGAAGTATTTGAAAACCAAATAACATGCTTCTAAATAACACATGGATCAAAAGAGATATCAAAAGAGAAATTAGAAATTATTCTGAACTGAAAGGAAATGAAAATACAAAATATCAAGATTTGCGGGGTAGCAGTAAAGCACTAAAGCAGTACTTAGGGAGAACTGCACAGCACTGGATACATATATTTAATATACATAATATATGTAATATATATATTATGTGTGTGTGTATATATATATATATATATATATAAGAAAAAGAAGAGAGGTCTCAAAGAATTATGTCCTTTTCCATCTAAAACCAAGAAAAGGAAAGGCAAATTAAACCCAAAGGAAGTGAAAAAAATTAAGAGCAGAAATCAATGACATCAAAAGAGAAAAATAGAGGTGAACAAAATCAAAAGAAAGTTCTTTCAGATCAATAAAATCAATAAACCTCTAGACACACCGATGAGGAAAAAAGAAAGATGACAAAATTATCAAGAACGAGACCTGTGACATCCTTACAGGTTCTACAGTTATTGAAAGGACAATAAAAGAATATTATGAATAACTTTGTATCAACATATTTGACAACTTGAATGAAGTGGACAATTTCCTTGAAGGCACAAACTGCCAAAGTTCAGTCAAGAATAAATAGGCATTGAAAATGCAAACTAATCTATAGTTTCAGAGAGCAGACTAAGAGTTGCCCAGGAAAGCATAAAGGTGTCAGAGGAAGGGATTGCCAAGCAGCAGGAGGAAATTCGGGGAGGCAATGGAAATGTTCATTATTGTGATGATGATCTCAAAACACATATATCATACGTCAAACTTATCAAATTATAAACTTAAAGTATGTGTAGTTTGCCTGAGTGCGTGCTAAGTTTCTTCAGTTGTGGTCAACTCTATGCAACCCTATGGACCATAGCCCGCAAGGCTCCTCTGTCCATGGGATTCTCCAGGCAAAAATACTGGAGTGGGTTGCTGTGCCCTCCTCCAGAGGATCTTCCCTACCCAGGGATGGAATCTGCCTCTCTTACATCTCCTGCACTGGCAGGCAAGTTCTTTACCACTAATAACCACCTGGGAAGCCCATGTGTAGTTTATCATTTGTCAATTATATCTCGATAAAATGTTAAAGAATAAAAAGTGAAATGAATCACTTCTTCATGCCATATACTGTGGAAGATCCCTCTTTCACAACTTCAAGGGTTTGGGAAGGTGTCTTACCTTCTTCTCCATCAGTCCCGGTTGCACTGGGCTACTTTAGCAGCTCTACTGTGTCCTGCTTCTGACCATTGCCTTTGGTCCTTGCTGTTCTATACCTGATGCCCTTTGCCCCATGCTGGGCACCAGCAACCCCCTTCCTGTCCTTTTTTCTCCCAAAGTGGTATTAACACATGGCTATTACTAAAGAATTACAGGTGATGAGGAGCAATTACATCACAGACAAGAAAGAAATTGAATGTCAAATATCACTTCCCCAAACGTTTATTTGGAGTATGAAATGGCAACCTACTGCAGTATTCTTGCCTGGAAAATTTCATGGACAGAGGAGCCTGGTGGTTTACAGTCCATGGGGTGGCAAAGAGTTGGACATAACTGAGTGACTGAGCACAAAGGTTTATTAGCCATCTGTATCAGAAGATTCTTTTCCACTGGCTACATCTCTCTGTAGGCTCTTTTTCTCTCTTTAAATTTCACCTATTTCCCCTCTCTATTCTTTGGTGTTTTAGCAGGGAGGCAAGTGCAATCTTAACTCCTTGACCAGGGAGAAAGACTCACCTTTTATATCCCCAACGGCTGTTATGGTATTTTTCTGGACATATACAATCTTTTTTCTCTACTGATGAATATGGCATTCCCTGGAAGGCAAATAAGACTATGCTAAGTTTTGTGTTCAGTATCCACTTTTTCCCCTTGCAATGATTCACGAAGATATATACTACAATAAATGTTATGGCAGCAAACACCAAAAAAACTTAACCTGGCCACAGGTCTTATACTGATACTCCAACTAAACAACTTCAGAAATCATAGAATGTTGAAGCTAGGTAGGACTTCCCCAAGCACTCATTTCCCACACCCATACCCCTACTCTCATTATACAAAATGTGAGAGTTTAAATGATTTGCCCAGATTAGATACTGTAGTCACAGGTCAGGGACTGGAGCCCAAGTCTCCTGGCTCTATTCAATTCCATTCAGTATAACAAACACCAAGTGAGCCCCTGGGAACCCAGCCAAGGGAAAGGAGTGGTGAGGGTTTTCTGGGAAGGGGATCTGGGTCTAGGTGACTTCACTAGGTCAGGGCTTGGAGCCAGAGAATGTTTGATTGTTCCCAGACTCTGGATAATTTGTCCCCATCTCCCACCCTCAACGGGTGTGTCCTGGGTAAACTGACCCTGTATAATACAAAAACTAAATTAAATTCCTACAATTCATGAGGCCAAGCTAAAGGTATGAGCACACAGGAGGAGAATTTAACTCCAGTAAGAATTTTTCAACCAGCAGGCAGGATTAACATAGGTGGAGTTGGCAGGGTGTGCGTATTTGGGGCAATGGCCATAAACTAAGGCAATCTGCATGTCTGAGAGTTAAATATGAACCCCAGTTCTACTGTTTGAGCAAATTCCCTTCACCTCCATGAGCCTGTTTCTTGACCTATAAGACTGGAGATAAACTATGTCTATGCAAGGACTTCCCTAGTGGTCCAGTGGCTAAGACTCCATGTTCCCAATGCAGAGTGCCTGGGTTCAATCTCTGGTCAGGCAACTAGATCCTACATGTTGCAACTAAATTTCCCATACGTTGCAATGAAGATCGAAGATCCGGGAAGCCACAACTAAGACCCAGGGCAGCCAAAAAAAAAAAAAAAACTCCATGTAGACTGGTTGGCAAGATTAGATGAGATAAAGCAGGAAATGTTTTTAGCATTAATGGTAGCTATTATAACTGTTACTGTATTCCAAGGACCTGCCTAATTAATCCTCACAACAGCCCTGAGGGGTAAAATTTTATTAGCCTGACCTGAAGCTTGGAAAAGTTAAAGACTTTACCCAAATTATTCAGTAGTTACCACCAAGGTATCAACCTCAGAAGCATGGCTGCAGCAGAAGGTATACGTATGGAGGGCAGCAGAAAATGGAAAAGGAAATGTCAGATGTGCCTAACCCTGGAAGATGCAGTTGCCTCCTAGAGGCCCTGTGTGAGAGGTCGGGCATGTCCCGAACAGGTCTCGACAGTTGGCCAAACGCCCAAACAGGAACCGGGGGCGGACTAAACTTCCGGGGACCGACCCCCTGTAGCCTGGCCCAATCAGGTACTGACATGGAGCCCTTGGACACCAACCGCCGCTGTAGCCCGCGCTTTCTACCTTATATGGGAGAACCTGGCTTGAACGCCAGCCCTGGCTATAAAACCCCCTCCTCACCCCTCATACCTCGCAGACTCCCTTTGTCTCCTTGCTCACCCCGTCCCCGGGAGTTCTGCCTGAGAGTGACCGCCCAATAAAGGCCTTCATCAACGGTCCCTAGAGGTGGCTCCTTCTTCCTGTGGTGTTTCTTACACTGTGCACCTTTTCTTGGAACTACAGGATTATAGGTTAATGGTTCATCTTCTTGGAGGTCATTCTGACCTTAGGTGGATGAGAATATACACTAAGGAGCTAACAGAATGTTTCTCAAATTCAAGTAATGAATAGGTGGGCCTCTGTTTAAAATTCTCACAGACTCACCCCAAAGTTGACTTAAATTATTTTAATTTTAATACCATTTACATATTTATAAGCACAACACAGTATATACACCTATGCTTACGGCTCTTCTACAACTCTAAACAAAAACATGTAGAAAATAAAACTATAAATCCTACAAAATTCAAATATACACTTCAATTTAATGTGACTGAAGATGTTGTTTGGCTGAAATTAAACTGCTGTTTGAAACCTGACTGGGGCACAGTTCTTTTGAGCCTGGCACCCATTGCACTGTGTTACTATGTCATCTACCACCATGCTTCCCTGGTCAGACTCATGGAAAATCTTCATCTTGACAGCACACCAAGACCACATGTGACTTTCACTTTGCACAGAAACATCATTTGCAGTAAGTCCACCTCCCTATTTTCCTGGTCAGGCTACAATTCACGTAGCACGATTCGGTACTAGAGTGATCACAAACATAAAGTGAATGCCAAAATGGCAAGGCAGGTGGGGGTCTTTCAGCCAATTCAGAACACATTTGTTTTAACTTGTCTGGATCATTGCCAAAATGAAATATAACATTTAGAAGATCTCAGAGACACATCTCAGGCTTCTAAAAATACATCTATTGGACTCAAGGGGGTCCACAGACTCAGATTTGAGACTCTTTGATCTAATCATTTCCAAAACTCTGGGATGTCTTTTCCTGAAGAACTGTAAGGCAGAACACTCGGCTCCTGGGATTGGAATGATGGGTCATATGCTTCTGCATTTGCTATTCTACTGTTTCCCCCTTATCTGCCTGGTGACCTTCTACTTGTCCTTTAAGTGGATTCTTCTGGAAGCCTGGCCTCTGCAAGCTATGTGAGATTTGCCCACTCTGCATCTCTACGGCACTGCCTACACTCAGTCCCCAGGCTCATAGCCCCTGCTGGGATGATCGTTTGTTTACCCTCTTGCCTGGCCACCACATCATCCTTTCTATCCCTTAGACTGCAAGCTCAGAGCAGTCTGATCCATTTCTGGTCCATACTTCCCTGCACAGGGAACTAGATCCCTACATGCTACAACTAAAAAACCCAGCACAATCAAATAAATTTAAAAAAAAAAATTTTTTTTAAGTATATCCTAGACTCATAGAATATTAAAGATAGAAGTGCACTACAGCTGAAGTACAGAAAGGGGAAATGACTTGCCCAGGTAGCCAGCTAGGATGTGAAAGCATCAGGCCAGAAACTATGTGCTCTGATTCCTATTTCAGTGTATCTGGGGACATTATTTATTTACCATTTTTTCATTTAATTATTTTTGGTTTGGGCTGCCCTGGGGAAAACTGTGATCCCTTGTGACCTTACCTCCCTCTGACAGTGTTTTGGGAACAAACTGGATTCTCACAGTTCTCCCAATGGTGGCAAGGTGCCCATGTCAGGCAAGGTATTTTTCATAATGAAAAAGAAACAAAGATAGCATCCGACCTCATTTGCAATTTCCCCATTGCAGCCAGAATCTAGAAATCTCTTTGTTCCTTTCTCAGCTTATTATGCTGCCCTTGTCCTTGGTAAAGTGGAGCAAGAAGGTGAATTTGGAGACTTAAAAAAATCTGTACTCTTTTGTTCATGTATGTATTTACTTAGAAAAGCATTTATTTTTGCCACATAGGCCAGTATGGACATCCTGAGATTCCCACCCAGCTTTCCTCCTTAATTTAGCTATCTCACGTCTCTCCCATGGCCACAAACACTAGTGTCATCCCTGACCTCCGGACATCCTCTTCCTTCCAGGCAGGGAGGCAGCCCGCCTCCTCATGCCTTCCCAGTGAGCCATTCTAGCTTTGACCCCACAACTACCAGATCCTCCTTCAACATTTAATCACTTCCTCCCTTGACACGGGTTTTGCACTCCTTCATCCTGCCTCTTGGCCAAGGCCTGGAACCCAGGTGCAGAGAAATCCAGAAGCAGGGAAGAAAGAAACTCAGACACACAGGTCATCTACTAGGTACGAGGGACCTGCTTTATGTGTGTGTCTGACTTCTTTTACTCAGGATATCATTTATTTGTTTATTTTTATTATATATACAATATAAAATGTACCATTTTAACCATTTTTAAAAGTACACAGTTCAGTGGCATTATTGCATTTACCTGGTGGCACAACCATCACCATGATCCATTTCCAAAACATTTCCATCATCTCAAACTAAATCTCTGTACTCACTAATAATAATTACCAGGCCCCCTGCTCCCAGCCTCTGGTAACCACCGAATGCTTTTATATAAATTATTTCATTCAGTCCTCACATCCACCTTATGATGTAGGTATTGATATCTCCATTCTTAATAACTGAGAAACCTGAGGCTCAGAGAGGTTAGGTAACTTACCCCAAGGTCATTCAGTTCATGAGAATCCAGGCTGAGAGTCAATTTCATCTGACCAGGCTCTTCCTTTCTTTTCATTTGTGGGCTCCTTCTCAGTCTATGGGACTTCCCTGGTGGCTCAGACGGTAAAGCATCTGCCTACAATGCGGGAGACCTGGGTTTGATCCCTGGGTTGAGAAGATCCCCTGGAGAAGGAAATGGCAACTCCAGTACTCTTGCCTGGAAAATCCCATGGGCGGAAGAGCCTGGTAGGCTGCAGTCCATGGGGTCGCGAAGTCAGACACGACTGAGCGACTTCACTCTCAGTCTGTGAGAGTGAGGTGTGATGTGGAAAAAGTGATCTTTGCCTTTAAACAGCCTATGCTTTAAAGAAGAGCAAGTTCTGTTTGTCTAAATGTGTGGTTCAACATGTGCAGAGGTTTCACAGTGAGAGTACGGCTGTGGTGCCAACAACTGGGACTCTGTGTTACCATCCATTCCTTCAATATTTACTGTAAGATTTCATCACATCTCCTGGGCCCAGAGAGCACCAGACCCCATCCTGACCTGGAGGAGCTGACTTCCCTAGTACAGAAGGCAGGGATCTAAACAGAAGTATAAAAGGCAGCATGCTCTCCTCTACGTGGAGGGCCGTGGAGGGCAGACAAGGAGCAGAAGGCCTTCAGAGGAGTGAGCCCTGAGGGATGAGGAGGAGGGTAGCCAGCGGAGATGAGCTAGAGTATTCCAAGCAGGGGTCCAGGAATAGAATGTCCTAGAACACAGAGGGATCAGGAAGCAGCACGGTGACAGGGGTCCTGGCTGGGAGGTGGACCTGGAAAGATAGGTGAGAGCTGGATGATAAACACAAGGGAGTTTGGACTCAAGTCTGTTGGCAATAGGGAGCCAACAATTCCCATCTCCAGCCCAGAACTCTGTTCTCAACTTCTATCCATTTGCATAATATTGGGCTGATATTTCCACTTGGACATCTTTTTTTTTTTTTTTTTGGCCGCATCAGATCTTAGTTGCAGCACTCAGGCTTCCCCCTAGTTGTAGCCCACGGTCTCTCTAGTTGTGGCACAAGGGCTTAGTTCCCTGAGGCATGTGGCATCCCAGTTCTTCGACCAGGAATCAAATCCAAGTCCTCTAGGTTGGAAGGCATATTATTAACCACTAGGCCACCAGTGAACTCCTTTACACTTGGATATCTTATAGTCATCTCTAACTTTGTATTTCCCAAAATGAACTCTGATTTACATGTTTTCTTGCCCAATCCCAAGAGCAGCGATACTAAAATATTTAGGGCACAAGCCCCCACAGGTCCCCAAGGCTTGGGATCAGTATCTGGAAGGCCATCGCTGTGCCAGGTATTAACTCTTTAGATGCTGGAGAGTGGAAGGGTCTGAGGATCCCAGAGGAAAGTCCAGCCAGCTAGGACAGCAAAGGAGCTCAGAGCAGCAGTGCTTTTCGTGATGGGCGTGGCCAGTATCAGTTGTATGCAACCCTGCCCCCACCAAACCTAACCCTCCTGTGCTTTCCTCATCCCAGTAACAGCTCCACTATCTGCCCAGGTACTCTCACTGGAAACCAAGGCAATATCCCTGGAGTCCAGGCCAAAAACACAATGGGACTCACATACTGTAAGTATAAATATTTCAAAGTTATAGATCACATTAAATCAGTTACTTATTAAGATACAAATTCTTCTTAACTATATCAAGGCTTTTTTGCATAAAATAAAATGCACACATTTTAAGAGGTATGGTTTGAGGAGCTTTGACAAATATATTATGCAACTACCCCAATCACTCATGAATAGAGAATATACCCATTACCCCAGAAAGTTGCCATATGCCCATTTACAGTCAATTTTCTCTCCATTCCACTCCAGGCAATCACGCATCTAATTTCTATCATCATTGTAAGCTTATTCCAGAACATCAATAGAAATGTCAGGATTCTTTTGCTCAAAACCTATGGATTTTTGAGCAATGTTGAATGTTGATAAAAAGTCAAAGATGACTGAATTTAATGGTGCCCTATTGGTAGACAGTAATATTCAATAAAAAGAAATACACAGCTCATGGATGAAAACATAATTCATAAAAATTTTTCTTACATTCACTTTGAAGAATCAATAATTATGCATTGTCATCAACATTTTCAAATAATTTTAATTGACAAGGCTTAAAATTAGATAAACTTTGTTGAGTCACATGTTTAAACATTTTTTTTTTACCTTATTAATATCCATTTAGAGAAACTTTTCAGTAGCAACTGAAATTGTCAACAAAATTCTTGGAACAATATTTTACATTAAAAAATACACATTGTGAGTTTTATGTACTATGGTCAAATATTATGGGAATCCATAATAAGTTACATCAGTTCAGTTCATTTCAGTCACTCCATCGTGTCCGACTCTTTGTGACCCCTTGGACTGCAGCATGCCAGGTCTTCCTGTCCATCACCAACTCCCGGACTTTACTCAAACTCATGTCCGTTGAGTAGGTGATGCCATCCAACCTTCTCATCCTCTGTCGTCCCCTTCTCCTCCCACCTTCAATCTTTCCTAGCATCAGGGTCTTTGCAAATGAGGCAGCTATTCACATCAGGTGGCCGAAGTATTGGAGTTTCAGCTTCAGCATCAGTTCTTCCAATGAATATTCAAGACTGATTTCCTTTAGGATGGACTGGTTGAATCTCCTTGCAGTCCAAGGGACTCTCAAGAGTCTTCTCCAATACCACAGTTCATAACCATCAATTCTTCGGCACTCGGCTTTCTTTACAGTTGAAGTCTCACATCCATACATGACTACTAGAAAAACCATAGGTTTGACTAGATGGACCTTTGTTGACAAAGCAATGTCTCTGCTTTTTAATATACTGTCTAGGTTAGCCATAACTTTTCTTTGGAGTAAGCATCTTAATTTCATGGCTACAGTCACCATCTGCAGTGATTTTGGAGCCCAAGAAAATAGTCTCTCACTGTTTCCATTGTTTTCCCATCTATTTGCCATGACATGATGGGACTGGATGCCATGATCTTAGTTTTCTGAATGTTGAGCTTTAAGCCAACCTTTTCAATCTCCTCTTTCACTTTGATCAAGAGGCTCTTTAGTTCTTCTTCACTTTCTGCCATAAGGATTCTGTCATCTGCATATTTGAGGCTATTGATATTTCTCCCAACAATTTTGATTCCAGCTTGTATTTCATCTAGCCCAGCATTTCACATGATGTACTCTACATATAAGTTAAATAAGCAGGGTGACAATTTACAGACTTGATGTATTCCTTTCCCAATTTGGAACCAGTCTGTTGTTCCATGTCCCTTTCTAACTGTTGCTTCCTGACCTGCTTACAGATTTCTAGGGAGGCAGGTCAGATGGTCTGGTATTCCCAGCTCTTTTCAGAATTTTCCACAGTTTATTGCAATCCACAAAGTCAAGGCTTTGGCATAGTCAACAAAACAGAAACAGATGTTTTCCTGGAACTCTTTCGATGATCCATCAGATGTTGGCAATTTGATCTCTGGTTCCTCTGCCTTTTCTAAATCCATCTTGAACATCTGGAAGTTCACGATTCACATACTGTTGAAGTCTGGCTTTGAGACTTTTGAGCATTACTTTATTAGCGTGTGAGATGAGTGCAATTGTGCGGTGGTATGAGCATTATTTGGCATTGTCTTTCTTTGCAAATGGAATGAAAACTGACCTTTTCCAGTCCTGTGGCCACTGCTGAGTTTTCCAAGTTTTCTGGCACGTTGAGTGAAGAACTTTCACAGCATCATCTTTTAGAATTGAAACAGCTCAACTGGAATTCCATCACCTCCACTAGCTTTGTTTGTAGTGATGCTTCCTAAGGCCCACTTGACCTTGTATTACAGGATGTCTGGCTCTAGGTGAGTGATCATGCCATCATGGTTATCTGGGTCATGAAGATCTTTTTGTATAGTTCTTCTGTGTATCCTTGCCACCTCTTCTTACTCTCTTCTGCTTCTGTTAGATCTATATAATTACTGTCCTTTATTGTGCTAATCTTTGCATGAAATGTTCCCTTGGTATCTCTAATTTTCTTGAAGGGATCTCTAGTCTTTCCCATTCTATTGTTTTCCTCTGTTTCTTTGCACTCATCAATGAGGAAGGCTTTCTTACTCTCCTTGCTATTCTTTGAAACTCTGCATTCAAATGGGTATATCTTTCCTTTTCTCCTTTGCTTCTCTTCTTTTCTCAGCTATTTGTAAGTCCTCCTTAGACAGCCATTTTGCTTTTTTTGCATTTCTTTTTCTTGGGGATGCTCTTGATTCCTGTCTCCTGTAAATGTCATGAACCTCCGTGGATAGTTCTTCAGGCACTCTGTCTATCAGGTCTAATCCCTTGAATCTATTTCTCACTTCCACTATATTATCGTAAGGGATTTGATTTAGGTCATACCTGAATGGTCTAGTGGTTTTCCCTATTTTCTTCAATTTAAGTCTGAATTTGGCAATAAGGAGTTCATGATCTGAGCCACAGTCAGCTCCTGGTCTTGTTTTGGCTGTGTAGAGCTTCTCCATCTTTGGCTGCAAAGAATATAATCAATCTGATCGTTATTGACCATCTGGTGATGCTCACGTGTAGTGTCTTCTCTTGTGTTGTTGGAAGAGGGTGTTTGCTATGACCAGTGCATTCTCTTGGCAAAATTCTGTTAGCCTTTGCCCTGCTTCATTCTGTACTCCAAGGCCAAATTTGCCTGTTACTCCAGCACTTTTTCATTCCAGTCCCCTATAATGAAAAGGGCCATGCTCAGTAAATCTTTAATCCAATTTTCTGTTGATGGGTGGGGTTGTGTCTCCTTCCTATTGTTTGTCCTGAGGCCAAATTATGGTAGGGGTAATGAAGATAATCCTGGCCTCCTTCAAAAGGACTTGTGCTTTTGCACTGTTGTATTCAGTGCCCCTGATCCTGCAGCAGGCCAGTATTGACCCAAGCCTCTGCTGGAGATTCCTAGACACTAAAGGGCAGAAATGGTATGGACTTAACAGAAGCAGAAGATATTAAGAAAAGGTGGCAAGAATGCATAGAAGAACTATATAAAAGAGATCTTAATGACCCAGATAACCACGATGCTGTGATCACTTACCTAGAGCCAGACATCCTGGAGTGTGAAGTCAAGTGGGCCTTAGGAAGCATCACTATGAACAAAGCTAGTGGAGGTGATGGAATTCAGTTGAGCTATTTCAAATCCTCAACGATGATGCTGTTAAATTGCTGCACTCAATATGCCAGCAGGAGTAGCCACAGGACTGGAAAATGTCAGTTTTCATTCAATTCCCAAAGAAAGGCAATGCCAAAGAATGTTCAAACTACTGCACATTTGCATTCATCTCACACACTAGCAAAGTAATGCTCAAAATTCTCTAAGCCAGGCTTCAACAGTACGTGAACTGTGAACTTCCAGATGTTCAAGCTGGATTTAGCAAAGACAGAGGAACAAGAGATCAAATTGCCAGCATCTTGGATCATCAAAAAGCAAGAGAGTTTCAGAAAAACATATAATTTTGCTTTATTGACTACACCAAAGCTTTTCACTCTGTGGATCATGACAAATGTGGAAAATTCTTCAAGAAAAGGGAATATCAGACCACCTGACCTGCCTCTTCAGAAATCTATATGCAGGTCAAGAAGCACCATTTAAACTGGACATGGACAATTGACTGGTACCAAATTGGGAAAGGAGTACATCAAGGCTGTATATTGTCACCCTGCTTATTTAACTTCTATGCAGAGTACATCATGCAAAATACTGGACTGGATGAAGCCCAAACTGGAGTCAAGATTGCTGGGAGAAATGTCAATAGCCTCAGATATGCAGATGATACAACCCTTATGGCAGAAAGTGAAGAGAAACTAAAGAGCCTCTTGATAAAGTGAAAGAGGAGGGTGAAAAAGTTGGCTTAAAACTCAACATTCAGAAAATTAAGATCATGGCATCCAATCCTATCACTTCATGGCAAATAGAAACAATGGGAAACAATGGAAATCATATTACTGCAGATGGTGACTGCAGCCATGAAATTAAAAGATGCTTGCTCCTTGGAAGAAAAGCTATGACCAATCTAGACAGTATATTAAAAAGCAGAGACATTACTTTGCCAACAAATGTCCATCTACTCAAAGCTATGGTTTTTCCAGTAGTCATGTATGGATGTGAGAGTTGAACCATAAAGAAGGCTGTGTACCAAAGAATTGATGCTTTTGAACTGTGGTGTTGGAGAAGACTCTTGAGAGTCCCTTGGACTGCAAGGAGATCAAACCAGTCCATCCTAAAGGAAATCAGTCCCGACTATTCACTGGAAGGACTGATGCTGAAGCTGAAACTCCAATATTTTGCCACTTGATTGGAAGAATGATTCATTGGAAAGGACCCTGATGCTGGGAAAGATTGAAGGTCGGAGAAGGGGACGAAAGAGGATGAGATGTTTGAATGGCATCACTGACTTGATGGACATGAGTTTGAGCAAACTATAGGAGTTTGTGATGGACAGGGAAGCCTGATATGCTGCTGTCCATGGGGTCTCAATGAGTTGGACACGAATGAGCAACTGAACTGAACTAAGACCCAATATTTCCCTTTATGGTCAAGATTGCTAGTAAAGGTCACTGTTGAAGGACATACAGTTAGTTATTCATTCAATTAATGAGTCATTCATTCATTCTACAAATATTGACAGCCTAAGAACTTGCTTGGCACCAGGTACTAGGCTAGGTGGGATCTAGGAATCAAACTATACATTACCTACCACAAAGGAGCTCATATTCTCAAATCAACAGTGATAAACACAGGACATGAATTCAGATCCCCAACTTCCCAGCCTAGATCCTTCCAATTCATACCGGAACCTTTCTCAGGCTAAAGCACTGAGTTCATCTTTTATAGGAACCAGGTCATTTGAGTTACTTTGCCCATCATATATTTATTTATTGACTATAGCTACTCTGGGACAGGGCCTTAAGTAATCCAACCTCTGATAGCCTGGAGCTATCTAAATGTTTTGTTTGCTTTTAAACAACAGCACTTCCATTGGTGACTCACAATGACTTTTGTAATCTGTTCTGAAACCTACCATTGTATATGTCTGTCCATGCTATCTGGTCTCTTTCTTAATTTCTTGGCCCAGAGCCTGATTTTGGTTGTTATTCCCTGTCCCAGTTCCAATTCTCACTTCCTCCTTCCCAACCTCTGTGGACTAGTCCTATACACAAAAATTAATTGTAGATTAGGGCCATATAGTCAAAGTTATGGTTTTTCCAGTAGTCATGTACGGTTGTAAGAGTTGGACCATAAAGACGACTGAGCAACAAAGAACTGATGCTTTTGAATTGTGGTGCTGGACTATTGAGAGTCCCTTGGATTGCCAGGAGAGCAAACCAGTCAATTCTAAAGGAAATCAACCCTGAATATTCATTGGAAAGGCCTGTGTTAAAGCTGAAGGTTCAGCATTTTGGCTACCTGATGCAAAGAGCTGATTCATTGGAAAAGACCCTGATGCTGGGAAAGAGTGAAGGCAGAAGGAGGAGGTGGCAGAGGATAAGATGGTTAGATACCATCACTGACTCAATGGACATGAGTCTGAGCAAACTCCAGGAGATAGTGGAGGACAGAGGAGCCTGGCATGCTGCAGTCCATGGAGTCTCAAAGAGTTGGACATGACTTAGCAGCTGAACAACAACAAATCAGCTACATAAGGATTAGTTGATAGTTAATGTTTAAGTGCCTGTTCTCCCTTCGCTTCACAAATTGCATATAGAATCTGGCCACACACTCTTTGAGAGGCTACTTTCTTGTCTAAGAGTGGAGCTGGAGCCAAGAGAGATCATACCACCATGGGTTCCCTCTCTTGGTTAGTAACCCCCATCATCCTTGGACATCTTGTCCATTTTAACTGCTGAGCAGTATTTCATTGTATGAATATATCGTACTGTATCAGTTCTCCTACTAGTAGATATCTGGGCTGTTCCCAATTTGGGAATATTATAAATAAAGTTGCCATGGGCTTTGCTGTACAAATCTTTTTGTGGTATAAATGTTTTCATTTATCATGGGTAAATTCTTAGGAATAAAACTGGGTCATAGGATAGGTGTATATTTAATTTCACGAAAAATGTCAGGCCTTTATCACAAGTGTTTATGCCATTTTATACTATCACGAGCAACATGTAAGAATTCTGGTTACAATCTTGCCAACACTTACTGTCTTTAGTCTTCTTAATTTTAGCCATTCTGGTGACAGTGTAATAACATTTCATTGTGATTTTAACTTACATTTCCCTGATGACTGACATTGAGCACAGAAAGACAAGGAAAAGAAAACAGACAAATAATAAACAGAGAGAGCAAACACAAATAAAATAAAAGGTCAGACTTAAGCCTTAATATGTCAGTAATCATGTGCTGTGTGCTCAGTCATGTTCAACTCTTTGTGATCCTATAGACTGTAGCCCACCAGGCTCCTCTGTCCATGGGATTTTTCAGGCAAGAATACTGGAGTGGGTTGCCATACCCTCGTCCAGGGAATCTTCCTGATCCAGGGGTCGAACCTGGGTCTCCTGTGTCGACAGGCAGTCTTTTCCACCAAGCCACCCCGGAAGCTCAATAATTACCTTAACCTAAATGACCTAAATAGACCAATTAAAAGACAGAGATGGGCCTAATGGAAAAAAAAAAAGCATAACCCAACTGCTGCTGCTGCTGCTAAGTTGCCTCAGTCGTGTCCGACTCTGTGCAACCCCATAGATGGCAGCCCACCAGGCTCCGCCATCCCTGGGATTCTCCAGGCAAGAATACTGGAGGGAGTTGCCATTTCCTCTTCCAATGCATGAAAGTGAAAAGTGAGAGTGAAGTCACTCAGTCGTGTCCGACTCTTAGCGATCCCATGGACTGCAGCCTACCAGGCTCCTCAGTCCATGGGATTTTCCAGGCAAGAGTACTGGAGTGGGGTGCCATTGCCTTATCCAATAACCCAACTATATGCTGTCTATAACAAACTCACTTTACTATTTTTTAAAATATTTATTTGGCTGCACTGAGTCTTAGTTGCAGCACAGAATATCTTTCATCTTTGTTGTAGCCTTTAGGATCTTTAGCTGCGGCATGCAAACCATTAGTTGTGGTATGTGAGATCTAATTCCTTGACCAGGGATTGAACCCAGTCCCCCTGCAGTGAGAGCACAGAGTCTTAGCCACTGGCCCACTACAGGAGTCCCTAAACTCAGTTTAAATATAACAATAAAGGCAGATTAAAAGTAAAAGGATGGGAAGATAAATCATGCAAAATTAATCAAAGGAAAGTGGGAGTGGCTAGAGTAATATCATATAAAGTAAACTTAAGGACCAAAAAAAATATCAGAAACAATTACATTATAAAGTGATAAAAAGGGTCAGTTCATCAAGAATATATAGAAATCATAAATGGATATGCAATAAACAATGGAGCTGAAAACCATGAAGCAAAAACTGATTGAACTTAAGGAAGAAATAGGTAAGTCCACAATTAGGTAAATTGGAGACTACAGTACCTTTCTCTGAACACTTGATAGAATAACTAGACAGAAAATCAGCAAGGATATAGAAGAACACACCAGCACCACTGATTAACAGATTCTAATTAACATTTATAAACCACTGCACCCAACAATGGCAACCCACCCCAGTGTTCTTGCCTGGAGAATCCCAGAGACAGAGGAGCCTGGTGGGCTGCCGTCTATGGGGTTGCACAGTCGGACACGACTGAGGCAACTTAGCAGCAGCAGCAGCACCCAGCAACAGCAGAATACACATCCTTTTAAAGTGCCCACAGAACATATACCAAGACAGACCGCATGCCAGGCCTTAAAAAAATTTTTTTAAGAACTGGGATCATACAGAGTGTGTGTTCTCCATCCACAATGGAATCAAATTAGAAATCAGAAAGATAACAGGAATACAGCATATTTCAAAGTAATCCATGGGCTGAAGAAGTCTCAAGGGAAAGTTTTAAAAATATGTTGAACTGAATGAAAGTGAACAGAGATCACTATGAACATATAAACATAGATCAACTTCATAGGCTACAGCTAAAGTCACACTGAGAGAGAAAAGTTTAGCCCTAAATTTAGTACTACATTCATACAGTAAAAAGAGGAAAATAATCTCAAATCAATTATTTAAGCTCCCACTGAGAACACACAGGAAAAGAACCAAATAAAGCAAGCCGAAGGAAGGAAATAATAAAGATAAGAGCAGAAATAAATTGAAAACATAAAACAATAGAAACAATAAAACAGAGAGCTGATTCTTTGGAAAAAGTAATAAAATTAACAACCTCTTAGCAAGACTGACAAATGAGAGATAAGATAAAAATTACCAACATCAGGAATGACAAAAAGACCCCACTATAGATCATGTAAACATAAAAAGGATGATTAAGTGAATACCACAAACAACTCTACACATACAAATTTGACAACTTAGATAAAAGGGACTAACTCCTTGAAAAACATAAACCACTGCAACTCACCCAATATGAAATAGATAATTCGAATAGCTCTAAAAGTATTGAGATAATTGAAAGCTGTAGTTTTAAAACTTCCCCAAAGAAATTTCCAGGTGGTTTCACAGAGAATTCTACCACACATTTAAAGAAGAATGAAGACAATTACACAATACCTTCCAGAAAACAGAAAAGGACAAGCTATCCAATTCATTATAGAAGCCAGCAATACCCGAAAAACCAAAGAAGGACAAAAAGAAAACTATAGACCAATATATCTCATAAGCTTTGATGCAAAAATCTCCACAAAATACTAGCAATCCAAATACAACAATGTATTAAAAAAACTATACAGCACCACCAAATGGTATTTATTTCAGTTGTGCAAGGTTAGTCAACATTCAACAATCAATTCTAAAAAGTCAATCAATGCAATCTACCACATTAACAGGCTAAAAGAAGAAAAAAATCACATGATTATATAAATCATTGCCAAAAAAAAAAAAAGCTTTCACAAGAGTCAACACCCTTCATATAAAAACTCTCAGAAAATAGGAATAAAGGAAAACTCCCTCAACTTGATAAAGATCATCTACAAAAAAAAACCTACAACTGACAGTGTACTTGGCAGTGAAAGACTGAATGTTTTCCCTCTAAGATCAGAAAAAGGGAAAGATGTCTTCTCCTACTACTCTTGTTCAACATAGCATTGGAAGTTTTATTCAGTGCAAAAAGGCAAAACAGGGAATTTAATTCTGATGCATATTCATCAGAAAGGAAGAAAATAAAACTGTCCCTATTTGCAGATGATAAGACTGTCTAAGGAATCTACAAAAAAAAAAAAAAAAAACCAAACTCTTAGCACTAATAAGTGAATTCAGCAAGGTATCTTGCAGGATGCAACATAAATGTACAAAAATCAGTGGCATTTCTATATATTTTCAATGAACATATGGACACAGAAATTAAAAATACCATACTATTTATATTCACTCAGAAAAAGAGAGAAAACTTCGGAATAAATCTAAGAAAGCACATGTAGACTTATATTCTGGAAACTACAAAATGCTGATAAAGGAATTCAAAGAATATCTAAATGGTAAGATGTACCATGTTTATGGACTGGAAGACCCACTGTAGCAAATATGTCAAGTTTTCCCAAATTGATATATAGGTTTAATGCAATTTTTCTCAAACTTCCATCAATATTTTTTCAGATATAGACTATTCTTAAATTTATATGAAAAAGCAAATAATGAATACATTTTGAAATAACTATAACAACTTTGGAAAGAGGAAGAATGAAGTAAGAGGAATCAGACTACCTGATTTCAAGACATACAGTTACAACAGCCAAGAATACGTGTGGAGGGAATGACACACAGATTAACGGAAAAGAACCCAGAAATCGGTCCACGTAAGGATATTCAACTGATTTTTGATGAAAGTGTAAAAGCAATTAAATACAGGAAACATAGCTTTTTGAACAAATGGTGCTGGAGCAATGGAACATTTGTAGGCAAACACACACATACACATACGACAAAAACAACTAAGCCAAAACCAAAAAAGCAAACAAAACACCATGACCAAAGTTTCAAAACTTAGGGGAATCAGGAAAAAGTCTTAGGGCCAGGCAAAGACTTCTTGGACCTAAAACACAACCCATAAAAGGAAAAGTGGATAATTTGACTTTATCACAACTATAAACTTTTGCTCTGCAAAAGACTCTGTTAAGAGGATGAAAGTACAGGCCATACAGGGATAGAAAGTATTTATAAACCAGACGTCAGTACTTAGAACACATAAAGAACTCTTGAAATTCACTGAAACATGTATAATATCATGTAAGAAACGAATCGCCAGTCTAGGTTCGATGCAGGATACAGGATGCTTGGGGCTGGTGCACTGGGGTGACCTAGAGAGATGGTATGGGAAGGGAGGTGGGGGGGGGTTCAGGATTGGGAACTCATGTACACCCGCGGTGGATTCATGTTAATGTATGGCAAAACCAATACAGTATTGTAAAGTAAAATAAAGTAAAAAAAAAAAACTCAACAGTAAAAAACACAATCAGTTGGAAAATGGGCAAAATACATGAACAGATATTTCACTGAAGAGGATATACAGATGGAAAACAATCACATAAAAGATGTTCAACACCACTAGCCATTAGAGAAATACAAATTAAAAATCACAGTGAAATACCATTATACATCGATCAGAATGTCTAAAATAAAAAGTAGTGGTAAGGCCAAACACTGGCAGGGATGCAGAAAAACTACATCATTCATATGTCTATTGCCAGTGGAAATGTAAAACAGTACAGCTGCTCTGGAGAGCAGTCTGGCAGGTTATTGAAAAACTAAACAGACAGCTACTATATGACCCAGCAATTATACTCTTGGGCATTTATTCTAGAGAAATGAAAACTTACATTCACATTAAAAATTTGTATACAACTATTGGTAGCAGCTTTATTCATCTGACAACTGGAAATAACCTAGCTCTTCTTCAGTGGGTGAATGGTTAGATACAGTATATCCATATCATGAAATACTGCTTATCAATAAAAAGAAATGAATTATTGATACATACAACAATCTGGATGAGTCTCTAAAAATTATACTGAGTGGAAATAAAAGCCACTTCCCACAGCGTACACACTGTATGATTCCACTTACACAACACAGATTATTCTTTGCTGGGAGTCAAGTAGTAGTGTGGCTATAAAAGAGAAATATGAGAGATCCTTATGGTGGTGAAAATGTTCTGTATCTTGACTGTATTGCTACCAATATTCCAGTTGTGACACTGGCAACACATTACCTTTGAGAGAATCTGGGTAAAGGGTACACAGGACCTCTCTGTATTATGCCTTACAATTGCATGTGAGTCTACCATTTTCTGAAAATGAAACATTTAATTAAAATATTACCTGTGTGGTTTTTCTCTCATCTAAATCCTGATTGATGCAACACACTTCATCAAATTGGGGGATTCCTCCTTTCTTCCTAGTTTTATGAGCATTTTAGTTAGAATAGGTGTTGATTTTGCCATCTGCTTTTTTTTTTTTTTTTTTTGCATTTATTGAAAGCAATCATATGGCTTTTCTACTTTTTGGTGAATTATATTGTTTGATTTTAGAACGTTAAGCCAATCTTGCATTCATGAGATAAATACTACTTCATGATGATATATTAATTCTTTTACACACTGCTGAATAAATTTGCTAATATTTGCTTAGGAATTTTGTCTACATTTATGAAGTGTCTTTCAGACACTGACTTGAGCAAAAGTAATAAAATATTAAAATTTGATAAGCCTGGATGGTGGGTAAATAGTAATTTGTTATTTTATTCTCTATATTTTCTGCTTTCTTTTCATTCTTTCAATTAAACAATCCTTGGTTGCAGTTTAGAAAACACATTCAGAGGACAGATTGAGGACATAAAAACTGGGTTCTGTATGCTATTAGGATTACAGATGTAGGATAGCTTTGTGTAACCTCTTCACATAGCCTAACACATAGTTATGCTGGGCTGTGCTAAGTTGCTTCAGTCGTTTCCAACTTCCAACTCTTTGCAACCCTACAGACCCCTAGCTCACCAGGCTTCTCTGTTCCATCAGATTCTCCAGGCAAGAGTACTGGAGTGGGTTGCCATTCCCTTCTCCAGGGGATCTTCCTGACCCAGGATTAAACCTGCATCTCTAAAATCTCCTGCTTTGGCAAGCAGGCTCTTTAGCACTACCACCACCCAGGTACTCAGTAAAAATTTATTGAGGGGCTTCCCAGGTGGCCTGATTGGTAAAAACCCGACTGCCATTGTAGGAGACATAAGAGACTCAGGTTCGATCCCTGGGTCGGGAAGATCCCCTAGATGAGGGCATGGCAACCCATTCCAGTATTCTTGCCTGGAGAATCCCATGGACAGAGGAGCCTGGTGAGCTACAGTCCATAGGGTCACAAAGAGTTGGACATGTGAAGCAACTTAACACACATACCACACACACACACGTTTATTGAATGAATTTAGATTTGTTTAAATCACACTTTAATACAACATAATGGATACTGTGATCCAGATCCATCCTCAGGATCTAGTCAGTCATCCCCCAGTTTCTGGGGGTAGTTGCTCATAAATCCTAATTCCTCCCAAGGAATTTCCCTCTTTGAAACTAAAGAGTCTTGCCAAAAGTCACAGTACCTCTCCAGATACAGCCTCAATCACTGATCAATGCAAGGATATAAATTTCTCATTCCCTTCTTAATTTGGAATAATTCTGAAAGGTCATCCCAGGCTCAGAGCATTCTTCAGGATTGGCAGAGGCTTCTGATGAGATAATTTCACAACTCAACCTCTCTTTCTGCCCAATCCTGCTTCCATCACTCCATTACAAGCTTGGTGTTGACAGTAACTTCTCCCCAGCCCACCCTAACTAACCTCTTAAATGTTAATCTCACTCTTCCTCAGGAAACTCCACTCAGGATACACATTATCCTATTTTACTTTTCTTTTCATAGCAGTTATCAATATGTGCAATATACTTTATTTATTTAATACTTTAATATTTGCTTATTGCTTGCTGTAAGAATATAAGAGTTACAGGGCAGATTTTTTGTTTTCCATACACGATGCATTACTATATCAAGCACCTAGGGTGGGGCCCGCAGAACACCAGTAGGCCCTAAACACTGGTTGTTGGACTGAATTAAATGAGACACACCTTGCATTGCATTCAGTATCACAGTAACCCAAGTCTATGCCCCCAACCAGTAATACTGAAGCAGCTGAACGGTTCTATGAAGACCCACAAGACCTTCTACAACTAACACTCAAAAGAGATGTCCTAAACAAACAAACAAACAGATGTCCTTTTCATTATAAGACACTGGAATGCAAACGTGGGAAGTCAAGAAATACCTGGAGTAACAAGCAAACTTGACCTTGGAGTACAAAATGAAGCAGAGCAAAGGCTAATAAAGTTTTGCCAAGAGAATGCACTGGTCATAGCAAACACCCTCTTCCAATAACACAAGAGACAACTCTACACATGGACATCGCCAGATTGTCAATACTGAAATCAGATTGATCATATTTTTGCAGCCAAAGATGAAGCAGCTCTATACAGTCAGCAAAAACAAGACCAGGAGCTGACTGTGGCTCAGATCATGAACTCCTTATTGCCAACTTCAGACTTAAACTGAAGAAAGTAGGGAAAAGCACTAGACCATTCAGGTATGACCAAAATCAAATCCCTTATGATTATACAGTGGAAGTGAGAAATAGATTCAAGGGATTAGACCTGATAGACAGAGTGCCTGAAGAACTATGGACAGAGGTTCGTGACACTGTACAGGAGGCAGTGATCAAGACCATCCCCAAGAAAAGAAATGCAAAAGGCAAAGTGGTTGTCTGAGGAGGCCTTACAAATAGCTGAGAAAAGAAAAGAGAAAGGCAAAGGAGAAAAGGAAAGATATACCCATTTGAAAGCAGACTTCAAAAGAAAAGCAAAGAGAGATAAGAAAGCCTTCTTCAGCAATCAATGCAAAGAAATAGAGGAATACAATAAAATGGGAAAGACTAGAGATCCCTTCAAGAAAATTAGAGATACTAAGGAAACATTTCATGCAAAGATGAGCACAATAAAGGATAGAAATGGTATGGACCTAACAGAAGCAGAAGGTATTAAGAAGAGGTGGCAAGAATACACAGAACTGTACAAAAAGATCTTCATGACTCAGATAATCACGATGGTGTGATCACTCACCTAGAGCCAGACATCCTGGAATGTGAAGTCAAGGGGGCCTTAGGAAGCATCACTATGAACAAAGCTAGTGGAGGTGATAGAATTCCAGCTGAGCTGTTTCAAATCCTAAAAGATGATGCTGTTATAGTGCTTCACTCAATATGCCAGCAAATTTGGAAAACTCAGCAGTGGCCATAGGATGGGAAAAGATCAGTTTTCGTTCCAATACCAAAGAAATGCAATGCCAAGCAAAGTTCAAACTACCACACAATTGCATTCATCTCACACACTAACAAAGTAATGCTCAAAATTCTCCAAGCCAGGCTTCAACAGTACATGAACTGTGAACTTCCAGATGTTCAAGTTTGTTTTAGAAAAGGCAGAGGAACCAGATTTCAAATTGCCAACATCTGCTGGATCACCAAAAAGCAAGAGAGTTGCAGAAAAACATCTACTTCTGCTTCATTGACTATGCTAAATCCTTTGACTGTATGGATCACCACAAACTGTGGAAAATTCTTAAAGAGCCGGGAATACCAGACCACCTTAACTGCCTCCTGAGAAATCTGTATGCAGGTCAAGAAGCAACAGTCAGAAACAGACATGGAACAACAGATTGGTTCCAAATTGGGAAAGTAGTAGTCAAGGCTGTATATCGTCACATTGCTTATTTAACTTCTATGCAGAGGACATAATGTGAAATGCCGGGCTGGATGAAGCACAAGCTGGAATCAAGATTGCTGGGAGAAATATCAATATATGCATCTCAGATATGCAGATGACATCACTCTTATGGCAGAAAGTGAAGAGGAACTAAAGAGCTTCTTAATGAAAGTAAAAGAGGAGAGTAAAAGGTTGGCTTAAAGCTCAACATTCAGAAAACCAAGATCAAAGTATCCGATCCCATCACTTCATGGCAAATAGATGGGGAAACAATGGAAACAGTGAGAGACTTTGTTTTTCGGGCTCCAAAATCACTGCAGATGGTGACTGCAGCCATGAAATTAAAAGAAGCTTTCTCCTTGGAAGAAAAGCTATGACCAACCTAGACAGCATATTAAAAAGCAGAGACATTACTTTGCCAACAAAGGTCTGTCTAGTCAAAGCTATGGTTTTTCCAGTAGTCATGTATGGATGTGAGAGTTGGACTATAATGAAAGCTGAGTGCTGAAAAATCGATGCTTTTGAACTGTGGTGTTGGAGAAGACTCTTGAGAGCCCCTTGGACTACAAGGAGAGCCAACCAGTCCATCCTAAAGGAAATCAGACCTAAATATTCATTCGAAGGACTGATGTTGAAGCTGAAACTCCAATACTTTGGCCACCTGATGCGAAGAATTGGAAAAGACCCTGATGCTGGGAAAGATTGAAGGCAGGGAGGAGAAGGGGACAACAGAGGATGAGATGGTTGGAAGGCATCACGGACTCAATGGACATGAGTTTGAGCAATTTTCTGGATTTGGTGACGGACAGAGAAGCCTGGTTTGTTGCTGCCCATGGGGTCGCAAAGGGTCGGACAGGACTGAGCGACTGAACTGAACTGACCTTACTGCTGCTGCTAAGTCGCTTCAGTCGTGTCCGACTCTGTGCGACCCCTAGACGGCAGGCCACCTCCCCGGTCCCTGGGATTCTCCAAGCAAGAATACTGAAGGGGGTTGCCATTTCCTTCTCCAATGCATCAAAGTGAAAAGTGAAAGTGAAGTCGCTCAGTCCTGTCCGACTCCTAGCGACCCCATGGACTGCAGCCCATCAGGCTCCTCCATCCATGGGATTTTCCAGGCAAGAGTACTGGAGTGGGGTGCCATTGCCTTCTCACACGGGGGAGCCTGGCGGGCTACAATCTCTGGGGTCGCAAAGAGTCAAAGAGTCAGTCTAAATTGTTAGACTGAGCGACTAAAAATTCAACACCTGTGTGGCGTAAGGCCAAAAGACTGGACAGAATAGACGCTGGACTGTGGTACAACCCCTGCTCACGGTCCAGAAGGCTCGGAAGCTAGGAACTGACCTTACAGTAGGTATCAAAACACTCCCTCAACAGCCAGTAACAAGCATTTAGGGGCGGAGGCTCCGAGTCCCCGCCCCTCCCGGCCCGCCCCTAGGCCCGGAAAGGAGGCGGGGCCCCCGCAGACGCCGCGGCGGACGAGATGCTGCAACCGGCGGTGCGCCTGGTGTGGCTGAGTCAGGTTCCCTACGCCGAGTTGCTGGCGTTGCAGCAGCGCTGGCTGCGGCGTCTGCAGGCCGAGCCAGGGCCCGAGGCGGGTGCGCTCCTGCTCTGCGAGCCCGCGGGGCCTGTGTATACCACCGGGCTGCGCGGCGGTCTGACTCCCGAGGAGACTGCGCGACTGCAGGCCTTGGGTGCTGAGGTGTGCCCCCTTGGCCGGGGCGGCCTAGCCACCTTCCACGGCCCGGGCCAGCTGCTGTGCCACCCGGTACTCGACTTACGACCCCTCGGCCTGCGCCTGCGCGCCCACGTGGCCGCGCTGGAGGCGTGCGCCGTGCGCCTGTGCGAGCTCCAGGGCCTACCAGGCGCCCGCGCGCGGCCCCCACCCCTACACTGGAGTTTGGCTGGGCGAGCGCAAGATCTGCGCGATCGGTGAGCGCCTCGGGGCGGGGCCTGGCGGGGCCGGACCAATGGTGGTGAGGGCAGAGCTCCGGGCGGGTGTCACTGGTGCGGGCTTTGAATCATCTGCCCACTGCCTTTATCTCAGGCTCTCCTCACTGATATCTTCAGAACCAGGTCTCTTCGGAGGTCACGTGGTTCAACACACTCATATTTAAAAATGGAGAGACAACGAGAAGTGAGTTGCCAGGTTACTGCACAATATCTGGACAATAAGGGTGAATTTTTTTTTCATACTTTTTTTTTGTAAAAACAGCAGAATCTTTGTTAAAGGACATTTCTGTAATGTCCATAGTAAGTGCAGCCACTGTGGAGCCACAGGCGTCTCCTCTCATTTTGTCCCCCTCCCCTGATGTGTGTGCAACCTCTTGGGTGCTCTAGAAACAGAATTAGAAAATCAGTGGTCTAGTCTAGTTTCGGCATCTCACTGAGGACCATCATGAAGCCTGGGGAGGGAGGGTGTCTATTCTAAGAGCCGCTGGTTTTGCCTTGCAGGTGTCCGCTGTGGAAGGCACGTTACATCCCACGGCCTGGCGCTGAACTGTTCTACGGACCTCACGTGGTTTGAGCACATTGTGCCCTGTGGGCTGGTTGGGACAGGCGTCACTTCCCTGAGTGAGGAGCTCCAGAGGCATGTCACTGTGGATGAAGTAATACCACGTTTCCTTGAGGCCTTTAAAGAGACCTACAAGTGCACGTTGACCTCAGAGGACAGCCCCTGCTGAACGGCGTTTATATTATTTCACGCTGGAGGTCTTGCCTTGGAAAGCACGGCACCAGACTTGGGAGTCACTGAAACCTAGGTTCTAGAACTGGCCCTGTCATTCATACATCAGGAGACTGGGCAGATCATGAGCTCTGGGCCCTTGGTTCCATATGTATACGATTTATTTATATCTTCCCAACCTACCTCAGGTATAGATATGAAAACATTGTGAAAAGCACAAATATAAGGCATTAGCACTACTGTTGACACCCATTTCTTAGCTCAGAAAAATTCAGGTATCATAGGGTGTCGTTTCTCAAATATTTCCTCAGTACTGTATTTAATTGGGAAATCTGGGCTCCAGTTCCTTTGATTGTTGTAAGAATCATTTTTCAGGATCATCCAGGTGAAGGTGATGTGATGTGGATTTTTTTTTTTTTCATTCTCAGGAGACCTGGGAGCTTTCTGCAATGACAGGGAAAGGGAAAGACTTCTTTAAAGAGTAATATGGGATTCTGTCTTCCTGGGTTGGATTCCTCAAGCCTGATGGCTTTTAGTTAGGTAACCTGAGCTAGGCCAAAGGCTAGGGGAAAGAGAATAATAATTTCTGACCCTGTACAAATGCCAAAAACAGAAGGTTTTTTTTTTTTAATATGAGATCTCTATAAAGGTTGTATGTTAATTATCTATAACATATCACCCCCAAAGCTTAATGACTTAAAAGAATAAACATTTATTATCTCATATATTGTGGTTTGGAAATTTGGGAGAAGTTTAGCTGAGTGGTTCTGGGTCAGGGTCTCTTCTGAGACGCAATGGAGATGTCAGCTGTCAGGGGACTTCCCTGTTTCTCCAGTGGTTAAGACTCCGTGCTGCCAATGCAGGGGCCACAGGTTCAACCCCTGGCTGGGGACCTAAGATCCCATATGCTGCATGGTGCAGCCAAAAGATTAAAAAAAAGAGATGTTAGCCGGGCAGCTCTCATCTGAAGACTTGACTAAGGCTGTGGAATCAGCTTCCAAGATGACTGACTCACATGCTTGGTTGGTACTGGTTATTAACAGGAGGGCTTAATTCCTCTTCACTCCATGTTGCTCAGCCGCTCAGTAGTATCTGACTCTTTGCAACCCCCATGGACTGCAGCACACCAGGCTTCCCTGTCCATCACCAACTCCCAGAGCTTGCTCAAACTCACATCCATTGAGTTGATGGTGCCATCCAACCATCTTGTCCTCTATTGTCCCCTTCTGCCTTCAATCTTTCCCAGCATCAGAATCTTTTCCAAGGAATCAGCTCTTTGCATCAGATGGCCAAAGTAATGGTGCTTTAGTTTCAGCATCAGTCCTTCCAATAAATATTTCAGATTGATTTCCTTTAGGATTGATTGATTTCATCTCTTTGCAATCCAAGGGACTCTCAAGATTCTCCTCCAATACCACAGTTCAAAAGCATAAATTCTTTGGCACTTAGCTTTCTTCATGGTCCAGCTCTCACATCCATACATGCGACTGGGAAAACCATAGCTTTGACCAGACGGACCTTTGTTGGTAGTGTCTCTGCTTTTTAATAAGCTGTCTAGGTTGGTCACAGCTTTTCTTCCAAGGAGCAAGCTATTTTTAATTTCATGGCTACAGTCTATCTGCAATGATTTTGGAGTCCTAAAAATAAAGTCTCTCACTGTTTCCATTGTTTTCCCATCTGTTTGCCATGAAGTGATGAAACCGGATGCCATGATCTTCATTTTTTGAATGTTGAGCTTTAAGACTCTTGAGTTTCCTCTTCACTTTCTGCCCTGGGGGTGGGGGTGTCATATGCATATCTCAGGTTTTTTATATTTCTCCTGGCTATCTTGATTCCAGCTTGTGCTTCATCCAGCCTGGCTTTTGCATAATGTCCTCTGCATAGAAGTTAAATAAGCAGGGTGACTATATACAGCTTTGATGTACTCCTTTCTGAATTTGGAACCAGTTTTGGTTCTAATTGTTGCTTCTTGACCTACATACAGGTTTCTTAGGAGGCAGGTAAGGTGGTCTGGTATTCCTGGCTCTAAGAATTTTCCACAGTTTGTGGTGATCCACACAGTCAAAGGCTTTAGCATAGTCAATAAAGCAGATGTAGATATTTTTCTGGAATTCTCTTGCTTTTTCTGTGATCCAACGGATGTTAGCAATTTGAAATCTGGTTCCTCTGCCTTTTCTAAATCCAGCTTGAATATCTGGAAGTTCACGGTTCACATACTGTTGAAGCCTGGCTTGGAGAATTTTGCACATTACTTTGTTAGTGTGTGAAATGAGTGCAATTGTGCGGTAGTTTGAACATTCTTTGGCATTGGCTTTCTTTGGGATTGGAATGAAACTGACCTTTTCCCGTCCTATGGCCACTGCTGAGTTTTCCAAATTTGCTAGCACTTTAACAGCATCATCTTTTAGAATTTGAAACAGCTCAGCTGGAATTTCATCACCTCCACTATCTTTGTTCTTAGTGATGCTTCCTAAGGCCCACTTGACTGCACTCCAGGGTGTCTGGCTCTAGGTGAGTGATCACACCATTGTCGTTAATTGGGTCATTACGATCTCTTTTGTATAGTTTTTCTGTGTATTTTTGCCACCTCTTCTTAATATCTTCTGCTTCTGTTAGGTCCATACCATTTCTGTCCTTTATTGTGCCCATCTTTGCATGAAATGTTCCCTTGGTATCTAATTTTCTTGAAGAGATCTCTAGTCTTTCCCATTCTATTGTTTTCCTATATTTCTTTGCATTGGTCACTGAGGAAGGCTTTCTTATCTCTCCTTGATAATCTTTGAAACTCTGCATTTAGATGGGTCTGTCTTTCCTTTTCTTTGCCTTTCTCTTCTTTTCTCAGCTATTTCTAAGCCCCCCCTCAGACAACCATTTTGCCTTTTTGCATTTCTTTTTCACAGGGATGGTTTCACTTTATAGGGCTGCTTGCATGTTCTCAGTGCCTGGCAACTGGCTTTCCCCAGCGCAAGCGATGCCAGAAAGAGACAAGGTGGAAGCCACAGTGTCTTCTATGACCCAGCACTGGGAGTCACACAGGCATTTCTGCAGTCTCCTAAGATGTGAGCCCTCTTTATCCAGTATGGAAGGGACTACACCAGGGTGATAGGTGTAGATCATTAAGGACCATCTTGGAGACTGGCTATCACAGGTAGTTAGGGTAGAAGGAGCCTTGAATAAGAAGTCAGGCAACCTCAGTTCCAGTCCTGGCTCTGTAAAACAGTAACCAACAACATTCTAGATGGCAGCTGCTTCCTGAGGGACTGCAGGGAACACAGCTCCCTGCTGTTGATTGGTGTGTACTGGACGTAAGCCACCAAAGTGTTTCTTTGTGCCACAACTAGTGAAGCCCTCACCCTTTAGAGCCCGTACTCCACAACAAGAGGAGCCACCATGAGAATCCAGCTTGCTGCAACTAGAGAAAGCCCTCACACAGCAATGAAGACCCAGAGCAATCATAAATAAATGAATAAATAGTTAAGATGGTAAATTTTAAAAATCCAAAAGTGGAGCTGCAGCTGACTCCTGAACAAAACCAGAACTTGTAGTCCTTAGGAACCCACATGGTCTCTTCTGTTCTCTGCCGTGCTTCCTGGTGTGTTTGATTCATTCTGTCTTACTCCAGTCCAGCCTTTTCTGTTTCCCAGACCATGTGGTAGAAGATGTTTTCTGCTGCTGTTACCCATGTATGTTGGAGTAAAGTCAAGGAAAATCCCCAGGTTTCTGGATGCGAGGTATTGCTGGAACAGAGAACACTGGATGATGACCAAGTTTGGAGAGGATGATAATGAGTTTGCTGCTGCTGCTAAGTTGCTTTAGTCGTGTCCGACTCTGTGCGACCCCATAGACAGCAGCCCACCAGGCTTCCCCATCCTAGGGATTCTCCAGGCAAGAATACTGGTGGGGGTTGCCATTTCTGTCTCCAATGCATGAAAGTGAAAAGTCAAAGTGAAGTCGCTCAGTCGTGTCCAACTCTTAGCAACCTCATGGACTGCAGCCTACCAGGCTCCTCCATCCATGGGATTTTCCAGGTAAGAGTACTGGAGTGGGGGTGCCATTGCCTTCTCCGGATAATGAGTTTAGTTTTTGATGAATCAAGGTTGATATACTTGTGGAAGATGCATGTGGAAAGGCCCAGTTGGGTCTGTGGATCCAGAGCACAGCTGTCTTGAGTAACAGTTCATGTCTGGAAGCCCAAAGAGAGAAGGGGAAGGCAGAGGGCTGATAAGTGTGAGGTGCAGGCCAAGGAGATCAAGAAGCAGTCTAGGCAGAGATGTAGCACAGGACCCAGAATGAGACAATATGCCGATCTCATTCACACTTCTGGCTGCATAGCAAGAGAGGGAGGTTTATTTCACAGATGACAAAACTGGCAAGGAGGCTGAGTGACTTCTATGAGGCCATGCACTTAGGGGCAGAGTCAGTCCCTGGCTCCTAAGCTGAGTCTTTCCGCTCTTGCACAGCTGTCTCTGAAGGGAGAGCAAGGAGAGCCAAGGCGGTCGCTGGGCCTGTGGAACTGGTTCAGGCCACTGCTGCGGGTTCCCGACTCCTTCCTTCCTAGTCAGAGCCCACCTCCGGTTTCCCACCGGGGGCCCTTCCTCAAGGAAGGAAGCTAGACATACGAAGGAGGGTAGTTAACACCCTGGCTTTCCCATCTCCAAAAGTCTCTTCTTGTTTATGCAGAGTATTTTCCTCCTAAATAAACAAACTGTCCAGGGTCTGGTAAATGAGTGCTAAGTGCGAGGACGTGACCGACTGCAGTGACTTTTCCAGCATCTTGTTCCTCAGCGAGGCTGGCAGGAAACCAAACAGGGCCTGCTCTGGTGGTATGACCAGGTGCGCCTCACTTCATGGCAAGAGCCTTTTTCTGAAAACCTTTATGGAAATCAGATGTTTGCAATCAAAATGTGATTTTTTTTCCCACTAAGTTGTAATTTACATATTATCACACCATGTTACAATAACTATACAGTTTTAAAAAACAAGAAAAATTTCACTTCACTCCCACCTAAAAGCATCCTTTCTATTTGTGTGTGTTTCCAGTACGTGATCATAAGCCGACATCTGTTATTATTCTAACCCATTATTCTGTCTTATAATTCTATTATTATAAAGTATTATATGGAAAAAATTTTGTATACTCTTTTAAACCAAACATAATATTACATTTTCCCACATTGCCAGATAGTCTTTATATTTTTAATGTCTTAATCCTATTTTTATTTCTTTTAAAACAAATCTTCTAAAAAATATATTGGTACTACATGCACATGGAATTAAGTTTAAAGGTACAAGCAGGCTTTCCTGGTGGTTCGGTGGTTCAGTGTTTAAGGCTCCAAACTCTCAATGCAGGGGGCACGAATTTGACCCCTGGTCAGGGAACTGAGATTCCCACATGCTGCATGGGCAGCCAGATAAATAAAAGGTACAAAATGCTACTACTGAATTGTAAGTCTTACTCCTATCCCTTTTTCTCTGTAAACCCAGGCCCTTTCCTAGAGGCATAAATGTTCACATGTATTTTATACATATCTAGGCATACATGCATTTTCATGTGGTAGCATACTATACACACATCCCTGTACTTTGGAGATCGCATCAGGTCAGTATATAAAGAACATCCTCATTTTAAAAATGACTATGGCGTATTCCATGACTATGGAATATTCTGAAAACTATGGAGTATTCAGGGAATTAATCGTGACTTATGTATCTAATCCCCCGTTAGTGATGTTTAGATTATCACTAATTCTTTCTTTTACAACTAAAGCTACAGTGAGAATCTAGGACTTCCTTGGTGGTCCAGTGGCTAAGACTCAGCTCCCAATGCAGGGGCCTGAGTTTGATCCCTAGTTAGGGAACTAGCTCCCGATGCCACAGAAAAGATCTCACATGCCACAGTGAAGATCAGAGATGCCATGTGCCACAACTAAGACCTAGTGCAGCCAAATAAAAATAAGTGTGTGTGTCTGTTTGTATACCTGCATTGTGTAACGAGTCTGGTGAGCACAGAGTTTGCATGTCTGGAAGTGATTTTCTGAGTCAAAGGATATGTGCATTTTTATTAGATGTTGTCATATTGCCTTCCATAAAACTTGCTAATTTATGTTCCCATCAGCAATGTACAATGCCTGTTGTATTTGAATTTTAACAGTTTTAGTGTCTTAGAGTTTTTCATCATTAAAGCTTTTTATCATAAAATCTTTCTAATGTACAGCAGTGAATCCCATGTACCCGTCATTCAGGTAAAACAATCAACTCATGACCAGTCTTAGCTTATCTAAACCTGGGCCCATTTCCTACCTCCTCCCTGGATTATTGTAAAGCAAGTCACAGATACCATATTATTTCATGAATAAATAATTCAGTATGTATTCTCAAAATATAAGGACTCAAAATATAACCACAATATATTAACACATAAAAATACATCTTCAGTATCAACAATTATTCAATTAATACTCAGATCTCTCTCTCTTCGCCCCTCCCTCTTCCTATAGGTGATTTGTTCAAACCAGAATTGAAACAAAGTCTACACACTGAATTTGGTTAAGGCTCATAAATGTCTCTTAAGTCTCTTTTTCAGCTATAGGTTCCTCCTCCCTCTTTTGAAGATCTTTTCCTCCTGTATTTCCTGAAGATTAAAATGTAGATCCTGATATTTGGTCTGATTCAGATTTAAGTTTTTTGCTTTTTGTAGCAAGCTTCCTTCACAAGTGATGGTGTGTTTTTACATCAAGTGGCACACAGTATCTGTTTTGGGGGTTAATTTTTTTCCCCTCTTGCTTGTGATGGCTAGACCCTGGATCTATTATTTTATTGAAAGTGAAAGGAAGTCACTCAGTTGTGTCTGACACTTTGAGATCCCGTGGACTACACAGTCCATGGAATTCTCCAGGCCAGAATACTGAAGTGGGTAGTCTTTCCCTCCTCCAGGAGATCTTCCCAACCTCTGATTCTATCATTCCTTCATTTACCAGTAGGAATATGTCTATAGAACTGACAGCTTTAAAAAAACTCAGTATGACCTGTAGCATTAGTGTTATCAATATTAGCATTTTATTAGCTTATTGTTTTGTCCGTTTTCATTAAAATGTGTACTTAAACACTATAAAAGAGTAGCCTTTACAGCTGCCTTGAAGTTTAAACTGAGTTTAAATTTGAATCATATTTAGATTATTAGCACTGAGTACGTCCTTTAAAAAGGGGGTTCATACATCATTCAAGTCCAAGAGACACTAGCTTAGGGCTACAGTGTTACATTTTTTCAGTTTATAAACTGTGAGCTTTTAAAGCCAGAGATTGTTTCTTTGTTTTGTTTTGTCTTTGTATCCTAGCATGTGAAAGGAAACAGTGGTTCAATGACTTGTAATTATGAGGAATTCCCTGTAGACTCCCCTTTAGTCCTTCTGTTGACAGACGTCAGTGTCTGTTCTATGAAGTGGTCATCCCAGCCCCAGATATAGAGCATTCTTTATACTTCCGATTGTTAGAAAGTTTCCTCATCCCAAACTGAAACCTGCCGCCAGGCGTCATAATTCTGTCCTCCGGCAAGTCCTCTTCTGAGAGCCCTTCCCTGGCCACACCCTGCACCCCCCGTCACTTGTTTCCAAGTCTGAGCCTGTCCAGACTGTGAGCTTCCCAGGCAGGGACTATAGCTGTATCACCCATGGCCACTCAGGACCAGCCCAAGGCCTCACATGCTGATGCCCAGTAATGCCTGTTGAGTCAACAGATGAGCTCTATCCTAAGAGCAGTCTCATCTTCTCATTACACGTTCCTGATTTTTCTGCTCTTCATAAAATGTGGCCTCTAGACGCTACCCCACTTCAACAGGCTCCACTTGGCTAACATGCCCTTAACCTGTGTTGCTTGAAGATAACACGCCTGGTATGGTCTGGCCAGTGCGTGATGTGTTACTGGGGACACGGAGATATATCAGACTTGGTTCCTGTCTTCAAGCAATGTCACTGGGGACTGGGGACTTGGAGACACATCAGACTTGACTCCTGTCTTCAAGGAGCTCACAGCTTTGTAGAGGAGACACATCAGTAAAGAATGTTCACAGCAACCAATTATAAGGACCATGAGAGAAGTTTGCATGGGTACTGTGGAACACAGAAGTGAGTAATCTTAAGAGAACAGGGGAAGAAAAGGCTCAAGTGACTCTTAGCTTGTAAGTAAGAGAAAAATCTAGCTCTAACTCAATGAAAAACAGTATCTTAGATCTGGTAATTAAAAGGTCTGGGGATAGACATTAGCACAGATTCATCTCATCCCTGGAGTAGGAAATAGCAACCCACTCCAGTATTCTTGCCTGGGAAATCCCATGGACGGAGGAAGGAGCTGGTCAGGCTTTCTTCACCCCTTTCTTCTCTTTCTTCACCTTCTCTTTCACCCATTGCCCAGAGGAGACTGGAAAGGAATGGGAGGATCCCACCTATCTCACTGTTGCTACCGCCTCTGCTTGCTCCTCCCAAGGGCCTTACCTCCTTGCTCTTGAGTTTCCATCTGGGTTGGTGCATAAAGAGGCACCATAGGGTGGGAAGAGACAGAATGGGGGAAAGGAGGAGGGGTTCCTACACAACGTCACAGTCCCAGCCTGGCTGCCCTCCTTAGGTTCCAGTAACCCCACCCTACCCTGGCCTTCCATATCTAGCAATGCTTTCCCTCCTCACTGTTACTACCAGACCTGCTTCCATTCCCTGTCAGTTTCCTAAATCCGCCTTCATGCTCTCTTCAGAGTATCTAGTTGCAAGGTGCCATCTAACTCCTGCCAGAATACTGACTTAAACACAGCCCTGATTTGCAGTCAGAGGCTAGACTGGGAGCATGCTCTGCCCTGTGAGATGTTGGGTGCTGGCAAGGAGTTCCTGTCATTCAGCTCAATTTCACCCCTCTAGCTCAACCCACATGGGCACAGGGCTATACTAAGCATAACTTTACAGTCATTACTTAATCATCACAGCAAATAACAAACCCACAAGGTTGTATTGCTGATTGTGTTCTGAGAAGAAGAAATTGGCTCAGATGAAGAGTCCCCCAAGTTCATACAGTTAGCTAGAGGCAGGTCCATGACTTGAATTTGGACTCCAAAGACTGTACAATAAACAGCATTCCTATTGTAGGGGAAAGAATCTCTTTTTACTGGCTTTATTCACAGAATATAGGGTATACATGGAACAGCAGGCAGACCATCTTGTTACCACAAAATGGGATCCTGCCTGAACATGGAGCATCAGTGAGAAAAGCAGAGCCCAAAGATGCAAAAAGATGGATTCCTGAACACATCATCTGAACTTCTGGATCTAGCTATGGCTGAAGCTACATAGGTCAGGATATTAAAATTTTGTGCCCTGTGCTTAGTTACGTCTGACTCTTTGCAGTCCCATGGACTGCAGCCTGCCAGTCTCCTCTGTATGTGGGATTTTTCAGGCAAGAATGCTAGAGTGGGTTGCCATTTCCTCCACCAGTGGCTCTTCCTGACCCAGGGATTAAATCAATGCCCTGCTGTCCCCTGAATCTGCATTGGCAGGCAGATTCTTTACCACTTATGAGCTGATAAATTCCCTTTCCTACTTAAGTCAGTTTGCACTGAGTTTTCTGCCTGTTACAGCTAAGATTCCTAATTGATACACCTACCTCCTCTATAAACTTAGTCCTCACTGAACCCACATTCTTCTGCATTCAGATAGCCCTTATTGTTTAAACCATTCAAAAGTCCATATTTATACAGCCATGAGCACAGGTGCCCTTTTAATTAAAAAAAAAAAAAATTTTTGCCCATGTTGCATGACTTGCAAGATCTTAGTTCCTTGACCAGGGATTGATCCTATGCCCTCGGCAATGAGAACAAGGATTCCTAACCACTGGACTGCCAGGAAATTCCCAATAGTTATTCTTTATGAAATACTTGCTATGTGCCAGGTACCAGGTGAAGCGCTTTAAATATAATATCTTACTGTAATCCACACAACTATAAGATGCAGTTGTTTTTATACCCATTCTACAGATAGGGAAACTAAGACTCAGTGGGATTAAGCTCTCACAGTTGATATTAATAATTGGCAGGGCTAGGATTCAAACGCAGTTCCCCTGGATCCCAGAAGCTGTGTTCTTCACCACTGTTCTACCTTGCCAGCCAGGACCCAGCTTGTGTGAGGGTGAAGTGGAGAGAAGAGGCTGCTGAGATGTTCAGTCTCCTGACACTGCACCTTGCTCCACCTCCTCCAGAGCTCTTTTCCCTGCTTTTTGCTGCCTGCAGAGGCAGGAGAATGGTTAAGCTCAGAAGGAGAAGACAGGGACTTCTCTGGTGGTCTAGTGGCTAAGATTCCACGGTCCCAAAACAGGGGCCTAGGTTTGATCCCTGGTCAGGGAACTAGATCAACACACTGCAACTAAAGATCCGCCTGCTGAATCTAAGACCTAGTGCAGCTAAATAAATATATATAATTTATTGAAAAAAAGAAAAGAATGAGAAGACAAGTGTTCTGCAGGTTAAACTGACAGGCCAAAATGAGACAAGATTGCGGAAGCACAGACACAGCCTCCTGATGAGTAATGGAATAAAATAACTTGATGTGACGATTAAACTTCCTCTGTGATTCATGCTCTATTTTCCTTGGTAACCTAGGCTTCTGAGACTGTTGACGACGGATATCGTTCATGCTCATCCTCCCCTCCCAACGCTTGTCCCCCACCTCCTAGATAGACACTGAGTTATATCCTGGGTATTCCGTGGTGAAAAAGACATACCTGGTCTGTGTTCTTATAGTGCTTACAGTCCCGCAGGAGAGACAGACCCCAAATCAGTATGCGGAAGTGAAAAAAGTGAAGTCGCTCAATTGTGTCCGACTCTTTGTGAACCCATGGACTGTAGTACCCCAGGCTCCTCTGTCCATGGGCTTCTCAGGGAAGAAGACTAGAGTGGGTTGCCATTTCCTTCTCCAGGAGATCTTCCTGACCCAGGGATTGAACCCAGGTCTCCAGCACTGCAGGCAGATTATTTACTATCTAAGCCACCAGGGAAATCAAATCAGTACATAGATAAATAGAAAACTGGGTTGACTTCTATGAAGAAAACAAACAGGGGACTGCATGGATGATGGTTCTGTTGACCAAGAGATAGAAGACTCAAGGGAGCCAAGGAAGAAGTCACAAGTTCCAGTCCCAAAATGTTATCCAAACAGAGACTTTAAGTAGGTAGTTACATATAAGAGTCTAGCATTCAAAGGAGAGAGGTCTGGCCAAGAGGTTGAGAGAGCATAAGCTTCTCTCAGGTTCTATCCCTTCCTGGAAGCTTTCCCTGATAACATAATTCTGAATGATCTTTCTCTTCATGACTTTTATTCATTAATTTATCAACAAGTTCTCAGTCAGGTCTACTCTGTGCAGACTCTGTGTTAGCTTAGTGCCCTTAAGGAGCTTATATTCTAGATGTGGAGTCAACAAATAAAGTAGGCAATTAAAAGTACTGTGTTCAAGGGACGTGCAGGGGGCTGTAGGAGAATGGCCTTCTGCATCAGCCAGGTCTGGCAGGAAGCAGATGGCCTTCTCGCGTCAATAATTTGAGGAGGTCCTATTCAAATAGGTGGGCAGGGGAACCACAAGGTGTTGTGAAGTACCCTGGATCTTGAAACATTTGGACATCACTACCACCCAAGGCCTGAAGGGGAGCAGGAAGGAGGTGGTAACAGAAATTCAGAGAAGAAGAGTGCTAAGATAGGACTGACTGACAGGAGCTGTGACCTTCACTTGAGGGATGCAGCAAGAACAAGAGTAGACATATATATCCCATCACTTCATGCCAAATAGATAGGAAAAAAAGTGGAAACAGTGATAGACTTTATTTTCTGGGGCTGCAAAGTCACTGCAGTCAGTGACTGTAGCCATAAAATTAAGATGCTTGCTCCTTGAAAGAAAAGCTATGACAAACCTAGACAGTATGTTAAATTAAAGAGAGACATCACTTTGCCAACAGAGGTCTGTATAGTCAAAGCTGTTGTTTTTCCAGTAGTCATGTATGGATTTGAGAGCTGGACAATAAAGAAGGTTGAGTGCCAACGAATTGATGCGTTTCAAATTGTGGTGTTGGAGAAGACTCTTGAGAGTCTCTTAAACTGTCAGGAGATCAAACCAGTCAATCCTAAAGGAAATCAACCCTGAATATTCATTGGAAGGACCAATGCTAAAGCTGAAGGTCCAGTATTTTGGCCACCTGATACAAACAGCTGACTCACGAAAAAGAGAGGATGACAGAGGATGAGATGGTTGGATGGCATCACCAAGTCTATAGACATGAGTTTTAGCAGATTCCAGGAGATGGTGAAGGACAGGGGAGCCTGGTGTGCTGCAGTCCATGGGGTCACAAAGCATTGGACATGACTTAGTGACTGAACAACAACATATATATATATAAATATATATGTGTGTGTATATATATTTTTTTTTTAATTTAAAAATTTTTATTTTTGACCACATTCAGGATCTGTTACCCAACCAAGGATCAAACCTGTGCCCCCTGCAGCGAAAGCATGGAATCTTAACAACTGGACCATCAGGAAAATCCCTATTTTTTAAAGTTAAGTGTTGATAGAGTAGATGATGTTAGATGTTATTGGAAAGCAAGGCAGGGAAGGGCTTTGGGGAAGGCAGGAAAAGGAAGAGATTAGAATTTGTAAATAGGTGGTCAGGGAAGGCCTGACTAAGAAGGTGGCATTTAAACAAAGACTTGAAGGAGGTGTATCTTGAGATGAGTCTTCAGCTGCCCCACTCCATTGCCTCACCTTCCCTGTTTCAAGGTCCAGGCCTTGTCCCCAACCTCTCTGAATTAGAGTTCCCTGAAGGTCCTTCTCAGGTTTGTCCAGAATAGGAGTTCTGTTTTGTTCTTCCTTTTCTCATCTAATAATATTGGAAGCTGCCATTTATTAAGCATGGGAATCATACGTTTATTATGTTACACATCAGGTCATCTAAGCCTCATAGTAAGACTGAAAGTCACAGATGGGGAGATAAGGCAGTCTAGTCTACTTTCCATCGACTCTTTGGCCAGTTGCCTTCCTTGACAGGGTTTCTGCCCCATCCTCACTCCAAAGGAAGTGGAAGATAGACCTAAAGTTTTTGAAGAACTGAAAAAAGGAACAAAGCATGTACTTGATGTCTCCATTGGGCACAAGGACCAAAGGGTCCTTAGAAGGCAGTATTTGTTAAAATGTGAGAACATCCTAACAATCAGAGCCTCGGATCCCTTGGAGACAATGAGCTCCCTAGTCACTAGAGGTGTGCAAGAGAAGCTGATCAATCTATTGTCAAAAATTAAGTCTAGCCCATTCCCCAGCCATCAGTTTCACATGCCCCAAAGGCTGAGGGCATGTGCATGACTCTCCTCTGCCCTGTGAAGGGAGTGTGCCTCCTGCAGCTAAGAGCCTTGGAGCCACTGCCCTCGTTTTCTCTTGTCTCGAATGTAGTCCAAGGGAGGTACCCTGCAACCAGCATGTTGAGTGCCAGGAAAGACCAGGAAATGGAATTGGAGGCACCATGTGCTATATACGAAGGAGATGAAAAGTTTCGAGGAATTAAGTCCAGTTTCATTTCATTATAGGATAGTAGAAAATGGTGATCCCAAAGTCTTTTTATAGAAGTTTCCTGGACAAAACAAATCCTCAAACAACTCCAATCATGTCTATGAATGCATCTTTTAACACCATATCATCAGGTATAAGGCAGAACTTATCAGCCAAGTTACAGGAAGCAGTGAAAGTTAATCTTAAGATGGCCATGTTGCTTGAATGCAAGGATAATAAAGAGCAGTTTATGGAGAATCACCATCCCCATTAATTCTACCACATCCAAAAGCAATAACATCTTGGTTCGAAAATCCTAACACAGCCCATCAAGTGAGAAAAAAAGATAAAGAAAACAACTTTTGAAAGCCCAGAGGGAACTACACCCAATCTCTTGGGATAAACTAAAATGGAAAAGAATATAAAAAATAATGTACATATGTGCATAACCGAGTTACTTTGCTATACAGCTGAAATTAGCATAACATTGTAAATCAAGTATATCTCAATTTTAAAAAATTGTGAATAAAAAACAGAAGACCAGAAACATGTTAACAGATAAAACAAACCATAAAGGAGAACTTCCTCAAGGATGGAATTAGACTGATACAGGAAGAAAAGTTATGACCAAACTAGACAGCATATTAAAAAGCAGAGAGAGACATTACTTTGCCAACAAAGGTCTGTCTAGTCAAAGGTTTTCCCAGTAGTCATGTATGGATGTGAGAGCTGGATTATAAAGAAAGCTGAGCGCTGAAGAATTGATGTTTTTGAACTGTGGTGCTGGCGAAGACTCTTGAGAGTCCCTTGGACAGCAAGGAGATTCAACCAGTCCATCCCAAGGGAAATCAGTCTTGAATATTCATTGGAAGGGATGTTGAAGCTGGAACTCCAGTACTTTGGCCATCTGAGGGGAAGAACTGACTCCTTGGGAAAGATCCTGATGCTAGGAAAGATTGAAGGTGGGAGGAGAGGGGGACAATAGAGGATGAGATGGTTGGATGGCATCACCGACTCAATGGACATGAGTTTGAGTTGAGTAAACTCTGGGAGTTTGTGATGGACAGGGAGGCCAGCTATGCTGCAGTTCATGGAGTCGCAAATTGAACACGACTGCGCGACTGAAATGAACTGAACTGAGTCAAACAAAACTGGCTCTACAGATGATGAATGGCACTTGGAATTTGAGACATGGGAAGAGTATCCTTTAAAAACTAAACTGCGTTCAAAATCTTTCATTATTCTTTTCTAGGACTGAAGTAGCTTTTTATAAAACAGATTTTGTTGGTCTATTTCTTACATTAAAAATATTTTAAGCTGAAAGTCATGAGGATATCTGGTTGTATTAAATTATTTTCACAAACTTGCCTTAATAAAAGGTAAAAATGTTACTGATTGATATATTTTATGAAGCCATTTGAGCTTTTTAAATGACAAATATAGGGAATAATAATCATTGTTAACTTGTGTGATCTTAGTCTAGTGGATGTAATTTTTTCTAGAGAAATATAAAGCTGTTTTCAAACACTCATTCCAGTGGAACAGAATAATGAGTGAACAATTAGCCCACAGCGTGATGCATATTAATAGGCTTCTCATCTTAATAAAGTCTTCATCACTTCTTTCTCTTAATTACTGAAGCATAAATTGCTTCAGAGAAACTTAAATACTAGTATTTGTACTTTATACATAATATTCTTTGTAATTCCTTTTTCTTTTCAAGGGCAAACTGCTTCTTTATAATAAATGAGTATCTGTTTATATTGATACTTTTCTCTTGCTTTGGGTCACAATGTTCAATTATGGGAGCTTTCAATGGAATTTTGAACAGGAGAATATAAAAACAAATCTGCCAAATGCATCAGAAAGTATTTGAATAGAAGTGCTGGTTCCTATTTAAAATATTTCTCTTTGCTGCAGATAGATGGGAGTAAAAGATGTCTTAATATCTAATTTTGTATTATTAGAGACCATGGTTTTAAGAAATTCCTATTTATCTGTTGTATATTTTTAGTTGTTTGGTAATTGAGGTCTTCTAAATTTTTTAACACAAAACTACATTTCCAGTCCTGCTTCTTTTCAAGTATCCAAATGTATTTCTCAGGGACTTCCCTGGTGGTCCAGTGGTTAAGAATCCACCTGCCAGTGCAGGGGAAGTGGGTCTGATCCCTGGTCTGGGAAGATTCCCACATACCTCCGATCAACAAAGCCCATTCACATATCTACAGGGCCCACACAAGGCAACTACTGAAGCCCACGTGCCTAGAGTCCATGCTCTGCAACAAGAGTTCAGTTCAGTTCAGCTCAGTTTAGTCACTCAGTCATGTCCGACTCTTTGCAACCCCATGAACCGCAGCACTCCAGGCCTCCCTGTCTATCACCAACTCCCAAAGTCCACCCAAACCCACGTCCATTAAGTCGGTGATGCCATCCAACCATCTCATCCTCTGTCGTGCCCTTCTTCTCCTGCCCTCAATCTTTCCCAGCATCAGGGTCTTTTCAAATGAGTCAGCTCTTTGCATCAGGTGGCTAAAATATTGGCGTTTCAGCTTCAACTTGATTCCTTCCAATGTAGCCACCACAATGAGAAGCCCTCACACCACAACTAGAGAAAGCCTGTGCACATCAACAAAACCTAGTGCAGCCAAAATAAATAAACAAATCCATTAAAAGTTTTAAAGAACCAAAAGGAAAAAACAAATGTATTTCTTAGTACCTTTGTCGGAGAAGGCAATGGCACCCCACTCCAGTACTCTTGCCTGGAAAATCCCATGGACAGAGGAGCCTGGTAGACTGCAGTTCATGGGGTCGCTAAGAGTCGGACATGACTGAGTGCCTTCATTCTCACTTTTCACTCTCATGCGTTGGAGAAGGAAATGGCAACCCACTCCAGTATTCTTGCCTGGAGAATCCCAAGGACAGGGGAGCCTGGTGGGCTGCCGTCTATGGGGTCCCACAGAGTTGGACACGACTGAAGCGACTTAGCAGCAGCAGCAGCAAGTTATTAAAAATTTCCTTAGCAAAAGAGCAGTTGAGCTGTGTCCATGAATTTTACTGGGCTAATGTTGGCATCAGTTAAATCGTTTGAATTATGAAGTATAATTACAATAAAGAAGTTCAGCCTCATGTTTGAAAACTGAGTCACATTTCTTAAATTAGTATGATAGAAACATTAAAATTCAGGACCATTGGGATATTTTGATTTGTTTGCTGTATTTTTTTTTCTTTTTAAAGAAATTGAAACTAATACATTTGCTAGTGGAAGAAAATGATTTGTTTTGCTTTGAAGATTCTGAAATTGTTCAGGCTTACTATGGTTCATAGATTACAAAGAATAATGCTAGTGAAATGCAAATCTACTATTTTTACTCTTTTTTTTTACATGAAATGTACAAGTTTCTTCAGGGTGGTGATGGTGGCAGTGGTGCCTTTTTATTACCTTATGTAAAACAGTTGAACATGCTCATCAATAGTGCCATCATCTATTTAACACTCCCAGTACATTTTCTAAGTTTGTTTACTTAGAATTGTATGAAATGACACGATTAACAAGCAATAAAATCTCTATTACATACACACAGATACACACAACACAACTTAACACATACACACAGATACAAAGAAATGTAGGGAATTCTTCAATTCAGTTCAGTTCAGTCACTCAGTCATGTCTGACTCTTTACAACCCCATCGACCACAGCACACCAGGCTTCCCTGTCCATCACCAACTTCCAGAGCTTCCTCAAACTCATGTCCATTGTATCAGTGATGCCATCCAACCATCTCATCCTCTGTCATCCCCTCCTCCTCCTCCTGCCTTCAATCTTTCCCAGTGTCAGGGTCTTTTCTAATCAGGGGGCCAAAGTATTAGAGTTTCAGCTTCAGCATCAGTCCTTCCAATATATAATTTTGGGGACTTCTTGGGTAAGAGATTTGACTAGATAACTCTCTGAGAGTCCTTTCAACTTAGGTTCTATTACTAAATGATTCTAGAACTCTAACATGGTATGATTCTAAGGCTGTGACTCCAAAATTTTATTAGGACAAGAAACAGTCCCTATTTTCAAAGAAATCACAACCTAGCAGATGAGGTAGACAAATAGTTACTTTTGATAACTGTAATAAATAGTCCTATAGATTAGATGCAAGGCCTTGGCAGGATGTGGGAAGGAAGGCTTACTGAGGCAGGGCTTGTTTCCTCAAGGCTGGTCTCAAGAACCATTTGCATCACAATCTTTCCGGAAGCTTTCTTTAAAAAAAAAAAAAAAAAAAAAACTAATTTCTGGGCTCTATTCCAGATCTCCTGAATCAGAAACTCTGAAGTGGAACCCAAAAGTCTACTTCACTTAAAATAAGGGCTGAGGTGATTCTTAAGTAGACTGAAATCTGAGACTGCCTGCTAAGGGATTTCTCTGAGAGATGATATACAGACTGAGAAAAAGAAGCAGCTGGGTCAAAATATGAAACTACAGAAGTCACACAGAAGTACAGTGTTTTGATGAAGATTTTGTACAATTTTTGTACAACATTCCCTCCATGGGATAGGCCTTTTTTGAATGATAGCACTTCTTAGATAAAATCTGAGGTTCTGTGATTGAGGGTATATGCCTCAGATGTCTTAGGACAGAGTTTTCTTTGCACAGGAGTCAGAGCTGACCTTAGTTTGTTGATAACTATCCCAGGGCCATAGGCTGGCAAAGAAGTCTCTGATACGGACTTCCCACAGAGTCCCAGAGAGTGTACTCCCTGCCACCGTCCACTCCACTGCGGGGCCTCCTGGCCCTCTTTTCCCAGTTGTCCATGGCTGCTGCTTTTCTTTGGAACCTGCAGTGTCTGCAGTAAGGAAGCAGCAGCTTGAGTGAGGGCCTGATGGCCAGAAAGCACACGGTGTGTGGGATAGGGAGCAGTGAGATGTGTCTGGACACCAGTTGTCTGAGTATGTGAGGGACTGCTGGGACTTGAAGGAGACAGTGGTTAAGGGGAGAGAGTAGCCTAGTGGATTTTGAGTCTGAGCTCTGCCAGGGACTTCCTTGGTGAGCCTGGGGCAGTCCTCTTTCCCAAACTGGGCCCCTTACCCAAACTGTATCCTGTCTGGAAAAGAGGGTTTGTGTTAGAATCAGATGATTCTCCAGTGACCATCTGGGTTTAGTATTTTGGATTCTAAGATCTCGGATCTTAACCATCGCCCAGTGAAGAATGCATGCAGGAACTGTACCCATTTTACTGCGAGGAAGCCGCCGCTCAGTGAGGAGCAGTGACTTGTCCACCACCACACAATCACGGAGGAGTAAAGTCGGATTCCACCGGCACCCGGCTCTCTGCCTCCTCAGACCCAGCAAGCCGACGTGAAGCAAGAAAACAGCCGGTCTCTGGTCCAGGAAGCAGGCGCTGCAGGGGACGGAAGGGTCGGAACCCATAGAGCTGTGGGGCCAAGCAGCTGGGCGGAGGTGCCCAAAGCCAACTCGGGGAGGAGAAGTGGGTGGGTTAGGGGCCGGGCGGGGCCGGGGTGGGGACGCTCGAGGGGAGGGAAAAGGGCTCAGAGCGCGGGTCGGAGCGCGAAGCAGAGTGGGCGCAGGCAGCGCTGGGCGCGGACTGCGAGCAGAGGGACTCTTTTGCGGGGCGCCTTGGGGCGCAGAGAGGGGCACCCGCGAGCCCAGGGCGAAGAGTCCAACAGACTGCGCTCCTGGGAGCCTTACAGATGGGCAGGTAAGACGCACTAGCCGGGTCGGGAAGGCCGAGCGGGAGCCGGGGATAGAAATGAGCGATCCGACCGCCTCCCTGGAGGCCGGCGACCCGACCTTGGGGGCAGCTCGGGTACAGACCCCTCCTCTGCAGGAACTAGCCACAGGGAACCCGAGGAGCACGTGGCGAGGCTGGGCCCCTGGCACGCCTTGCCTAGAAATCTGCGGGTTAGGATCGGCACTCAACGGGCCCCGGGAGGGCGGCACCAAAGCTCCTTCTACATCCACAGATGTGCGAGGGAGCACCTGCGGCTCCGCCGCGAGCGCACACGCGCGTCTTCTTGCCGGGCGGGAGCCGTGTGCTCTGCGAGCGGACGTGCCAGTTGGCCACTTTGTTGTGTTTCTCGTCCCAGGCTCCCCAGTCGCAGGAAAAGCCTTGGGGTCCCCTTAGCCATATTCTAGCGCTAGTAACATAGATCTAGGCTGGGGGGTCAGGAGACTTGCGTTCTAGTTTACAGGTTGTGTAAAGCTGTGCCAATCGCCCACCTACCTGCTCTGTGCCTTGTGCCTTCTCCTCTTGGGTTACCACCCGTAAGATGAGCCTCCCGGTCCTGCTGCCCATGTGGTCCGCATGGCCTGTGGGGAAGGGGGACTGGACCTGGGAGTCTCTGCTGTAGAAAGTCCGGGAGTTCAGACCCTTTTGTGAGGGCTCGTGGAGCAGTATCTCCTCCTATGCCCTCTTCCCACTTATCAACAGTTTGCCTATGGGGAAACAGGTCCAGAGAGGAAATGGCTTGCCCAGGGTCACAGACAGAAGTAGATCTCAATTCTCCTCACTCCTAGCTCAGGGCTGACTCCACTTCAACAAGTTGCTGTTGTTCAGTCACTAAGTCGTGTCCAGCTCTTTTGCAGCCTCATGGACTGGAGCCTGCCAGGCTCCTCTGTCTGTGGGATTTTCCAGGCAAGAATACTGAAGTGAAGAATACCCCATATCCTTCTCCAGGGGAATCTTCCCTAACCAGGGATTGAACCTGTGTCTCCTGCAGTACCAGGCAGACTCTTTACCACTGAGTCACCAGGGAAGTCCCTTCAGCCACAAGAGTGCATTGTAGATGTGTTAGCTGCTCCTTATCTTCTGGTATCCAACCAGTTGTTGGCTCCAAGTAGGGGAGAGTCATACTGGAGGCAAGGAAACTGCTTTCAGATTTTCTGGATTCCTTGAGATGATAGCAAACAAACTTCTTCATTCCTTTCTCACTCCTCACTTTGCAAAGCACATTTCTACCTATAAACTGAATAGGTGAATGCTCCAAATTCCTACTAAGAGGGTAGCAAGACAAGAAAGCCCATCTTACTGATGGGGAGAATGAGGTCCAGAGTGAAGAAATGACTTAACCAAGACACAAGGCTAGACACACCTACAAAACAGGAAAGGTCTCTTAACTCCAATTCCATTGTGTTCTCTATCACCAGCAGGACTACAGAATAGTACCCCTAAATGGAGAGAGAGCACAGGGCTGATCAGAAAGGATGAGAAACAAGAAAGATACTCTTTATTTCTGAAAGAGGTAAGTGTATCTGAGAATCAAGAATAATAAAGAACCTCCTGGCTTCCTCTGAGGGTAAGAGAAGGAAGGGAGGGGAGAGGAGACATAGAGTTTGCTGTTTTTGGTAAAACTGGGAGGCAGGGTAGGGGAGGTAGATAGGGAAACAGAAAAGAAAACAAAGTGACTGGCTGCACAGTAATTCTAATGTTTATATGATATGTTGCAATTTCTTTCTTTCTTTGTTTTCTAAATATTTATTTATTTGACTGTACCAGGTCTTAGCTGCAGCAAGTGGGAACTCTTAGTTTCGACATGTGGGATCTAGTTCCCCTATCAGGTATCCCTCTGGGGCCATCTGCATTGAAAGTGTTTTGAAAAAACACTTGCATTGAAGAAAGTGCATTGAAAGTCTTAGCCACTGGACCACCAGGGAAGTCCCTACAATTTCTAAAATACTTTCCCTCCATGGTCTCTCTCCAAATTGCCATGTGAGGCAAGTTGGAGGGGTGGGTAATTATCCCATCTCATAGATGAGATTCAGAGGAGATAAATGCAGTGCTCAAGGTCACACAGCTAAGCAGACAGCGAGATTGGAACCATGAAAGGCGCACTTGAAAGGCAAGATTAGAGAGGCTGGGAGACTGGGATTTGGACTGTGTGTGTGCAGCAGGTGGGTGTGTGTAGCCACACCCTGGGTAGGTACACAGGGAAGAGGGTTGCAAAGCCGCTGCTGGTGTTCCAGGCCAAGAATGTTTGCCCTTTGGATTGAATGGGGTTCAGGTGCAGGGAAATCTGTGCTTCCAAAGGCGGCTTAGAATGTGCCTCCTCCCCGACCTCACTTCCCCACCTGACCAAGAGGGTGTCTTTTCTTTGAGCTTCCCCTCCCTTCTCATGACCAAAAGGAATCTATTTCAGCCTGCCCTTGAAGTTGCTTTGTAAGTGCTTTCATGAATGTGTATTTGTGTGTGCAGGAGACTAGTCTAATAAGAAGAGGTATTTATCCATGTGTTCTTGAGTGCCTACTATAAAGAAATGTATGAGGCACAGATCCCTCCCCCTCACCCCTTCCAGCTCACAGTTTAGCATATACATCTATATCTATTTATATTTCTATAGATATACACCCCCAATATCAGTATAGTATAGTGCTCTAATAGGATTTTATGCAAAGCCCTTCAGGAACAGACAAGAGGAAGAGACTTAACTGGCTAGGGAGTGGAGAAGATGTCTCAGGAGAGGGTCTACCAAGGTGACATTGGAGCTGGGTCTTAAAGGATGTGTGGGAGTTTGCCCGGCAGATAAAAAGAGAATGGGCATTTCTGCCTTAGCAAACAGCATGAGCAAAACCAGTTCAGTTCAGTTCAGTTCAGTTGCTCAGTCGTATCTGACTCTTTGCGACCCCATGAATCGCAGCACACCAGGCCTCCCTGTTCATTACCATCTCTCGGAGTTCACTCAGACTCATGTCCATCAAGTCCGTGATGCCATCCAGCCATCTCATCCTCGGTCGTCCCCTTCTCCTCCTGCCCCCAATCCCTCCCAGCATCACAGTCTTTTCCAATGAGTCAACTTTTCGCATGAGGTGGCCGAAGTACTGGAGTTTCAGCTTTAGCATCATTCCTTCCAAAGAAATTCCAGGGTTGATCTCCTTCAGAATGGACTGGTTGGATCTCCTTGCAGTCCAAGGGACTCTCAAGAGTCTTCTCCAACATCACAGTTCAAAAGCATCAATTCTTCGGTGCTCAGCATCCATACATGACCACAGGAAAAACCATAGCCTTGACTAGACGGACCTTAGTCGGCAAAGTAATGTCTTTGCTTTTCAATATACTATCTAGGTAGGTTATAACTCTTCTTCCAAGGAGTAAGCGTCTTCTAATTTCATGGCTGCAGTCAAGAGGGGGCAAAATGCAAGGAATGTTTGGAGAATGGCCTGTAGCTCAGTATCATGGGGCATGGGCAATGGGGAGAGCTACAGTGAGATAAGGCTAGAGGCAGGGTCATATCTAAAGGAGCTTGAATGATAATCAGCAGAGGTTAAACTATCTTATAGAGAACAGAGAACTTACAGTGAAAAGATACGGAGATAACTGTTTTTGGTCCCAGTTCCCAGGCTGTGAGACCTTGAACAAGTGACTTTCTCTTGGGTGGGGGAGGGAGTATATGGTTTTTCCCACTGGTTGAATGAGGGGGTTACACCAATGACATGATTGTTAAGATCCCTTCCAGCTCAGATTCTATTTCTTTGTCTCCTTCTAACTATATGTTAAGCTTCCTTTCACACTAGCCCATGGTGGTGATAAGACCACCATGTGGGCCAGAGGCAAAATTTGCAGTCCCGGGATCTTTGGATTCCCTACTTGCTTTATGTGACCCCTTTCCTGTGCCTTTCTACCACACTTCCAAGCACTTCAGACACCCTTTCTTGAAGAATAGCTGAAACAGAGTAGTAGGGAAACCAAAAGAACCAATAGTGGAGTTTTACTTTTCCCCAGAGAAACCTGAAGGAAAACCTCACTAAGATACCCAGCTTACCCTTCAGGTCACAGCTTTATGCCTCCACTCCCAAGAAACAGGTCAGGCAAACTGAAGCCAAGTCAAGAACACTTTGGGTGAATCTGTTAATGTGCAGGGAAGAATGGCACCACGGTGTGGAGGAAGAGGGTGCGCTTGGTTTGTATGGGGGAGCGGGGGGGCGGGCAGGGCAGAAGTACATCTGGAGCAGAAAGGACCATGGGAGACAAGACTGTAAAGGAAGGTGAAGTGTTAGTCACTCAGTCGTGTCTGACTCTTTGTGACCCCATGGACTGTAGCCCGCCAGGCTCCTCTGTCCATGGAATTCTCCAGGCAAGAATACTGGAGTGGATAGTTATTCCTTTCTCCAGGGGATCTTTCCGACCTAGGGATCGAATCTTGGTCTCTTCTGCTACAGACAGATTCTTGACCATCTGAGCCACTAGGGAAGGTTAACTCCTCCCAAGGTCACCAACTTCTGCCTTTATTGGATCCTCAGTTACGACTGGTGAGAAGGACTCCTCTTGTGGTCCAGTGGTTAAGACTCCACGCTTTAATGCAGGGTCACTAAGATCCCACATGCCAGGTGGTATGGCCAAAAAGCAAACATTTGTGAGAGTCTGTAGTGCAAAAAAAAAAAAAAAGGCAGTAGTGGTGGACTTACAGGAGATGATGCCCCCGGACATGAGGAGCCTGTGTTTGGTGGGAAATACAGCTCAGGTGCCAGAAGACATTGCCATTTATAGTGGAAAGAGCACCTAAACAGCACCCCCAAAGACGTGGATTCTCATCTGAGCTCTGCCATTTTTCAACTATATCATTTTGGACGAGTCACTTCCTCTGTCTGACCTCAGCTACAAAATGGAAGGACTGACTGAGAATCTAGATTCTAAATGGTCTTTAAAATCTCTTTTCAGTCACCGTTCATCATCCTTCCTGATTATCTCCTGTTTCAAGTCAAGGACTTTCAGGGCAGGAGCTCTGTCTCCCCAGTCTGAACAGCTTCATAATCAGTTATTATCTTGAAGAGGGAAGCCAAGGAATTCAGAAAGAGGAACAGAATTCTCCATGTTGCCAATTGCCTATCCCTGCTTTGGGACCCGGAGGCAGGTCATAGAGAACCAAGCTGTCCCTTTAAGAGCTCTCTGCCTCTCCTGAAGCCACAGGATGCCCTTGCACACAGGCCCTCCCTCCCACCTCAACCCAGCTTCTGCTGCTAAGTTGCTTCAGTTGTGTCCAACTTTGTGCAACCCCATTGACAGCAGCCCACCAGGCTCCCCCTTCCCTGAGATTCTCCAGGCAAGAAGACTGGAGTGGGTTGCCATTTCTTTTCCAATGCATGAAAGTGAAAAGTGAAAGTGAAGTTGCTCAGTCGTGTCTGACTCTTAGTGACCCCATGGACTGCAGCCTACCAAGATCCTCTGTCCATGGGATTTTCCAGGCAAGAGTACTGGAGTGGGGTGCCATTGCCTTCAACCCAACTTCTAAAGACATGCAACTATGGCTCTTTTGTGCCCTCCATCAGAACCATAAATATACAACCAGTTTGTCCAGAGAGGAGCTGGAAGAAAGTCTGAGGAATGAATGGTTTTGTGAACCTTTACTTTCCTCATTGAACCCCACCTCAGAGCTCACCCTGTCCTCCATGCTTTCCCCCTAACCCCACTTTCTAACACAGAGTCTGTCTCTCCCAGGCTAGATCTCACTGGCAGGTGAGCTATAAAGAGGAAAAATGAACAAGTCAACAGATTTGGCCTTCAGTTTATCTGGACTGGAATATTAAATGTAACAGTCCTGGGACTCTGTAGAGTCTTAACCGTGGAGGAAAAAGTCTGCAGTCTTCTCTATCTTGTCATCTGTGGGACTCTAGAAAGCCCCCCAGATCCTCTCCCACCAGCCTACCCAGTCTCCCAAATCTCACAGTGTGGTTTTATGGTATCTTCATGGGATGTTAGAGCTGATCGGGACCTTACAGGATCACACAGTAAAACCCCTTCATTTTACAGATACACACAGGAGCTGGGGCCCAGAGAAGGGAAGTCACATACCCAAAGTCACACAGGTAGCAACTGAATCAAGACGGCTCTTTGGTTTTCATTTCTTTCACTGTAAGATGAGGGAGGTTAGACTAGATGGACTCTGAAGGCCCTGTCAGCCTCTGCTCTGCACAAATAAAACCACCACCACATCTGTGAAGTGTCTAGTGTCATGCACTCCCTCATTTTCTCCTTTAATTTTCACAACAAAGCTATGCTACAGCGTTGATGTCATGCCTGTGTTTATACCCAGTCTATCCAAATAGGCGGATTGGTAACATGGTTTTTTCCTATGTAAAACAGCAACCCAGTTCTGGCTGCCATTCTGCCACTCATCTCATTTCCTTGGGTTTCAAGTCCTTTCAGCCTTTTAGAGACTCATAATGAGATGTCAGTACTTGGGGAAAGGGAATGTTTTAATTTTATTTATTTATTAGACTGCATCAAGTCTTCGTTGTGGCACTAGGGATCTCCATGGAGCACAACTGCATGGAGCACAATTTCTCTTTCATTGCGGCACATGGACTCTCTAGTTGTGGCACACAGGCTCAGTTGTCCCATCAAGTGGGCTTAGCTGCTCTGGAGGCATGTGGGATCTTAGTTCCCCAACCAGGGATCGAACCCACATCCCTTGCATTGCAGAATGGATTCTTAAACACTGGACCAGTGTTTGTTTCTTAAACCCAAAAGGGGATGTTTTAGACTGCACTGTTGGCTGATCCCTGAGCAGCAGCTCATGTGTTGAACTGAGGTTTCTCATGAAGTCACCCAGCTGAGACACTGTGAATCTGGTGTTGGGGGACAGCAGTCGGGGTCCCTTGGCCATGGCACAGTTCCCTTAACTACAACCCTATGCTGGCCTGATCCCGCTGCTGCAGGAAGGGAGGGGAAGTGGGAGGGAGTGATCACTCACAGTAAAGTTATTGCACAATTCTTGGGGTTTGGCCTTAGGCGATCCAGCGTGGTTCTGAGGGGTTTTTTTCCTGTGTGTCTAGTTCCTTCCTTTTCTGTCCCCCAACCGCCTGCCCCCTCAGGTCTGGGCCTTCCCAGCTTCCAAAGTCCATGTGTTGCAGGAAAGGGACCCCTTCCAGGGCTGCCCGAAACTGGGCTCTTGTCTAACACTTGGAAATGAATTGTCCGAGGAGATACATCTATTGACAAAGCAAGAGATTTTATTGGGAAAGGGCACTCGGGTGGACAGCAGAAGGGTAAGGGAACCCGGAACAGCTCTGTCACGTGGCTTGCAGTCTCGGGTTTTATGGTGATGGGATTAGTTTCCGGGTTGTCTTTAGCCAATCATTCTGACTCAGAGTCCTTCCTGGTGGTGCACACCTTGTTCAGCCAATGTGGATACCAGAGAGAAGGATTCTGGGAGGTAGTCAGACATGTGGTGTCTCCTTTTGACCTTTCCCGAACTCTTCCTGTTGGTGGAGGCTTATTAGTTCCGTGTCGTTACCAGGATCTCCTATCCTAAAACAACTCATGCAAATAGTTACTGTGGTACCTGGCCAGGGTGGGCGGTTCCAGTCTGTGTGCTTCCCTTAACACATGCTGAGACCTCAGATGTGTCCAGGGACATCCTAAAGAGGCTGCAGAGCTAAGGAGCCTTGGGGCACCCACAGGGAGATGCCTGGAGCTGACTAGGAGCCAGTGAATTTGCCTGCTGTTCCGTGACCCTTCCCCGGGAGGTGGCCCTCCACCTGCCCTGTCAGTTCAAGCCGCCTTGCAAGGATATCTAAGAGAAGTGGTGACAGTATCTGCCCTGGGAAGGAAACGTAGGCCACTGGAAACAGAGAGACTGCATTTTCATTGTGCATACTTCTTCCATTTTTCACTGTGTATATGTATTTACTTCACAAAAACAACAAGTAGATTTTCATTTTAATGAAAGGCATGGTCTTTTTTTTTTTTAATGTGTTTTAAAAATCCTCTTCACCATAATAAATGTATATGCTCAAGCAAGCCTGAAGAGGAGGCAGAGCAGAGATGATAATCTTCTTTCTAATTAACGAAATTTTTAATGTGGTTAAAAAAAAAGCAATGTAAATGTTATCATCTCAACCATTTTTTAATAGCACATCTCAGTAGTGTTCATTGTTATGCAACAGACCTCTAGATCTTTTTCATCTTGCGAAACTGAAACTCTACCCATCGAACCACAATTCCTGGTGATAATCTTTTTGATAGATGAGGAAACTGAAGCGCAAACAGGGCAAGAAACTTATTTTACTCAAAGTGAGTTCTTTTAGCATTTATGCTATCTGTCTGTTGTCTGCCTATAAAACTATTTGAGGTCCCTTTTTCCTGCAACCATTACAATAGCCATCCCCTCCCTCAAGTGCCCCTCACATCTTCCGTCTGTCCCTGCCCCTACCTTGTCATCCCCTCCAGCTCAGCTCAGGTCTCAGCATCTTAAACCTAGACTATTCCACTTGTCACATGGCTCCCTGCCTCCGTTCTTGCCCCTTTCACTCTGCACTCCACATGGCAGCCAGAGAGTCCTTTCCAAGTGCAGATCTGATCATTTAACCCCACCTTTAAAATGTCATTCCGTGGTTCTTCTCCACCTACATGATAAAGTTCCAACTCTGCAGTCTCGTACCCAAGGCCCTCCCTGATCTGGTTTGGACCAGCATCTCCATCCCACATCTTATCCTTCCAGGCATATTATACTCTTTTTGCTACTTTCCATTCTTCAAAACATGATTTCTTGTTATCATGCTTCTATCCATCTGTTTCCTCCCCTTGCCTCCTCTACTTCCAGAAGATTCTTCAAGGTCCAGGTCAAATGCTTCCATTGCTGTGAACACTTTCCAAGCACCGATCAGAATTCATCCCTTCTTGCTTTAAGCCCCAGTACCTCCTAGGTTGTCTCCTACATTAAGAACTGGCAATGTGCACTGAGTGTAGGGACTGGCCTCCTGGAACTCCCAGGATGAGCCTCCCAAGAGTGAGCCCAGTTAGTGATGAGTGGCCAGATGATCCACTGAACCTTTGTTTCATTGTGCTGCTCCTGCTTTCCATTAGCCTATATGAGGAAACACGAAGGCACAAATTTCTTGCCTGATAAGTGGGATAGTACATTAGAACTTATGCCTCCCGGATCTTAACTCTTCCCCTCCTCCATCCAGACAAGGTTGTCCAAGTTCTAGATGGCAGAGGGTCCCAAAAGCCTTGCACAAAATGTGAGCCAGTCCTGGGTTATTGCTGTATTACTTAGATTCTTCCCCCAACATCTACATTCATAGCATTATTCATGAATATTTATTATGAACATAACTAACTGTCAACTTTTCTGGGGAAAAGACGTTATGGTTAATAGTCAAGTGTGTTAACTTTGGTTGACAGCACTACCTTAGATAAAAGAGTTGGAACCAGTGTTCAGTGAACACTGAGTGCTTGGCCCATGAAAAATCCAAAGTGGCCATTTTTACTGGAGACCACCAAGGAAGGAGAGCTAAGGTCTCACCATGGGACAGACGTAGCCTTGCTGACCAGGAGCATGTGGCTGCTGATAACCCTTATCAGTAACAAGAGGACAGCCTCACATTACCTCATATGTAAGTGCTGGGGCAAAGGGAAGGCTGTGATGATAAAGCTTGTGGATTGTGGTGGGAGTGCACAAAGGCTTCCTGAAGGAAGTGAGTGTGGAGCCTTGTTTAAAAGGAATGACATGTGTTTTTTCAGCGACTAGGATGCAAGGTTGTCTTTGGCAGTTTTTTTAAGCTGTAGACTAAGGATATCTGAGCCACATACACACACAGTGATGTTGTTTTGGAAGGCAGGGTAGTGGAGGTGGCCAGTGTCTTTTTTTCTGAGGTAGGTGAAACCCCAAACCAGACTGAGTGCTCCTTTCACTCCACTCCCCTCAGGCCCACTGCCTGCAATGGTTTCAGCCCCTCCCTGCCTCCCCAGTCACCTGTTTTCTGACAGAATTTCCTCTTAATAGCTATGAATACCTAGAGTAGGACCTAGGATGCTTTAGTGGTCAAAAGACCCAGTGTCTGCTTCTCGAGGCAGGGGGAAATCCAAGCCATCCCCAAACATCTTCTACATGGTGTCTGTGAAGCATAAAAAAGAACTGATCTGTGGTAGAGTTCTGAGGCATGTCTTCTCACTGTGCTGCATGGTCCTGCCCATAGCTGGCGTGGAGGCTGCAGGAGCTCCGAGCTAGTCATCACAGAGCAGGGCTCTGTCTTGGCTCTACCTCCAATATTCTCTGTGATCATGGACAAGCCACCTGGTCTCTCTGGGCCTCAGATTCCCAGTGTGTAACATGGAAAGAATTATAGCATTAAATAATTCCCAAGGTCCTTCTAGCCTAAAGCTCAGTGACTTACAGAGTCCCCAGAAGAGGATAGATCATCATGGTTATAGTGCTCAAGGAAGACTTCCTTCCACAGGCATTTATTGAGCACCTACTGAGTGCCATCATGAGTGCTCACATATAGCAGTGAATAAAACAGACATAGCGGGACTTCCCTGGTGGTCCAGGGGCTAAGAGTCCATGCTCCCAATGCAAGGGGTTCAATCTAGGGAACTAGATCCCACAAGCTGCAAGTATGAGTTCACATGCCACAGCTAAAGATCCCACATGCCACAATGAAGGCCCAGCAGAATCAAATAAATAATATTTTTTAAATCAACAACAAAAAAACAAAACAGACATAGTCCCTAACTTCCTCGGGCTTGCAGTCTAGTGGAGAAGGTAGGTAAACAAGTAGTTAGAATAAACTGTGAGGCTGGGATTTTAGCTGGGGTTTGAAGAAATGGTAGGGTCATTCAAGCTTTAAGTAACATAAACCATCTTCTCTCTTTTCTGTCACTGCCAGAACATCCTCCAATTCTTCTCTCACCTTCCCTGTTGCTATGGAGACCACCAATGGGGCTGAGACCTGGCATGAGAGCCTGCACGCTGTGCTGAAGGCTTTAAATGCCACTCTTCACAGCAACTTGCTCTGCCGGAAGGGGCCAGACAACCTCACTGAGGAGAAGCGGGCCAGCCTCCCTGGCCGCAATGATAACTCCTACATGTACATCCTCTTCGTCATGTTCCTCTTTGCTGCCACTGTGGGCAGTCTCATCCTCGGATACACCCGCTCCCGCAAAGTGGACAAGCGCAGTGACCCCTATCACGTGTACATCAAGAACCGTGTGTCTATGCTCTGATGCTAAGAGGCCAGGGATGGCAGAAGATCAAGATACCTGAGGATTATCTTCTTGGGCCTCCAGAACTCAGCTATGGGCCATATCCAGCCTCCGTGTCCTTATCTGTAAGATTAACAAGAAACAGTGCTAAGGGAGGTCGTTGTCAGGGTGGGAAGAGAAGATCTGATGGACCTGGGCCTTGTGGATAAGGATTTTTTCCAGCAAAGATAGACTCTCTAGCCTGTGGGAGCCCTATGAACAAATACATAGACACAGCAACATATTATAAAAATGAGTGGCCTAGTTGCCAGAGTGTTGGGGGCTAGGGGTTCAAGGAAGGAGAAGAGGAAGTCATAGCAAAGGGAAATGAGATAGGAAAATACCCTGAGGACAGTTTTTTAATGTGTTATGGTGATGATTATCCCATATCACAGATAGGAAATCTATGTTGCTTTTTCATAGTTGTTCACATTTTATGTTTTTCAGCCCATTCAACATTTGTGATGTTACCACCCTGTGAAGGAAGCAGAGCAAATGCTCTTCTGCCCATTTGGGCCAGAGTGGTGCCATGACTGAAACCCAAGATCTCTGGTCTCTTTGCCTAGTGCTTTGCAAAACTCTATGCTACCTAAGAGTGGGTCTAGGCCTGAAATTTACATAATTCTAAGGAGTCCTCCTTAAGGAGAGTAATTTTCAAATATCTTATTTTTGCAAATATTCCAAAAACATATCAGCATATTAATACATTGTTAGGTTCCCCTCCTAAGACCTTAAGAAGGAGCCATGTGAGTACAGAACCCTAAATGTCAAGCCTCATTAGCTCCATGGTTCCTGTACCCTTCCAGCCATGTCCCCTGCCCTTCCCAGTCTCATCCCCAGTCCTGGCAACTTCACTACCTCTAAGGCAGCTTCTAACATTTTGATTGAATTCTGTGAGAAATTTTCTGATACCAATTTGAAATCTTGCTTCTAAAAATTATAATTACACCTAGAAGATATTATATTAAAAGAAGCAGGTACCTGATTCAGTGGAAAGAGAACCAGCCCTGATTCTACTACCAGTGTGGTGTATGATCTAGCTAGACATTTTTCTGACTCTTGTCCTTCTTCAGAACATTGAAATAGAAGGAAAATTGAAATAGTTGAAAGTCTCTAAGTGCTCTATCAGATCTGACATTCTAGGTTTCATGTACATTGATTTGAACCATATAAAACTGCTGTGCTTGTAGATTAAAAAAAAGCCGAATATCAGTAGTTTCCCATGGTTCAGCTGAATACGTCAAATGTGGCAAGCTACAAATACCAGACTGGAACCTTCCACTCTTCTGTTTCATTTCTGTTTTTAAGGGATCTCCATGGGGTCTCCAGAACATATTTGTGTACAGCAAACACTTTACCACTGAAGAGGAGGGTTATGGGTGATTTTCACTTTCTACTTTAAAATTTTATGTAATATTTGATTTATTTGACCATAAGTATATTTCTTATATGATAAGGTCAGGGGTGGGGGAGGGAGCTACTTCCACTTTGAAAAATAAATGCCTGTGTGTTCCTTGAATGGAGGATCGCAGAACAACTTTGCTCCCTGAACAGTTAGTTATGTTGATTCCGTGCAAATTCATGTGCTCAATCCTCATATCTTCTCGAGGGAGAAGGTGGAGACCTGATTAAGAATATGTGATGTAAGAGTGTACAATGGACTTGGAACTCTAAAACTGGATGGGACTTTGGTGACCACCCAGTCCAAACGCCCAAATAACATACAGGATCCCATGAAGTATGAGAATGAATGTCCAGTGATGGGTGCTATCAGGATTTGGGGAGATGAGATTGAGTAGATGGAGAGGAGCCACAGAAAGGTAGGATTTGAACTGGGCTTTGAAACAGGACAGATCTCAGTGGACAGAGGGAATGAAGGGAACGAAACAAGGAAGCTTGGAGGCAGAAATGTGGTGAGACCACCCCCTGAAGAGAGCAAGGTCAGGTGGATGTTGGATGGAGCAGGAAGCAGCCCACAGTGGCTGCATTGGGAGTTCAGTGTCCCCATCGATGGGGGAAACTCCCCTTCACACCCTTGGAGAAGGAAATGGCAACCCACTCTGGTACTCTTGCCTGGAAAATCCTGTGGACAGAGGAGCTTGGCAGGCTGGGTCCATCAGATCACAAAGAGTTGGACACACGGAGCACACACACACGCCCCCTCCCACAGTCCTTATAACTCACAGGGCTTAATAATAAAGTAATATAAATGCTTTTGAACGCGAGTTACAGAAATCCAATGTGTATTAGCAAACGTGCAATAGAGGATTTACTGAGAGGAAATGAGGTAGTCACCAGTCCAAAAGAGGAGCTATAAACACTAGGGCAATTCTAGGGGTCTGTGGCCTGGAACTACTTAATTATATGGATTTACAAAGTCGGGGCTCAATAAACTTCATTGTGCACACCTACAGTTGGACTAAATAGAAATCTAGGCTTTTGAGGTATAATTTAAACATTCTAATATTTTATGATGTAGGTACATCCTGGCCCTCCCCTCAGCTCTAGCTCACTAGCTATGCCACTACCTCCTTCAGCCCACGTGCTCTTTTGGCTGCGCTTGTTCTGCCCCCCTGCTGGCCAGATCCCAGCACATCACCTCGAGCCTTCAAAACAAAACTGATAATCACATAGTGGCTTATGTGCCATCATCTAGGCACACTTGAGATACGTAAGCAAACGAAGATCAAAGAAATCCCTGCCCTGATACTTAAGAGAACTTATGATACTGACTGTGGCCTAAACATTTTAAGGACAGTAACTCATTTGGCTGTTAAAATCTTCATAATAACCCTTTGTGGAGCTTCCCAGGTGGCACAGTGGTGAAGAATCTGCCTGCCAATGCAGGAGATGCAAGAAATGTGGGTTCGATCCCTGGGTCAGGAAGATCCCCTGGAGGAGGGAAATGGCAACCCATTTCAGTATTCTTGCCAGGTGAATCTCATGTTCAGAGGATCCTGGTGGGCTACAGGCTACAGGATCGCAAAGATTTGGTCACAGCTTAGCGACTGAGCATGCACAACATCCCTGTGTAGTAGGTATTACGGCTACTTCAATAGAGCCCCTTTGTTCAGTCAGCCCCTCAGCCCACTTTCAGCACCATAGCATACCCAGCCCAGAGCATGGGTCTGAACAGTCCCCAGAGATGAATGGAAAAATGATTTGGAAAGATGATGGCAGAGTATTGACATCAGCAGACTGAAGTTGGTTCCCTCAAAGCAGAGTCTGAGACAGGCATTTACTGAGGGAGCATTTCTGGGGAAACAGGCAATGGAAAGAGTGAAGCAGAAAAGAGAGGGAAGAAGACAAACAAGGAGTGTGTCAGGTCACATCTAGCCCGGGGGCCTGACCCACTGGGAAATGGAGCGTAAACCACATGGCAGAATTACACCCACTTGAGGGTCGGACGCGACTGAAGCAACTTAGCAGCAGCAGAGGTAAGAGGGGGCGGGATTTTATGCCTCATATCCGTCAGTCATTGGTTGTGGGCCACCCTGGTGGGGCGGGGGATGAGAGGAGGGTTACAAGGAGATTCCATCATCTGAGAGCAGGTCTCTGGAGAAGAGTGGCACCTGTGAGCAATTGCAGCCTAGAGCAGTTGGCTTGGGTGGAGATTTGCAACAGCCTAGTTCCTCAGGATGGAGAAGGCAATGGCACCCCACTCCAGTACTCTTGCCTGGAAAGTCCCATGGACGGGGGAGCCTGGTAGGCTGCAGTCCATGGGGTCGTGAACAGTCGGACATGACTGAGCGACCTCACTTTCACTTTTCACTTTCATGCATTGGAGAAGGAAATGGCAACCCACTCCAGTGTTCTTGCCTGGAGAGTCCCCGGGACGGGGAAGCCTGGTGGGCTGCCGTCTATGGGGTCACACAGAGTTGGACATGACTGAAGCGACTTAGCAGCAGCAGTTCCTCAGGAAGTTTCAAAGCTTAAGTTTCATCACAGGATCAGTTTCATCTTTTGTGACTGTTTCTACTGGATGTCACTCATCATTGACTATTGGATGCTAGAGGGGGCACATAACCTCCCACAGATGCTTACATCTGTCTGAGACCAAACTCTGGAGAAGGGGCAGGTCTAAGCTGATGACAGTCAACACTCATGGCAGCTGGAGAAGCGGGCTGCATGGGGGCTCTGTCAGCATCCACAGCAGCCATGTTGGTGGGGGAAATGGGAGCAGAAGCAGACCGTCACATCTTGGGATCTTCTAGCTTAACAGCCAAGAAGCATGCACTGAATAAAGAACAAAACAAGATTACACCAAAAGAACCAAGTAGGAAACAATACAGTTAAGTATCAGAAAATGTAGGAAATGATATTAAATGTGATGATCAGGAAGAGGGAGAGAGACATATTCATGAAGTTTCCTGGAGACAGGATTTAATTAGAAGCTCTAGTGTGTATGGTCCAAGGCAGCATTCCAAGTAGGTGGATGGCTGTCCTCTATATTGTCATTTAGGGACTTGAGATGATGACTGCCATTCTCAGCATGTACCTTCCAAGTTTACTCTGTAGAGCACTTACAGTTAGTGGGGAGAGAGAAAGAACAGAATTCAAGGGCCAGAGATTTACTCTTAAACCAGCAAGGCAAAAGCTGCCTGTATCCCATCTGCTCACATCTCTTGACAAGGGTTTGGTAGCATAGGCACAACTGGCTGCAAGGGGAGCTGGCAAATGATGTTCCTATCTGGGCAGTCACGTCTCAGTCAAGCCTCAATTTCTATGGGAGAAAGAATGGATTATGTGGACAGCTGGTGTTCTTCACTCCATCCTCCTCACTTTCCCCAGGACAGATCATGATCAAAAAAGTATAGTCCTGGACTTCCCTGATAGTTGAGGAGTTAAGACTATGCTTCCACTACAAGGGGCATGGGTTCAATTCCTGGCCCAGGAAATTCCACATGCCATGTAGAAGGAAAAGAGGAAGAAAAGAAAGAAAATGTTTAGTCCTGCCAAGAAGGAAGAATTGTTGTTTACTCTGATTCTATCATGTTTTCTGAGGGTTGCAGGTGGGAGCCTTGTAGGTCTAACTAAGCATGTCCTGGGAGTGTGACTTGCACTGGTGAGTCTGGTCTCTACTGGCATTGGAGTGGTAATATCCAAGATATTTGTTTAGGCAAAGGGGAAATAGACAAAGTAAGGCTTTCAGCCAGCTTTGTGTAGGATAAAGAATCCTCTTTCAGGTGCCACTAAGAAACCAAGAACACGATCTGCCTGGATGAAACCAGAGAACCTATCTGAGATTAAACTGTGACAGAGAATCAGGTCTGGGAGCAGGAGAGAAAGAAATTTAGTGAACAGGAAAGAAAATGGGAAGAAAAACTAATATTTGATGAGCAGCCTATCTCTGCCAGGCACTGTGCTGGGAGACTCTTCAGGTGATTATTTTTAACCTCATTTTTAGACAAAGTAACAGAAGCTCAGAGGTGAAATAGCTTAACATTCACTTAATTATTATGTAGTATTGTCTAGATTTTAACACAGACCTGTCTAAATTCAAAGCCCATGTTTTCCCCACTATAGCTCGTCCCTTTGAAAGTCACATTAGATCTTTTCTTGAGACTCATGACGATTTAGCTGCTTAGTCGTGTCTGACTCTTGCGACCCCATGGACTGTGTAGCCTTCCAGGCTCCTCTGCCCATAGGATTTTTAGAATAAACATTCCTAATTTCCCAGCAGATTTTGTGGCTGGCCTCTCGGCTCCCCTTCCTGGCTCTAGTAGAGAGCAGCGAGGATCCTGTCCTCACTAACTCCTTCTACACCCAGGCAAGATGATTCAAAGAACAAAGAGGGAATTATCATAGTGCTTAGGGGGAATAATAAGCCAACTGGGACAGCTTTTGGGTGAGAGTCCTTAAGTCCCTACTGCGCTAACTCAACACTGAGGACAAGAGAAGAGACCAGCCACAGAAACTGCTTGGAGATTAGAAACGTTAAATCTCAAGAAAAGGTCTAACGTGAATCCTTGGTGACTCTCCCTCATTTAGAGAGAGGATGAGATTATTTAAATACATTTCAAAAGATCTCTGTTGGACAGCTACAGGCTTACCTCTGCTCTTGGTTTATCATTCATTCATTCAAGAAATATATTAAGTACCAAGATGTTAGGCAATATGTTTGGCAAAAGAATATAGCAAATGTGAAAGGCACAGACTCTTTGTGGGCAAGGATTAGCTTACTCACTTCAGGTTTTCTACCTATAAAACTCTTCTGTTTCTATGAAGCTCTACTTTGAACTCCCTTCCTCTGCACAGGTCAAGGCTTCTTTCATTCATGTAATGGCCCTGCTTACAATTCTTCGATAATTTTTACCACATTATACTCTCCAGGCATGTCTTTTCCCCGCCTAGAAACACTGCAAAGGTGCAAGCAGGGACCATGTCTAATGCATCTCTCTGCCCTCATCAACTAGGCTAAGGCTTGGCCCAAAGTGTCTGCTCCATAAACACTGGTGAAAAGAATCAGCATGATTATGAGTACTGTGCTACATGCTCTCGCACACGTGTATGTGTACGATGCAGCCAACCTTTCAAGACATTTCCATCTCCATTCTTTCATTTGGTTTAGAGTTTGGTCTGGTGGATTCCGTGGATGTGAGAACACTTTGTAAAATATGAATGGTAAGGATTGTTATGAACCATATTGAATATGACTAGCCCTGAGGCCAGGATACTTTAAATAACATACTTAGGGTCATGCAGCAGGAGTCTCTGCTAGAATCTGTGTCTCGTGACATCTGTTTCTGGACTCCTCCTCCCTGCATCAGGGATCATTGACAAAAGAAAGGAACAGACGCAGTACTCAGGAAGCCCCTAAATTGCAAACTCCCAAGAGTAGAGATAGTGGTGCTGTGCCCAGATCTTTGGGGCCAATGCACCCATCATCCAGCTGCTGAGAACATGGGCTACTGACAGCTCACAGCTGCAGCCCCGCTGTGCATTTTCCTGGGCACGGGCTCATAGCCTTTCATCCAAGGCTAGATCTGGTTCCATCGCATCAGTTTGGGACAACTCTGAGGAGCCATCTCAGCTTCAGAACTCCCAGGAGGATCAGCTGAGGTTTCAGTGGCAACTATGATGTGGGTTAGCTTCTCCCTCTGCCCACTCTGGCTTCCTCACTTCCTTATTTGATGTGTCTCCCAAGAGCGCTCTCCGAAAGACCTGCAAGCCACTCTCCACCTTAGTCTATTTCCCAGGGAACTGACCTCTCCCTCAAGAACTCTTCCCTGGCACTGAGCCTGTTCCAAAGTAGTTGTCAGTAATAATAGAGAACTGGGATGATAGAATATAGATGGAGACAGCGGTTCTAGCAAATCCAAATTGAAGACAAGGCAGTTGGAAAGAGACTGGCAGTGTAGGAAAAGGCAAGTTATGGTCACTGAGTAAGAACTGGCCACTAGAGGGCCCAGCTCTACACTTCTATAGCTCTGCGGCTACCATAGAGCAGAATTCTAATTTTGCCCTTGACTCGGCAGACACCACCTAACTGTCTCCTCTAGGGGGAAACTGCTGGTCCAATGCTTCCTTCTCTTTTATCCATGCTATGCACATCAGTGTCCTAGCCTGTTCCAATACACTGTCACCATCTATACCATTACATATAAATATGTTCCCATAAATCAAAGCTTCCAAAACCTGTGTTTTTCCCACCCACTGCTCTCATTGTGCCCACGGGGTTCCAAAGATCAGAAATGTGGAATTCCAAACAGTTGACTGCTGCAATTCTTACCCAGAAATGGAGAGAATCAGCAACATAACCTGTCTAATCCTGTCATACCTCCTCCCCCCACCCTGCTTCCCCAGTTTACAGTAAAGATACACAGGATTACAAGGGAATTATAGTGGCCAAGGGAGAAAGGTGTCAGGGGAGTCTACACAGAACATGAAAAAGTTCGAGAACAGTGTGTATGAATTAATGCTTACTTAATTAAATCAATGATTTTTTTTTCCTGTGTGGACTTAGTGAAAAGATTTAGAGAAAATTTTTCTCTATATCCTTTATGGAAGGACAGTTAGTCCTTTGTAGGCTGGGAAGATTTCTTTGAGGAATGGGGAGGGAGGGTCTGGACCATTTAGAGTTCTCTGTTTCCAATATATACATCCTTTTTTTTAATGTATTCTTTTTTAATTGAATAAAAATTCTTTAAAGTCTGTAGCTGCTTTTTATGATTTCCAAAAGTTTCACACACATAATTTCATGTAATCCCATAAAAACTTTTTCCCCTTCCCCCTTCCTTCTCCCCACTGGTTTGTTCTCTAAATCTGTGAGTCTGCTTCTTTTTGCTTTATTCACTGGTTTCCGACATATACATTCTTAAAAGGACAGAGCTGGGTTGTTTGGGTGGAGGAAAGCTCTGAAGATTAAAGAGTAGCAGACTTGGAGTCTACACAGGCAGGAGGATAGAGGGGAAGTGAGGGCCTGAACTTGGCTCTCTTCCAGTGTCTCTGGCAGAGGTGACTACAAGCACACCTGAGGAATGAACACTAAGCCATGGCTTTGGGAGCATACAAGAGTTCTTGGGGACTTGCTTTAGAAAAGAATGATCAGATGCTTTGAGCAACTGGCCAAGATACATCTGACTTGGAAAAATGAGATTCAATGGACCGAAGATATTTCCCCAGGTTTTCTAGATTGGTTAAGCCCTGAAGGTGTGTGTGTGTGTGTGTGTGTGTGTGTGTGTTTTAATCCCCATAAAAGTTCTGATACTGAATGTCTCACCAACCTGACAGGTGAGGCTGAAGTTAAATTTGATTTGAATTAGAAAAAATAAAATTTAATTTGATTCATAAAAAGTAACTACATCTAATGTCTTTGCACTTGCTATTGAACATGTTAAATGGGTTCCAATAGTTGGAGCTCTGATGTGTGTTGGTCGCTCAGTCATGTCCAACTCTTTGTGACCCCATGGACTATAGCCCACCAGGCTCCCTCTGTCCATGGGATTCTCCAGGCAAGAATGCTGGAGTGGGTTGCCATTTCCATCTCCAGGGGATCTTCCCAACCCAGGGATCGAACCCTGGTCTCCCACATCTCATGGAGCTCTGATATCACAATAGTAAATCTAGCCTGGGTAGGTTAATAAAAGAATAGGAATGATGTTTTGAGAGACTATCATGTGTTAGGCAATGCACTATTGCACAGCAGTCCCCAACCTTTTGGCACCAGGGACTGGTTTCATGGAAGACAATTTTTTAACAGACCAAGGTGGCGGGGATGGTTTCAGGATGATTCAACTGCATTACATTTATTATGCACTTTATTTCTGTTATTATTATATCACCTCCACCTCAGCTTATCAGGCATTAGATCCTGGAGGTTGAGGACCCCTGATATTACATTTAACCTTCACACTCTACCGATGAGGTAGGCTGAGACCAAGAAAACTTAACTGGGTCAACCCCAGGTCACGTGGTTAGTAAATGGCAGAATCAGGTTTGCTGGACTCTGCTTCTCTCTAGCTTCTATAGTCACACATTCCCCGTCATCTAGCCAAGCATTCACAGACATCTAGTCCATTGCTCACTAATTCATTTAGTCAGATATTTACTTAGACAGTGAGTGGTATCAATATAGTTATTCTGTTATTTGAATAGTAAGATAGATCTAATAGTAGCTTGAAGAACAAAAGAATCTTAGAATTACAGAATGTTGGCCCTGATATCTGTATATTACAAATACTACTACACATATATTAGACTGATGTAAAGATGAGAGATATAATCTCTCTGTCTCATACACATATATACATGCACACAGAAAAAGCTACAAAATTTGCTACATTATTTTATGAGATCCTGTGCCAAATGAAAATGCAAAACCCCGTATTTAAAAATTAAGAATTTCAAAGGACTTCCTGGTGGTCCAGTGTTTGAGTCTGTCTTGCAGTGCAGGGGAGGCAGGTTTGATCCCTGGTCGGGGAACTGGGATCCCACATGCCGAGAAGCAGCTGAACCTACATGCTGCAAATCCTGAAACCCGTGTGATCTGGAGCTTGTGCGCTGCAACTGCTCAGCTCATGTGGCACCAACAGAAAGCCTGAACCACAGCAAAAGTTCTCACATAATTTAATGAAGACCCCTCATGCCACAACTAAGACTTGATGTAGCCAAACAAATGGATGGATGAATGAAGAAAGAATTTCAAGATGATGATAACAGATTATACCAAGCATAAAGTGAAGTGAAGTCGCTCAGTCGTGTCCGACTCTTTGCGACCCCGTGGACTGTAGCCTGCCAGGCTCCTTGTCCATGGAATTTTCCAGGCAAGAATACTGGAGTGGGTTGCCATTTCCTTCTCCAGGGGATCTTTCCAACCCAGGGATCAAACCCGGGTCTCCTGCATTGCAGGCAGACACTTTATCCTCTGAGCCACCAGGGAAGCCCTGAATACCAAGCATGGGGCCCCTCTAAGGACCCTGATGGCATGTCAGTGCCTGGCACAGAATACATGTGCAATAAATGGTAGTCCTTTTTACTCTCTAGATTATTGATTATAACCCTCTCCCTTTGCATCTGAGGAAACTAAAGTCCAAAGAAGATGAAAAATGCAAGTTAACAGTGGAGCCAGGACCACAATCCAGACCTCCTCTCTTCCCAGTCATTAGTCTTCACCTCAGCATTTCCCAAGTGTTCTCTATACAGTAATAATAGATATTCCATGAATAAAAGTTTCCATCAATAAACAAGTTTGCAAAACACTGGGTTAAGAGTAAGGATACATCTTTTTCATAGCTCTTCAAGACTTTTCTATGAATGACAGGAATCTCCACGACAAAGATATAAAATGGAACATCCCCCACTGCCCATCCCCACTGTATGAGTATGGAATCCTTTCTCAGGAGTGTGTTAAATATCTCTTAGAATGCTTTCTTATACATTGCTGCAGGGCAGTGGAAGTTTCCATGGATTTTGATCTTGGGGGTGTGGTTGTTCTTATTCTAAATTAGAAGTAAACATATTCCTTCCATTAGGCCTTTCTGTCCACATCTCTGCCTCAGCTGACTTGCGAGCCTGAGGATATAAAAATAATGAAAACCAGACTCTAGAAAGAGCATATTTATTTAGAGTCACCTAATTGCAACCAAAAGGCAGATCCATTCTGCCTCTCTCCCAGGAGTAGGAATATAGAGAAAAAACATACACCACGACCCCTGAATTCTTTCCGTTCTTGGTAATTTGCTCAGAGCTTCCACATCACAAAAGTATCAGTTATAGTCCCTTATGAAGGCACACAGGAGGCCAGGAATGCATGATTCTTATGTTAGCTCATCATCTATTAGCTGCTGGACCTAGACTAATTCATTCATCTACAGATCGAAGGACAGGGAAGCCTGGAGTGCTGTAGTTCATGGGGTCACAGAGTCGGACACAACTTGGCTACTGAACAACAACAATCCTCTTATTCTTATTGAAAACCCTCTTGCATCAAATTACCCTCTAAAGGGCTACCATACACTTATATTTTGTCTGTAGCACTCCTCCCCTGGGCCCTTGAGTATGTCTTTGGGGCACATTTGGAGAATCAGCAGACTAAATGATATCCACAGTCCCTTTCAGTTCTGATAATCTGTAATTCAAGTTTGTATGTAGTTTTGCAAGCTATTGCCTCTACCTGTTAATAAAGGACCCTTGCTCCTTGAGAAATACATCTCTTAATTTCTTAGAGGCCCAAAGAGTGATTCTCACTCACCGGGTTGTGAGATGCCAGGTGATGCTAACTAACCCTTCCTGAGTCCCCAGTCTACAGAATCTATTATATGAATTGTGCAGAGGAGAGAAGAACACTTTTCTCCCACCATTGTGCTACATGAGCTCTCAGTAGGTACTCTTTATGCCTTTTGCAGAGGCTTCCCTGGTGGCTCAGCTGGTTAAGAGTCAACATGGGGGTAGGGACAGGGCTGCAGTGAGGCCAGGAAGCAAATGAGAGTGATAAACCTAACACTGATTGAACTTTGACTCACTTCTGTTTGACGCTGATGATTCTGTTGCTGGACATAATTGCCTAACTCCTTGCTTTTTTAGGTTGAGTTCCTGCCCAAAGAGACCTAAGGTCTTCATGAAAAATAGACTTTGCGAGTTGGGCCCACAAAGGTGGAAGTGCCTGTTTGGGTCCTCTGGGAAGCAGATGTCAAGATGAAGCAAGAGATGCAAGAGACTTACTAGGAGAAAATATCTAGGAAGGATTCAGAGGAGAAGGAGGAGTAGGTGGGAGAGCCATAAATTGCAATGCAAGAGTAATGCCTTTGAAAGGAAAGAGAGAAGGAAGGAGGCTTGGGCAGGAAAAGCCTCAGACTGATGCAGCTCTGAGACTGTCTGAGCCAGACCAATCAAATGCCACAGCACAAGACTGACCATTGGAGGATCCCCATGTTAGACAGCAATGGCTTGGTTCTAGCATGTCTGCAGTGCTCATTGACAGAGAGAAAGAGAAGGAGAGCGCGACTGTGGTGTAAACACAGCAATACACTGTGAAAGTGTTACAGCCAGAGGCTGTCAGTTAACAACACTCTTCCCAGCAGGCTCTCTGTTTGGGAGATCTGAGCAGGGTACTCCCCATTCCTGCCACACTAGGCATGTACACACCTGCGTGAACTCAAAAAGTGAATACAATTTAAGCTCAAGCTTAGGCACATTTGACATATTTATTACAAATATTTATTGAGCCTAATAAAAAAGTATTACACTAGGCACTATAGCAGCCCTACCCTCTCCAGTGGAATGACTGAGTCTGAGAAGGTTTCAGATATCCTGGTAAGTTTTTTATTACCATTATTGTCAACACAAGGCATGTTTTATTTTCCTGGGCTCCAAAATCACTGTGGATGATGACTGCAGCCATGAAATTAAAAGATGCTTGCTCCTGGAAAGAAAAGCTGTGACAAACCTAGATAAATGTATCAAAAAGCAGAGATATCACATTGCCAGCAAAGGTCTGTATAGTCAAAGCTATGCTTTTTCCAGTAGTCACGTATGGATTTGAGAGCTGGACCATAAAGAAGGCTGAGTGCCGAAGAATTTATGCTTTTGAACTGTGGTGCTGGAGAGGACTGAGAGTCCCTTGGACAGCAAGGAGACCAAACCAGTCAATCTTAAAGGAAATCAATCCTGAATATTCATTTTAAGAACTCACGCTGAAGCTCCAATACTTTGGCCACCTGATGCAAAGAGACAACTCATTGGAAAAGACTCTGATGCTGGGAAAGATTGAAGGCAGGAGGAGAAAGGGATGAGAGAGGGTGAGATGGTTGGATGGCATCACGAACTGAATGGACATGAGTTGAGTCAACTCAGGGAGACAGTGAAGGATAGAGAAACCTGGTGTGCTGTAGTCCATGGGGCTGCAAAGAGCTGGACATGAATTAGCAACTGAACAACAACAAGGCATGTTTTACTAGCCTCCATTGTAAGTGGTGCTAATGGTAAAGAACCCGCCTGCTAATGCAAGAGACATAAGAGACATGGGTTTGATCCCTGGGTCATGAAGATCCTCTAAAGGAGGAAAGGGCAACCCACTCCAGTATTCTTGCCTGGAGAATCCCATGGATAGAGGAGCCTGGTGGGCTACAGTCTATAGTGTCTCAAAGAGTCAGACACAACTGAAGCGACTTAGCACACATTGTGTACTAACACTGGGTCAAGCTTAATACAACAAAGAAAAATCCTTAGGAAACTCAAGATAAGATTCCAGTATAACATCCCTCCCCCGTAGGGAGCTCAGAGGAGATTTTTGAAGATTTCTTTCGTGCCAATCACCAAATGTACCAAGGAGGAAGGAAACTGTTAGTAGAATTGACCTTGGAGTTTACCAGAGAGACCTTGAAACTGATCTGGCAGCCAACCGGGTGGCACAAGGGCTTGCTCCACCCCCAGGATCATGCCAGCCAAGAGTCAGGATTTGCTGAGAGGCAGACCTAACACCTGTTGTAGCTCCTGGATCACAGTCAAATTTGGGAGGGAAATGGGGAAAAAGAGGAAGGAATTGGGAAAGAAGGATTTGTAGTGGAAAGAGATAAGACAGCAGGCTTTTCAGAAGCATGCCAGAATTCATCTCATCCTTGCCACTTGGCAAAAGAGATAGTGTCTGTGGCACAAAGAATACTGAGCATGACACCCAAGCTCTGCCTCTAACTCCCTGGCTGACCTTTGTCACTCAATGCCCCTGTGGGCCTGTGCTCCTTGGCTATAATCTGCAGAGCTAGGCCAGACACTCCTTAAAGTTCTCCCCATTTGAACACCCTAACATTCTTTTCTCCCCTCAGAATGGATTTTTACTGTATCTACCAACAAAATGAACCAAATACTCTTTTTCATTTTAATCTCACAGTTTTTTGATACTTTAAAAAATTTTAATTAGAGGATAATTACTTTAAAATATTGTGATGGTTTCTGCCATACATTAACATGAATCTGCCATAGGTATACATATGTCCCCTCCCACTTTAACCCCTCTCCCACCTCTCTCCCACCTAAACAGACATTTCTCCAGAGAAGACATACAGATGGCTAATAAACACATGAAAAGATGAACAGCCTGACATTATAACAGCTTCCAGAAATCAATCCTGGAAGAGCCTGCAGAGAGGCACAAACAACCAGGGGTATAGGATGAAAAGAATTTCCAGTGAACTCAGGAATAATACAACATAATATAACATAATGAAACATAAAGCAAGCATTGTGATAGGTAGCAGAATGTAGGAATAGGGGCCAGTAAAAACCTCTAAAGTTGAGTTCATTTCATGATCAAGACATTCAGGACATCCAAATACGACTCTACCTTTATATACAGGTACAGTTGATCCAGGGAGGAAAGTATTTCCCCCTGTCAGCTGGTTCTAAAACATCTGAGATTCATAAACATTCCATCAATACATGAACCTTCACTACTATTAAAACAAAGAGAAAGCACTGTCCCTGTCCTTTGCTGAACATTTCTCCAGTTTTCTCTTATAAAAACGAACCATTTCTACCCCCTTTCAACCTACATTTTCTGTCTGTTTTCATATAGATAAGAATGCTGGGAGAGGAGAGCATACTGTGAGGGTTTCCCCAGGCCTAACATTTTAGGATTCTAAGAACAGGATTGCGTCCTCCCTTCTCATCTATCTCTCTTATTGAGCTAAGAAAACACCACAGTTAAAAAACAAAACAAAAACCTGCAGTCCAACGAATGGAATAATTAGCAGCCAATCAGGAGAAAACTCCAGGCCCTCAGACACCGCACCTTCCAGGCTAGCCCCTCCCAGAGAGGATCAGGTTTTCTCTTGGGGTTTCTTCCCTTTTGAATTAAGCACGACTGACGGCTGCAGTCCGAAACACAAACCCTAAACCTAGTCTCCGGTAGACAAACAGGTCTGGGAAGATTGTATGACCCACAGGGATAGAGTGCTCTGGGCTCCACGGGAGACCAGGCTGGGGTGAAGGGAAAAGGTGTCCATGGGGACGCAAGAGCAGCCATGGGAGGACTGAGTTACCTAAATAAATAACGGTGTGTTTGGCAGCAGACCCAGTTTATCCTGGGCCTCCAGGTAGGGAGTCTGTTAACTCACTCTTAGCCTTAGAATCTCAGCTTAAATCGGACTTCCTCGAGAAGCAGGTGCCTCACAAGGCTGTGCAGGTTGCACACTGCACATACCTCGGATGTGTTGCAGTATAGATATTACAGATTTATATATTTTATGACAATTTTCCAGCAGTTGGTCATTAAGTGTTTTGAGGAAAGGCATCTTGCTTTGCTGATTCATAAAATGGTGCCACATGGGCTGGCAGTGATCCTGCTGAGAAGCCTCTCCTAACTCAGCTCAGGTTCAGTGCCCCTCTCATCAGCTGCAGAAGGACCCTGTACCTACCATCACGTTGACCACACTTTATTCTAAATGCCTGTTTACTGGTCTTATCCATTCTGGATCATCAGCTTTGTGCAGGCAGAGTCTGTGTCTTGTCCAACAGTGTACCCTGCGCTGAGAAGGGTGCTTGGCTTTGTGCAGGCTCCATGGTGTTTGGTGAATGAATGAGCAACATATACTGAGCCAGCCCAATGCTCTTGCCCAAGTGGACAGAGAGCCTAGCATAGTAGAAAGAGTCCTAGCCACATCTTGGGTTCAAGACTTTACTCTTCCTGTCTCAAACTATGTGATTTTGGGTAAGTCATGCTGTGATTTTACCCTAGTGTCCTTGATGCAGAATAGGGATAACCCTGCCTTGCCCTGTCCACTTCAAAGTGTCATTGTGAAGGACAATTTAAACTTCCACTTGGCAAACTATAAAAATAGACGAAACATGCGAAGTAAACAGCTGTTCCAGGGAAGCTGGATCTTTGAGAAGCCCAGGACCAAGAGTAGCCTTATATCTGGACACAGTGGCCTCCAAGAGAAAACGCAAGACTTCTGGGTCAGGACAGTACTTTATCAGTTGCTAGGAACAGAAACCCAAAAATGTTAAAAAGCAAAATGTATTACTTTATATAACAAGGGGAAAGGTGTAGCTAGGCCTCCAGGACAATGGAAATAGACACAAGGATGCAGCGAGGTAGACATCCTTCTTGTTCTCTCCCTTTATCCTTTCCCTCGATGACCCCACCCCAGCCCCCAACATCTCTCCCCCTCGTTTCCGCCTGCCAACTACAAATGGGCTCACTCAACATAGCAAGGGACATGGCTACCTGTAGTTTCTGGCTCCATCTCACAGTTTTGCCATCTGAGAAGGTTGTTACTGTTTAGTTGCATGTCAAATCTAATTTTTTGTGACCCCCACAGACTGTAGCCTGCCAGGTTCCTCTGTACTTGGGATTTTCCAGGCAAGAATACTGGAGTGGGTTGCCATTTCCTTCTCCAGGGGAACTTCCCGGCCCAGGGATTGAACCCACATCTCCTACTTGGCAGGTGGATTCTTTACCGCTGAGCCACCAGGGAAGATCAACTGAGGGAAATCTCTCTGAGAGGGACTGAGCCCCTTCTGTTAATTCCAATTTGCAGAATCTCCCTTTGCCCTGGCTTGAGTGATGTATCCAACTCTACACGGATGGTGAGGGACACGACCTCTGGCCCACACTGGAACCACATGACTAGAGTGGGGCAATCAATGTGCCAACAGAAGGGAGGTTACTGTTCCAAGAAGAATGGGTGGGTGCCAGGCAGACAAAATAATAAATGTGGTCCATCTCCCTTTTCTAAAAGAATTCCCACACTGAGACACGAAATGCTACCATTTGCAATCAATTTGGTTTGGGTTCTGCTCCTCTAGACTCATTTTATCATATGAGCTCCCTATAACACAAGGAGGTAAGCAGAAGGATGAGCCACAAAGTAAAATCAGAGTGTGATTTCCTCTGCAAACCTTCAGTGAATAATGAAAGACCAACCACAAATCTAGAAAGGTTTATGTCCTTTTTAGAAATGGTATCTACTGACCTCACCTGCTCAACATCAGACGCTAAAATCCTCTATACTTTGACCAGGTTGTGGATCGAGAGAGATGATTTTACTAAAACAGAATACTATTCATCCATTCTGACCTCTTTCACTTTCGGTCCTACAGCAGAACAGCGACAAGACCACCCTCTTTCTCATTGTAAATAGTCCAAACCACACACCTCACAAATGGAGAAACCAGTCTCTGAGTGGGAATATTTCTTATCCAACCTCACATATTAAAAGGGAGTTAATGGCCACATCAAGAGCAGATGCCATGTCATCTGACACTTGTTTTCCCACGGGGCCACACTTTGTTTTTCTGTACACTTATGTCCTGAAAAATGAGCTACCCTTTCATCTTGCCTTCTTCCCACTCTTTTGTCTCTCTGGATCACCTACTGGGCTACTTTCTCCAGGTCAGTTTTACTGTATTACTGTTTAGGCACTTCTAGGTCCCAATCAATTGGCTATTGCCTTATTCTCAGCTGTCAGAAATGAGAGATTTCCCCATCAAATACACAATATTCTCTTCACTGCTCTTCAACATAAATCCACTATTTAAGCAAACCAGTCTTGACTCGTGGCAGAATTTCAGGCATCAACTTGTTCACTCATGTTTATCTCTCAGATATCCATTTAGATAACTTTATTTTGGAAGTGAAATATTTTTTATTTGGTCTGTCTCCCCTGGCTGAGTCAAGAGTACCTCCTACAAGCACCATTAGTGCCCCATACTTCCTGCAACAAAACATTTATAATATCACCCTGGACAGTAATTGCCTGCTTATTTTATCTCTGTCCTCTACTGTAATGTCTGTGAGCACAGAGACTATTCATTCCTGTTTCCCAGGACCATTGTTTCCCCCAAACCTAAGAGTGCAGCACATGACAAATGCTGCATAAATATTTATTGAGTGGATGATCGAACTCTGACTCAATGGCTTCTAATTATTTTCACAGTAGTGATCAAATGACAAAAAGATGTGAATATTAATATTTTACAGTTGAACACGTTATATGAAGGACTTACATCAAAAGAATTCATTAAGCTGGCTATCACTATAATAAAAATCTTCTTTGCTTCTGATACAGAGATGCAAAAAAAAAAATCAATGTTTCATCCACAAAAGACTCTTAAATATTTAAAAGGGCCCTGCTACTGCCATAGGTAAGCATCATCACCAGAGTCAAATGCTGCCTTTGTGACATTATCCTGACCTCAAGGGCAGGCTGGACTCCCTGCTGCTGGTCTCTTCCTCAGGCTACTTGGTATTCCTGTACTGAGTCTTCACTGTGAGTCAGTTCCTAAATTTTCACATGCTTTATCTCATTTAATTCTTACAACAGCCCTAGGAAGAAAGTTCTATTTTTATTTCCTTTTAACGATGGGAACACCAAGACACAGGGAGGTTATAAAACTTATGCAAAGACAGAGCTATCACCTGGAGTATTCAAACCCAGCTCTTGCTCTTAATTGCTATAAGACCCTTCTTTCTAATAGTTCATGGACAACAATCTTCCATCTTTCTTAGAATGGCCTCCTCCTGTTATCTAAACACACCTAAGGCCAACCAGCTAGGAATTGAGGTAGATTAAGTATGGCCACAAATTCTTTTCAGTTCCTTTTCCAACTCCATGAATCTAGAACATAATTTTATTAAGAATTTGAAGAAGCCTGGTAGACTATCTTAGTGAATAATCCTGTGGTTCAGACAATAAAGAATCTGCCTGCAATGCAAGAGACCCAGGTTTGATCCCTGAGTCGGGAAGATCCCCTGGAGAAGGAAATGGCAACCCACTCCAGGATTCTTGCCTGGAGAATTCCATGGACAGAAAAGACTGGCCGGCTACAGTCCCTGGGTTGCAAAGAGTCAGACATGACTGTGCTTCTAACACTATGCTATGCTACGCTATCTCTGACAAACAGTGGTATGTATCATGGAAACATACTAGCTTTGGAACAAGGAAGACGTAAAGTCAAACCTTGACTGTTTTTGTTACCAATGGTTGTGTAACAAACCACTCCATAACTTAGCATTTAGAAAAACAGCAATTTATTATTTCTCACAATTATGTGAATCAGCTGGGCAGTTCCTCTGAGGGTTTCACTTGAACTCATTCATGGATTGGCAATTAGTGGGATAGAATGTTCTTCATGGCCTCACGTCTGGCTTCGTTGGGGTGCCTGCCACATGGCTATTCATCTTCCAGAAGGCTAGACCAGTTTCCATAAATGGTGGTGTTGGTGAGAGGAACTGAAAAGATTTGTGGCCAAATTTGATCTACCTCAGTTCCTAGCTCTTTGGCCTTAGGCAAATTATTTCTCCTGAGATCAGTTGCCTTATCTGGGAAATTGTGAAAGTAATCCCAATTGTCTCAGGTTCTTATAAATATATAAGATAATATATGTCAAGTACCTAGGAAACTCCCTATCATTAAACAACTATTTATCTACTGTTATTTTCACTTGTTCTAAGTCTTACAGTTACTCAACATTCCTAGGGTCTGGAGTGAATGCTTCCTCCCACTCCCCATCATCTCTGCAGTCTGCTTAAATCCTATACTTCAACCAAAACCCAGTTCTGGTCTCATCTTCACAAAAATTTCCAAAGTCAGTAGACTTCAATAATTGTCCATATTAGGAAATTCCAAAGTTCTATTTATAAATTAAATGTTCCTAGCCTTTCCTCATCCCTGCAGAAAAAAATAGATAAATTACATGTGAAAGAATTTATTGTTGTGCACAATTTGTAACTTCTGGCTGCTGCTGCTGCTAAGTTGCATCGGTCATGTCCCACTCTGTATGATCCCATAGACGGCAGCCCACAGGCTCCCCCATCCCTGGGATTCTCCAGGCAAGAACACTGGAGTGGGTTGCCATTTCCTTCTCCAACACATGAAAGTGAAAAGTGAAAGTGAAGTCGCTCAGCCATGTCTGACTCTTAGAGACCCCATGGACTGCCGCCCACCAGGCTCCTCCGTCCATGTGATTTTCCAGGCAAGAGTACTGGAGTGGGGTGCCATGGCCTTCTCCAGAACTTCTGGCTAGTTGGATATAATTCCACACCGTTTCCCCCAATTGAAGAAAGTATACTGAAGTGTGGATAGAAATGTCTTTATTATCCTAATTTATTTTATAAAGGTAAATTGTTTGCAAAATTTGCTCCATTATTAGCAACAACTTACTAAATCACTCATTTGGCACTAAGCATATGCCCCTTTATTTTTAAATCTTTTTAAAGATATGTCCTATCTTCTAATGAGGTTAAAAACACTAATAAAAGCAAAGACCCTGATACATACACATATACCTATATAAATATGTACATATATATATATATTTAATTTATCTTGTGGTTCTATCAAAGTGAACTGAATGTACTAGAAAGGCAATACATATATCCCAAACCCTTCCTGTTGAGATTTGTGTTGAGAATGAGCATGAAGCCGCTTGGACAGTGAGAAAGAAAATTGGATTTAGAAGCACAGGTTCCAGGCTCAAATGCTGGATTCTGGATCAAGAAGTACCTATTTATTCCTTAAACTTCCATGTTAAAATACAAGAAAAATTGGATGAATAGAGTGTGGGCCCTTGGGCACTCAAAACTCACTGTCTTAGGCCAATAATTCTCAAAGATTGGAGGGAGGCCTTTGTTATCAAAATACACAGGCTTGATCCTTCCCTTCTCTTGCTCATTGATGTACTCTTGGATGGGAAAGCAACAGAGAAAGATATATTTGGGAAATGATCTCCTGCTGAGAACTACTATAGTATTGAAAGTGAAATCGCTCAGTCATGTCCAACTCTTTGCAACCGTTTCCTTCGCCAGGGGATCTTCCTGACCCAGGGATCGAACACAGGTCTCCCTCATTGGAGGCAGACGCTTTAACCTCTGAGCCACCAGGGAGAATCAGATTAGTCAGTGTAGTTAGCTCCAACAGCTTTGTGTAATGGCAGGGAGAAAGCATCTTTCTCCATCAGTTCAGTTCAGTTCAGTCACTCAGTCGTGTCCAACTCTCTGAGACCTGTGGACTGCAGCACACCAGGCCTCCCTGTCCATCACCAACTCTCGGAGTTCACCCAAACTCATCTCATCTTGAGTCAGTGATGCCATCCAACCATCTCATCCTCTGTCATCCCCTTCTCCTCCCACCTTCAATCTTTCCCAGCATCAGGGTCATTGCAAATGAGGCAGCTCTTCACATCAGGTGGCCAAAGTATTGGAGTTTCAGCTTCAACATCAGTCCTTCCAATGGACACTCAGGACTAATCTCCTTTAGGATGGACTGGTTGGATCTCCTTGCAGTCCAAGGGACTCTCATGAGTCTTCTCCAACACCACAGTTCAAAAGCATCAATTCTTTGGCACGCAGCTTTCTTCATAGTCCAATTCTCACATCCATACATGACTACTGGAGAAACCATAGCCTTGACTAGATGGATCTTTGTTGGCAAAGTAATGTCTCTGCTTTTGAATATGCTGTCTAGGTTGGTCATAACTTTCCTTCCAAGGAGCAAGTGTCTTTTAATTTCATGGCTACAGTCACCATCTGCAGTGATTTTGGAGCCCCAGAAAATAAAGTCAGCTACTGTTTCCATTGTATTTCCATCTATTTCCCATGAAGTGATGGGACCAGATGCCATTATCTTTGTTTTCTGAATGTTGAGATTTAAGCCAACCTTTTCACTCTCCTCTTTCACTTTCATCAAGAGGCTCTTTAGTTCTTCTTCACTTTCTGTCATAAGGGTAGTGTCATCTGCATATCTGAGGTTATTGATATTCCTCCTGGCAATCTTGATTCCAGCTTGTGCTTCATCCAGCCCAGTGTTTCTCATGATATACTCTGCATATAAGATAAATAAACAGGGTGACAAAATACAGCCTTGATGTCCTCCTTTTCCTATTTATAACCAGCCTGTTGTTCCATGTCCAATCCTAACTGTTGCTTCTTGACCTACATACAGATTTCTCAAGAGGCAGGTCAGGTGGTCTGGTATTTCCCATCTCTTGAAGAATTTTCCACAGTTTGAAAGGCTTTGGCATAGTCAATAAAGCAAGAATAGATGATTTTCTGGACCCTCTTGCTTTTTTGATGATCCAGCAGGTGTTGGCAATTTGATCCCTGGTTCCTCTGCATTTTCTAAAACCAGCTTGAAGACCTGGAAGTTCATGGTTCACATATTGTTGAAGCCTGGCTTGGAGAATTTTGAACATTACTTTACTAGGGTGTGAGAATTTTGAACATTACTTTACTAGGGTGTGAATGCAATTGTGTGGTAGTTTGAGCATTCTTTGGCATTGCCTTTCTTAGGGATTGGAATGAAAACTGACCTTTTCCAGTCCAGTGGCCACTGCTGAATTTTCCAAATTTGCTGACATATTGAGTGCAGCACTTTCACAGCATCATCTTTCAGGATTTGAAATAGATCAACTGGAATTCGAACACCTCCACTAGCTTTGTAGGTAGTGATGCTTCCTAAGGCCCACTTGACTTTACATTCCAGGATATCTGGGTCTAGGTGAGTGATAACACCATCGTAATTAACTGGGGTGTGAAGATCTTTTTTTGTACAGTTCCTCTGTGTATTCTTGCCACCTCGTCTTAATATTGTCTGCTTCTCTTAGGTCCATACCATTTCTGTTCTTTATTGAGCCCATCTTTACATGAAATGTTCCCTTGGTCTCTCTAATTTTCTTGGAGAGATCTCTAGTCTTTCCCATTCTGTTGTTTTCCTCTATTTCTTTGCACTGATCATTGAGGAAGGCTTTCTTATCTCTCCTTGCTATTCTTTGGAACTCTGCATTCAAATGGGTATATCTTTCCTTTTCTCCTTTGCTTTTCGCTTCTCTTCTTTTCACAGCTATTTGTAAGGCCTCCTCAGACAGCCATTTTCCTTTTTTTCATTTCTTTTTCTTGGGGATGGTCTTGATTCCTGTCTCCTGTACAGTGTCACGAACCTTCTTGTATCATGACTATTCTGATTATTAAGAGCTATTTTTATTCAATTGAAACCAATAACTGTTTTTCAAAGAAGAGTTACCAACTCCAGGAGACTGAAGAGGGAAACACAGAGATTCATAAGTGTCCCAAGCTCTCTACAGTCTACTTACAGAACCCACTTGGCCAAATTCTAACGATATATAAGCATTACCTTCAATGCTTTCCCTCTTGTCATGGCCAACTCCTAAAAGCCCTTATATTGATAAGTTTGGATAATGCCTAGAAGATAGCACAGTAAATGTTTGCTGCTTCTCCAGTTATGTTGGGCTTCCCTGGTGGCTCAGAGGTTAAAGTGTTTGCCTGCAAGGAAGGAGACCTGGGTTCAATCCCTGGGTTGGGAAGATCCCCTGGAGAAGGAAATGGCAACCCACTCCAGTATTCTTGCCTGGAGAATCCCATGGATGGAGGAACCTGGTAGGTTACAGTCCATGGGGTCGCAAAGAGTTGGACACGACTGAGCGACTTCACTTTCACTTTTCCAGTTATGTAGAGGGACTACTCTCTGTGTAATAATTCATGTTAACAATTTGTTATGGTGGTGGTGTCACTCAGTTGTGTCCAAGTGTTTGCAACCCCATAGAGTGTAGCCCGCTAGGCTCCTCTGTCCATGGAATTTTCTAGGCATGAATACAGGAGTTGGTTGCGATTTCCTCCTCCAGGGAATCTCCCGCCCCAGGGACTGAACCTGGATCTCCCACATTGCAGGCACATTCTTTACCGTCTGAGCCACCAGGGAAGCCCCAACAACTTGTTTTGGTTATATTTATATCTAGCACAGTAGGAGATACCAGAACATGCTTAATAAATGTTTTTGGATTGACTAGAATGACCTGTACATCTTGATTCTTTTCCAAGACAGTCAGGGGAACCCTCTAATTTAATACCACTCTGGATCTTTGTACCTCAGAGAAAAGTCTCTAATGAAAAGGGGAGAAGATGAAACCTTAGGGAAGTTGTAAGCAATTTAGCAATACTGAGTCAGGTGGGAATGTTTAATTTGCCTGCTAAAGAGAGCAATATGATCTCCAGGGTATGGCAAGAACAAAGCTACTGCTAATAAAAGCCTTCACATTTGTTTAGCCCTTTATATTAGGTTACAAAGTGCTTTCATAGTGCTCATCTCACTTGAGCCCCCAACAACCTTGTTAGGTAGATGTTATTCATCTTAATTTTATAGAAGCAGAAACTAAATCTTAGATGGCTTATGCAACATACCCAAAGTCACACAAATAGGAAATGCAGCAGCCCTAAGACTATTCCAAGGTTTTCCTCGTTGAATTAATTAGGGCTTTTTGAAGATGAGAAAGAAATTTAACATATAGTAGTTTAAGCAGGAAATAGTTTAGATAGCTAATAGGGTATAAAAGATATGTGATTATCTCTCCAATATCTATTTCCTTTTCTCTTGGTATCTCCCCTGTTTGTTGTTCATTCTTTGTTCTCCCCCTCCATTCCCTACTTTGGGAAAACTGACCCACCCCTGCCTGACTCAGAGAGGAGCTGAGCTCAAGTTTAAACTGATCAGTGTAATCCCACCTCCTGGCCGCAGTTATCAGTTCAAAGATGAACATGTGACAGACAATATATGGACTAATGAGAAGCAAGGAGAGGTTTGCTAAGAGTTTTAGGGAATTTAATGAGAAAGTATATGGAAGGAAATGTCTTCCATCAGATGTGAGGGGAATGGACACAACTTCCTTTTCACTATATAGAAAACCAGCCTTAGAACAAAGATGTCATTGGGGATGGCAAACAGTCTTTAGTAACATTACTAAACTACTAGATCAACTATTTTGGAAGCCCAATATATCTCTGGACTTTGCAGTTTCATAAGCCATGAGCTATCTTGGTATACTTCATGGCAAGTAATAGAAAACTCAACTCATATTGGCATGGACACTCATTGGCTTCTTGTTACTTGCCTGTTTGGCATGGAGTATGCTAAGGTAACTGAAGAGATGGAAGGAAGAGCTGTAGAAACAAGTGCTCCAGGGACTAAAATTCAAATCTTAGTGGCATCAGGACTTTCCCTCTTCTTCTTGTACTTTCATTCTCTCTCATTCTCTTCTACTTGAGACATGCCTATTCCACTATATAGCAAGTAAATAATCACCTGGCACCTCAGGGTATCAGAGAGTGCTGACAGGAAAGAGAGGCCTTTCAGTTTGAGTCATGAGGAAAGTACAGAGACTGTATACACAAATATGGGTAGAAACACCACAAAGGATAATGTGGTATTATCTAGCCTGGGGGTAGCGCCCCAGGCTAGAAACAGCCTGGGGGCGGCGGGGGAGATGTTACCTCCCCAAAGCCTGACAGGATAAGGAAGGCAACAGTTACTGGAATCTGAGACCAGAAAGAAGAGGGTCACTTGACAGGAGTTGTTCCAAGGGATAAATCAGATTGAATTCCAACCTAAATCTCCTCCTTCCTCTGGTTAGCTGCTGGTGTTCTCCCTTGCCCAAACAGACTGGAAGCGGAGCAGAAGGAAGCCTGTGGAAGAACTCCATACAGGTCAACCTCATGAGGCAGAGTGAGCTGTGGAAGGGTGGAGGGTAGATTTAGAGAAGCCTTTGACTGTGTGGATCACAATAAACTGTGGAAAATTCTGAAAGAGATGGGAATACCAGACCACCTGACCTGCCTCTTGAGAAACCTATATGCAGGTCAGGAAGCAACAATTAGAACTGGACATGGAACAACAGACTGGTTCCAAATAGGAAAAGGAGTACGTCAAGGCTGTATATTGTCACCCTGCTTATTTAACTTCTATGCAGAGTACATCATGAGAAACGCTGGGCTGGAAGAAGCACAAGCTGGAATCAAGATTGCCAGGAGAAATATCAATAACCTCAGATATGCAGATGACACCACCCTTATGGCAGAAAGTGAAGAGGAACTAAAAAGCATCTTGATGAAAGTGAAAGAGGAGGAGAGTGAGAGAGTTGGCTTAAATCTCAACATTCAGAAAACTAAGATTACGGCATCTGGTCCCATCACTTCATGGGAAACAGATGGGGAAACAGTGGAAACAGTGTCAGACTTTATTTTAGGGGCTCCAAAATCACTGTAGATGGTGATTGCAGCCATGAATTAAAAGATGCTTACTCCTTGGAAGGAAAGTTATGACCAACCTAGATAGCATATTGAAAAGCGGAGACTTCTTTGCTGGCTAAGGTCCATCTAGTCAAGGCTATGGTTTTTCCAGTGGTCATGTATGGATGTGAGAGTTGGACTGTGAAGAAAGCTGAGTGCCAAAGAACTGATGCTTTTGAACTGTGGTGTTGGAGAAGACTCTTGAGAGTCCCTTGGACTGCAAGGAGATCCAACCAGTCCATTCTGAAGGAGATTGGTCCTGGGTGTTCTTTGGAAGGAATGATGCTAAAGCTGAAACTCCAGTACTTTGGCCACCTCATGCAAAGAGCTGACTCATTGGAAAAGACTCTGATGCTGGGAGGGATTGGGGGCAGGAGGAGAAGGGGACGACAGAGGATGAGATGGCTGGATGGCATCACCAACTCGATGGGCGTGAGTCTGAGTGAACTCCGGGAGTTGGTGATGGACAGGGAGGCCTGGCGTGCTGCAATTCATGGGGTTGCAAAGAGTCGGACACGACTGAGCAACTGAACTGACTGACTGACTGACTGACTGACTGGGTGGCTCAGACAGGAAAGAATCTGTCTGCAATGTGGGAGACCTGGGTTTCATCCCTGGGTCAGGAAGATCCCCTGGAGAAGGAGATAGCAACCCACTCTAGTATTCTTGCCTGGAGAATTCCATGGACAGTACCGTCCACGGGGTCACAAAGAGTTGGACACGACTGAGCAACTAACTCTTTCACTTTCATGGAAGAATCCAGCGTACTAAAGTTAGCAGCCTCTGCAGAATAAGAACATTTCTTTCCCACATCATCTGAATGTCAACATATAAATAATTCCTTACTCTCAACAAATACTCTATAGAGTTGACCTTGAAAGAGTATCAGGGAGAAATTTATAATAAAACATAAATATTACCATGAGTAGGCAGAATATTTAGATCTTACTTGATTTTCCACTGACATTTTTAATTTATGACATAAAATACAAGGCTATTTTCCACTGACCTTTTAATTTATGACATAAAATACAAGGCTAGGCTATTATAAACATCTCATATCAATGTAGCAGTTTTATGATGCCAATCATGTCATTTCTTAGTAGTAGTACCACTAGATTAGAGCATTATTTTTACTACTGTTGAAACAATGTATTATTATTAAATTATAGCGTAATGGTTAGAAGTTGGACCTTTGTTCATACAGCAAAACTGAAAACAACCTAAACTTTCTCGTTATATGCTTACAATGGAGTATTAATCAGGAGGGAAAATAAAGTGACAAGAAAACTTTAGGAACAGAAAATCCTCAAAGATAACATAGATTATTAAAATCTTTTTATAAGAATAAAAATAAGTAAAACAAGCAGTATGTGATAAAAAATACACCCCCTCCCTAAAGTAATGATAAAAACAAAATCAGGAAGGTGGGAATCTAGGGAATCTAGCTTTTTCTAAGGGGAAGCTAGGGGTAGGGAAAGGAGTGGAGAACACAGAAAGATGTAAGTTTGTTGTTGTTAGCTTGGATGGTAGATTCATGGGTGTTTATTTATTAGTAAAGATAAAAAATTGAAAAGAAATACATGAATAATAGGTCTCTGCATTGGACCAGTGATGACACTGTATCATAAACCAAGGATCATATTTAATCCAATACTCTCTTTACCAAGAATAGTGTTCATAGCAGCTTTATTTGCAATAAAGAACCTGAAAATAAACCAAACATCCAATTCAAACAACACCAACTAAAGTAGTAAAAGGTTAAAGAAAAACTGGTGCCTCCATACAGTGGAATACTACCCAGCAAAAAAAAAAAAAGCAGAGGGAGGGGGTGGAGAACTAGTGATGAACATAGTAACCTGGATGGATATCAAAGGCATCATGTTTAATGATAAAAGCTAATTTAAAAAGGCTCTTTACTGCATGACTCCATTTAATAACATTCTCAAAATGACAAAGTTATAGACATGGCAAACAAAGTGGTTGCCAGAAGCTTGACAAGGTGGGGTAGGAATATTAATGGGTAGCGCCAGGGAGTTCCTTTGTAGTTATGAAACAGTTTTACATATTGAATGTGGTAATGGTTTTACAAATATACATATGGGATAAAATTGCACAGAGCTACACACACACACACACACACACACACACACACACACACGGTACTTTTAAAGATACAGTATTCTATGCATGTGGGCTTCCCTGGTAGCTCAGCTGGTAAAGAATTGACTGCAATGCAGGAGACCCTAGTTCGATTCCTGGGTCAGGAAGATCCCCTGGGGAAGGGATTGGCTACCCCTCCAGTATTCTTGGGCTTCCCTGGTAGCTCAGTGGTAAAGAATCTACCTAAAATGGGGAGACCTGCGTTCAATCCCTGGGTTGGGAAGATCCCCTGGAGGACAGCAGGGCAACCCACTCCGGTATTCTCGCATGCATGTTGGTACAGACACATGAATGGAAAAATAAAGATCAATGGAATGGAAAACAGATCAGTTACAGACCCCAAAACAGAGAGATTAAGTATCTGATAAGATATTTTAATCAATGACAAAAAGACAAAAATAATTTAATAAAAATTATCTGCCCAAAATAGGTCAAAGATATATGTAAGTAAAAAGAAAAAGAATTAAAGTGCTAGGAGAAAGCATGAGATAATTTTTCTTAAAATAATCAAGGAGATACTCTGAAAGCATAAAGTAAAATACTTACATAGATGACCACATCAAAACTTAAATAATCAAAAGATAAATGACAAGATGGAGAAAATGCTTCCAAGACGTGTGACTAAGAAAATTGTTCTTGATATATAAAGAGTTCTTACAATAAGAGACAACCAATAAAAATGGAAAAAAAACCCCACACAAACAGAAGTTAATAACAAGCTAAAAAATGGCTGCAAAATATATATGATGTGTAATCTCATTCATAATTTTAAAGACATAAATTAAAATAAAAGATTCTTTAAAAAGTTGATATTAATTGTATTGACCAAGGTTTAAGGGGAGTTAAAATGAACTAATTGAAGTCCAGACACCTTAAACCTTACTAGTAAGTATCATTCAGATGTTTATTCATTCAACATGTCACAATACGTAGCATTTATGTGTGCCAGGTATTTTTATACTGAATGTGCAACAGTGAATAAAATAGATTAAAAAAAAAAATCCTGCCCTCGTGAAGCTCACATTCATTCTGGGAAGGAATGGAGAGGCATGCTGGGAGCAAGCTTTGGGGGAAGAGAGGAGCAAGATGGGAGAGACAGGAATAAACTTGACCTATTTTACACCTCTATATATGAATTTCTTCTCTTTCAACTGTCTGGCAATAGCCTACCTATCTCTATCAGGGTTCATCTCTAATGAATCTTATTGCCTTCTTGACTGCTTCCCATCCACCCCACATTGTAAAAAATATTTTTTAAATTATAAAACAGTATATAACGTGGTGTTGTTTTCACATTTCCTGCAATGTGTACAACTGTGCTGTGGACATATCAGATGTCAGGTAAATGAATAAATGAATTTTTGTCAAAGGTAGCGTGTAGGATATGTAAGCAGCAGAGCTGTCACAAAAGAAAGCAGATGGCTTGCAGAGAATGGGCAGAACAGATGACCAGGCTGCTGCTTCAAAACGCAAAGTAAACCTCACGTTAACTGTGTAATAAATGTGATCAGTACTGTGTCAGCAAATATGACATCATTTTTAGTAGGTCAGAGTGTAGCTAAAAAAGTAATTAAATACAGTAAAGGCAGTCTAACATGTGAAAGGTTGTTGCTGAATTACGACGCCGGGATTCTTGGCCCCCGGAGAAGAATTCAATCCGGGGCCAGAGATGAGGCTTGATGGCTCAGAGCTTTTGTGTAACAAAGTTTTATTAAAGTATAAAGGAGATAGAGAAAGCTTCTGACATAGGCATCAGAAGTGGGTAGAAAGAGTACCCCCTTGTTAGTTTTAGCAATGAGTTTATATACTCTCCAACTAATCCGAAGAAGGTCTGGAGGTTGTAAAGACCTCACTAGACCCACTCCCATAATTTACATTTTAAGATAACAGAATTAGCCAGAAGATTTAATCCGGAGACTGTCCTCAGGCAGAATACATAATACATTGTTGTTATACAATCCTTGTAAAGAGAAGGTTTAATCCAGAGACTGCCCTCAGGCAGAATACATTGTTATATAATCCTAAGGAATGTAGAGAAATGAATTTGTCCCTTCTTCCTTCTTGAGAATTCCAGACCCCTCTCTCCTTGGGGACCCCTAGACTTCTTATCAACCTGCCTGAGAAATGACTCTCTCACATGCACACACATTTTTTCTTTTTAAAAAATTATAGTTGATTTACAATGTTGTATTAGTTTCAGGTATACAGCAAATTGACCCATATATCTATCTACTCTTTCAGATTCTTTTCCACTATATGTTAATACAAGATATTGAAATATAGTTCCCTGTGCTAGACAGTAGGCTGTTGTTGTTTATCTATCTTGTATATAGTAGTTTGTGTTGGTTAATCTCAAACTCCTATTTATCCTTCCCCACCTTTTCCCTTTGGTAACCATAAATTTGTTTTTTGTGTGTGAAGTTATTTCTGTTTTATAAATAAGCTAATCTGTATTATTTCTTCTTTTTAAATTTTTCCTTTTTTAAACTGAAGTGGTTTGTATCATTTTTTTAATTCCACATATAAGTGATAGCATATGATATTGTCTTTATCTGATTTACTTCACTTAGTGCACTAATCTCTAGGTCCATCCATATTGTGTAAATGTCACTGTCTGATTCTTTTTGAAGACTGAGTAATATGGATGGCTGTGTGTATATATACACACGCAAAAGACATCGTCTTTATCCATTCATCTGTCAATGGGCATTTAGGTTGCTTGGCTATTTTAAATAGTGCTGCTATGAACATTAAGGTGCATGCATCTTTTCAAATTAGACTTTTCATCTTTTCCAGATATATGCCCAGGAATGGGATTACTGGATCACGTGGTAACTCTATTTTTAGTTTTTAAAGAAACCTCCATACTGTTCTCTACAGTGGCTGTAGCAATTTACATTCCCACCAACAGTGTAGGAGGGTTCCCTTCTCTCCACACCCTCTTCAGCAGTTATTTGTAGACTTTTTGATAATGGCTATTCTGACCTGTGTGAGGTGATACTTCATTGCAGTTTCAATTTGCATTTCTCTGATAGTAATGTTGAGCTTTTCAGCTTATGCATTTTTGTCAATTTGAAAACAAATATTAATAGCTAACCTGGTGGCTCAGTGGTAAAGACCTGCCTACAATGCGGGGGCCACAGGAGACGTGGGTTCGATCCCTGGGTCAGGAAGATCCCCTGGAAGAGGGCATGGCAACCCACTCCTGTATTCTTGCCTGGAGAGTCCCATGGACAGAAGAGCCTGGCAGGTTATGGTCCATAGGTTCGCAAAGAGTCAGACATTACTGAAGTGACTTAGCACAGCATTAATAGCTAAGGCCATAAATACAATGAAAATACACGTAATTAATAGCTAAATAAAAACTATCAGGTCAAATAATTATTTTTAGGCTCTTCATCACCCTAACTTTAACTAGCTACAGCTCTTTAGAAGTAGAGCCTATTCAGCCTTTTTGAAATAGAATATATTCCCTAGTGCTATTATTATAAAGCTGGAACACAACATCCTTGCCTTAGCATGTCATAAAAGCCACTTCATTTGTGTATACTTGTAATTCAAGCAAGCAGTAAAGAGAGACTGCAGAACACTCAGGAGTAAAAACTGAGAACGAGTGGAAAAGAAGCATAATAAAAAGCTGGGATCATACTGCTCAAATGACGTGGTACTGGGAGCCTTAATGATTGCACTTTTCAAAAATTACACATCATCAAACTCTCTCTTCACTAACAAGAGGCCAGGGAGATGGAGGAAGTAACACAAAAGGCAGATTTACAATAAAGATGTGACATAATTCAAATCAGTGATTCATTATGGAAGAGTTCCTGAGGGTCAAATGACTTATCAATTTTAAGCAGTAAAAGTTTCCAAATCCTGTTCTGGGGAATACGCACTTACTCTATCCCTACTTGGAATCAGTATTGCAACAAATAAAAGTATATATGGAATTTAGAAAGATAGTAATGATGACCCTCTATGTGAGACAACAAAAGAGACACAGAGGTATAGAACAGACTTTTGGCCTCTGAGGGAGAGGGAGAGGGTGGGATGATTTGGGAGAATGGCATTGAGACATGTATACTATCATGTAAGAAATGAAGCGCCAGTCTATGTTCAGTACAGGATGCAGGATGCTTGGGGCTGGTGCACGGGATGATCCAGGGAGATGATATGGGGTGGGGGGGTGGGAGGGGGCATCGGCATTGGGAGATTGTGTACACCTGCGGCTGATTCATGTCAATGTATGGCAAAACAAATACAGTATTGTAGTGTAGAATAAAGTATTAAAAAAATAAAATGTGTGGTCTAAATTAAAAAAAAAAGTTTTAAAATGAAAAACAAGGGAAGGGTTCTGCATCTGTGATGGACAGAAATCAGAATCAGTTCTGAAATGGTCCCTGTGGCAGCTGAAACCCAGGAGGTGGCTGTGCCCACGGCAGAAGTGGACAGAATGATTTTCCAGGAATGGCATCCTGTGTGAGCTCCAGCCTTTACCAAAGTGTACCGAATCAGGCCAGGTCCAAATTAGGCCATGTCCAGCTTGGGAACAGCAGCCCCCTTCTAAGTTAGTCTCAGCTTGCCAGTTGCCAGTACCGATCCCCAGAGTCCCTGAAGTGGATGATATTCCCCCACACACCTTGGCTGATCCATGAGTTAGGAATTGCTAACTTCTGCACTTTGGAAAGGACTTGTCAAGGCCAGCTGCTGCTAGTCTGCCACCAAGTCCCTCCCCAAGGGCACCTTAGCAAGACAGCATCAAGCCGTATTCTTGTCAAGTTGTATTCTTCTGCCCAAGATGACTTGATAATGGGGATGGGGCTCGGGGGAGGAATTTTTATTTAGCTATTAAATAGATATATTTTCATTGTGTTAGTGCCTGGCTAATGAACCGGGTAGATCAGGCACTCATGCCCTGGGGTAGTTTAAGGCACAGAATCTGTGGTGGGAGAGAACAAGGGATGATGTGGCTACACAAGTATTTTCTGCTCCACCGCCTCTAGGTTTTCTACGTCTTATTCAAGCACTCTGCATTGTAATTTTACTCAGCATCATGCCTGTCTTCCCTATAAAATGACATAAAATGCTCAGTAGTCACATCCACATAGCTGCCAGCTTAGTGTGTTTGTCACTCAGTTATGTCCAGCTCTTTGTGATCCCATGGACTGTAGCCCACCAGATTCCTCTGTCCATGGAATTTTCCAGGCAAGAATACTGAAGTGGGTTGCCATTCCCTTCTCCAGGGGGTCTTCCCAATCCAGGAATCGAATCCAAGTCTCCTGGATTGCTCAGCAGAGACATATCCAAATAGCCCCCAGCTCTTATGTTCCCTGATCTAAATCCATGTTTCTACACCTGTCCCAACTCTTCCTCCTACTCAGTCCAGCAGTCAAAACAATTTTTCTCCCTGATGAGCTCTCCAGTTGTCATGGTAACCAAGACAAGTGCAAAGAAAGAATCAGGTAGCGAGCATAGATACAAAATCTGAGCTATTCCCAGGTGACTGGCTAAGACCGCTTCATTTCTTTTTATCTTGAATGCATGTAATAAATAAACTACAATCTGTGTGGTTGGTTTTAACTGTTAAACTTGACTAGCTAAAGAAAGGAGGTGGGAGGTGAGGACTAGCTCAACCTGTTTTTTTAGAAGTTTTTTCCCCCTTAATTTATTTGGCTGCCTCTGGTGTAGTTGCAGCACTCTAGAGATCATTGTGTCCTGTGGGTTCTTCCACATCCCCTGCATTGCAAGGTGGATTCTTAACCACTGAACCACCAGGGAGGTCCCTCTCAATCTATTTTAAAGAGGCTTGTTGCTAACCTTTAAGGTAGCTTGCTTTAACTATTTCAGGTTTTATAGACTTCATGAAAAAAAACTTCAAATGGACTCACCAGTGAAATTAATGAATTCCACTCCAGTCAAATAATACTCCATCTCTTGATGATAAAGAATGCTTTAAGTAAAAGCAAGTAGTCTACAGCACTCCATCCTAGCTTACTTTGCTTTAAGATCAAACATAGAAACAATTTCTCCAAGTATTCCATAGCTCCATATCATAGGGATAAAGGACTGCTCTTGGGACAGAACTTACCCCAAATATTTGAAAAAAAATGTTTCATGAGGTCAATTATTATTTCCTCTAATGTAAAGGTCCATACACCAAAAAGAGAGAGAGAGAGAGAGAGAGAGAGAGAGGAGTTGAACACCTGCTAATCTCTACATTAACTTGTCTCTCTCTTGAGGACCTGTGGAAAATATATAACATTTTGATGCCTTCCTCCCCCAGGAAATGTTGATGTTACTGTGCATTCAAGAGCTTAGGACTGTATAGCCTCTGCGTCTTGCTCTCTCTTTTGTGTCTCTGTCTCTCTCTCCTTGTTGTTACTTTTCCTGCCTTTAGCAGATATTGTTGAACCTTTTCCATATGCCACTTCTTCCTTTTCTCATGCCAGCAGACCTCCACTTTTGAGTAGAATCCATCTTCCTGCCCCAGGCTTTCCAGTTTCTGCCTATGCCAGGAGTGAAGGATGGTGATCCAAAACATTCATGTGGTCTCATTCTCCTTGCCAGGGACTGATTAGGCATGTAACTAATTTGAGCAATTAGATATGAGTAGAAAGCTGCCAAGAACCTCTGGAAAAGGTTTATCAGGCTAATAAAAAGATATACACAGTCCTTTCTTGCTCTTGGACATTATTGGATTCAGATGTGACGACTGGAAATAAATTAGTCCCTTACAACTATAAGGACAGGAGTGACACACTGAGGATGGCAGAGTTCTGAGCCACTGAATGAATCAGCGCTGTTGTAGTCCCAGTGCAGAACTTCTAGTTATGGGAAATAGCATATTCCTCTAAGGTCATAACCAGTTAAGGTTTGTTGTTATTTACAGCTGAAATATCCTAACAAAATTTCTTGCAAGTTTCCCATGGATAGCTAAGAAATGAACACACTATCAAATTTTATTCAGTTTGCAATAACCATTCAGTCAAGTTCAGTTGCTCAGTTGTGTCCGACTCTTTGCAACCCCAGGGACAGCAGCATGCCAGGCTTCCGTCTCCGTCACTAACTCCCAGAACTTGCTCAAAGTCATGTTCATCAAGTCGGTGATGTCATCCAACCATCTCATCCTCTGTTGACCCCTTCTCCTCCTCCCTTCAATCTTCCCAGCATCAGGGTCTTTTCCAATGAGCCAGTTCTTCCCATCAGGTGGCCAAAGTATTGGAGTTCAGCTTCAGCATCAGTCCTTCCAATGAATATTCAGGACCGATTTCCTTTAGGATGGACTGGTTGGATCTCCTTGCAGTCCAAGGGACTCTCAAGAGTCTTCTCCAACACCATAGTTCAAAAACATCAATTCTTCAGTGCTCAGCTTTCTTTATGGTCCAGGTCTCACATCCATACATGACTACTGGAAAAACCATAGCTTTGACTACATGGACCTTTATCAGTAAAGCAATGTTTCTGCTTTTTAATATGGTGTCTAGGCTGGTCATAGCTTTACTTCTAAGGAGCAAAGGCCTTTTAATTTCATGGCTGCAGTCACCATCTGCAATGATTTTGAAGCCCAAGAAAATAAAGTCTGTCACTGTTTCCATTGTTTTCCCGTTTATTTGCCATGAAGTGATGGGACCAGATAACCATTACTGTTTGAATAATCAACATCAGATTAAAACTGACAATGGCTGAAGTTGCACGCAGTAAAATTTGTTGTTTTCAGAGAATAAAATCTTCTTTTCAAAGGATTTATCTATCTCATTTTTTTATTGTGTAAAAATTCAATATAATTCAAAAGAACAGGAACTAGTATAATGAAGTACCATGTACTTATCAGTTAATGGCAACAACTGTCAACTCAAGGTCAATTCTGTTTTATTTATACTCACACCTACTCACCTCACTTCTAGAATGCACGAGTATGTGCTAAGCTGCTTCAGTTGTGTTCGACTCTTTGTGATCCTATGGACTGTAGCCTGCCAGGCTCTTCTGTCTACACAATTCTCCAGGCAAGAATACTGGAATACTGGAAGAATACTGGAATGGGTTGCTATACTCTCCTCCAGGGGATCTTCCTGACCCAGGGATGGAACCCATGTCTCTTTGTCTCCTGCATTGGCAGGCAGGTTCTTTACCACTAGCATCACCTGAGAAGCCCCCATCTCTGGAAGTCAGTTCAGTTCAGCCGCTCAGTCATGTCTGACTCTTTGCAGCCCCATTAACCGCAGCACGCCAGGCCTCCCTGTCTATCACCAACTTCCAGAGTTTACCCAAACTCATGTCCATTGAGTTGGTGATGCCATCCACCATCTCATCCTCCGTCGTCCCCTTCTCCTCCTGCCCTCAATCTTTCCCAGCACCAGAGTCTTTTCAAATGAGTCAGCTCTTCTCATCAGGTGGCCAAAGTATTGGAGTTTCAGCCTCAGCATCAGTCCTTCCAGTGAACACCCAGGACTGATCTCCTTTAGGATGGATTGGTTGGATCTCTTTGCAGTTATTTTGAAGCAAATCTGGAGACCTCAGTATTGTTTCATTAAGAAATATCTCTGCTGCTGCTGCTGCTGCTAAGTCATTTCAGTCATGTCCGACTCTGTGTGACCCCACAGACAGCAGCCCACCAGGCTCCCCCATCCCCGGGATTCTCCAGGCAACAACACTGGATTGGGCTGCCATTTCCTTCTCCAATTCATGGAAGTGAAAAGTCAAAGTGAAGTCGCTCACTCAGTTGTGTCCGACTCTTTGCGACCCCATGGATTGCAGCCTACAAGGCTCCTCTGTCCACGAGGGTCTCCAGGCAAGAGTACTGAAGTGGGGTGCCATTGCCTTCTCCAAGAAATATCTCTACAATTAACAATTTTGTTCAAGATATACGGACTTGTAAATAGATAACAGAAAGAGAATTATCATACCTAAAAATGAATGACTCATTTCCCAGTACCACGTCATTTTATTTTATTTTTTGGCTGTGCCACATGGCTTATAGGATCTTAGTTCCCTGATCAGGGATCAAACCCATATCCCCTGCACTGAAAGGCAGATTCTTCACCACTGCTCTACCAGGGAAGTCCCTGAATAACTTATTATTGCCATTATATACCCTGTCAATATTAAAAAATTTCCCAAGCTGTTTCATACCATATATATATATATATATATATATATATATATATATATACACACACATACATACATACATACATAGTTGTGTAATTTCCAACATTTAATGTATAATTTTAATTTTGTTCATTTCCTTTACAGTTGGGTGCCTTGACTCCTTTAAGTTGTTTCATAATTTTGATGGCTGCTGCTGCGCTGCTGCAAGGTTACTTCAGTCGTGTCCGACTCTGTGTGACCCCTTAGACGGCAGCCCACCAGGCTCCTCTGTCCCTGGGATTCTCCAGGCAAGAATACTGGAGTGGGTTGCCATTTCCTTGTACAACTTTGATGGCTAATTTATTTAAATCAGGCTCAAACAAGTTACACAGATTGGATTTGAATGACATGTTTCTTAAGTTTGTTTTAATCTACAGTTTTCCCTCTCCCTGGTTTTTCCTTATAATTTATTTGCTTCTCAAAAAAATAACATTTAAAATATCAATGCCAGAAAAATTAGATTTTGTGGAAAAAATGGCCACAAAAGAAAATGCACAAAGGCAGAGGTTATGGAAACATTTGGCATGCATGAAAACTTATCAATGAATTAAATCTCTGTTGTAAAATGTAAAGGGAAAATAATTTATTTTAAAACAATTTTAGACAAGATAAAAATAAAAGAAAAAACTAGGAAGAAATAGTATAAAATATAAAATTTATCACACCAATAAATTAATTTGATAGAATTTACTCCATAAAATATTTTCTTAATGAAAATCTCATCATCATGAGATTCTTTACTCTCAAAATGTCTTCATGGTTGAAATAGTGGTGTTAAAATAATAAAAAAAACCAATCAAGTCAGAATACTTAATATTTGTCTATCAAGTGAAATACTTGTCTATCAGGTGAAAATACTTGATAGGATTGGGAGGCCAGAAGAGAGACAAAGGCTTGTGTCCTTGGTAGACAAACATGATCAATTAATTCATGATTGAAGCCACAGGAACATTAAAAAAAAAAAATCACCCAGGATAAATGTGAAAATTAAGGGCTTCAAAGAGAACATAGATTTAAATAATGTACTTATAGAAGAAAAACCAGCAATGCAGACAGCAAAGAGTGTCATAAATTGTAGAGGAAAAAAAGTAGGAGAATGTGATGTTTTGAATACTATGGCAGCCTAGAGAATGTACCTTCAGACTTGCAACCATAGGGAACGTAACTGATCAGGGTTCCCACTACCAGACTCTGTAAGCTACTGCTGTGTTTGGCACAGAACCATGCTAGGTATTGATCTAGATGTTGTCTAAATCATGCTGATATACTCATCAATTTTCCAGAAAACATGCTATAGTTTCTAAGAGGTTAAGATGATAAACCCCTAATTATACATTATATAGTTTATCGAGGTATTGAGCCTCTATTTGCCACTTCTGCTAAATACCTACTGATAGCCATTCTTCTTTTTCCTTATCATTAGAAATTTGATTTGCCAGGAGTGGCCAGGTGACATACTTCTAACAAATGAGATGTAAGGGGAAAGTCTACTGGGTAGGGGTCATGGGAAAACAACCGCTTTTCCTGGTTTAAAAGAAGATGGGTGGGCTAACTTGACTGACATATACTTTAAGCCCTTTACCTTTCACTCCTCTTCTTATCTAGAATTCAGATACAATGATAAGGTGGTTTAGTGATCTTTTAAAAATAGTCCCTTTTTTTTAAGAGCAATTTTAGGTTCACAGTAAAATTAAGTAAAAGAGTTGGACACGAAGATACACAGATTTCCCCAGTACCCCTGCCTCTACACACACATAGTCAGCCTCTCCAATTATCCACATCCCCCACCAGAGTAGTAATTTGTTACAACTGATGAACTTACATTGGCACATCTTACTCACCTAAAGTCTATAGTTTACATTACCTTTTACTCTTGGGGTTACATATTCTGTGAGTTTGGACAAATGTACTGTGACCTGTATCCACTGCTACAGTAGCATATGGAATAGTCTCACTGTCCTACAAATCCTTTGTTCTCTCATTCCTCTCTCCTCACTAACCCCTAACAAACAATAGCCTTTTACTGCCTCCATAGTTTTGCATTTTGGAATCATACAATATTAGCCTTTTCAGATTGGCTTCTTTGGGCTTAACTTTCCGCCATGTCTTTTCATGGGTTGATAGTTCATTTCTCAGGAGGGAAGAAGAGGGTTGACTCTTGGACAACATAGATTTGAATTGTCAGGGTATGTTTATATTGTACATATAATTTTATATTGTATATACAAATATAGCTTTGATTAGAAGGACCTTTGTGGGCAAAGTAAACAGTATGAAATCTGGGAGGTGGAAACACAAATAAGATGGGCCAACTATGGGCTTCGAGCATCTGTGGATTTGGGTAACTTTGGTTAGTCCTGGAATCAATCCCCTGTGAATATGGTGGGACAAATGTACTATGTGGTCCAGATAATACAAGTGTTTTTATCCATTCACCTACTAAAGGACATCTTGGTTGCTTCTAAGGTTTGGCAGTTATGAATAGAGCTACTATAAACATCCATGTGCAGGTTTCTGTGTAGGTATTCGTTTTCACCTCCTTTGGGTAAATACTAGGGAGTATAATTGCTGGATTTAATGGTAAGCATATGTTTAGCTTCATGAGATACTGCCAAAACTATCTTCCAATGCAGCTGTACTATTTTGCATTCCTAACAGCACCAAATGAGAATTCCTGTTGTTCCACCTCCTTGTCAGCATTTAGTATTGTCAGCATTCTGAATTTTGGCCATTGTAATATGTGTGTAGTGATATCTCATTGTTGTTTTAATTTGCATTTTCATGATGGCAAATTATGTGGAACATCTTTTCATTTGCTTGCTATCTGTGTATCTTCTTTGGTGAAATGTCTGTTAAGCTCTTTGGTCAATACATATATTTTTGGGGTCCATTTTAAAAATTGGGTTGTCATTTTCCTATTGTTGAGTTTGAAGAATTCGTTGTATATTTTGAATAACAGTCCTTTATCAGTATGTCTTTTAAAATTATTATTTTCTCCCAGTCTGTGTGTTTCCTTTTCATTCTCTTAACATTGTCTTTCACAGAGCAGACATTTTTAATTTTAATGAAGTCCAGCTTACGAATTCTTTCCTTCAGGGATTATGCCTTTGGTGTTATATCTAGAAAGCCATCACCAAACCAAGGTCATCTGTCACGGCAAGGTGTAGGGGAAAGGAAGTGTTCTGTAGTTCTAAGACTAGGCTGCTGTTGTTTCATTGCTCAGTTGTGTTTGACTCTTTTGCAACCTCATGGACAGTAGCCTGCCAGGCTCCTCTGTCCAGGGGATTTTCCGGGCAACAATACTGGAGTGGGTTGCCATTTCCTTCTCCAGGGGCTCTTTCTGATCCAGGGATCAAACCTGCAACTCCTTCTCCAGAAAGCTTAAACTAAGTCCTCAACTTATTAGATATTACTTTTCTATTGTGAGATCATATCCACCCAATAGACATTTTTAGATATTATTACAAGGTTTATAGCTTCAGGCACTGGAATTCAAAAAGAATGTCCTTTTTGTTGTGCTTGTTACTGCAGTGGTATTTTTTCCATGGCAGTATGATAAAAGAGGCTTGATACTTGTCATTTTGATCTTTCAACATCCAAATGTTCTTCTTATGGTTGCTGTGGAGAAGGATAGAGGGAAGGGATAGTTAGGGAGTTTGGAATGGATATGTACACACTACTACATTTAAAATGGATAATCAACAAGGACCTTCTGTATAACATATGGAATTCTGCTCAATGTTATGTAGCAGACTGGATGGGAGGAGAGTTTGGAGAACAATAGATACATATATATATATATGGTTGAATCCTTTGCTGTTCACCTGAAACTGTCACAGCACTGTTAATTGACTCTACCCCAATACAAAATAAAAGGTTATTTTTTTAATAGTGAGACTTGTCTTATTTTATTAATTTTGCCTAACATGCCATATCCCCATTGCCTGTCTAACTATTTATTCTTCAGTTCCAAGCTATGCTATAAAATGAAACCATTTATATCTGTTTAAAAGAGAAAATATTTAGGAATATGCTTAAGACTTGTAAGACCTCTACACTGAAAACTATATAACCTTGCTGGGAGAAATTAAAGAAACCTTTTAAAAATAAAGAGATACATCATTTTCATGGATTGGAAAACTCAGTATTATTAAAATAACTATCCCCAAATTGATGTAGAGATTTAACACAATTCCAATCATAATCTCAGTTGGCTTTTCTAGGGTAGAAATTTACAAGTTTACTCTAAAATTACATGGAAATGCAAAGGACCTAGAAAACTCAAAGAATATTGAAAAATCAGGACAAAGTTGGAGTACTCAGGCTACCTGTTTTCAGATTTTACTATGCATAGCTATTACTTTTCTTACGATACCTTCCATGGCCCTTCCAGTCTGAGTTAATTGTTTCTCTTCTGTTCTTCTGTAGCATTCTGTACTACCATCATTAAAGCACAGTGCATTTCAATGATGTATGATTTGCTTATGTTCCCCACCTTAGGTTTCATAAGGGCATAGACCAGAATCTATCTGGTTTATCACTGAATCTGCACCACCTGCAGAAGGGTGCCTGCACACTACAGACATGCAAGTATTTACTGCATTAAGTTGTACTTAAATAATTTTTATTAAAAAGTTAATATTTTAAAAGAAAATTCATAAAGATCATCTTTTGCTTGAGAACTATTTATACAACTGGCCAGGATTAGTTTATCTGGCTTAATTTTAAGAGACAGTAATATGGCAACCCACTCCAGTATTCTTGGCTGGAGAATCTCATGGATGGAGAAGGCTGGTAGGCTACAGTCCATAGGGTCGCAAAGAAACGGACATGACTGAGCAACTTCACTCGCTTAATATTACCATGGGGCTTCCCAGGGGGCACTAGTGGTAAAGAACCTGCCTGCCAATGTAGGAAGTGGAAGAGACGTGGGCGAGGTCGAGAAGATCTCATGGAGGAGGTCCTGGCAACCCACTCCAGTATTCTTTCCTGGAGAATCCCATGGACAGAGGAGCCTGGTGGGCTATGGTCCATAGGGCCACAAAGAGTCAGCATGACGGAAGCAACTTAACATGCATACAAGCACAATATTACCATGACAGAAATAAATAAAGATCATGCAATTCAACTCAAAAAATTACATCAACCCTTTGGAAATTAAATGTCTTAAGCACGTACAATATATTGCTCAGTAACTGTACTCCCAAGAAGCTAGATGTATGAAATAATGTAAAAGGCAAAACAGCTTTATGAACAAAATGTTCATTGCTATTGTTATTTATTATAGAAAAAATGGAGACAAGCTAAGAGTCACACAAAATGAGATTCAATAAAAAAAATAGTATGGCAGATCAACTTGATGTAATATTTTACAGCCAAAAGATGATTATCAAAATAATATAATAGCTCTTAAAATGGGTTTTTAAATTAACCTTCCTGCTATATATAACTAGATAACAAAGCTCAATTAATATTTTTCATCTTATTTTAAATCATGGGAGAAAGGTGACAAGCCAACAAGAAATTATCAGGGCAAAAGTAAAGGAAAAAGAGAGGTAATGCCTTTTTCCTGAAAGCATTTGTCAGTCCTTAAAATTTTGAACCTGAAATTAAAAAAACCTTTTGGGCAAGAAAGAAAATAAACCTTAGAGCCTACAAAAGACTGAGAGTCTCAGGAGAAACTTCTCACAACATGTTGGGACTTCACACCCAGAGTAAAGATAAACTAGGAGAAAAATATCTTACACAGAATGACACCCTAAGTAGGGTAGTAAGAGCACCAGAGAATTATAAGCCTTAACGTAGTTGAACTCAGGAACTTAGCAGAAGCAAATACAAATCCTCTCTAGATAAAAGTACTTTCCTTGGAAGTCTAAACTTATTCACACAAATAGTTGGTCAAAGATAATGTCCAACACAAACACAAAACTCACTAAGAAACTATAATCAAGAACTCTATAATCAAGACTCTACAATCAGACTCTATAATCAAGAACTAGGCAAAGGAAGCAAAGTCACAAAGATTTCAGATACTGAACAACAATGCTGACTATAGATAAAGGACATGAGTTTGAGTAAACTCCGTGAGTTGGTGATGGACAGGGAGGCCTGGCGTGCTGCGATTCATGGGGTCGCAAACAGTCAGACACGACTGAGCGACTGAACTGAACTGAATATCCTATTATATAGGTTTACTATATTTTATTGGTCTATTTATCCATTGATGGACATTTGGGTTATTTCTGCCTTTTGGCTATTATGAATCATGCTGCTATAAATATTTATGTACAGTTCGTGTGCAGAAAAAATAAACGGACTTTTTCAAGACAAAAAACTTCTATTCTTCAAAGAGTATCAAAAGAATATGGAGAATTCCCTGGGAGTCCAGTGGTCAGGACTCCGAGGTCTCACTGCCAAGGTCCCAGTTTCAATTCCTGGTCAGGGAACTAAGATTCCACCAGTCATTGCCAATAAATAAATAAATAGGGATACTTAAAAATATATGTATGAAAAGACAGCCCACAGAATAAAGGAGTGAAGTGAAGTGAAGTGATGTTGCTCAGTCGTGTCTGACTCTTTGCAACTCCATGGACTGTAGCCCACCAGACTCCTCTGTCCATGGAATTTTCCAGGTAAGAATACTGGAATGGGTTGCCATATCCTTTTGCAGGAGATCTTCCACATTCAGGGATTGAACCCAGGTCTCCCGCATTGTTCAGTTCAGTTCAGTCTCTCAGTCATGTCCGACTCTTTGCGACGCCATGAGTTGCAGCACACCAGGCCTCCCCTGTCCATCACCATCTCCCGGAGTTGACTCAGACTCACGTCCATCGAGTCCATGATGCCATCCAGCCATCTCATCCACGGTCGTCCCCTTCTCCTCCTGACCCCAATCCCTCCCAGCCTCAGAGTCTTTTCCAATGAGTCAATTCTTCCCATGAGGTGGCCAAAATACTGGGGTTTCAGCTTTAGCACCATTCCTTCCAAAGAAATCCCAGTGTTGATCTCCTTCAGAATGGACTGGTTGGATCTCCTTGCAGTCCAAGGGACTCACAAGAGTCTTCTTCAACACCACAGTTCAAAAGCATCAATTCTCTGGTGCTCAGCCTTCTTCACAGTCCAACTCTCACATCCATACATGACCACAGGAAAAACCATAGCCTTGACTAGACACAATTTGTCGGCAAAGTAATGTCTCTGCTTTTCAATATACTATCTAGGTTGGTCATAACTTTCCTTCCAAGGAGTAAGCATCTTTTAATTTCATGGCTGCAGTCACCATCTGCAGTGATTTTGGAGCCCCAGAAAATGAAGTCTGACACTATTTCCAATGTTTCCCAATCTATTTCCCGTGAAGTGATGGGACTAGATGCCATAATCTTCGTTTTCTGAATGTTGAGCTTTAAGCCAACTTTTTCACTTTCCTCTTTCACTTTCATCAAGAGGCTTTTTAGCTCCTCTTCACTTTCTGCCATAAGGGTGGTGTCATCTGCATATCTGAGGTTATTGATATTTCTCCCAGCAATCTTGATTCCAGCTTGTGTTTCTTCCAGTCCCTGATGTACACATGTTTCTCATGATGTATTCTGCATATAAGTTAAATAAGCAGGGTGACAATATACAGCCTTGATGCACTCCTTTTCCTATTTGGAACCAGTCTGTTGTTCCATGTCCAGTTCTAACTGTTGCTTCCTGACCTGCATACAGATTTCTCAAGAGGCAGGTCAGGTGGTCTGGTATTCCCGTCTCTTTCAGAATTTTCCACAGTTTCTTGTGATCCACACAGTCAAAGGCTTTGGCATAGTCAATAAAACAGAAATAGATGTTTTTCTGGAACTCTCTTGTTTTTTCCATGATCCAGTGGATGTTGGCAATTTGATCTCTGGTTCCTCTGCCTTCTCTAAAACCAGCTTGAACATCTGGAAGTTCACAGTTCATGTACTGCTGAGGCCTGGCTTGGAGAATTTTGAGCATTACTTTACTAGCATGTGAGATGAGTGCAATTGTGCAGTAGTTTGAGCATTCTTTGGCATTGCCTTTCTTTGGAATTGGAATGAAAACTGACCTTTTCCCGTCCTGTGGCCACTGCTGAGTTTTCCAAATTTGCTGGCATATTGAGTGCAGCACTTTCACAGCATCATCTTTCAGGATTTGAAACAGCTCCACTGGAATTCCATCACCTCCACTAGCTTTGTTCGTAGTGATGCTTTCTAAGGCCCACTTGACTTCACATTCCAAGATGTCTGGCTCTAGATTAGTGATCACACCATCATGAAGATCTTTTTGTATAGTTCTACCATCTATTCTTGCCACCTCTTCTTAATATCTTCTGCTTCTGTTAGGTCCATACCATTTCTGTCCTTTATCGAGCCCATCTTTGCATGAAATGTTCCCTTGGTATCTCTAATTTTCTTGAAGAGATCTCTAGTCTTTCCCATTCTGTTGTTTTCCTCTATTTCTTTGCATTGATCACTGAAGAAGGCTTTCTTATCTCTTCTTGCTTCTCTGGAACTCTGCATTCAGATACTTATATCTTTCCTTTCTCCTTTGCTTTTTGCCTCTCTTCTTTTCAGAGCCATTTGTAAGGCCTCTCCAGACAGCCATTTTGCTTTTTTGCATTTCTTTTCTGTGGGGATGGTCTTGATCCCTGTCTCCTGTACAATGTCACGAACCTCATTCCATAGTTCATCAGGCACTCTATCTATCATATCTAGTCCCTTAAATCTACTTCTCACTTCCACTGTATAATCATAACTGAGCTATTTGCAAATCATATATCTGATCTGCCTCAGGGGCTACGTCCAGAAACATAAAGAAAAGTTACAACTCAATAGTTAAACAATTTTAAAAAATGGGCAAAAGATCTGATTAGTGACTAGACATTTCTCCCAAAAGACAAATGGCCAACAAGTACATGAAAACACCTAAACATGACTAATCTGTAGGGAAGTGCAAATAAAAACCACAATGAGAATCCACTTCACAGTCACTGAAATGTCTAGAATCAAACTGAGATAATAACAAGTGTTGGGAAATCTATGGAGAAACTGGAACCCCAATACACTGCTGGTGGTAGTGTAAATGGTGCAGTTACTGTGGAAAAGAGTCTGATTGTTTCTTAAATGATTAAACATAGAAGTTAGCACATGATCTGGGAAATTCATTCTTAGGTATAAACCAAAGGGAAATAAAAGCATTCTACACAAATACTGTACATAAATGTTTATAGCAGCATTATTCATAATAGGCAAAAGGCAGAAATAACCCAAATGTCCATCAATGGATAAATAGACCAATAAAACATAGTAAACCTATATAATGGAATACTCAGTTCAGTTCAGTCACTCAGTCATGTCCGACTCTTTGTGAACCCATGAATCGCAGTGCGCCAGGCCTCCCTGTCCATCACCAACTCCCAGAGTTCACTCAAACTCATGCCCATTGAGTTGGTGATGCCATCCAGCCATCTCATCCTCTATCGTCCCCTTCTCCTCCTGCCCCCAAAATCTCCCAGCATCAGAGTCTTTTCCAATGAGTCAACTCTTCTCATCAGGTGGCCAGAGTATTGGAGTTTCAGCTTCAGCATCAGTCCTTCCAATGAACACCCTGATCTCCTTTAGAATGGACTGGTTGGATCTCCTTGCAGTCCAAGGGACTCTCAAAAGTCTTCTCCAACACCACAGTTCAAAAGCATCAATTCGTTGGCACTCAGCTTTCTTCACAGTCCAACTCTCACATCCATACATGACCACTGGAAAAACCATAGCCTTGACTAGGCGGACCTTTGTTGGCAAAGTAATGTTTTTGCTTTTTATTATGTTATCTAGGTTGGCCATAACTTTCCTTCCAAGGCGTAAGCATCTTTATTATTCAATTACAAAAAGGAATGAAACACTGATATACCTACAACATGGATGAACTTTGAAAACACTAGGCTAAGTGAAAGAAGTCAGTCACAAAAGACCCCATATTCTCTGATTCTATTTATATGAAATGTTCAGAACAGGGAAACTAATATAGAAAGTAGATTAGTGGATGCTTAGGTCTGGGAGTGGGAGATAGGGCAACAGGATAGCTCAAGGTGATAAAAATGTTCTAAAATTTACTGTGGGGATGTTTGTGAATAAAACAAAAAAAACATTAAATTGTATACATTAAATAGGTACATTGTTTGGCATGTGAACTATATTGCAGTAAAGGTGTTTTAAAATCTGTAACAAGACACATCCTCAGGTGCCAATTCTACACTTCCATAAACCTAATAGGAAGTGCCTCCTTAGATTTTGCACCCTAGGTTCTTTGCTTTGCTTCATCCTAATCCTAGGTGTGCTCTGTATCTTTCCCCTTATACAAAGAAAACCACTTCTTATTTGTTGTTGTATCCCTTGTCTCAGCAGAGGTTTTACATAAAGGAGCTAAAAGTAGAAAGTTGCTTGTAAGATACTCATTTTCTTTCCTTCCTTTTTTTTTAATACAGCATTCACTAGAATTTATGACCAGCATCTTCGGGAACAATAAGAAAATATTATTCTTTTCAGAGGGATCACAAGTAGAATGATAGATTTCTTCCAATTTTAAAGTTTTAACATAGGAGGGTAACAAGACCTGAGCTCCGCTTGGTGGCAGTGTTTCAAGGAACTGGTAGGATTTAGAGGGGATGGCCATGTGCCTAGACAGAAGCTTTGAGGTTTGTAGCCTCAGTCAAGTTTCCTGGCCATACCTGAATGGTATGCAAGGGGAAAGCTATCAGACTTCAAGACCACTATAACCCTGGACAATATAGACGTCAGCAGAAACCTTGATGATCTAGAGTTATCTGCTCTTCCTCTTTCCCAGTATCATTTAAAGCCTGGGCTGGAGATGAGAGACTCTGATACTGACGAAAATTTAATTTCTTGCTACCTTGACCAAAGGAGAGCTTTGAGTATCTTAATTAGATTTTTAAAACAATAAATAAAAGGTGTATATTAGGACTAAGAGAGATTCTCTTTCATAACCACAGAGTTGTCACATTTAGCAAATAAAAATACAGAATACTGGGCAGATTCCAACAGAAATGAAAGTTTCTGAGCTTTCCTGACTAGGAAAACTATTATATTCCCTTTTCTGGACACACTTAGATACTGTTCTTGAATTTGATGAGTTCTAGGTCCTCTTGCTTACCTTTCAAATCCTAAGCAACAAGTTGGAAATGCTGGGCAAAGTTTCTGGTAACTAGTTTATGTCTGTCATGATCTTGCTGATAAAAATGGGGACTAGTTAATTCTGCTATTGAATTAAAACTTGCATTTCTCCCATCTTTTATACCTGCCCTATACAGTTTCACCTCTAGAAAGTTCTGTTGACTCAGTAGCGTTTCTCAGAATTGAATTAGGGTTGTCTTTATAAAAACCATTGCTTAATCACATTTAATATATATATACAAATCATCATTGGCTCTTGTTAAAATGCAGATTCTGATTCAGTTGGGATGGGGCTTGAAATTTTTATTTCTTATTAAGCTCCCAGATGTCCTATCACACTTTGTGACATAAGTGGTCATAATCTTGCTACTCAGTCAATACAGTTGATTGTGGCATGGCAAGCACTTGCTGTTTATCATGACCTCTTTTCTTGTATACATATGGTCTTCCCAGACAGATTTCATTCTTACTTTCATTTTTTATTTTTGAAATGAACAATTTTATTATATACTTTCTCTTAGCCTTGGCCCCTAGCATAAAACTTCTCATAGAGTACATGTTTACTTAACGTTCATCATGGACAATAATGTTGATGATAGTGAGTGATGAATTTTTCTCCAGGACTCATGTGTATTTCCCAGGCCTCAGTTCAGTTCAGTTCAGTAGCTCAGTCATGTCCGACTCTTTGCGACCCCATGAGTTGCAGCACACCAGGCCTCCCTGTCCATCACCATCTCCCGGAGTTCACTCAGACTCACATCCATCGAGTCTGTGACACCATCCAGCCATCTCATCCACTGTCGTCCCCTTCTCCTCCTGACCCCAATCCCTCCCAGCATCAGAATCTTTTCCAAAGGTCAACTCTTCGCATGAGGTGGACAAAGTATTGGAGTTTCAGCTTTAGCATCATTCCTTCCAAAGAACACCCAGGACCAATCTCCTTTAGAATGGGCTGGTTGGATCTCCTTGCAGTCCAAGGGACTCTCAAGAGTCTTCTCCAACAACACAGTTCAAAAGCATCAATTCTCTGGTGCTCAGCCTTCTTCACAGTCCAACTCTCACATCCATACATGACCACAGGAAAAACCATAGCCTTGACTAGACACACCTTAGTCGGCAAAGTAATGTCTCTGCTTTTCAATATACTATCTAGGTTGGTCATAACTTTTCTTCCAAGGAGTAAGCATCTTTTAATTTCATGGCTGCAGTCACCATCTGCAGTGATTTTGGAGCCCAAAAAAATGAAGTCTGACACCGTTTCCACTGTTTCCCCATCTATTTCCCATGAAGTGATGGGACCAGATGCCATGATCTTCATTTTCTGAATGTTGAGCTTTAAGCCAACTTTTTCACTCTCCTCTTTCACTTTCATCAAGAGGCGCTTTAGTTCCTCTTCACTTTCTGCCATAAGGGTGATGTCATCTGCATATCTGAGGTTATTGATATTTCTCCCGGCGATCTTGATTCCAGCTTGTGTTTCTTCCAGCTCAGCGTTTCTCGTGATGTACTCTGCATATAAGTTAAATAAGCGGGGTGACAATATACAGCCTTGATGCACTCCTTTTCTTATTTGGAACCAGTCTGTTGTTCCATGTCCAGTTCTAACTGTTGCTTCCTGACCTGCATACAGATTTCTCAAGAGGCAGTCAGGTGGTCTGGTATTCCCATCTCTTTCAGAATTTTCCACAGTTTCTTGTGATCCACACAGTCAAAGGCTTTGGCATAGTCAATAAAACAGAAATAGATGTTTTTCTGGAACTCTCTTGCTTTTTCCATGATCCAGTGGATGTTGGCAATTTGATCTCTGGTTCCTCTGCCTTCTCTAAAACCAGCTTGAACATCAGGGAGTTCTCGGTTCTTGTATTGCTGAAGCCTGGCTTGGAGAATTTTGATCATTACTTTACTAGCATGTGAGATGAGTGCAATTGTGCGGTAGTTTGAGCATTCTTTGGCATTGCCTTTCTTTGGAATTGGAATGAAAACTGACCTTTTCCCGTCCTGTGGCCACTGCTGAGTTTTCCAAATTTGCTGGCATATTGAGTGCAGCACTTTCACAGCATCATCTTTCAGGATTTGAAACAGCATTCCCAGGCCTAGTGTGAATAAAAGAACCTGCTGATTCTGTAAAGGAAATACTTGACTAGCAATAACTGTAATTCCCAACTATGGCACACTATTTTTCAGGGATGGGTAACATAATCCTTCTATACCTTGGTATTTGGGATTTTATTATGATAAATGGCATTTTTAAAGGAAAGTAATATTTTGAATTTATTGTATCTTTTATCTGTGAACCTCCAAGTACTTTAAAACCGTTTAAGTTACGGCAGCCAAGGTGTAAATACTATTACACTCTTCTTTCAAAAAAACTGACGAGAGAGTCACTTGGTCAAAATCGTAGCGCTATTTAGAAGCTACACCAAGAGACTCAGGAGCAGCTGTGTCTGACGGGTAAGCACTTGTCAGAATCTCCCACACCTGTTCTGTGACTTGAAAGGTGAACATTCTGTAGAAGAGAGGAGGCCAAAATAAGGAGAAATTTAAGACTATTTCTTTTCAATCTTTCTTGTTGCTCCATATTCCTATTGCCAGTATTTTTTGCACGCTAACGCAAATCCCTTGGACTGCAGGGAGATCCAACTAGTCCATTCTGAAGAAGATCAACCCTGGGATTTCTTTGGAAGGAATGATGCTAAAGCTGAAACTCCAGTACTTTGGCCACCTCATGAGAAGAGTTGACTCATTGGAAAAGACTCTGATGCTGGGAGGGATTGGGGGCAGGAGGAGAAGGGGACGACAGAGGATGAGATGGCTGGATGGCATCACGGACTCGATGGACATGAGTTTGAGTGAACTCCGGAGATGGTGATGGACAGGGAGGCCTGGCGTGCTGCGATTCATGGGGTCGCAAAGAGTCTGACACGACTGAGCGACTGAACTGAACTGAACGCTTATTCATTTTTGTGTTATGGTTGAATGCTGACACATCTTCCCTCTTTCACAACTTGGTTGTTTTCCCCAGTTATCTTGTTCTCCCTACCTCCTAGTCCACTGTAGCAACAGAGCAAAATGAGCTGCTATCTGAGACCTAAAATGAGGTTGGATTGCTCGTTCGACTACTTTTGAATTCCGCCTCTTTGAAAAAGTCAGTTCACTCAGAGGCAGCTTCCTCTTTGTGTGTAAAATGAGAATGGATCATGTCACACGATGGTTTAGACGTCAGAAGGCGATTCATAGACTGTAGAGTACTGAATAGATATCAGCTGTACCCTTCCTGCACCTGCCCTTGTTTAATCTAATTGAAGCCCAGGGACATAACTGCATTGGACCTAACGCGGACCAGGCGTTTCTATAGGAAACAGCCTAGAGGTGTAGCTTTTTTCCTTTGAGAAAACGCAGGGCAAGGTGCTGCTGGGAGTTGTAGTCTGCGGTGGTCTTTACACGCCTCGAGGCGGGGGTGGGGTGGGGTGGGGGGTGGGCCCGGGGGGCGGGGCGGGGAATGAAGAACTACAACTCCCGTGATGCCATGCGGGGACAGCTCTCGCACTCTCCCGCCAGGCGCGCTCCCCAAGACAAAACAGGAGGGGCCCTTCGCGCACCATGGGGATTCACAAAAGCTAACTCTGAGGTGGGCGTGTCGTGGTGGACATGGCGTCTGATGCAGAAAAGGAGACGCGTGGGGACCGTAACAAGAATAAGACACGTGGAAAAAGGGAAATTAAGAAATAAAATGGCCCTGCTCCCAGTCCTCACCCCGCAGCACGGCCCTAAATCGCGCCAATGGGAAGGCGTCGGGAGCGCGCTTCCCGGCTCGCGCCGCGAGTCCCGGGAGCTTAAACCGGCTGGGAAGGGGGCGGGGCCAGAGGCGCGAGGGCGGGGCCTTTGGGCCTTAGGGCGGGGCCAGAGGCGCTGAGAGGGCGGCGGTAGCGGCGGCGGCCAAGACCCAGACATCTGGGACTGTTGTTGTCCTCTCGAGGTGGGACCGCCTCAGTCCCTTCGCCCAGAGAGACCAGGAGCTCCTCTAGTGGGAAGGAGGCGGCCGCGTACCCCCTCTCTCCTGTTTCCCCAAAGCTGCGGCAGGACCTGGCACAAACGTCCTGCGGTTGGTCTCCGATCGATGCCTTTCAGTGAGGAGGGGGCGTCGAGATCCCGGTGAGCGCGCGTCAAGCTCCTCCAACTCGGTGTCTTCGCTGGATCCCCATTCATGCACCCCAGACTGGCTGCCATGACTGAAAACGCAGAGGGGGACCTGAACTCCAACCTGCTCCACGCCCCCTATCACACTGGGGACCCTCAGCTAGACACAGCCATCGGGCAGTGGCTCCGTTGGGATAAGGTGGGTACCTGGTCAGCAGGGCATCCTCCCCCTCCTCCTGCACGCCCTCCCACACCGTGTACGCCCTTGCCCGTCCCCACCCGGTGCTCGGCAGGCTGTGGGGGAGATGGCTCAGGCCATGCGGCGGGAGCTAGCGGAGCTGGGCGTTGCCACCCACCTATGCCTGTGCTGCCCCCCTGGGGCCGTCTGAGCTGGGAAAGGACGCCTGTAGTCGCTTCATTTTGCAGGGCGAGAAATTGCTACCTTCCTTCCTCCTACCCCCTTCCCGCCCCCTTCAAGTGTACATCATGTCCCCTTGCTCCAAAAAAAAATCATCATCATCATCGTAAGTTATACCCTTAATAGAGATATTTCCTTCCCCCTTTCTTCTCCCTTGACTTCCTTCTCTGCAAATCTGAAAGTGGGTGGTTTTTGTGTTTTGGTGTTGTTGTTTTTTTTTTTCCGCCTTCTGGGACGATATTTAACCACTGTCTGCTTTAGCGCTGGTCTGATGTGTTTCCACCTTACGTCGCTAGGTAGTCGCTAGTCTTTTATCTCTCCCGCTCCCGTGTATTCTCTAATACCACCACCTTTTGCTCTTGAGAAAGATGAGGGTTCTCTCTTTTTCCGCTGGCCAGAAGTTATTTTCTGAAAGTGTCCTCTTCCAAAAATCATGTTTTCCAGGTTTCATGCGATGCTCGGGATACAGACTTGTATCCGTTCCTCTTCTGTTCCCCGACCCGTACTCTCTCCAAATTGTTGCGGTGTTTATCTTGTGGAGGCATATGGGATGGATATATGAGAGCTAGAATTAAAATGCAGCCATCTCACTTGTAAAAGAGGCCCTTAGCTCCAACAGAGGAAAGCTTTTGCTTTGTCGAGTATATTAAATGCGTTTGTTGAAGTAGAGACGGCAAGGTATTTTAAAAGGAATTAATAATACTGAATTAAAGAATTAATGTGGTCATATGTGAAATCATGTTATTCAACTTCCTAAAGGATTATTAGCCTTCTGGAAAAGTTTTATTTTCACTTTGTTCAGTCATTCATGCCTTCAGCAAAAAATATCCATTGAGTATTGGGTAATGTTTCAGGCCCTGTTGGGTACAGGGTATGCTAGAGGTGAGGCTAGAAAGGGTTCCTACCCTCAAAAAGCCTTCAGTCAGCAAATAAGGAAGACCAACAAATAAGCAATTACTTGTTTAGTATTACATGGTCATACGTATCTTGGACATTCTAATTCTTCCTCTGGAGTCTAAACCAGTGCATTTCAAACTCTTGAAGTGCATGCAGATCACCTGGAGATCTTTAAATGCAGATTGTGATTTAGGAGGCCTGGGGTGGGGTGTGAGATTCTGCTTCATAATGAACTCCCAAGTGATACCAGTGCTGCTGGTCTGTGGATCACACTTTGAGTAGCAAGGCTCCAGAATGTTCTGAATGAGCTACTAGAGAGCTAACACCCTCTTTGTAGGATTTGACCGTTTATACAAAAAATACATATGTACACACACTTTTTCAGTCATGTACAAAATCTGTGGTATCCCATTGATTACAAGGATGTGAAAAATGCGAATAACTTTAAATCCATTTGCCTGTTTTTATTATTGCCTGCTGTGAATATAGTTCCTTGTTGTGGAAGGATACAAAAGAAGTGAAGATTTACAGATTACTCTTCTGCTTTTGGTTCATTAGGGAGGAGGAAGCCTAGTAGGAAAAAAGAGCTAAGCCTTAGCGTACTGTAAATGATATATGCTGTAAACTGACCATATATCTCTCTTCAGCAGAGAAATCTAAATTACAAATGAATATTATCTTTATAGGTTTAATATAGTTAATTGCTATTGTTTAAAGCCATCTGCTGTCAGTAAAGAAATGTGATTGCACTTGTGTCTTTGTGAAGTGAAAGGAAGATGTATGATATTCAAAGACACTTGTAGAATTCCAACACAGTTCAATTTACTGGTAACTATTATGTGTGTCAAAGCCTTTGGCCCTTCAACAATAGGAGTTTGTTTCATTGCCACAGGTGAAATCTTTTGTTCTATTTAGGTGCCAATTTTGACTATACTTTTCCTAATGGGTCTTTTGATTTGATTATTTTTAAAAATATTGGCTGAGTGAATTAATATTAATTGTTCATGCTGTACCTAGATATTGTTGGGTATACTGAAATGTGACAAGACTATGAAATACATATACATGTAAAAAGATAATGCTGGGATGGTATTGGTGGCAATTTAATGGTTTATAGGCAGTTGGTTTTTATAGGAGTTTAAAAGTAAGTGACCTGTGGACGGGGATAGTCAAGGAAGACAATAAGAAGATGGAATACATATAAAAAGAATGGGGAGAGTCCTCACCGAAAGTGGAAGAGAAATAAATTTATATTTAAAGGGCCTTCTATATACAAGGTACTAACTGAAAACCTGTGGGAGACACAGAGTAATTAGATATGGATCATATCGTCAAAAGAACATAGAAGGGAATATAAAACAAAAGCTTACAAATATAATACACGTAGCAAGTAACAAGGAGAAGGAAATGGCAACCCACTCCATTGTTCTTGCCTGGAGAATCCCAGGGACGGGAGAGCCTGGTGGGCTGCCGTCTATGGGGTTGCACAGAGTCGAACACGACTGAAGTGACTTAGCAGCAGCAGCAAGTAACAACTGCTTTTAACAGATTTAAATAAGTTTAATAATTATTTAATAAAAATAATATTTACTTAACCAGTCCCTCTCTCAATGGGAAAAATGCTTTTAATGTAAGGAAAGATACATCTATTGTAGATTGATAGTATAGATAAGCTAGGCTATGGTGTCCCAGGGCACTGAAATGTGGAGTGCAGAAATATGAAACAATAGTTTAGATTTACAGCATTTATTGCATTACATGTTGGTGATGACGTATGTAGTCTTCCAGCATAGAGAAAGTGAGGTAATACCTGATTAATACCTATTAATTATTTATATAGTGAAAAGAACCTACCAAATGCCCTGATCCTTGATGACTCTGGTGAGATACATAGTACCAAGTCATAAGTTAATCTAAAAGCAATTTGTTACTTGCCCAGGTCACTAATATTGCTAGTTTTAATCATGGTGGGTGGTGTTCTTTGAAATTTCTTCATAAAACAGATGTTATCTGTGCTAAACCCTTCAGAATTAGTTAAAATTTAGACTTGTCAACATTGAGAGGAAGAATATTCCAAGTAGAGATAAAAACATTAATGTGTGTACTTAGAAAATTTGTTTCTGCAGTAGCTGAAGGTACATAGAAACTGTTGGAAAGGCATGTAGACCAGGTGTCTCAGGATGGACTCATGCTGCTCAAGGTCACAGTAACTGATGTCAGAATTCAGAAAGCTGTTTTATTAATTTATGGTACAGATGTAATATAGACGAATTTGTCTCAGTCAGGCCATTTTCTAGATGCACCATAAGGGAAGTGAAAGAATCTGAAGATTTGTAGTGATTATGAAATCAAATCACAAGGAGTCAGATATATGGCATAAATGTTTAACAGCATTAGCCTGTGATAAGTAAATGCATCCATCTCTCTGCCTACCACTGGAATCCAGCAAGTCTGTGGATCAAAGTGTTCCTCCTCCAGCCAATGCACAGATAACACCGCTGCAGTGCTCTCCCCTTCTATCTTTTAGAGCCAAGGTCCCCACTTCCTTCCCAGTGCTTTCATACATTCTATCAAATTACAGACAAGTCTTGCTGGCTAGAAGCTAGGTTCTCTATAAACATGACAACTCTCTCCTGTTTTTGATATACTGTAAATTTTACCATTTTTGAAAACAGTCTCATCAAAGACATTAAGCCCTGTCCAAGTTTGGGTGTGTAAATGTGGGTAGGGAGTGGGATGGGGCCCAGGACAAAGCTGCTCAGCCAGCTGTAGTGGCAACAACTATATACATGTTGACAACAATGTGGAGGCAGGAATTGGCCGTGGCATCTTGAGAAATAACAAGTAGAGTGCTGTGGTCTCTGAAGGTAGGTTTATGTTGAGAAAGAGTAGAATGTAAAGATAGATTAATCAAGTTATGGTCATGAAATGCCTGAAAATAGAAATAAAAGACTTTATCCTAAAGTCAGTGATTTTCAAACATCTAGCAATGAAAGTTTTCAAGCAAAATACAGCCCACCTTTTTTAAAAACGATGAGTGAATTTCCTTTTAAATCATCATCATGTAATGGAAAAACACACCCATGAAGCATCTTTACAGAGGTTGTCTAGTCCAGTTTCATTGTGCAGAGACCCAAAGAAGTGGAAATTATCAATGATGGTGGATAGAACCTCAATCAGAACTTGAATCTGCCATCTAGTTCAATACAGTTTTTATAATGGTTTAGTTGCTAAGTCGTGTCTGACTCATGACCCCCATGGATCCCATGTGACCATGCCAGGCTCCTTTGTCCATGGGATTCTCCAGGCAAGAATACTGGAGTGGGTTGCTATTTCCTTCTCACTTTTTTTTTTTTTTAATAATGCTAGTCTATATTACATCTTTTGTTAACCTTTTTCTAATACTTTACATAATTTGGCATTTGATTGATGAAGAATATTTATCACCTTGTTAATTTTAGAAAATATTAGTGGTTATTACTGGAATTTATTTGTGTAGTGTTTCAAACCTTGATAATCTAAATAATTTGATATTCTCAGCAACCCTGTATGGTAGGCATGTTAGGTGTAGTTATCCCCACTTTTACTACTAAAGAAACTTGGTTTCAGACAAGGAAAATGACCTGCTCAAGGACATATGGCTTTTAAGTGGTAGACTTGGAACTAAATCTAAGGATATCTGATCTTTACTCTAGCTTTCTTATCATGTACTAGACTCTGTAACTGGAATGTTTAATAGATGTTAGTGACATCATAAACCAAGTTTCAAGGACCTCATTAAAACCATTTTATTGGTTTTTATAAAAGCTGAAGTAGACTGTAATATTCTGCAGAATAAATTGCCATGGAATTTTTTTAAAGAGCTGAATTTGCTGCTTAACAGTTGCTCTGGTTTCCTTGGCAACAACATTCTCCCTCTGTCCAAGACATTTAGTATGTAGAAATTAGGGTTTGGAGAGATATATATACATATATATATGTAATATATATGTATGTATGTATATGTGTGTGTATATATATATACACACAAACACACACACATATATTTGTTCCTTTTGTATATTTCCAAATTTCTTACATTTGCTCTTTAGTTTCTACAATTTTATTTTTAAATTTATTTTTATTTATTTCAAAGAAATACATGCTTATGGTTTTTTTTTAAATAGTAAAAGAGGTTATAATGGAAAGTAGTGTTCCTACTTACCTCTTCTTATCCTCAGTTTGCTCCTTAGAACCCATTTTTGACTTCTTAGTTATTGTCATGACCTTAAAAGCTAGTGCCACTATTCCTTGATTTATTTTACATATTATCTGTCAGATACATGCTGTGAAAAATGAGAACTCACTCACCCTGTTCTCTGTCCTGACTAAATTACATTATGCCATTAGTTTTAGTTATTTTTTTGAAAACTTAAATAATTTAATTAGTGCTAACAAAGTCTCCAGGACTGTAAGCGCAACTCACAAACACAGAGCTCCCGATTAGCCATTCTGTTTGAGAAGAGATTAGCAGAAAACATGCCCATGTATTAAAAACCAGAGAAAACCCGTACCAGCTTCCCAGAAAAATTGGTGAATATCAGTGGCTTACCAAGAATCAAGTTATGTAAAGAAAACAAGCAGCATGAAGAGTGAAAACAAAGCAATGGACCCAGAAAAGAACCAAGGTGAAGGAATATAACAACTTAAAATCAGTTTTAAAAGGTAACTTCCAATTAAAATAAATACATTTATATTAAAAATAAATTCGGCATTGGGAGATCGTGTACACCTGTGGCTGATTCATGTCAATGTATGGCAAAACCAATACAGTATTGTAACGTAGAATAAAGTAAAAATAAAATTAAAAATAAATAAATAAAAACATATATTATTAAATTTTAAAAAGTAATTATTCTATCAAATAAAGAATGATGCTATGTAAAATGAACAAGAAAGAAGAATGAGCTCTTGGAAGTTAGAGGGGCAAAAAACTATATCCCTTCACCCCCTGCCAAATGCAATAGAAAATACAAACCATCAAGTTGAAGAAACCTGTAGCAAAAGGAAATAGAAAATATGAGAGAAGCTGACATGAAGGAACCACCCCAGGAGTCCATTGTAAAGAAATCACAGATGACCTGTGCACTAGTTCAACACTGGGCTTTAAAGAAATGTATCTTAAAAAAGAATACAATGTCTGTGCCATAAAAGAGAGCTGGAAGATGTTAATGATAATGATGAAGATGGCATGTTATTTCTGGCAACAGCAACATCAAAAAAGAAAAGCAGTTAACCGCAGATGGAAGAAAGGGAGGAAGGGGAGGAGGGAGGGCAGGGAGGAAGGAAGGAAGACAGACTTGAATAAGCAAGTTATGGTTCAAAAGTGAAGCAAACTAAAATAGGGTGTGATTTTTAAGGACTTAATTGATGGAGCTTAAGGGGAAAAAAATCCTTTTGATCTCAGCACCTTCAGGGGACTCAGGGTAAGCCTGGAAAGATGAAACTTTATTCAAGCCTGGGGTCTGTAGTGAACAATATTTATATAATCTTAACCTAATATTTGCAGTATTTTCAGTTTTGAGGATTAATCTGAAGACAAAACAGAAAATTTAAATTTTTATTGTGGTTAAAAACACATAAAATTTACCATCTTCACTGTTTTTAAGTGTAGGACTTCCCTGGTGGCTCAGATGGTAAAGCGTCTGCCTACAATGTGGGAGACCCGGGTTCAGTCCCTGGGTCAGGAAGATCTCCTGGAGAAGGAAATGGCAACCCACTCCAGTTTTCTTGCTTGGAGAATCCTATGGACGGAGGAGCCTGGTAGACTACAGTCCATGGGGTCACAAAGAGTTGGATGCGACTGAGCGACTTCATTTTTTCAATAGCATTAATCAGATTATCATTTTTATGAAGTATGTCCAGAACGTTTTTGTCTTGTGAATCTGAAACTCTATACTCATTAAAGAAGTCCCCTTACCCCCATTCCCTCTAGCCCCAAAACACAGTGTTAACAACAGGGGAAACAGGTGGGATAGGATGGTTTAAGGGAACTCCCTGTACTACCTGTTCAGTTTTCTGTAAACCCAAAATTTTTCTAAAAATTCAAGTCTTTGATTAAAAAAAAAATACTTGAAAGGGAAAGGATTCTTATTTGAAAGCACCCTCTCCTTTCCCATCTAAAAATGTCTAAATAGGTAGACTGACTACTTCTTCCTTTTATTTAGGGTCTTCTTTGCCCTGTTTTTTCTTTCAAAAAGGAGTTTTGTTTAGTTCCTTTAAGTTTTCTACAAGGCCATTAGAAATCTATTTGGTTATATCTTTAATCTAGAATTATTTTTTCCCCATCTCTTCCTTTCCTCCTATTTGAAAAATCAGAGAGCCAAGAGAAGCTAACGAAAAAGAATTTGTCTTTATTTGGCTCTTCCAAATTATACTTACAGAAGTGAAAGTGAAAGTGTTAGTTGCTCTTTAGTGTCTGACTCTTTAAGACCCAATGGACTGCAGCCCATCAGGCTCCTCTGTCCATGGGGTTTCCCAGGTAAGCATACTGGAGTGGGTTGCCATTTCCTCCACCAGGGGATCTTCCCGACCCAGGGACTGAACCCAGATCTCCCACATTGCAGGCAGATTCTTTGCTGTCTGAGCCACCAGGGAAGTCTTGGGAAAGTAGTAGTCGCTTAGTCTTGTCTGACTCTGCGACCCCATGGACGGACTGTAGCCCACCAGGCTCCTCTGTCCTTGGACTTCTCCAGGCAAGAACACTGGAGTGGGTAACCATTCCCTTCTCTAGGGAACCTTCCTGACCAAGGGATTGAACCCAGGTCTCCCGCATTGCAGGCAAATTCTTTACTGTCTAAGCCATGACTGGGACTGCCACAACAAGAGATGCCTCTGCTTATAAGATACATTAAATTAACCAAAGAATGTAAATATTATTAAATGCCTCTAACTCAGATTTTCATGGTCTCTCCCTGGACAATCTAAATTTGATTTGTCTATCCTTGTGGGAAGACAGTGTGTTTTGCTTATTTAGTTGTTTTTATTTATTTCATATGTCTGTTCTATATTTTAAAAACACTTTTTCCCCAAATAAAAGGTTGGGTAGTAATTTAGTGTAGATTTTGCTAAAGGAATATTTTTTTCCATTAGCTACTCTCCGCATTATTGCTAATTAGTACTAAAGCTGCTGCCCTCTGGTGTTGGGAGTTAATGAAGAAAATGATTAATGCTGGTGGAAAGGATACAGATAGTGTATCCAGTCTTGCATAGGCTCTCTTATACCAAGTAATTTAATGAGGACTATATCTTACCAAACAAAACTATGAAAATGGTCTTATTGAATGTTCAAAAGAGTATGAAAATTATAATGTAAATGAAATATACTGTGCTTCTTAGATGCAAAGTCTTCTTAGCTTTCAGCTCACCAGACTTTGTTCGAAAATCTTTTCAGTGTAAGTAGTAGTTTTGTGGTTTCTGCTTCAGAATTTTCTCATGTAATTTTCCCTCTGAAATACTTTATTATTTATTGCAGGTAAAAACTATTAAAAACCTAAATGCCCACCGATCAGAGAAAGGATACATAAACTAGAATACTGCAGCAATTGAAAACCTATCAAGGAAATTAAACTGAGCAGGGGACATGCAGTAACAATGAAGAGATTTTTTTAATTGAGATATAGTTGACATACAATATTATATGTCAGCTGTACAGCATAGTTATTCAAAATTTTTATACATTATATTCCCTTTGAAGTTATAAAACATTGGCTATATTTCCTGTGATGTACAATATATCCTTGTAGTTTATTTTACACCTAGTAGTTTGTACCTCTTAATCACCGACCTCTATTTTGCCCCTCCTCTCTTTCCTCTCCCCATGGGTTTTTCTCTGTATCTGTGAGTCTGTTTCTATTTTGTTGTATTCATTTGTTCTGTATTCCACATATAAATGATCACATACGGTATTTGTCTTTCTCAGTCTTATTTTATTAAGCACAATACCCTCCAGATCCATCCATGTTGTTGCAGATGGCAAAATTTCATTATTTTTATGGTTAAGTACTTTTGCATTGCGTGTGTATTACATCTTCTTTATCCATTCACCTGTGGACACTTGGGTAGCTTCCATAGCTTGGCTATTGAAATACTACTGCTATGAACATTCAGTTCAGTTCAGTCGCTCAGTCATGTCCTACTCTTAACGACCCCATGGACTGTAGCACGCTAGGTTTCCCTGGCCTTCACCAACTCCTGAAGCTTACTCAAACTCATGTCCAACAAGTCAGTGATGCCATCCAACCATCTTATCCTCTGTCATCCCCTTCTCCTCCCAGCTTGAATCTTTCCCAGCATTAGGGTCTTTTTCAGTGATGCAGTTCTTCACATCAGGTGGCCAAAATATTGAAGCTTCAGCATCAGTCCTTCTCATGAATATTCAGGACTGATTCCTTTAGGATTGACTGGTCAGCCACTGTTTCTCCATCTATTTGCCATGAAGTGATAGGACCAGATGCCATGATTTTCGATTTCTGAATGTTGAGCTTTAAGCCAACTTTTTCACTCTCTTCTTTCACTTTCATCAAGAGGCTGTTTAGTTCTTCTTCACTTTCTGCCATTAGGGTGGTATCATCTGCATATCTGAGGTTATTGATATTTCTCCCGGCAATCTCGATTCCAGCCCAGTATTTCTCATGATGTACTCTGCATATAAGTTAAATGAGCAGGGCGATAATATACAGCCTTGATGTACTCCTTTTCCTATTTGAAAAGTTGTTGTTCCATGTCCAGTTCTAACTGTTGCTTCCTGACCTGCATACAGGTTTTTCAAGAGGTGGGTCAGGTTGGTCTGATATTCCCATCTCCTTCAGAATTTTCCACAGTTTATTGTGATCCACACAGTCAAAGGCTTTGGCATAGTCAATAAAGCAGAAATACATGTTTTTCTGGAATTCTCTTGCTTTTTCGATGATCCAGCGGTTGTTGGCGATTTGATCTCTGGTTCCTTTGCCTTTTCTAAATCCAGCTTGAACATCTGGAAGTTCATGGTTCACATATTACTGAAGCCTGGCTTGGAGAATTTTGAGCATTACTTTACTAGCATGTGAGATGAGTGCAATTGTGCGGTAGTTTGAGCATTCTTTGGCATTGCCTTTCTTAGGGATTGAAATGAAAACTGACGTTTTCCAGTCCTGTGGCCACTGCTGAGTTTTCCAAATTTGCTGGCATATTGAGTGCAGCACTTTCACAGCATCATCTTTTAGTATTTGAAATGGCTCAACTGGAATTCCATCACCTCCACTAGCTTTGTTCATAGTGATGCTTCCTAAGACCCACTTGACTTCACATTCCAGGATGTCTGGCTCTAGGTGAGTGTGAGTGATTACACCATCATGATTATCTGGGTTGTGAAGATCTTTTTTGTACAGTTCTGTGTATTCTTGCCACCTCTTCTTAATATCTTCTGCTTCTGTTAGGTCCATACCATTTCTGTTCTTTATTGAGCCCATCTTTGCATGAAATAGTCCCTTGGTATCTCTAATTTTCTTGAAGAGATCTCTAGTCTTTCCCATTCTGTTGTTTTCCTCTATTTCTTTGCATTGATCACTGAGGAAGGCGTTCTTATCTTTCCTTGCTATGCTTTGGAACTCTGCATTCAAATGGGTATATCTTTCCTTTTCTCCTTTGCTTTTCGCTTCTCTTCTTTTCACAGCTATTTGTAAGGCCTCCTCAGACAGCCATTTTGCTTTTTTTGCATTTATTTTTTTGGGGATGATCATAATTCCTATTTCCTGTACAATGTCATGAACCTCCGTCCATAGTTCATCAGGCACTCTATCAGATGTAGTCCCTTAAATCTATTTCTCACTTCCACTGTATAGTCATAAGGGATTTGATATAGGTCATACCTGAATGGTCTAGTGGTTTTTCCCACTTTCTTCAATTTAAGTCTGAATTTGGCAATAAGGAGTTCATAATCTGAGCCACAGTCAGCTCCCAGGCTTGTTTTTGCAAACTGTATAGAGCCTCTCCATCTTTGGCTGCAAAGAATATAATCAATCTGATTTCGGTGTTGACCATCTGGTGGCATCCATGTAGAGAGTCTTCTCTTGTGTTGTTGGGGTTCAGTTTCTGTCAAATGCTTTTTCTCTGTTTTTTTTAATTAAAACTTTATTTTTAAGCAGTTTTAGGTTCACAGCACAATTGAAGGTAAAGTACAGAGAGCGATTTCTCATATTCCCCCTACCCTCACTCATGAATAGCTTCCCTCATTATCAACATCCCCCACCAGTGTGGTACACTTGTTAGAATTGATAAACATACACTAACACATTAATCGCCCAAAATCCACTGTTTCCAGTATGCTGTTGGGCCTCACCCCACAGACCTTCATGCCTTGTATTTGCCTCAAATACTGTATTTGCCTCAAGGCTGAAGAAAAAGCCCACAGTCAGCAACAGAGACATGAATGATTTAATGGATAGGGTCATCTTACATGTCTGAAGCAAGGCCCTGGAGCAACACCCCATCATGTATGGCAGATGGCGTGGCAGTAGTCTTAGTTATTGGGGAAGGCAGTGAGGGAATTTACCGGTTACTAAAGGAAATTGATGTCAGGTTGGCACATCAGTTACCAGGGAAACCAGCAGAGGAACATCACTGCCCCTTTGATAAACTGTCATATTGGAGCTGTTCTATCTGGAAATGAGAGCAATCACTAGCTGGGGCTGGGGGCAAGTATGTCTCTGTGACTAGGAAGGAAGGTTAGTCATGTGAGTAGAGTGTAGGTGAAGCAAGGACTGATCGAATAGGGTGTATTCTGGGAGGAAGAAAACAGCCATCTTGGCCAGCCTTATTATACATATGTTTTATTCTTGGTAGTGTACATTGTATGGGTTTGGACAAACATGTAATGACGTGTGTCTACCATTATATTATCATGCAGAATAGTTTTACTATCCTAAGAATCCTCTCTCTCTCTGCTTAGTTGTGTCCAACGTTTTGTGACCCCATGGACTATAGCCCACCAGGTTCCTCTGTTCATGGGATTTTCCAGGCAAGAATGCTGGAGTGGGTTGCCATTTCCTCCTTCAGTGCATCTTCCTGACCCAGGGATCGAACCTGCATCTCCTGCATTGGCAGGTGGATTCTTTACCACTGAACCATCTGGGAAACCTCAAGAATCCTTTATGTTCCACCTGTTCATCACTTCCTCAACCCTCAGCCTCTGGCAGCCATTGATCCTTTTAGTTTCCACAGTTTTCCCTTTTCCAGAATGTCACATAGTGGGAATCACCCAGTATTTAGCCTTTTTAGATTGGCTTCTTTTACTTAGTAATTTGCTTTTAAGTTTCCTCCATGTCTTTTTATGGCTTGAGAGCTCATTTCTTTTTATCACTGTGTAATAGTCCATTGTCTGAATGTACCATAACATTAAACAGTTTTTTTACCTGGTGATATCATGAATTATAGTGATTTTTGAATGTTGATTCAACTGATATTCCTCAGATAAATACTACTTGGTCATAACATATTATTATTTTTATATATTTTGTTAAGGAGCCTTTTTATATTTGTTAGATTTTTGTGTTAGGATTATGCTGGCCTTGTAAAATTAGTTGAAATGTTCCCTGCTTTATTGTCTGAAAACCTTTTTGTATGATGGCATTATTTTTTCTGTAAATGTGTGATAGAATTTGTCACCTAACCCATCTGGGCCTGAAGCTTTTTGAGAACAAATACAATTTCTTTAATAGATATTGGACTTTGGGGATTTTGTTTCAATTTTGGAAAATTAACTTTCCTCAGTTTATTTACAGTTAATATTATACCACTAATATTGTAAGTTCTTGCAACAGCGTTGGCCCATTTTTATCATCAGTACCACCTCCATCCTTTATCATTTGTATCACTTTTTATAAAAATGTTATAGTTTTTGCTTTAGTCGGTCCTCTACATTTTAAAGACATTAAGAGGAAAAAAACGGTCTGTTTATATTTATCCAGCTTTCTACTATATCCAGAGCTCTTCGTTCTTTCCTCAAAATTCAAGTTTCCAAATGATATCCTTCCCCTTCAATGTAAAGAATTTCCTTTAGCCTTTATTATAATACAGGTTCACTGGCAATGAATTCTCTTGGTGTTCTTTATACACATGTTAGATTTCTTGGTATTGTCTTGGATACATCTCTGAGACTCTATTTATTTTTATCTTTTTTCTCTCTGTATTTCAGAATAGATCATTTCTATTGATCTGTCTTCTAGTTCATGGACCCTTTCATCTCCATTCTGCTATTAAGACCATTCAGTGAATTTTTAATCTCAGATATTGTATTTTTCAGTTCTAAAATTTCCATCTGGTTCTTTTCTATAGTTTCTATTTCTTCTGTGAGATGTCTCATCTTTTCCTGCATTCCAAGAGCATTTTTCTTTAAGTCACTTACAATAGCTCTGTTAAAATCCTTGTTGGCTAATTCTAACATCTGGCTATGTTAGAGCTGGTCACCACTAATTATCTCTGCTCTTGAGAATGCATTGTGTTTCTCTAATTCTTCATTTGTCTGATAATTATGGATTGCATCATGGACATGATGAGTGTTATATTGTGGAGAGCCTGGAATCCGTTTTTCCTCTGGAGAGTGTTTGTTTATTTTAGTATGTAATTAACTTGGTTGAACTCAGACTACACATGCTGTTTCCTGAGAGGCTTCTCAAATCTCAATTTGTTTTTTTATCCTTAACTGATTGTCTATCCCACACTTATGTAGTAGAGGAGTCAGCTAGAGTTTGGGACAGTTGATGGACAGAATGTGGGGTTCTCCCTGTCTAAATCTCCCCTTTCTTGGATGTGTACTCCAGTGGGCATGGTTGCCCTGAATCCGGTGCTCTGTTTCTTTGGGCCATAAGGACCGTGGGATTTCCATTGATATTTTAGCCACTGCACAAGGCTCTGACTGCTGTCTGTTCTCAAAAACCATAAACTTAGAAAACTCATCTGTGCTGGTTCCTTCTCCTAAGTGTTAACTCCTTTTAGAATCAAATCTGTATTTATTCACTCTCTTGGACTTTAAAGTCTTGTGGATTTTGTTTTTGTTTCTTTGTTTTTATTTGGTCTAAGAGGTCACAGTTGTTATCTGTGGGAAGGTCAGATTTGGTTGTAATTTTCTTGGCCCATACAGGAAACAGGTGGTACATGATATTTTTATGCCATTTAAAATGATTTCTTTTTGTTTGCTGGTATAGAGAAATACAGCTGTCTTTTGAACATTGACCTTGTATCAAAAAACTCTTACTATATTCTAGTATTTCTAAAAACTATTTATTCTCTTAGATTTTTTAATGTGCCCAATCATTTCATCTGCAAATTATGTGTTTAATTTCTTCTCTCTTCTTGTGCTTCTTGTCTGTTTTTCTTGCTTTATAGGTTTGACTAGGACTATAGGATTTTCTGTCTTGCCACTCCATCCCACCCTGCCTTCCTCCTTCTCATTCTCCTCCTCCTTATAGCTTGCCATTATCAGATTCAGGAAGTTCCTTTCTATTCCTTATGTGCCAAAAGTTGAAAGTTTAAACTTACTTACTTATGTATATCTTAGGGTTTTGTTCCCTGGAATCAAAGAGGAATTTCTGTGCAAGTGATTTATAAAAGGAATGCTGTCAGGAGAAACCTGTAAAGGAGTGAGGGAATCAGGATAGGGAAAGGAAAGAACTAAGCAATGATATAATTTCAGGTGAAGTTTAACTAATCAAGTTTAATCAGCTTGATTCTATGCTTTCTGGAGTGTTAATTGCACAATAGAGTTATACTTCTGCACCAAATATCATTAGCTGTTGGCCATGAGGGAAAGGTGTGCATAACTCTCAGGTCTTTTGCATAGCTGGTTCCAGTCATCCCAGAGAAGTTCTCCAGAGAATGTTGCATGTGGGAACTCATAGCAGTAGTACCTATAGCTGCTAGAAATGGACACAACCATCCATTTAAGAGGATCTCTGGAGAATCTTAATGGGATCTTAGCACATACATCCTGAGTTTTTCTATATTCCTTGTTTGCTAAGATTTTATCATATGTAGTAAGTGTTTTACTTTATTAGGTACTTTCTCTGTATCTGTTCAGATTGTCATTTGATTTCTCTTTTTAAACCTGTCAATGTTGTGAATAACCTTGATTAATTTTCAAATATTATACCAACACTATATTCTGGCATAAAAACACATTGTCATGATTTATTATTGTTTTTATATATTGCTGGATTTGGTTTGATAGATTTTACTTAGGATTTTTGCTCCTTTGTTCATTGGTGCGGTCAGACAATGATTTTTTCTTTCTGATGATGTCTGTTGTATCTAGGTTAAGCTAGATACAGGAAAAGAATTGATGGGAATACACTCTTTTATCTTCTCTGGAAGAGTTCTTTTAAGATTTGAATGATCTATTTCTTAAATATACTTTGGAACTTGCCAGTAAAGTCAACTGAGGCTGGAGCTCTCTTTGTGGGTACATTTTATGGTTTAATCTCTTGCATGTTTATAATTCTAATCAAGTTTTTTTTTCCTTGAACAAAATTGTCTGTTTGTCTAAAATTTCAAATTAGAGTTTTTGTCTTTTCCAGGAAAGTGGGATTTTTGTATACCAGAGAGTTAAATTGCTGGATCATATGGGTTTTTTTTTTTTAGTTTTTAAGGAACCTCCATACTGTTCTCCATCCTGCCTGTACCAATTTACATTCCCACCAACAGTGTAGGAGGGTTCCCCTTTCTCCACATCCTTCTCAGAATTTGTTACTTGAGAATTTTTTGGTGATGGCCATTCTGAATAGTGTGAGGTGATACTTCACTGTAGTTTTGATTTGCATTTCTCTGGTGTTTAGAGGTATTGAGCATCTTTTCATGTGTCTGTTGGCCATCTGTATGTCTTCTTTGGAGAAATGTCTATTGAGATCCTCTGCACACTTTTTTTTTAATTGTATTTTTGCTTGTTTTGATTACAAATATTTTTTCCTCAATTTGTCTTTTGGATCTATTTATATAATTTTTATCATGCAGAACATAATTTTATTAACAGATAATATTTGGGAGATGTGTCACACTTGACATTTTCTGTTTGTTGAACATCTTAAAGTGTTTCTGATGTTTGTCCAGTTTTTTTTTTTGAGAAATAATTGATATACATCACTGTATAAGTTTAAGGTGTACAGGACTTCCCTGGTGTTCCAGTGGTTGAGTCCATGCTTCCACTGCAGGGGGCACAGGTTTAATCCTTGGTTGGGGAACTCAAATCCCACATGTCTCACAGCGATATATGGCATGATGGTTTGATTTACATATATTGTGAAATGATTACCACAGTAGGTTTAGTTAACATCCATCATCGCATATAGATAAAATAGAGTATTTCTGATTTTTAAAAACTACTTTAAATAATGCTGAGAGCACTATTTTGCATGTAGCTTTTTTCCTCTGGTTTATTTCTGTAGCATATTTAAAGATGACATATACATGAGATACACCTATTTAATTTTTGACCATAGACCATTAGTCAGACTATAATTGTAGCATGATTTCAGAAGAATATTAAAATTGGACTTTATTAAATTCCATCTTATTGTTTCCTTTGTTGATAGTTTTCATTCTGATGGAAAGTTTTTCCTAATTATTGGTAGTATTTTTGCTGCTGCTAAGTTGCTTCAGTTGTATCCGACTCTGTGCGACCGCAGAGATGGCAGCCCACCAGGCTCCCCCGTCCCTGGGATTCTCCAGGCAAGAACACTGGAGTGGGTTGCCATTTCCTTCTCCAATAGTATTTTTACCACTTCAAAATATATATTAAACATCAGGCCATGAATCTTTTTCTGGTACAAACTGAATTAAGTATAGTTATAGAATCTCAATTGACAGGATTCTAGATATCATCTTGTTTAAGCTCCTGCTCATAATTAAAACATCTAAAATATCACTAATAGGTAACTTCATTGTCAAAATATCCCTGGTATAGGGGACTCTTGTCTTACTTCGGAGCTAGATTCTAAACTCAATAAATAATTAAAATTTCATAAAGTAAAAATTACTCTTGGAAAACTCTTAAATTGCCTATGAACTATAGAGTATGTGACTTCAAGTATCTATCTTTATACAGTAATATATAACAATAATAATGTATATAGTACTTTGGGCTTCCCTGGTGGCTCAGTGGTAAAGAATCCACCTGCCAGTGCAGGAGACACAGGTTTGATCCCTGGGTTGGGAAGATCCCCTGGAGAAAGAAATGGCAAACCACTCCACTTGCCTGTGTAATGCCATGGACAGAGGAACCTGGTGGACTACAGTCCATGGGGTTGCAAAAGAGCTGGACATGACTGAGCGACTAAACAACAACGTATAATAATTCACTATATAAAATGGAGTACGTGCACAAAATATAATTCTTAGCAATGCTTTGCGAGATAGGGCTAAGTACATATAGTTGACTATGTGTAAGTTAAGTGTATATGAAACTAATGTAGTACAATATTGTATAGTAGAAGGATTTCTGGGTCTAATAATGGCTTCCCTGGTAGCTCAGCTGATAAAGAATCTGCCTGCAATGCAGGAGACCTGGGTTCGATCCCTAGGTTGGGAAGATCCCCTGGAGAAAGGAACAACTACCCACTAGTATTCTGGCCTGGAGAAACCATGGACTATGACAGAGCCAGACATCTTGGAATGTGAAGTCAAGTGGGCCTTAGGAAGCATCACTACGAACAAAGCTAGTGGAGGTGATGGAATTTCAGATCCCAAAAGACGATGCTGTGAAAGTGCTGCACTCAATATGCAACAAATCTGGAAAACTCAGCAGTGGCCACAAGACTTGGAAAGGTCAGTTTTCATTCTAATCCCAAAGAAAGGCAATGCCAAACAATGTTCAAACTACTGCACATTTGCACTCATCTCACACGTTAGTAAAGTAATGCCCAAAATTCTCCAAGCCAGGCTTTAGCAATACGTGAACTGTGAACTTCCAGATGTTCAAGCTGGATCTAGAGAAGGCAGAGGAACCAGGGATCAAATTGCCAACATCTGTTGGATCATCAAAAAAGCGAGAGTTCCAGAAAAACATCTACTTCTGCTTTATTGACTACACCAAAGCCTTTGACTGTGTGGATCACAACAAACTGTGGAAAATTCTGAAAAAGATGGGAATACCAGACCACCTGACCTGCCTCCTGAGAAACCTGTATGTGTTAGGAAGCAACAGTTAGAACTGATGGAACAACAGACTGGTTCCTAATCTGGAAAGGAGTACATCAAGGCTGTATGTCGTCACTCTGCTTATTTTACTTATATGCAGAGTACATCATGAGAAACACTGGGCTGGATGAAGCAAAAGCTGGAATCGAGATTGCTGGGAGAAAGATTAATTACCTCAGATATGCTGATTACGCCACACTTACAGCAGAAAGTGAAGAACTAAAGAGCCTCTTGATGAAAGTAAAAGTGGAGTGAAAAAGTTGGCCTAAAGCTCAACATTCAAAAACGAAGATCATGTCATCTGGTCCCATCACTTCATGGCAAATAGATGGGAAAACAATGGAAACAGTAACAGACTTTACTTTTTGGGCTCCAAAATCACTGCAAATGTTGATTTCAGCCATGAAATTAAAAGATGCTTGCTCTTTGGAAGAAAAGCTATGACCAACCTAGATAGCATATTAAAAAGCAGAGACATTACTTTACCAACAAAGGTCCATCTAGTCAAAGGTATGGTTTTTCCAGTAGTCATCTGTGGATGTGAGAGTTGGATTATAAAGAAATCTGAGTGCTGAAGAATTGATGCTTTTGAACTATGGTGTTGGAGAAGACTCTTGAGAGTCCCTTGGACTGCAAGGAGATCCAACCAGTCCATCCTAAAGGAAATCAGTCCTGAATATTCATTGGAAGGACTGATGCTGAAGCTGAAACTCCAATACTTTGGCCACTTGATGCGAAGAACCGACTCAACTGGAAAATACCCTGATGCTGGGAAAGATTGAAAGCAGGAGGAGAAGGGGATGACAGAGGATGAGATGGTTGGATGGCATCACCAACTCGACGGACATGAGTTTGAGTAAGCTCCAGGAGTTGGTTATTTACAGGGAAGTCTGGCATCCTGCAGTCCATAGGGGTCGCAAAGGGTCAGACGACTGAGTGACTGTGCTAAGTATATTCCTTGTATGAAAGATTGTATTTTTCATATATATTTTCCATCCATATTTATGAAATGTTATGTTGCTCCATATCATTTTTTGGTATCCTATGCATTTTTATTTTTTTGTATCATATATACATATCCCATCTAACATGCTGTACATTCGGTGCACCTTATTTGAAAGGTAGGATGTTTAGTTCCTCACCTGACACCTGGGGAGACCTTTGTAACTGTCTCCAGAAATACAGAACAGTGGAAGTGAAGCTTCCTGACTTTCTTTTTTGTTGTTGTTTTTAATATTTATTATTTATTTATTTGGCCTTCCCAGGTGGTGCTAGTGGTAAAGAACTGACCTTCTGACACAAGAGACATGGGTTCAATCTGTGGGTCAGGAAGATCCCCTGGAGAAGGAAGTGGCAAACCACTCCAGTATTCTTGCCTGGAAAATCCCATGGACAGAAGAGCCTGGTGGGTTAGAGTCCATGGGGTTGCAAAGAATCAGACATGACTGAGTGACTGAGCACAGCACATTTATTTCTTTGGCTTCACCTGATTTTTAGCTGTAGCATGTGGGATCTTTAGTCACAGCATGAGAACTCTTAGTTGCAGCTTGTGGGATCTAGTTCCCCAACCAGGGATTGAACCCAGGCCCCCTGCATTAGAAGTGTGGAGTTTTAGCCACTGGAGCACCAGGGAAGTCCTTGAAGCTTCCTGACTTCCAAGGCTAGATCATAAAAGGTAATGTAACTTCCCCCTGGCTTGCTTATTCTTGAGATTCTTGCCTTGGAGCCATGTCACATATAGTGATCACTATAAATGTACAGTTGACAGCCCCAGCTAGCCCCATCCTGGCTCTGCCCTTTCTAATTCATGACCCATAGAAACTATGAGAAATAAATGATTAAGCCACTAATTTTGGAGTGGTTTGTTACCCCTGCCATTGTAATTTTTATACCCTCCCTTCCCAGCACTGGGCTTACAATTTTGAAAACTCTTAATAAAATTTCTAAGTGAAAAGTGGGGCTTCCCTGATGGTGCAGAGGTTAAAGCGTCTGCCTGCAATGTGGGAGACCTGGGTTCGATCCCTGGGTTGGGAAGATCCCTTGGAGAAGGAAATGGCAACCCACTCCAGTATTCTTGCCTGGAGAATCCCATGGAGGGAGGAGCTTGGTGGGCTACAGTCCATTCGGACATGACTGCGCGACTTCACTTTCACTTTCATTTCAATTTTTATTTCCTTGATTACTGGAAGAAGCTATTGGGTAGGGAGGTAATATTTGGCATGCTAGCTATAGATATCATTTCAAACTTAATAAATAAGTCTAATGCTGAAGTCATTATTTCTCTACCCTCAACTTGATCTTCACCCTTTTCCCTCCAATTTTTACTCATATTTCAGCTCAGATATTACTTCTTCCAGTTAGCTTTCCCTGGCTCTGCTCTCTATTTTTCAATCCATTCTGGGTTAGAGGCTTATCTTATGTGCTCCTGTAGAACCCTGTTACTTACTCCTATTTTAATACTTTTTATATTTGATGTGGTAATTGCCCTTTTACTTATTGTTATGCTTCAGTAGATCTTGAGCTTTACAAGAGCAGAAATACTATCTTCTTGTTCCCTATAGCGTTTCCTGTGCCTAGCATATAGTATGTGCTTAAAAAGAAGATATTTTAAATTAATTCAACAGACATTTGAGTGTCTACTGGGTACCAGGTTCTGCTCTTGATAGTGAAAATACGTTAATAATTAAAGCAAAGTAATATTTTGATTGATCACAAATAGTATATATTTGTGACTTAATTTAACCTCAAAGATAACATGAAATTATTTTTCCAAAGGCCTTTATCTTAAAAAATATATCCACTTAATTAGAAAATTCATTTCAATTGGGAATTCTATTTGATCACATGATTACTTAAACGTGTTCTAATATTCTCTTTCTCTAATATTTATGTTCCCTGAAAGAACAGGGCTATTTTGTCACTATTTATGATTCTGAGTCAACACATCTTCTGTGTACAAAGTACAAGTTAGCTACTGTGAGAGATATAAGGTTGTTGAAAATATGGTCACTGCTATCAACTATGAAGGTACCACCGTTATGTAGTTGGGCTTCCCTGGTGGTAAAGAATCCACCTGCCAATGCAGGAGACCTGTGGTCATCTCTAGGATGGGGAGATTCCCCTGGAGAAAGAAATGGCAACCCACTCCAGTATTCCTGCCTAGACAGGACAGGAATTCCTGCATGGACAGAGGAGCCTGGCAGGCCACAGTACATGGGGTGGCGAAAAGTTGGACACAGCTTAGCAACTGAGCACATGCCACCATTATGGAAGTGATTACTCTTTTTAAGGAAATTTCTACTGTCATCTGTTAACTTTTAATACTTTGAGTGACACTGAACTTGGGATTGTAGCAAAAATGTAAGCATAGTTATTTTCCCCATAATGTTTGCAAAATAAAGACTTCAATGAATGTTGATTTAATTTGTTAATGGCAAGAAGAATGCTTAGGTAGCTAGGAGAAGGAGAAATGATAGGGGATGGAATTCAGTGTATTGAAAAATTATTTTATTGGGAGTCAAGAAGGCTCAACCTTATTTCACATCAGGACACAACCATCACCTACTGTATTAGGGTACAGTCAAAGCTGTGTAGCAAAGACTATGAAATATAATGGTTCAAAGCAGAGAGAAGATAATTTCTCTTATAACCTTCAGAGGTTAGTGGCTGAACAGGGCTGGTGGAGGGGACCTGTGCCATCCTCAAAATATGACTGCCATTACTGATCCAAAATGACTTCAACCTATGGGAAGAAGAATAAGATTTAGGAGAGTGTACACTTAATCCTTTTCAGGGAAAGACCTGAAAATGGAACATATCATTCCCACTTTCATGTCATTGGCCAGAGTTTAGTCACATGGTCACACTTATCGATAAGGTAGGCTAAGTATAGCCCTTAGCCAGGCTGCTGTGTAAGTACCCAACTGTATGATTAATGGAGAGGGAAATATTGGGAGACATCTAACAAGTGGGTGCTATTACTAATCTGGGATCCTCAAATTCCTGACTTACTGTCAACCTTGTAAAACACCCTGGGAAACTTATATATGTGTCTGTTTATCATCCATTTGAAATACTAAGTTCTTTTTGTTTTTGATTGAAATTAGGAGTGTATATGCATCACTGACTCGGATGTGAGTCTGAGTGAACTCTGGGAGTTGGTGATTGACAGGGAGGCCTGGCGTGCTGCAATTCATGGAGTTGCAAAGAGTCGGACACAACTGAGCGACCAAACTGAACTGATGGTAGTACTTGAGGAGGGCATGGAATTCCCACTCCAGCATTCTTGCTTGGAGAATCCCCATGGAGAGAAGAGCCTGGCGAGCTATCGTCCATGTGGTCGCAAAGAGTCAGACATGACTGAGCAACTAAGCACATGGTAGTACTTAATATGCGTTTAATTTTTAGCAATTGGCAACTGTCCTTGGTTTAAATTTTTAAATAAGCTGATGTATTTTGTTGGACAAAAATATTTCCAAGTATGAACTTCATTGGAGAAATAATTAAATAGAGAACAATGAAGAAGTTAAACTGTTGACTAGATTCCAAAGTGAATCTAACAATCAAAATGTTAGAGTTTGAAGGGTCTTTTCTTTCTTCTTTTTTTAAAAAAAATACATATAGAGAAGCTATATAACAGAATGAATTCTTTTCAGATTAAATTCCAACCCCTAAATTGTATTGATGAGCTTCAGAGAGAAGTGACGTGTCTGAGGACTCATAGTTTATTTGATAAAAGAGACTGAGTAAAGAACTCAAGGCTTCTAAGTTTTAATCTGATAAAGAAACTGACAACAATATGGAAAGAGTAAGCTCAGCCAGGATACTACATAAGCCCTGAAGATACAGAGTGAAGTAATTTCTTTCAGTCTACCACCCAAAAAAAGTTTCGAGTGTGGTATGTAATATTCCTCTGTGAATACTAAACTAGGGCAGGTTAGCGGTAATAGCAAATACTTCAAAATTTGTTGGCAGATTTGTGAGGTAGGAGGTAGAGGGAATTTTGCTCTGTGAATCACCTGTTCCATCTTGATGCTACATACTCCTGTAAGTCCTTGGAGCCCTCTCTCTTTTGTGGGTTGGTGGGGAGGGGGCAGAGGTGGCTGGTGGTAAAGGAGTGTTTAATGGCCTGGATTGACACACATCTCTTTTACTCAGATCTGTCGACCAAAACTCTGTCACATGATCTCATGTAACTCTAAGGGAGGCTAGAAGATATATTCTATCTGTGTGCCCAGGAAGAAGAGCAGAACATCATTCCTATTTCTTACAAGAGAGAATACTAGAGTAAAATTATCTGTTCAAAGTACTAGTAAGAGATGCTACTAAGTGGAGATTTAATGTAGTCCCTCACATGATCTCTTACTGTAGAGCTTGAAAAGATAATCTAAAAAGTTATCACACTCTACTGAGAATATAAGGTCTAGGAGGAGGTCAAGTGATTTGTTCTGGATTATCTAGCTAACCAATTGTAGACTTAAGATCAGAACCACTCTTCCTAGAATCATAAGGTCTGTGGTCTCTTCATTACCCTGCAATGACCTCCTGAACTAGTTGACCAACAGTTGGGTTCTTCATTTGTCAAAAAGGTGAGATGTATCAGAATAAATAAAACAGTAACTATTTGAAATGTTTTATTTTGTTACCTTATATGAGAAATATTTTTATTTAAACCTGTATAGAGATATATATTACTATGTTACTGAATAGTCAGCTTCAATTAAGTGTATGTGCTTTGTGATAAAAAGAAAACCCAAGAGTTAAAAAAAAAAGTTTATGTAATCTTAAGCTTTGAAATAAACTGATTGTTTTTATATTTCACACTAATCTTGGCATAATCAATATTATACTTAAATGGTAACAATGTATTTTTTAAATTTATTTTCTACTTTTGGAGTAGTTAGCATCTTTATTTACTGGATATGATTTTTATATTCATTTAGTGATTATTATTCAGATTTTATTAAGCCAGTTGTCATTAAGTAAATATCATTTTTTATGACAAGTGTAATCATTCAAGTTTTTTCCTAAACCAATTTAGTTTACATTTATTTCCATAATTTTTTAAAGATGGAGAAATTAAATTTAGAATTAAACCAAGATTAAAGGGAAAAAAATTACTCCTTTAACAAGAGTGTATTTTGGACTCAGTCAGGAAGCATTTGGTTTGGAAAACATGTTCTGCTTCAGGACTCTACATTTGGATCTCCAAGCTGGCTGACCCTCAGAAGTAAATGTCAGTTACATTCGCTCTTCAGATTTTCAGATTGCAGTTTCCTATTTTAACTTGTCTAGAAATAAACTGGAAAAAAAATAATTTCTTTCTCTGCAGTTAATATAAAACTGATGTTTACTGTTTAGACACTCATCTCTATCAGAAACATTTAAAAGTGTTATTTACAGTTTTGTAATTTTAGATATATTTGAGTTACTAAAAATCAATTTTATATATTATCTCCTATTTAGATGCTTAACAATATTAAGATTTGGAATTGTTAATATATCTATTCTTTCTTCAAATTACAGTCTTCCTAAGAACCAAGAATTAGGTTAGAACTGATTGTGATATATAACAGAAAATACTTTTAGGCGTTATTCTAGTAGTAGTGCAATTAAATATTAGGAAGTGTACTCAGTAACCTAATAGTATTAATATCTGGTGATCATTTTTATATTTACATAGCTATAATAAAAAGGAATATTGTTTGCTTTGTAGCTGGAGTTAATTATTGTTAGACGTATTATTAACCTGCCCTACATAATTATTTTGTTTATAGTGAAATGGTACAGGCTTTAGAAATAGAGGAAAACAATAGAATGGGAACGACTAACAATCTTTTCAAGAAAATTAGAGATACCAAGGGAACATTTCATGCAAAGATGGGCTCAATAAAGGACAGAAATGGTATGGACCTAACAGAAGCAGAAAATATTAAGAAGTGGCGGCAAGAATACACAGAAGAACTATACAAAAAGATCTTCACCACCCAGATAACCACGATGATGTGATCACTCACCTAGAGCCAGACATTCTGGAATGTGAAATCAAGTAGGTTTTAGGAAGCGTTGCTATGAACAAAACTAGTGGAGGTGATGGAATTCCAGTTGAGCCATTTCAGATCCTAAAAGATGATGCTGTGAAAGTGTTGCATTCAGTATGCCAGCAAATTTGGAAAACTCAGCAGTGGCCACAGGACTGGAAAAGGTTTTCATTCCAATCCCAAAGAAAAGCAATGCCAAAGTATACTCAAACTACCACACAATTGCACTCATCTCACATGCTAGTAAAGTAATGCTCAAAATTCTCCGAGGCAGGCTTCAGCAATATGTGAATCATGAACTTCCAGATGGATTAGAAAGGGCAGAGGAACCAGAGATCAAATTGCCAACATCTGCTGGATCATCAAAAAAGAAAGAGAGTTCCAGAAAAACGTCTGTTTTATTGACTATGCCAAAGCCTTTGACTGTGTGCATCACAACAAACTGTGGAAAATTCTTAAAGAGATGGGAATACCACACCCCCTTACCTGCCTATTGAGAAATCTGTATGCAGGTCAGGAAGCAACAGTTAGAACTGGACATGGAACGACAGACTGGTTCCACATCAGAAAAGGAGTACATCAAGGCTGTATATTGTTATTCTGCTTATTTAACTTATATGCAGAGTACATCATGAGAAATGCTGGGCTGGATGAAGCACAACCTGGAATCAAGATTGCCGGGAGAAATATCAATAACCTCAGATATGCAGATGATACTACCCTAATGGCAGAAAGTGAAGAACTAAAGAGCCTCTTGATGAAAGTGAAAGAGGAGCATGAAAAAGTTGCCTTAAAGCTCAACATTCAGAAAACTAAGATTATGGCATCCGGTCCCATCACTTCATGGGAAATAGATGGGGAAACAATGGAAACAATGATAGACTTTATTTTGGGGGCTCCAAAATCACTGCAGATGGTGACTGCAGCCATGAAATAAAAAGACACTTGCTCCTTGGAAGAAAAGCTATCACCAACCTAAACAGCATAGTAAAAAGCAGAAACATTACTGACAAAGGTCTGTCTAGTCAAAGCTATGGTTTTTCCAGTAGTCATGTATGGATGTGAGAGGTGGACTATAAAGAAAGCTGAACACCAAAGAATTGATGCTTTTGAACTGTGGTGTTGGAGAAGACTCTTGAGAGTCCCTTGGACTGCAAGGAGATCCAACCAGTCTATCCTAAAGGAAATCAGTCCTGAGTGTCCATTGGAAGGACTGATGTTGAAGCTGAAACTCCAATACTTTTGCCACCTGATGCGAAGAACCAACTCAGAAAAGACCCTGATGCTGGGAAAGACTGAAGGTGGGAGGAAAAGGGAATGACAGAGGATGAGATGGCTGGATGACATCACTGACTCAATAGATATGAGTTTGAGTAGGCTCCTGGAGTTGGTGATGGACAGGGAGGCCTGGCATCCTGCAGTCCATGGGGTTGCAAAGAGTCAGATACAACTGAGCAACTCAAACTGAGCAGGCTTTAGAGCCCGATCAACCTGGATTCAGTTCCTGTCTAGACCGGCAAAATTGGCTCAGTGTTACGAGGCTCCCTCTCTAAATCTTGATCTCTTCATCAATATGATGGTAATAATACTACTGGTTGGAGAAGGAAATGGCAGTCCACTCCAGCACTCTTGCCTGGAAAATCCCATGGACGGAGGAGCCTGATAGGCAACAGTTCATGGGGTCGCAAAGAGTCGGACACGACTGAGCGACTTCACTTTCACTTAATACTACTGGCAGTAAGATACTGCAATGAATATTCTTGTATGAATGAATCTTGTTCATTTGAACATATTACTGTGGACAGAGAAATCTATGGGTCAAAGGCATATGCAGTTTGATATTGATAATTGCTGCAAAATCTTTCTAAAAAGCCTATCCTAATTTCAGTGTAACTAACTGTGTGATACTGCCTTGTACCCTGTATAGTACTGGAGTTTTTTAGTCTTTTCATTTTGTTTTTCTTATGCCTATTTTTAAATGTTGCTGCTGCTACTGCTGCTAAGTCACTTCAGTCGTGTCCAACTCTGTGCGACCCCATAGACGGCAGCCCACCAGGCTCCCCCGTCCCTGGGATTCTCCATGCAAGAACACTGGAGTAGGTTGCCATTTCCTTCTCCAATGCATGAAAGTGAAAGTGAAGTCGTGTCTGACTCTTAGTGACCCCATGGACTGCAGCCCTCCAGGCTCCTCCGTCCATGGGATTTTCCAGGCAAGAGTGCTGGAGTGGGGTGCCACTGCCTTCTCCAATGTTAATCCTCTTCAAATCTCTTTGACCTCTGTATCAAATTTGGTGGTATAATACAGACATTGGAATAATATATAGTATAGCCCAGATAATTTTATTGTTTGGATTTTTCTCTTAATAGCTATTCATATTTTAAAAGTAACTCTGTATTTGTTAGTTTGTGTCATTTATGAAATAGAGACTCCTTAAGTCAAGGCATGCTCACACACACTCTCTCTCTCTCTCTATGTATATATATATATATATATGTATATATACATTTTTATCATCCATCTAGTTTAAGCAGATTACAATTTCAGTTAATCAAATTTCCATGTCTTCTCATTAGTTTTTGGCATGTATACCAATAACTTTAATTTTCACTATTACTAGAATACTTTTTTGTTTAAATTATATATTAACATGATTTTATTTCTCTATAAGTGCAAATATACTCTAGTATCTTTCATATGTCTTGGCTTATCATTCTGAATATTCATTATCATTGTATAGACAATCTAAGAAGTTAGTAGGGACTAAATTCATATTATGTATGGTAATGGAAGAGAGAAGTTATGTTTTACCTTATTTTCTTACTTTTGGCTCTTTCTCCTAAAAATAAAATACTGGAAATTTCCATTTAAGTTTTATTCTTATTTATAATTACATTTAAAACTTGCTACTCACTTGTGAAGCACTGTTTTCAGTTATAGGCATCCTGAACTTTATGAAAATAACTTGAAGTATGTGCTAATGAAATAGCAATCCTAAAATGAAGATGTTGGCAAGTCTTGCTTCACAAGCCAAGTTTGAACTGAATTTTCATTCTCATTCTTAATCAAGTCCATATTTAAACTTAAGACCTTTTTATGGTCAGTTTTTTTGCTATAGATAAATTGAACAGTTTTCTGTGATTTTAAGGAGCAGTAAGGCTTATCTGCGACTTCCCAGTTGGTGCAGTGATAAAGAATTCACCTGCCAGTGCAGGAAATGCAAGAGACAAGTGTTCAGTCTCTGCGTGGGGAAGATCCCCTGGAGGAATAAATGGCAACTCACTCCAGTATTCTTGCCTGGAAAACCCCATGGACAGAGGAGCCTGGCAGGGTATAGTCTGGGGTGTCAAAGAGTCAGGTATGACTGAGAACACACACACGCACACACACACACACTCACACACACAAGGCTTATCTGATCATTTTGAATTATAGATGTTTGAAAGTGAAAGTGAAGTCGCTCAGTCGAGTCCGACTCTTTGCGACCCCATGGACTGTAGACTACCAGGTCCTCCGTCCGTGGGATTCTCCAGGCAAGAGTACTGGAGTGTGTTGCCATTTCCTTCTCCAGGAGATCTTCCCAACCCAGGGATTGAACCCGGGTCTCCCACATTGCAGGCAGATGCTTTACCATCTGAACCACCAGGGAAGACTCATAAATGTTTAGGAAGTATTTAATAGGCATGTTGTGATAACATTATTTAGTAGCTCCCACATTTCTTTTAAAACTTAACATAGTTGGTAATAATTGATGTTATTTTGGACTAAGTTTTATTTTGGGTCCATAGCTCTTAAAGTTGTCAGTTTGTTAAAATTTTCTTAAATATAGTATTTAAAAAATATGATTAGAGATATATAAACCACCCTCATTAGGGTCTGGCCAATTTGGGGGCTCAGTAAATAGAGGTGTTTTTTATTGCTGTTGTTGTTCAGTTGCTCAGTCATGTCCAACTCTTTGCAACTCCACGGGCTACAGCATGCAGGCTTCCCCTCTATACTAATATATTTATAGTAAATGCAAGACCTTGTAATATATGAATAAAACTTATTGGCTCCTCAGAAGGGCTTCCTATTAGGACTCTACCTGTGATTCTGATTAAGTTTTAATACATCTTTTTTAAATAGAATCCGAAAACAAGAGAGCAAATTGAAAATCTGTTAAGGAATGGGATGAACAAGGAGCTGCGAGATAGGCTTTGCTGCCGAATGACTTTTGGAACTGCAGGACTTCGTTCTGCTATGGGGGCAGGATTTTGCTATATTAATGATCTTACAGTAATACAGTCAACACAGGTAAGTATTATTATATGTATACTTCTATTGCTGTTTTTGCTTTATAAATTAGGTTTAAAAAAAATAGTAAAAGGCTTTATACCCAGCAAGATACTTTCTTACAAATGAAAAATGTAATATAAATTCTGACCTTTGGTCTTATACACAAGACTCATCTTAGAAGTCATGTATACATCAGGGTCACAGACTGACGTTCTGGTTATTTTGGTTGCCATCATCAACTTCTTGACAGTATTACTTCCATTTCAAACCAGGAAATGGTTACTGACATTTTCATTTAATACAAAGAAGCAAACTTAGATAGAAGGTGATCTGTTTTGGCATGTGGCCACTGATAAAGGTTAACCAAAGAATTTGGAAATTTTAGTTGAAAATGTTTCCCTTTAACATGGCTTTCCATATAATTTGAGAGTTAAGGCAGTGTTGATATGATTCCAATTGTTTTATTTCTCCCCATTTTTATGCAATTTATTCTAGAAACAATTCTCTTCCAGTGAATCATCTTTAACTGTTTCAGGGAACTCCACTTTGGAGGCCAAAATACATTTAGCATATATTAAAAATAGTCATAAACTACAGAATTGCTCAATAGATAAGATTCTAATCAATACTGGCAAACAATAAATCTTATTCTGAGGAAATTCTTTAAATTCAATGGCTAACGAGGGGGTTGGGAACAAATAATGACAAGATGACTGAATAGTGGATACTTGCTAGCTCCAGTCCCCATCCCCTTTCTTTTCCTGGTTCAGAAAAGCTTCAGTTAGATCTTTTTGATATGTTGGGATTCCTCATAAGATTTCACTTTGACTGAAGATTCCTTGACTTTACAAAAGGAGTGGAGGAGGTGTTTGAAAATCAATTTCTACAGAAGTGCAAATTTTTACAGGAGCTGAGATTCCAATATGTGAAGTAGGAAAGCCAGATTGAATCTGATTCTTAACCTCTAGCTTTTTTTTCAGAACCTAGGTATAGTGGGATAAGATGGATTTTCACACCAAAGTATGAGATTCTGTGAGACTTTAGGGTAGCATCATCATTAGAAATAAATAAGTTGGTCAATTTGGGCTATAATACGTGCGTTAATGCACGTGCACACACAGACACGCTTACTCATAAGGAGTAGGTGGGGAAGAATAATTATACTTGAAAGAACTGTGAAGGAAGTTTCCAGTTCCCAGAAGTCACTGGGACCTCATTTGGTACTGGCACCATAGTTACGTGGCAGTGCCTGCCATATCGCAGGTCTTCATTAAATTAGTATAACATTGTGAATGAGTGGCCTTGGGCAAATCATTAAATGGAACTTCAATCTTATTTTGTCTCCTCTCTTTTGGAAGAGATGTTGAACAACAGAGACAAAAAATAAAACTGGTATCTGCATTTCTTTCTTTTTGGGGTTATTGTGAGGATTAAATGTGGCAACATTCGAGAAAGTAGTTTTAAAAGTGTTAGTTTTGTATAGTTGAAAGTATTTATTAAAGTTAGCAAATCATTCATAAAATAGTTAAGTGGCTTTGGCTTATTGTGGTATTTTCAATATTAAATACTTTAGTCCACTTTTTATTTCCTTTGGTGCAAATTTTCCTTGTTTATAAGATTTTCTTTGTGATTTTAAAACTAAGGAATGGGATCAGCCATCTTAAGAAATATTCTAATGAAGGTTTACATTGCTGATTTAAAATGTTTCTGTCATAAATAGATCAACTCTTAACGGTTAGCTTCAATCTTATGATTTAGTAAGGCCTAAAATGGTCAAACTTCCATTCTCTAGATCCTTAACGCAAATAGCAATTTCTTTTGGTTCTTCTAACAGTTTTTCTTTTTAGCATACTGACTTTCATGTCCCATCATTTTTTACCTAATGTTTTATGCATTGTATTATATTTAACAGTTTCTTGACATTTCTGTGTATCAAATGTGTCCAGAACTTCAGGAAACGGGTGTTTGTCTTCTCACATTTGAGGACTGAAGATTGTTGCTCTCATGTTGGTGAACACGGGCAAAATGAGGAGGCCAGTTCCCTGGGAGCCAATTAGCTGCATACCACACATAAAAAGCATAGACTTTAAGTCACTGAAAATGCAGGCATTGCTCAGGAATTAATCTTTTCTGTTTATCTGCTTCAGGGGATGTACAAATACCTTGAGAGATGTTTCTCAGACTTCAAGCAAAGAGGCTTTGTAGTTGGGTATGACACACGGGGTCAAGTAACTAGCAGCTGCAGCAGCCAGAGGTACAGTATTAATTGTTCAGAGATTAGACTGGATTGGAATAAAATCTGAAAAAAATTCTGAAACAGGAAACTGTCCAAAAAATGTCATCAGATGCTGGTGTTTATTTAGAGCTGAAACATCAGCATTTCAAAGATAACCTTTGGTTTTTACAGAAAAGAATAAATTTTTAAATATTTAAAGTTAGTATTTAGAATGACATCATAGATTATCTTATGATTTTATTATTTTGGCAAAGGCACTGGGTAGCAATATTATGTAAGTTGTATTCTCTCACTATAATCCCATTTTATTAGATTCGGCATATTTTCACACGTAGATAATCATGATCTAGTGATACTTTTTTAGGGGGTGAAAAGGTATATTGTGTTTGTCAAAGTCTCTGGTTTCACTTTCTTCCATGTTTTTTGCCTTTTGCAAAATGAAAATTTTATTTCTTAGTAAAATAGCCACCAAAAGCTGAATCAGGAAAAAGGAAATTAAAATGTCAATTCTCTTCCTTGTTAAAGTTCCTTTTAAAAAATCTTGTTTGTTGACAATTTAAAGTTGAAGCATGAAGCTTAAATAACTAGTGATTATAAGAACTGGTTGGATTAGACTGCTGTATATTTAGAACAATTGTAATGCATTTATTTTGTGGGAGGTTGGTTTTTTTAAGTATAGTAAGCTAAGGACCAAGTGAAATCTCTGTCCCTTTTTCAGGCTTGCTAAGCTAACTGCTGCAGTCTTACTGGCCAAAGATGTTCCTGTGTATCTTTTTTCAAGATATGTTCCTACACCTTTCGTAGTAAGTGTGTTATATCATTGATCATACAGATTGCTGCTCTTGAAAAAGTATTTCTTAAACAGGGTTCAAATCTTTGTCATGCATAGAGTTCTATATTAAATGATATGAAGGACCTAAAGAAAACAAATATTGCTCTGACTTTATTTTCATTCAACACATATGTGTTGAACCACCTAAGAATTTGATCTATAACAAGTTGATAAGTCTAGAGTCATGGTGGGATATTTTAATATTCTTTCAGAAACTGATTTATCAAGCAGGCAAAATTACTATAAAACACTCACTTGAGTGTTCTGTTTCTTCTTTAAAAATTCAAGAGTGTGAACAGTGCTTGCTTCTTGTCATGTAACTTAACAATGAGTGTGTATCTTTTCTATGCCTTGGTGAATTATCAAATTCCCTTCTAAGTCTGGGTTAACTTTCCACATTTTATCTTTCGCACAGTCAATGTCATAAAATGTTTTTGAGAATTCCTTTTTGCCAGTATCACTTACTTACTCTAGAACAACCTCATCATTTTCATCACAAACACATCCTTAACTTATATCCATATATTCACCTTCACTAAGCTGCTCTGATTGCCTATCTGGAGTCTCTTGAATGACAGCAGTGTCAATGTTCCCAGTTATTTTTCTATAACTTCATGTATGATTGATTCAAGTGTCACCTCCACCATTATCACTTTTGCTTCTTTGCTGCACTTTCATCTTTGTTGGCCATTTTCTAATTTCAGTCATCCAGTTTTGCAAAACTGTCACATGAGTTATCTCTGGGAGGTGAAGTGGCAGCACAGCTATATGTTTTGCTGTCTGTGCAATAGCTCACAGATGCACAGTGACCAACAGTGACATGATCAGTTACTAATCATGATGGATCTCTTATATACATAGTTGTTTCAGACTGAAGAGCTAGGAGCCAAGTTTTTACTTGATATAGTTACAGCATAGGCAACTGAAATTTGAGCATGTTTTTAGGAGACTAAACATGGTAACAGAAATTCATGTGTATTGGAACTTTGCAAAGCAAGGACTGTCTGGATTTTAAGACCAGCAATGAAAACACTAAGTAGCAAAAAAAAGTATGAGATTTAACTAAAGCTCTACTTAAAGGGAAATTTATAGTCTTGATAAATATATTAGGAAAAAAGTTTTAAGTAATGAACTAAGACTTTAGTATGTTAGGATAAAAACAGAATAAATCCAAATAAAATTTAAAAAATAATAATGATAAAGGAAAAATCAGCTAAATAGAAAATGAAGAAAAGGAGGGTATCAACAAAAGCAGGAGTTGGCTTTCTAAAGAGACAAATAGTAAAATAGACCTTTTGGCAAGGGTACTGAAGAAAAAAAAAAAAAAGACAATCCCTGGTGGCTCAGATGGTAAAGAATCCTCCTGCAATGCAGGAGACCTGGGTTTGATCCCTGGGTTGGGAAGATCCCCTGGAGGAAGGCATGGCAACCCACTCTAGTATTCTTGCCTGGAGAATCCCCATGGACAGAGGAGCCTGGTGGGCTACAGTCAATGGGGTCGCAAAGAGTTGGACACGACTGAGTGACTAAGAACAGATTAAGAAAACCACAATATTCTGAACATGGTGCAAATTAAATGTGAAACTTAGGAGAATTGGCCGATTTTCTTGAATAATTAATACATAAAAACTGATAAGAAATACAAAGCCTGAACAGGCCTGTAGTCATTAAAGAAATTGAACTGATTTTTAGTAATCTTCTCAAAATAAAAATGTCAGGTCTACATGATTTTGTTGGCAAGTTTTACCAATTATTAGATGATTAGATAGTGTCATTGGACATATACAGTGTGGATCAAAGAATTGAAGGAATTTTTAAACAATTAGCTTTAATGAATGACAGAAACCAAGGAAGGCCCAGAAACGTTGAACTTTTTTGTAGGAGTCTGCCTCTGGGTTACCATTTCCATCTGTAACTGTGTGTTGGCCTTCCTCTCTTATTGCAAGTGGATCTGCTCTAGCTGCTAGGGAAGTTGTTTTTGGCACTCTTTATCACCATGTTTTTGAGTCAGAGGAAATCTACTTACAGCAAAAACATCTTGGAGAAGAACTGGGTCTTATGAGCCAGCCTCTGAGTTAAATCATCAAAGGAATAGGTTACTGTAGTCAGATCAGTGTCATATGCCCATTCCCCCATGGCCAGGAGAAGAGAAGTTGGATATGATGGTAGAATGGAGGAACATCTTAGGCAAATAAATAATAACTGTGATGAAAAAGGGAAATTCAACCTGGCAATTAACTTTGGGAGAAATGGCAAATTCATTTTTATATGCTATAGAGGCCACAGAGTGTATATAAAGATCTTCAAATCAAAAGGCAAGAGACCTATGTTCCACACTTATATAATTCTTGCTTATGATTACATAATATTGAATAAACAGTATACAGTGTGTAAAATATGATAGATGATTTCTAAATTTACTTCCAGGTCTAATATTTTATGATTAGATTCCCCTCTCATATCTCCAGAGTCTGGTGGAATATCTGGCATATAGTAGGTGTTTGTTAAATATTTGTTAAAGGAACAAAATAATTATAAGACTAAGTTAAATGAGACTGGGGGAAAAAGCATTCAGTCTAACAGTTAGGTGGTTACTGATGACCTAATAGTTGGCTTTAGTTATATCCTACCTAGTGAACCTGGAGTTGATTATTAAGTTTTTAGGCTATTTATATCTTAATGTCTTTTCCAGTTATTTAATCAAAGTTATTCTTGTGTCAAATGTATGAGTAGCTAGGAAACAGAATTACAGTATTATTGCTTTTTAGCCATATGCAGTCCAGGAACTCAATGCAGTTGCCGGTGTGATGATTACGGCATCTCACAACCGCAAAGAAGACAATGGATACAAGGTAAACCTTGGATTCTTCATCTTTGGTTATTTCATAGTTCTTATTTTATTTAAATAATATGTGCTGAGTATATTTTCTACAACGGGAAGCAGGGTTAGACACTGGAACCAGGAAGATGAAAACACTGAGGCTGCCCCTCAGAGAATGGCTTCCCAGGTGGCTCAGTGGGTAAAGAATCTGCCTGCAGTGCAGGAGACACAGGAGATGTGGATTCGATTCTTCGGTCGGGAAGATCACCTGGAGAAGGGTAGGGCAACTCACTCCAGTATTCTTGCCTGGAGAATCCCATGGACAGAGAAACCTGGTGGGCTACAGTTGATAGGGTCGCAAAGAGTCGGACACAATTGAAGCTACTGAGTACTACCACCACTCAAAGAATGGGTATCCTTACTGGCCCTTATTACATCTCAATATGTATTATTGTACTTTATATACTTATGTACTATTACAAAAGTCTCTTCAGTGGTCTTTTTACTTCTGATATCTTACTGCCCTTGATTTCCCCAGCCCATCCCAAATCATCCTCTCTACCATTTCAGAGATAAAATCATTTTGTACCAAGAACTTGAAGAATGAGTGGGAGTTTGAAGGAAGAGAGCTGGAGGAATGGTACTTTGACCTCATTCGCCTCCTTTCCCTCCAGTCTTCTGCTGGGACTCCTTATTGGCCACAGGATCTGTTTGATATGTCAGGCTTTGTGGCAGAAAGCGGGGTGGGGAAGGGTGAAGGGTGCTCAGAAGGGGCAAACAGAAGATACAGCAGTGTTGAACCAGTGTTTGGGGCTCCTGGCTCGTGAGTCTATAATATTTCTTTTTCTTCTTGTGTAGGGGAGGACTCCAGGTACACTGAGCTCTGGTTTACTGGGGAAAAGAATATTTTATACTAATCTAAGATTTTGACCCTTGCCAGCTAAGTAGGGAGTATGTATTACCATTTACAGAAGCAGTGAAGAAGCCTAACTCATTAGTTTGGGACATAATTAAGTTTGAGGGATTTGTGGGTTAATCAAGCAGCAGCAACCTTTAGGCAGTTGAATATGCAGATCTGTTTTTCGGGGAGAAATTTGGGATCACTGTACATATTATGTTAGAGCATTTAAGAATATTTGGAAGTTCTTTATTTGGATGGGCAGCCCAGAGACAGTGTAGGTTAGAAAAAGAGGTCAAGAATGGATCCCTAGGGAATATCAACTTCAAAAGAAGGGAGAAAGAAGAGGATCTGGAGACGGGACAAAGACATGAAGAGACTGATGTTACAAAAACCAAAGGGGTAAGAGAGTTGCGAGGAGGGAGAGGTCAACTGTCAAAGAGAGTAAAGAACCCAGATCTGTTCTCTGATCATCAGACTCCTACATCCAGCTGCCAACCTGATATCCATTGGGATGCCTAACATGTCTCAAAATTAGTATCTCTAGAACAAAGGCCTTGATTCTTCCACAACCTGCCATATATACACTCAAATGTGTTCCTCCCCAAGTCTTACCCATCTCTATAAATTCAAACTACCACCCACCCAAGCAAAAACCAAAATTCTTTCTTGATTACTCCCTTTCCTTCACTCCAGACATTTAATTTACTAACAGGTTCTACAAATTCTGCGTCCAGAATTTGTGTAGAATGTGTTTACTTCTGCCCATGTCTTCTCCCTCCACAGTTCTAAGCCATTGTCTTTGCCTGAACAACATTGTCCTAGCTGGTCTCTTCCCTGCTTCCATTGCTCTTCCCTGCAGTCCATTTTCCACTAAGCAGCCAGAGGATCTTTTGAAATATAAACAGGTCATGTTAGCTTTCCTGCTAAATCCAATCTCCTCACCTTGGGGCTTACAGGACTCTGTCTCTTGCCTGCCTCTTCCACCTCATTCCATTCCGTCCTCTTCTGTGTCCTGGTCACACTGCAGCTTCTTTCATTCTCCCACTTCCTCCAGGATACCAAACCCTTTCCTGCTCTGAGCCTTTTGTTGTTCCTCTGCTTGGATTGCTCTTCCCCAGATCTTGCAGACTTGCTTATTTTAATCCTTAAGTTTCCTGCCCAGATGTTGCTTCCTTGAAGAGACCTTCCTTGGCAACCTTATCTGAAGTGGCTTCCCTCAATGATCTTCATTTTATTTATTTTCTTCACAGAACTTATCACTGTCTATAATTACATGCTTTCTTTATAATGAATTATCTTGTTTGTTTATTGACTTGTTTGTTCAATCCTCCTCTCCCCCTAGTTCCCCAATATAAGCTCATGGGTGGTGGGACTTTGTTTTGATATTTATTGTTATTGAACATACTTGTCATAGAGTAGACCCTCAAAGATTTTTTTATATTATATATATTTTATATGTTTTTTTCTTATACTTTAAGAAGTATAAGCACAAGGTAAAAAGTACAAAAGCTAAACATTATAAAAGTTAAACAGTAAAGAGTATTTCTCCCACCCCTTTCCCAAGCATCTCATTTCAGAAGCAAATACTGTTTCTGGTTTTAGTTTCCTTCCAGAAGTAATCTATGCCTGTGTAATCATATGTGTAGTATTGGTCAGTCCCTCTCTTCCCCCTCATAAATGTCAGGGTATTATATATAGTGTTCTGCACCTTGTTTTTTTCACACAACAGTGTGAAACAGCCTCAGAGATCATCCTCTACATCAGTCGATCTATAAATAGGTTTGCCTCATTCATCTTTAAAAACCTATATGGATAAATCCTAATTTATTTAACCAATCCTTGTTGATAAACATTTTATTTTGTTTCTAATCTGCTACTGCTTTCAAGTAGTGCTACAGTGAATGTTTTTCTATACACATCTTTGTTTGTATACACAAGTGGATTTATAGAGCCATTATAGAATAGTGGTTAAGAGTGTTATCTTAACCACTTGGGACTTCCTGCTGGCTCAGATGGTAAAGCGTCTGTCTACAATGCAAGAGAGCTGGGTTCAATCCCTGGGTCAGGAAGATCCCCTGGAGAAGGAAATGGCAATCCACTCCAGTACTATTGCCTGGAAAATCCCATGGACAGAGGAGGCTGGTAGGCTATAGTCCGTGGGGTCACAAAGAGTCGGACACGACTGAGCGACTTCACTTTCACTTTCAAGAGTGTTATGGACTGGGTTTGAAACTTATCTCCACCACGCAGAAGCTTTGTAATCTAAGATAAATTACTTAATTTTTCTATGCTTTGGTTTCCCCATCTGTAAACTGGAGAGTAATAATAGAACCAGTATTTTAGGGCAAGAGTTACGATTAAGGGAGACAGTGCATGAAAAATGCTTGTATAGTATCTGGCTCTGATAAATACTTGATCAGTGTTACCTGTTGTTTTTATTCTTATTCTCGGTAGCTGCACTGTCCAATCTGATAGCCACCAGCCACCTATGATTATCCAACACTTAAAATATGTCTAGTCTGAATTGAGATGTGTTGAAAATGTAAAATACACACCAGATTTTGAAGACTTAGTACAAAAAAGGCATGTGAAATATGTGGCTTGCATTGTGGCTCACATTATATTTCTATGGCCCTGCTGAGTTATAGAATAAGTTTCTAGATGTGAAACTTCAGAGTCAAAGGATCTATGAAATAAAGTTTGTCATTCTCTATTCAAGGTGGTGGTTCCAACTGCTACCTCGCCAGCAGTATAGGAGGGTCTTTACCCCACACCATCCATTATTGTTTGTCAGACCTTTTCATCTTTTCCAGTCAGATATGTGGAAATGTTATCTTGAATCTGTACTTATCTCTTGAGTGAGGCTGAGCATCTTTTCATACATTTATAAGATATTTGTGTTCCCTTTCCTGAAAAGTCTATTAAAGGCTTTACTCAGTTTTGTCTTCAGTAGTTGCTCTTTTCCTTGTAGATTTGTGAAAACTCCAAAGTAGCTCTTGGTCATCTGTCTTTCAGGTATTTCTCCCCATATTATTGTTTACCTTTTGACTATTTTTCTGTGCATGTTCTTATGGTATTTTTCTCCATCTGGAAGAATTATTTCGGCTTTTTTATTGGTATCATATTTCACTTGTACATTACTTTAGAGAGCTTCGGTATTTTTGTAATTTTTGAGTCTCTTTATTCAAGAACAGAATGTATCTTTCTATTCTTCCAAGACTACGTTTAGACCCTTTAAGCAAAGTTGCTCGGTCGTGTCCGACTCTTTGCAACCCCATGGACTGTAGCCTACCATGCTGCTCGTCCATGGAATTTTCCAGGCAAGAGTACTGGAGTGGGTTGCCATTTCCTGCTTTTAGACCCTTTAGTAACACTTTAAAGATTTTTTATCTTTAATTTTTTTTTAAAGTTTATTCCTGGGTATATTTTTTTGCACAGATTTCTCTGTTACTGTATCACGGAGGGATGCTTTCTGCTATAGGTTCAGAAAACCCACAAAAGTGGCTAAAGTTGATAGGAGTTAATTGGTCTCATATAACAAAAATCCAGAAGTATGTGGCAACTGGTATGGTTCTACAGCTCAATGTTGTTGGACCTAGCATCCCTGCAGTTTTGTTTTGGCCTTTTCTTCAAGTGCTCATTGTATAAGGGGTACTGTACCTCTAGGCATCACATTCACATACAAGGTAAGAAAGGCAGAGATAAAGGCCAAGATTATTTTTCTCATGTTAAGTAAATTTTCATGGAGAGCTTTCAGGGTTCATGAACAGGATCTTGTTGGTTGCTTGGAATGTGGGAGCATCCCTTCAACTGGATTTTTGGTTTTGTGTCTTAAATTTCTGCAGGAACCTCAAGAGTTTCACCAACTGGGGGAAATTTTTATGTTAATGTAGACCTCAGATTTGAAAATTTTTAATCACCCAGAACTTAAGAAGAGAGACATGCTACCTTATCATCTTTCAATAATAGTGGACAGAACTTTTTCTATTCTATATTTCCACTCAGAAGGCCATCTCAGTTCCATTTTCCTGCTTTCCACCTGGGCATTACAGTCAAGAGCCAGATAAATGGCCAATTGGTCTTCTCAAAGGCCAGTTGGCCACAGCATCAATGCACAGCTTTATCATTCAAGTTTATCATTCTTTCATTTTTTTCCCACTGCCTGGTGTTTTCTCTTTCATTTTTGTGAACTAAGCTATGCATTTTAGACTATACTTTTTCTACTTTAGCTTTTTGAGTCATCTAGTCTACCATATTGCTTGGCACAAAGTTTAGTATATAGTATATATTCAAAAGTATTCTTCTTTCCTTCATTCAGGATGTGGTAGAAGGGACTGATGTCAGATACCTGGGAGAAGTTGGTATAGATGAGTCCCTTCTAACTTTGAGATCCTGTGAATTATAGAAATACATTTTCTGCTTTTTTTGTTAACTGTTCCTAATGTCTTGTTGATTTGGCTACTTGACAGACTGACAACTTAATGAAATGTATTTTCCTTAAATACTGAAAATATATATACTGAAATGTGTGTGGAATAATTAATACATTTGTTGTCTTCCCTGGAATAGACTTTATTTGGTGTGACATAAATTCTAGTTTAATTTATAGCTGAAAAATAAGTTCTTCTTTATCATATAACAGAATGACTTTATAATGCTAAAATTTCATAATATCAAGTTTTTTCCATGGTTCCTTAGATCTTCTTTAGTATATAGTTATAGATCTAAGATTATGATTGGATGCTATGATATATGCATATTTAACAATATCATAATGGTGCCCTGATTATATTTTACTTGTATTGTTATTAAAATGTACTTCTTCTAAATGAGAAACTAATACAGAATCATTTTGTTGAAAGGTCCCTTTGGAATCATTACCATCAATATCCTTAGGTATTTATTAAGTTAGTCCAGCATTGACATTGTCTACTTGACTAATTTGCTATGCTTCTTTGTAAAGTCAAATATCCCTACGGTAGCTAAGAAAACATATGATCAACATTTCAAGTGCTTATAGCTGTGTTTATCTATCTTCTAGGTCTATTGGGAAAATGGTGCTCAGATCACATCTCCTCATGATAAAGAAATTCTAAAATGTATAGAAGAATGTGTCGAACCCTGGAATGGTTCTTGGAATGATAATTTAGTGGATACCAGCCCACTAAAGAGAGATCCTTTGCAGGACATTTGTAGGAGATACATGGATGATCTGAAAAAGATCTGTTTTTACAGGTATCCAAGGGGGAATGTAGGATAATATTACCTTAACATAAGATTAACAAATAACAGAAAAAATAAGGATAAAAATGTGTTGGCTATTCATTATATTAAAATTATAGGTAAATAATACAGTTCATAGTAGTTAAAAAGTAGAAATAACCCAAATATTCAAATATTCATCAATAGATGAATGGCTAGAAATATATTCATAGTATATCCATACATTGAAATATTATTCAGCAGTAAAAAAGAAATACTGTTGCATACTACAACATGGATAAATTTTTAAAATAGGCTAAGTGAAGGAAGCCAGTCACAAAGGACCACATATTGTATGATTATATTGATATGAAATGTCTAGTGTAGACAAATCTATAGAGATAGAAACAGAAAGTATATTAGTGGTTGCCTATGGCTGGGAAAAATGGGAGGGTTAGGGTGTGGTGACTCTGGGGTATGGAGTTTTTTGGGAATAGTTAGAATTTTCTAAAATTGATTATGGTAGTGGTTGAACAACTCTGTGAATATAGTGAAAACCACTGAGTTGTGTACTTTAGAAGGATAAATTTATAGTATATTGATGGATTTCCCTGGTGGTTCAGATGGTAAAGAATTCACCTGTAATGCAAGAGACCTGGTATCAATCTCTGGGTCAGGAAGATTCCCTGGAGAAGGGAATGGCTACCCACTCCTGTATTCTTGCCTGGAGAATTCCATGGACAGAGGAGCCTGATAGGCTACAGTCCACGGAGTCACAAAGAGTCAGACACGACTTAGCCACTAACACTTTTAAACTACTTTTTAACTACTACTAATTACCTCTTAATAAAGTTGTTAAAAATTATAACTCAATATATATATTCACTGTATATAAGATAAGGAAATTTCCTCTAAAATTTGAGTTTTCTTTACCAATTTCCATGTTTCTATAACTGTTCCATAAATAGCTAACACTGTTTTCAGAAAACATTATGGTTTGTTGAGTGTAGTTTTCCTATCCTGACAAAATAGATTTTAGCCTTTTCTTGAGATTATTTTAATTATACCACAGGTAATGAGTTTTATGACAGTGATTGAATGATATTTTCCTTTACAGGGAATTAAACTCAAAGACCACCTTGAAATTTGTACATACATCTTTTCATGGAGTCGGACATGACTATGTACAATTGGCTTTTCAAGTATTTGGTTTTAAGCCTCCAATTCCAGTACCAGAACAAAAAGATCCTGATCCAGACTTTTCTACTGTTAAATGCCCAAATCCTGAAGAAGGAGAATCTGTGCTGGTATATTTTTTCTGTATTTAAATTATGGTTTAGTATATGAAAGTTTATCATGTGGATAGGACTCTGACAATTCAAAGATTACTTACAGAAGCAAAAACTACTTTAGCTTACATCTTTTAAATTATATTAGAGCCATATATTCTGTTTTGTTTGAAATCCCTATGGTGGATTTCCCTACTTCCTAGTCTTATTTTAAATTTAGCCAAACTAGATTAGTAGATGCAAACCATTACATATGGAATGGATAAACAAGCTATATAGCACAGGGAACTATATTCAATATCCTGTGATAAACCATAGTGGAAAAGAATGTGAAAAAGAATGAATACATATATGTGTACCTGAACCACTTTGCTGTACAGCAGATATCAACACAACCTTGTAAATCAACTATACTTCTATGAAATAAAGTTTTAAAAAGTTAGCCAAACTATATTCCTTCTAAAATTCATTATCACTAACATAGTGCCTACATTTAGAAATATGAACTTTGAATTTAACATCTTCAATGTAATTCAGCTTTTTGGGTCACTATTTCAGGAACTTTCTTTGAGACTGGCAGAGAAAGAAAATGCCCGGATAGTGCTGGCTACAGATCCTGATGCAGACCGACTGGCAGTGGCAGAACTTCAGGAGAAGTAAGTAGAAACTGTTGCTTGATTAAAATCTTAAACTTTGAAAATCAGTTTTTGATTTTAAGTCTTACAGGCTCATTGGAAATAATTTAAAAAAAAAAAGAAAGAAAAGAAATCCCCTGTAAGCCCACTATCCAGAGATAACCACCTAGATTGATATTTTGATGTTTCCTTCCTATGTTTTATTCATTCAAATATTCAAGATATATTTGGTTTTTATAAAATTGTGATCATCGTATCTCTCTCTCTATATATATATATAAATACTTTTGTGTCTTGATTATTTTCCATATAATACTGTACTGTGAGCATTTTTCTCTCTTTAAATATTATTTAAAATATTAATTTTTAAACTAGTGTAGTATCTCAAAAGATTGCTTTATGAATATAATCATTTCCTAATCATGGCTCTTTGGGTTGTTGTGTATTTTGCCATTATAATGTCATGACAAATGTCCTTACATAAAAGGACACCATATTATAACCTTTTTCTCTTTAAGAAAATACAAGTAACAGTGTCATAGCTTTTCAAAGTATGTTGCTGCCATTCCTATCCTAAGCTCACCCTGATCAGTTAGAAAAGTAATAGTAAATGTTTCCTTAAAAATCCCATACAGTAGTTTTTAGGTTTTCCTTTGTGAAGGATGGTAATTTGTAGGTCCTGGGGTCAAGAGGTTTTAATGAGAAGTTACAAAGATCTTGACTTGAATTTTCATTCGCTCTACAGTGGTGTTTGGAAAGTTTTCACAGGGAATGAGTTGGCCGCCTTGTTTGGGTGGTGGATGTTTGATTGCTGGAAGAAAAGTAAATCAAGAAATGCTGATGTGAAGAACATTTATATGTTAGCTACCACAGTCTCTTCCAAAATTTTGAAGGCAATTGCACTAAAAGAAGGATTTCACTTTGAGGTAAGAATAGGTAATATCTATGTGCTCCTTTTCTAAACCTATTTCTGTAAGCTAAAGCCATCTCCCCACCAAAGCTGACTTTTATTGATTTCATTTCTAATTCCATCTTTTTTTCAAATTCTATTAACACTTAACTAAAAGATTAAGTCTTTTTGATAGTTTGGAAACCTTGAGCCAAATTCATCCTATATGTGAGTTTCTGAAACTAAGATAAACATTCTTACAAATTGCATTAATGCTTATTTTTCCATACAACAGTATCTGGCTTTCTTACCAAGAAAATCTGGCTCCCAGTGACCTCATAAATAACATAAACTCCACTCCAAAAAACTGTAGGTGTCATGACCACTTGTTTAGCCTCTTCAGGTTCAGTCTTAAGAAACTTTTAAATAAAATTTAAAAAAAGAAACTTTAATCTCCTAAATTACAATTAAGACCCAGTGATCTACATCCAAAAAACATAATGATTCTCTCTCAGCACAGATCATTAGCCTTTGTGAACCTCGAGCAGTTAAACTGACCCCTTTATAGCTACTGGGACTAATGCCAATTAAGTTGTTTTTCCTCTGCCCACTTTGCCAAGTATCAGTGAAAAAGTCACCTCTGGGCCTTGAGCCACAGTCAAGCTATATGTCTTAACGCTAATAGGCTAACTAAAGGAAAATTGTACCTTTCTTAATGAAATAGAACTTTCAATCTCTGGCTTTCTAAATTACAAATAGCAAAACAGAGGAAATTGAAAACTCATTCAAACCTAAAATTCTGAATTACTATTGTTGTTCAGTCACTCAGTCGTATCCAACTTTTTGTGACCTCATGTACTGCAGCATGCCAGGCTTCTCTGTCATTTACTATCTCCCAGAGTTTGCTCAAACTCATGTTCATTGAGTCAGTGATGTTATCCAACCGTCTCATCCTCTATTGCCCCCTTTTCCTCCTGTTGTCAGTCTTTCCCAGCATCAGGGTCTTTTCCTTGTAGCAAGAAAATCCATAGTGAGCACAAAAGAGAAAAAACATGATTCTAAAGACCAATATTACATATGTGCTTTCTTGTTTTTATTCCCTGAGGTGGTGCTGCAGATATTTGGGGCTTTTTAAAATTTTTTTCCCAGTGAGAAGGTGGAGAGGTGAATGAGAAATCTTAAATTAGTAAGAGAGCTCTAGAGTCACTGTGTATCACATGCTCTTTCTGTCTCTAAAGCAGTTCGTGTCTTTAAAATGCACACTAGCTCATCAGATGAAAAGTCCTCAAATCTAATTACCAAAGAAGAACCTAGTAACTTTCTTGATGGTTTTATTTGGGCCATGGTGTTATGGTAAAAGTATACTTGGTTCAAGTATATGTTGTGATAATGTTGAAAGTGCATTGTTAAAAGCTTTATGGCCTTTGGTTACTCAGAGGGACTAAATTACAACCTTTGTAGGCACTTTTACATTAGTGCTTATAATGCAACTTAAAGAGCAGTTTCTGAGAAGTGATATTGAATCCTGGCTCTCTCATATGCAGGGTACTCTTGGGCAAATTTACTCAACCTCTGAGCCTCTGTTTCAGTAACAGAGTTTTTGTGAGCATTGAAAAAGATAATGATGTAAAGCAACTATTACAGTGCTTGATAAATAGTGTATGATCATAATATATGTGTGAATTTATGGTACTTTGTGACTATATACATCACCACTTATTGGATTATATTTGGTGAATTATATCACTATTACTATGCTTGATAAATAGCAGGTCATCAGTTGTGGCAGTGTATATATCCATGCACTTTATGACTATGTTTATAACTGTATAAATCTTTGTGGACTGGAGACCATAACAGAAGATCATTATCGAAGTGTTACGTGCATTTAGTGATGGGCTTTTCTTAATATATATATATATTTTTAGAGAGTCACTTAACTAGAGTGGTCTCTTCTGCATTTCAGGAAACATTACCAGGTTTTAAATGGATTGGAAGTAGGATAAAAGACCTCCTGGAAAATGGGAAAGAAGTCCTTTTTTCATTTGAAGAGTCTATAGGTATGTAGTAAATATTAAAATATTTGAAATATGAACGAGAGCACTTTTTTCAAATTTAGTGATTCTGTAGAGAGGAATTTTTGTCATCTGGTTTTACACTTTGAGTTATAAAAACTATCAAGAACTCAGAAATGTGTAGATACATTTCTCATCAGAAAAAAACAAACCCGTAAAGGTCCCCTACTTATGCTCAGTATCAATGACTTTCCTTATTACCAGGTTCTTAAATGCATTGATCCTTCTGAAGAAATATGAAACTACTGAAATTGTATGTAGGCTTATGTTTTCCTCCTTTTTAAAGATTTTTTTAATTCTTAGGTTTTCTGTGTGGAACTTCTGTTTTGGATAAAGATGGTGTGAGTGCAGCTGTTGTTGTTGCTGAGATGGCATCTTACCTGGAAACCATGAACATAACACTGAAACAGCAACTGATTAACGTTTATGAAAAGTGAGTTCCACTATTTGGAATTTCGTGTTCTAATTTTTTTGGTGCTACTTTTAACTTTATAAACTTGTTTTGAGGAATAGTCATTCCTTTTAAAAAGTACTAATATTGTCTGCATTAAGGTACTGCCACTATCTGCTTAACACAATAATAGGCTTATCTTTAATTTGTACTTTTCTAAAGAGTGACTTGAAATGTGATTTTAACACTTTAAATCTTTGTACAGATATGGTTATCATATTTCAAAAACTTCATATTTCTTATGTTATGATCCAACTACCATCAAAAGTATATTTGAAAGGCTTCGCAATTTTGATTCTCCAAAAGAATACCCCAAGTTTTGTGGGACATTTGCTATATTGCACGTACGAGATATTACCACTGGATATGACAGCAGCCAGCCTAATAAGAAATCAGTAAGTACCAATATTTTTAAGTTTTTAACAATTTGTAATAATTCATACTGCAGCAAAATGGAAGGTCAAGCCTGTGAGTTTCTTAAAACTTAGGATCCTTGTTTTTCTCCAGAGCAGTTGTAAGTTCACTAACTGGCTCTGACCCTCACCCATCCTATCCTCATCACTCCCCAAGGGTATAGTATGCCCTCAGTGTGGGGAATGGGAAGGAGGATGAGAGACAGAATGAGGAAGGGAGGGGGGGAGGGAGGGAAAAGTGTGATAATGCTAAATAATGTTGAAAATTTTTAAGTCTAAAAGCCTATAATTTCATCATATGATATTGCTTTTATGTGGAATCTAAAAAATTATACAAATGAACTTATTTACAAAACAGAAACAAACTCACAGACATAGAAAACAAACTTTTGCTTACAAAAGAAGAAAAGGGATGGGGGATTAAGTAGGAATTTGGAGTTAAAGGTGGCTCCGCCGGCAGAGTCCACCTGCAAGGCGGGAGACCTGGATTCGATCTCTGGGTCAGGAAGATCCTCTGGAAAAGGAAATGGCAACCCACTCCAGTATTCTTGCTTGGAGAATTCCATGGACAGAGGAGCCTGGTGAGCTACAGTCCATGGCATTACAAAGAGTCAGGCACGACTAAGTCACTAACTTTCTTTGGAGTGAAAATATACACACATTAAATAAATGACCACCATTGACCTACTTCATAGTGTGAACTATACTCAATATCTTGTAATAACCTATAATAGAAAATAATCTAAAAAAGAATATATATATATATAGCTGTATACCTGAAACTAACACAACATTATAAATCAACTATATTTCAATTAAAATTTTAAAAATAGACTATAAAATTTTAAAAGATGAATGTTTTACTGATAATCTTAGCACCTAAAAAATAAATGAATAAATAAATAAATGCCTATAATTTCAAAGCTATGTGTCTTTTTAGGGAAGTTTTAACTTCCCATTCAACCTTATTCCCTCTGAATGTGTGGCTTCAAGGTGGCTCAGTGGTATCTCTTTTCAACCTTATTTCCTATACCTCCAGCCAAATGGAATAACTTACAAATATTTCTTACATATATACATTAAAAATTATTTTTCTACTTTTGCTCAAGCTTTTTCCTTAATCCACGTTTTCTTCCTACTGCTGCAGATTTACACTGTAGCCATTATTACGACTTCATGGAGATGTCACCTCCTCCATGTACCCTCCAGGTCTCATAATCAGATATCTTCCTCCTGAGGTTTCTTCATATATTGTGCCTTCCTCTGCTCACTTTCTATGTCATGTTACCATTGTCTTTTGCATGGCAGATTCATTTCTAATATACCTTTATGCCTCTCAAAGCTCTTGCCTACACAGTAGGTGCTCAACTAACATTTAAATGCCATAGATTGCTGATTACATTTATTTTGTTGTTATTATGATTGTTATTATTAACCTAAATTTCCATGTATAATGGTCTGATATTGTCTCAAGAGTCTAGGAGCATAATATATTTTGGAAAATCTGCAGCCTCTTATGTAGAATACTACTCATACTCCCTTTGTGTATTCTTATCCAGTCAACCAAAGTTGGTTCTTTGTTGTTTTTCTGTCTGTATGCACATATGTTCTTTTGTGTTTATAAACTACTTGAAAAGAAGAACCAAATGTTTTGCTTCTTTTTATTTCTCTAGTGTTGCCATGGTTAGAATAGTTCTTGGTATGTTGTAGTATAGATATTTGTTAGTCCCCTGGGGTCACATAGTGACTGTCAAAGACTTCCTGAGTTCTTTCTTCTCCAGCTTCAGATTGACATTCATCTGTGTGTTCAACAGCCATTTATCAAAACCCTTCTGTGCTACACTGAGAAGACAGTAATGACAGAGACACTGCAGGAGTCTAGTAGGGAAACAGTCGAGTAAACTGATCACAAAATGATTAGGGGGTGCATAAGAGTGCCACGAAAGAGCATAGGAAAGACCCTTACTCAGATTTGAGGGGCTCATGCAGGGCTTTGCAGAGGACTTTTGTGAGCTGAGTTCTAGAGTTTGGGCAGGAGTTATCCAGGTGTGGGAGGAACAGAGGATGTTTGAGGCAAAGGGAGCAGTAAGCGCTATGTCTGGAGGTGAGAAGTCATGTTTTCTTTCAAGGAACCGCAAGTAGTTCTCTACAGCAGTAGTACAGAGTGCAGGGAAGGATGCCATGTACGGTGAGTGGGTTGGAGAGGGGTGAGAAGAAGATCAGTTAGTATACTGTTTCAGTAACAGAGATGAGAGAAGATAGGAGCCTGTATGTAATATGGTAGCCATAGTGAAGGACAGAGCCTGACAAAGTTGAGTTAAATAAAGGATAGCATAGCCAGGACTTGCTAGTTGATGGTCTGTGAGTGGAACAGAGGGAAGGAAGGTCTCTGTCTTGAGCAACTAGGAGTACCAGTCACGGAGAGGACCAAGCTCAGGACACCTGAGGAAAGGCTCCACTGTCAACCCCTCCGCCCTAGTACAACCCCCCATGGTTCCCTCGAGATACCTTCACAGACTGATTTGTGGTGCAGGAAGAGTACCTATGTTGATCTATATATTTATGTCAGTAAAGCTTCATTCTTGTTTAATTTTTAGGTAATTATATATATTTGTACCCCAGTGGATTATTCTGCCTGCCCTCTAGGATGTGTGCACTCTGCTTTGGAGACTGTTGGAAGACTTGTCTGTGAAAGTGTCTTGAAATTGTAAAGCACTTTGCAAAAGTAGAGGTAGTTTGGACTTTGGGACAGATAGGCCAGGTTTCAACTTCTTGCTCTGCCACTTAGCTGATTACCTTGAACAGGTCGTTTACCCTCTTTGAACCTTGTCTGTAAATTGTCAGTAATATTTACTTTGCAGAATTATTATTGAGACCTGGAGATCATGTGTATAAGGTATATAATCCAATACTTCTACAACTATAAATAGTAAATGCTACAGTTATGAATTATTATGAATGTAATCTTTTGTATTTTAAAGTTCTTTAAAATGTTAAAAAATTAATTGCAGTAAAAAAAAAAAAATGCAGGGGCTTCCCAGGTAGCTCAGTAGTAAAGAATCTGCTGCCAGTGCAGGAGCCACATGAGATACAGGTTTGATCCCTAAGTCAGGAAGATCCCCTGGAGGAGGAAATGGCAACCCATGCCAGTGTTCTTGCCTGATAATATCGTGGACAGAGGAGCCTAGCAGGCTATAGTCCATAGGGTCCCCAAGAGCTGGACCTACTGAATGACTGAGCATGCAAAAATAAAAAACGTAAAATTTATCATCTTAACTATTTTTAAGAGCTCAGTAATGTTAATAATCACATTGTTGTGTAACAGATCTCCAGAACTTCATCTTGCTAAACTGAAACTCTATACCCATTAAATAAGTCTCAATTTTCCCCTCCCCTTAGCCCTTGGCAACTGCCTTGCTACTTTCTCTTTCTATGAGTTTTACTGCTTTACACACCTCATATAAGTGAAATGCATTTTACAACTCTTGAAAATGAGAAAGGTACCAAGTGTAATTGAGCCGTTGTTACGATTGTGCCTAGGTGCTGCCTGTAAGCAAAAGCAGCCAAATGATTACATTTACTTTTCAAAATGGCTGTGTTGCTACTCTTCGGACTAGTGGAACAGAACCAAAGATAAAGTATTATGCAGAGATGTGCGCATCACCTGACCAGAGGTAGGAATCAACTTTTTAAAATATTATGTATATATAAAAGCTTGATTGATTTCAGAACTGATTTCACTTTGCTGTACCCCAGAAGCTAACACAACATGGTATAACAATGTACTCCAGTAAGCATTAACTAAAAAATGCTTTATTAAGAGATGTAATTCACATACCCTATAGCTCACCCATTTAAAGTGCACAATGTAGTAGTTTTTAGTATATTCAGAGTTGTAGAAACATCACTATAATCGATTTTAGAACATTTTCATCACCTCGGAAAGAAAGCCCCTCCCAATTAGCCGTCACTCCCTATTCTCCTTCTTCCCAGCCCTAGGCAACCACTAATCTACTACTTGTCATTCTATATTTTCTTACTCTGGACACCTCATATAAATGGAATGACACAGTATGTGGTCCTTTGCGACTGGCATCTTTTATTTAGCATAATGTTTTCAAGGTTCATCCATGTTGGCATGAATCAGTACCTTATTCTTTTTTAGAAATTTTATTTTCATGGCCCAGTGATATTCCACTGTATAGATACACCATATTTTTAATCTGTTTACCAGAGGAGGGACATTTAGGTTATTTCCATATTTTGGCTGTTATGAATAATAGTGGTCTGAATGTTAGTGTTCAAGTTTCTGTGTGGACATATATTTTCTTTTAACTTGGGTATATATCATACTTACATAAGGAGAACTGCTGGGTTATATGGTGGTTCTATGTTTAACTTTTGAGGAACTACCACACTTTCCAAAAAAACTGCATTATTTGGGAACTGAATCTTAATTTTTAGTGAATTTATATTCCTGGGAAGACTCTTTAAAGCTTAAACTATTTCGGCTAAGCATAAAGAAATGATCAACAAATAATTTGTTCATTGCCAAATATTCATTTTCTACATTTAATATGATTTGACTTAATATGCTGAATTAATCGGAGAAGGTGATGGCATCCCACTCCAGTATTCTTGCCTGGAAAATCCCATGGATGGAAAAGCCTGGTAGGCTACAGTCCATGGGGTCGCGAAGAAGTCGGATACGACTGAGGGACCTCACTTTCACTTTTCATTTTCATCCATTGGAGAAGGAAATGGCAACCCACTTAGGTGTTCTTGCCTGGAGAATCCCAGGGATGGCGGAGCCTGGTGGGCTGTCGTCTATGGGGTCGCACAGAGTCGGACACGACTTAGCAGCAGCAGCAGCAGCAGCTGAATTAATATCCTTTTAAGAGTATAAATTGTGATTAACTTGACTTTAATAACATTTAGAGGGTATTCAAACTTTTATGAGTAGTATCTCCTATAATGTTGTCATTGGTCAATACCTATTTGGGAAGGAGATTTTTTTTTTTTTTGAATTGCCTTCAGAGCAATGTACATTAATTATTTAGTATTTCTGTAAACCTTTGTGTTTAAGAGTAGATTTTATTTCCTTTGGGAGGAGAAAATGACCTCCTGAAGTCATTCAGAGCAGAGTTTAAAGTAAAGCAAATTGAACAGTGCTATCTTTGGTTTTAAAATGAAGGGCAATTATTAACGTAATACAAATTAAATTTGTTGTGTAGCTTGTAAAATGACTGTGAAGGCAGTCCAAAAGAGAGATATTTGGGGTAATGGCACCTCTTCAGGTGATGACTTTGAAGGGAATACTTGGTATTTTTTTAAACATCTTATATTTTTAGTCACACTTCTTTCTTTACTTCCTAAAAGATATGCTCTATCATCTCATAATAATCTATAAGAGGTTGCCTCGAAGTATTTCAGGAAGCCAGTTTATCCTAATACCTGGTATTGGTGTTCTGAGCCATTTAAATTGCCTGCTTTAGGAGCAGTCTTCAGATATACTCTAACTCATCCGTGTTTCATGTACCGAGGACCTCCTTTTAATGCAGTTCAATTTCAGTTTGTGAGAATGATGTTTTCTGTGAGTGTGATTCCCCTCTTCCCACTTTTGGTCTTGTTTTATTTCACCCGAGTGAATTTCTGTCTTGTTTACCAGTTATTTAATCATCCCATAAAGTATATGCACTCTTAAAAAGTTACAACAATTTAAGCACATTTTAAGGCTATAAAAATAAAGAATTTCAAAACTGTTAACCTTTTTCCTCAGTGACACTGCCTTACTAGAAGAGGAATTGAAGAAACTGATTGATGCTTTGATTGAGAATTTTCTTGAGCCCAGTAAAAATGGACTGACCTGGCGTTCTGTTTAGCCTTCACCAGAACATCGTTGCTTTGCCCCATTCCATGGAACAGAGCAACCAAGAACTCCATGCATTGAACTCATGTTAGCATTCTCTCTGTGTGTCATCTGGCCAAGTATCTTTTTCCTTTATTTTCTTTCTTTTTGGTTGGCTAGCTAAACAAACTGTATAAATATGAAATGAAATGGCTGGAAAGAAATAATTCAGATTGTTTCATAATCCTGAACAAAAATCATTACATTAAAAGTATTATGGTAACATGTCATTCTTCCTTCAACAGAAACAAAATACAAATGTGAGTGTTCTTATTCAAGTGTGATTAAGCTTAGTTATATATTCTTGTGATTGTGTATAGCACAGTTTTTCTTAAAGGAAGATAAATGTATAATTGTAGAGTTAGTTAAGGAAATGAATCCATAAGATTGGCAAGAAAGTGGCACTGCTCCCAGAATACTGTGGAAAAGTGTCATTGTTACATCGCAGGTATTAACTTACAAATTAGAGTATTTGAAATAGGATATTTAGTATTTCTAGGTTAGAACAGGTGTTACAATTTGTGGTTTCAGCACCTCTGTTTCAGGTGCTCTTGGTGCAGTGTAAATTTATTGTATTTATTTAACATTCTAACATTTATCGAACATAAAACAATAGTGGCAACACTCCTGGTGGCTTGTTCTTTCTCAGTGCCTTTCAAGGCATGGCTTGAACTGAAGTAGTATTCTCCCATTGAATGTAATTTAATCAGTTAATTTGCAGACAGTTAAAGAAAGCCTTCCAAACTATATAGGTACTTCTCTATTTAAAATAGATTGTTGATTTAAAAATCTTATGAATGTAAGTAAAAATCTTAATAAAAGGCTCAGTGTAACTAGCTAAGGATCTTCATGTTAGAATTGTGTCAGTTAGCACAGCCTCTAAGTAAAGAAAAATACTGTAACTAAGAAAGGAGCTGTGAATTTTTAACTTAAAAGTCTGACCTTTAAATTACATTTTTTTATAGCCCTTCATTTTTCTAAAATTTAAATTTATTTATTTTAATTGGAGGCTAACAAGAATATTTGTTTCTTTATCACATGAAGTAGTGCTCATTTTACTAAGAAATAAAACATTCAGATTTTAGATCTTACAAAACAAGCTACGTGTTTTAAAACTAAAGTCCAGTTTATCCTAACATCCTGCTGACTTCTGTAGAGTTTTTTTTTTTTATCATGAGTACTATTTATCTCTTTTAGTGGGGGAAAATTTTTTGGGGGGGAATGTCACTTTTGGTTGATTCTGCATCTCTAAAAAAAGTTAATAGAGAAGTGTTGTTTAATCTTCTCAAAGTATATTCTGTCCTGTATTGCTCACAGGGTACTTAGCACACATGGTATAGTTAAGAGTTAACAATCATGAGGCCTTGGATGTACTTAATTATACTAAAAATTGCCTGTGAGAGATAACTGGTATGAGAGAATTTATTTCCTTGAAAAATAATATAAAATTAAACAGACTAGAATATTTATTAAATCATGGTTTGATTTATTGCAGTTATCAGCTAACATTTGGCTGACTCCAGATAATTCAAATGTGATTTTCAAATTACTGTATTGCCACTATTGTTCATTTGTTCCTTCCTTACTTTCTTATAGCTGAATCTTGTGTGACTGTAGATAATAGAGCTAAATGTAGAATACTATTCTTGAATGAGTTTGTTTCCAAAGGCTTTGCACTAAAGAAATATGTAGAATGTTTTGCTTTATTTGCTTTTAGGAATGTAGATTGTCATTTAGGAAATGGCCTATATTCTACAAAGTGGTATGAACAATGCTATATATATATATGAAAAATAATGTATATTCTGTTTTAGTATCTGTATTTCAGTGACTGAAGAACAAAGTGGAGCTAAAATGATACAACAGCTCATTCATAATCACTAAAGCCATGCTTGTCATTCTATTATAAAGAGAACAGTTTTGAATGCAACAAGAGTCGTCTTAATCAAGGTGAAAAGTCATTAAGGCTTGGATTCTTATGTCAAAAATTTAAATATCCAAAGTTAAAATTTTATAAATGTTCTCAAAGAGTATAGATTGAGGGAGTTATTTGATTCTAGCCAAGCTCTTGAGCATGATATTTAACAAGAGCTTGACATAGTGGGTGTACACTTGTCAACAAAATAAATTCAGTAGCCCAAGACAACCAAGAAAAATAGAAGTACTGGCCAGTAGGGCTCAGCCTTAGGATCTACATTATCTTTTTCTTTATGAACAGTACCATGGAAATGAATGCCTTCTCATTAAGTGTGTAGATCAAAACTGGTATTTTTCTAGAGCTTTGAGGAAAAGAAAAGAATTAATCAGGCAAGCTTAAAGCACTAGAAATAAACAAGAGAAAAGTCAGTAAAGTGGCAGAGAAAATGCTTCATGTGAAGAGCAAACTTAGCACCTGGAAAGTGGGAAATGAACTGGCTGTGGGCAAGTTGTTTACTTGTTGTTATGATGAGCCGATAGTGATGCTTTTGTCTCCTTTTATTATTGACTGCTAAGAAGCAGCCAGGGAGGCCTTGGGGGTGGTGAGAAAAAGTACCCCTCATAGGATACAGCTCCTGTTAGGATGCTGTGTTTTCGGATCATATGGGAACTGGAGAGGGGAGAATATAGCAGAAATAAAAGGAATGAAATAATAGATTGAAAAATAAGACCTATAAGTAAAAGCACAAACGATTAAGATCATTTAACTCTTGAGGGAGGCAGTTGTTGAGATAGTTTAGTAACTCTTGAGTTATTATTTAAATCTTTTATTGAAGAACTCAAGAAGTAATATGACAGACTGTTCTCCATCTTCAGCAGGAACAGTATAAGAGGGAATAAGGATTTTTAAATACAATTAAACATTTCAGACTTACGGCATATGCTAAAAAGCTGTTTAGCACTTTTTAAAGTTCCTTCATTGAAATCTCAGGTTGGAACAAAGATGATATCATAAAAAGCATTGAAAGTAACATTTGAGTTTCACTGCATATCTGGAAGAATTTAGCTCACAAGATAGTTTTTGTATATGTTGAGTAGTAGATGCATGAGTGCAGCCTTTATTCACTGTATAAAGACCTGCCTAATTAAACCTGTAAATTAAGTGCGACTTGAACATAATTCCATTCATCTTGAAGAATGTATAGGATATTTGAGGAGTTTGTTTTAAATATAAATTATTATTACTTGGATGTTGTAACTTCAGCAGACAGAAAGGTTCTAAGAGAGTGGATGCTCACCAGGGAAGCCCCATATATAAGGAATAGACCTCCTATTTCTTAAGCAAGTTGCTTCTGGAATTGATGCAACAAAGATACTAGCTGAAGTTTAATGGAGAAATTGTTCTACAAACTGCTGCTATTGGTGTTTCTCTCAGATGTTTTCCATTGATGTTTGTGATGCTTGAGAAATCCAAATTCTGCTTGGATAAATTTGCTTTATGCCTTTTTCTCTCTACCTCCCTCTTTCCCTAGGTGCCCTTCCATATTCTGTTACTGTGAAAAACTGGTGCCCTGTTACCTCACTTATAAGAAATCTTAACTGTATTCATTCATACTGCTTTAAACTTATTCCTAGGCTGTTTTTGTTTATGGTCTTTGGTTATTTTGTTATTACTGTGAGAATATTTAAGACACTTTAAGAAGTAATTTTAAATCTATTGCATAATCTTTTTTGATCTGCTTGGATACTACTGTATATTAATTTATTATGGCCTTTTACAATTCACTTGTTTTCTGAGATTGCTCTAGAAACTGATGAAGAAAGACTCCTACTAACCAAAATGAATGGTCAATTGATCTGGCATTTTATTTAAGTTTTCCTGGTTCTTTGGGCATCCAAAGCACAAGATCTGAGGAAATAACTTTTTTTTACATTTGTCCCTCAAACCATCTTACCACAAACCATGAGGAGTCTAAGTGGAAAGGAGGGACTATCTCATTGTTGGACTCTTTACACAGCCTAAGTTTACTCCTGGTTGGAAACAAAGTTAGTGTTTTCTGTTGGTGACTTTAAAATATTCACTATACTATTACATTCATTAAGACATATCTTCTCTTTGTTAATTCAATACTTAAAAAAGAGAACATAGAAGAATGACTAAAGTGACCAAGATAAGGGCAAAATGGCATATCTTTGAAGTTTGCCTCTTGAATTTTTCCACCAGCATAATCCTAAAGCAGAGGAGCATGAATGTTTGGGGGAAGGGGCCTGAGAGCAAAATTAGAAGCAGCCTGCACTCGAAATTTCGTGTTCTGTCTTAAAAATGTGATTTTTGCATTCTCCGTAATAAAACTGTTTTAGTGAAAAATGATATCCTTCGGTCTTCGTGGAAACTGATGCCACCAGAAAGAGGCATGGTGTTTATCATGTGTGCTCTCAGTTTTCTCCCCCATCCCCTGCCTCAGTTGCTATATACCTCTGAGGGGACACACACTGACTCTAGTGTGACAAATATACGTAGAATGTATATAAGAAGGTGACCTTTGAAGGTATTAATGCCAAGTTGAAGTGACCTGAAATAGTTTTAGTACCACTGAACCTTATAATATAATCCAAAGCATTTACCAGTTTGCTCTCATTAATTATTAGCATCCCTTGACTAGGAAGGAGCACCTGACTCTCAGCTCCCTGAGAGCAGGGATCATGGTTTATTATTTCTCATATCCACACCACCCACCACCTGTTATAGAGTACTTAGTTGGTGAAAATCAGAATTATGGAATTTTACTCTAAAGAAACAAATATTTTAGGCAATCGAAAGCATTACTTTTCTGATTCAGCTTTTAAAGCAGTTCTCAATACTGATATGTACACTAAATAATGTTTATTAAGCATGCACACTCTTACTCTGTTTCTTTGGCAAGTGGAGAGCATATTCCTATTTTGAAATTATATGTCATGCCTACTATTTTACACTCAAAGCAAGATGCTGGCCAAGAAGGTTAAGAAAGTATCTGTGTAGACTTAGTATCACTCGTGTTAGTGCTGTTACAAGCCTACTAACGCTGCCTTCCAAGGGAGTCACAACTAATTGGATACTGTTTGATAAATTTTTGTCCAGTGTATGATTCATCATATGTCTGAAGAGAGCCACCCAAACAAGATTTGCACCTGTATGTGATGAGGCTTTGTGTTATAGGCTGAAACAAACTCTTTGTATATGTCATTGAATATGCCAGATAAAATATATGCAGTTAAGAGTTCATTATTTTTCTGTATACCAGTAGTTCAAAATTGTACCCTTGTTTTAATAGTTTCTGTCAACATCTTCTCATTTTTCCTTACAGACTACCAGGGTGTATCATAAATACTCCCTATGAGAATTTGCACTTTAAGTATTTGTGTGTGTGGTTTTAGCCAAATGAAGTGTTATCAGTAATAAACAGGTCTCTTCATAGGCATAAGTTTCTGTGTAATTTTTATTATCTTAGATATTACATAGTTTATAAAGTTTGCTATCCAAACTGAACATATTCTTGAACTATATACATGATATACCCTAGAAACTACTTTGACCCTAAATAAGTAGTGTAGCTCATTACTTGGTAAATATTTCTTGATTGGTTAACCAAAAGCTTCCCTGGTGGCTCAGAGGTTAAAGCATCTGCCTGGAATGCTGGAGACCTGGATTCAATCCCTGAGTTGGGAAGATCCCATGGAGAAGGAAATGGCAATCCACTCCAGTGCTCTTGCTTGGAGAATCCCATGGAGGGAGGAGCCTGGTGGGCTACAGTCCATGGGGTTGCAGAGTCAGACCCAACTGAGCGATTTCACTTTCACTTTAGCCAAAAGTCCCAGAAGAACGAACTAATACTAAATCTTTTTCCATATTATTTTTCTCCTTCTCTCCTTTAATTGACCTAATTTGTCTGCCCAAGTTAGCATCAACTAAAGGAGAAGGCAATGGCACCCTACTCCAGTACTCTTGCTTGGAAAATCCCATGGATGGAAGAGCCTGGTGGGCTACAGTTCATGGGGTCGCTAAGAGTCGGACACGACTGAATGCCTTCACTTTCACTTTTCACTTTCATGCTCTGGAGAAGGAAATGGCAACCCACTCCAGTGTTCTTGCCTGGAGAATCCCAGGGACAGGGGAGCCTGGTGGGCTGCCGTCTATGGGGTCGCACAGAGTTGGACACGACTTAGCAGCAGCAGCAGCAGCATAATAAAAAGTTAAAGATTTGGAAATCCTTCAAAGAAGTAACTATATATCTGTGATAGAGTGGTGGTCATGCAATTAGTTTCCAGGGTTGTTAGGACTCTGTGGTCCTGGTCTCCACTGCCTGCTTCCTCTGATCAGGTTCAAAGGTAAAATGAGTGAGAATAACATTCTACAAGATCATTTTATCACCTTCCTTGTATATTCTGAAAACCATGCTAACCCCAGCCTTACCTTTTCCTCTATTTTATTGTTTAAACACATAAACAATACAGCAAATTTAAGTAGTATTATTACCTGTCTCTGTAGTCTCCACAAGCATAGCCTTTTCACTACATTACTATTGCCTAGAACAGTGCATGGCACATAGAAGGTATCCAGTAATATTTACTGGTTGAATTAATCCATCTCACATTTCTGCATGCAGAAGAAAAGCCCTGAATTCTGCTTTGATTTCACACATGCACAGGGTTGCACGTGATGAGAAATATGCAGCAGTGATTCCACCCCTTTAGAGATTTACAAGCCCATTAATCAATATCTCATTCAGGCGACACCTACTTCTCACTACCTCTGGGTCATCTCTGCCCATGTCCTATTGAAATCTCAAGCTAAGCATTTTCTTCCCACTTTCCTGGCCCCATATTTTCCTGGCTTGAAACCTCCAAGTCATCTTTTATTTATAGTGCCACAGGATATGTACTAATTTGACTTTTTTCTTTTTAACTTGGAGTAGTATATTAGTTGATTCGCAGTGTTGTTAGTTTCTGGTGTACAGCGAAGTGATTCAGATGTGTGTGTGTATTTTCTTTTTCATATTCTTTTCCACTATGGTTTGTTACAAGATGTTGAATACAGTGCCCTGTGCTGTACAGTAGGACCTCGTTGTTCATCTATTTTATACATTGTATCTGCTAATCGTAAACTCCTAATTTATCCCTCCCTCACCCCTCTTCCCCTTTGGTAACCAGTTAGTTGGTTCTCTCTGTCTGTGAACCAGTTTCCATTTTTATAAATAAGTTCATTTGCATCATTTTTAGATTCCACATAGAAGTGTTATATGATACTAGCCTTTGACTTCACTTAGTGTGATAATCCCTAGGTCCATCTACATTACTCCAGATCACATTGTTTCATCCTTTTTAATGGCTGAGTAATACTCCATTTTATATGCACACCATGTCTTCATTCATTCCTCTGTCCATGGACATGTAGGTTGTTTCCATGTCTTGGCCATTGTAAACCGTGGTGCTATGAACATTAGGGTACGTGTATCTTTTGAATTAGTTTTCTCCAGATATATGCCCAGAAGTAGGATTGCTGGATCATATGGCAACCCTGTTTTTAGTTTTTTGAGAAACCTCCAGAATGTTTTCCATAATGATTGCACCAGTTTACATTCTCGTCAACAGTGTAGGCGGTTTCTTTTTCTCCACACCCCCTCCAGCATTTATTATTTGTAGACTTTTTGATGATGACGATTTTGACCAGTGTGAAGTAATAGTTCATTGTAGTTTTGATTTGTATTTGTCTAATAATTAGCAATGGTGAGCATATTTTCTTGTGCCTATTGGCCACCTGTGTGTGACAAGTTCTTTAACAGCCTCTGAAGGTAAGGACAAGTCCATTAGCCTGAGACCCACCTAAAACAGGGACCAAGAAGCTAACTCAACCTAAAATAGCAATGGGACTGTTAGCAGCCCCAAGGGAGAATTCATGTGTATTTAGATGGAGATGTATTAGAGGAGGGATTATAATAAAAAGGCTTCCCTGATAGCTCAGTTGATAAAGAATCCGCCTGCAATGCCGGAGACCCTGGTTGGATTCCTGGGTTGAGAAGATCTGCTGGAGAAGGGATAGGCTACCCACTCCAGTATTCTTGGGCTTCCCTTGTGGCTCAGCTGATAAAGAATCTGCCTGCAATGCAGGATACCTAGGTTCAATCCCTGGGTTGGGAAGATCTCCTGGAGAAGGGAAAGGCTACCCATTCCAGTATTCTGGCCTGGAGAATTCCATGGACTGTATAGTCCATGGGAGTCACAAAGAGACACAACTGAGTGACTTTCACTATAATAAAAATGTTTATTTATTCTCCATCTTTCCTCTCTTGTCTTCCCCAAACTAGCACTTCATTCTTGTTAGTGATGTGACCATTCTCTTGTTCATCTTTATTTCCCTCTCTTTACCTCTAGTTCTAATCATTAAATAGACCAGTCTTACATGTGATTTGCTTTAGATTATGTCTTTGACCTCTGCTTCATTCATTCATTTTATAAATATTTGTTGACCCAGAAATATGTAGGAACCAAGGGCACTACAGAAGGCTAAGAAGTAGGAAAAAAGACACAGCAACCATGTTACTGCTGGAACAGCAGGATCACCTGTGTTTATTCTTGATGTCTTTGAATTCAAAGCACCTGAAGAGAAGACCTCAGTGGCCTGGACTCTTGTTGCATGCCTGCCTCCTGGCTGAAACTAGATCCTGGTAATGGAAGGATCTGACCCCTCAGCTTCCTTCTGAATGGCAGCTGCATTTACCCTTCCATCAAGACAGAGTAACAGGAAGTGAACTCACCAGTTGAAAACTGTGGCACAGACAGAAGGTGACAATTCACTGCAGTGCCAGAGTACTGGAGAAGAAGTAAAAGCTCGGGCACAGGAAGAGGAGGGGCATCTTAAGCACAGACACAGCACACGCATGCAGAGAACCACAAGCAGTTTAGTACTGCCATGCTGGGAGCAGGGATATGAGCGGCGACTGGGGGAGAGGGCCCTGTGTGCTGTGCTGTAGAACTTAGACTTCAGTCACTAGATAATGAGAGTCATGGGAGGGTTTAAGCAGAAAGTCTCCCAGAGATGATGGTGGGGGCAGGGAAAGTATGAGAGAATCCACCACTGGAAAGAACCTTGAAGGTCATCTTATCCAATCTCATCATTTTCCACCACTTGACTACCAAATGGGATAAAGATTTGAACTTCTTCAGTGACAACTTGCCAAGACAAGGTATTCTCTTTGAAAGAAAGACTAGTAGAGAGTTTTTATTATGTTCAGCTGAAATCTGCCTCCTGCAGCTTCTATTCTTTAGTTCCACTTGAAAAGTCAACGTTATCCAAAAATCTGTTTCCTTGTCACTTGAAGGCTTTTTCTTCTCAGTCTGACTATGTGTAATTCAGTAACTGTTCCATGTGTGACCTGATTTTTAGATCCCCTTCACCTTCCTAATCACCCCATAGACAATTTCCAAAGAGCTGGGTCCAACATTAATGTAATACCATAAACACTCTAGACTGCCAGGCTCCTCTGTCCATAGAATTCTCCAGGCAAAAATACTTGAGTGGCTAACATTCCTTTGTCCAGGCGATCTTACAGACTGAGGGATCAAACCCGGGTCACCTATGCAGACAGATTATTTACCGTCTGAGCCATCAGGAAAGCCCCCATAATACTATATACTATACTATACTATATACTATATATATATATATAATTTATATATATATAAATTTAATATATATAATTTATAAATAAAAATATTAGTTCAGTCTAGTCGCTCAGTCATGTCCAGCTCTTTGAGACCCCATGAATCACAGCACGCCAGGCCTCCCTGTCCAGGAGTTTACTCAAACTCATGTCCATTGAGTAAGTGATGGCATCCAGCCATCTCATCCTCAGTCATCCCCTTCTCCTCCTGCCCCCAATCCCTCCCAGCATCAGAGTCTTTTCCAGTGAGTCAACTCTTCGCATCAGGTGGCCAAAGTATTGGAGTTTCAGCTTTAGCATCAGTCCTTCCAAAGAACACCCAGGACTGATCTCCTTTAGAATGGACTGGTTGGATCTCCTTGCAGTCCAAGGGACTCTCAAGAGTCTTCTCCAAAACCACAGTTCAAAAGCATCAATTCTTTGGTGCTCAGCTTTCTTCACAGTGCAACTCACATCCATACACGACCACTGGAAAAACCATAGCCTTGACTAGACAGACTTTTGTTGGCAAAGTAATGTCTCTGCTTTTGAATATGCTATCTAGGTTGGTCATAACTTTCCTTCCAAGGAGTAGGCATCTTTTACTTTCATGGCTGCAGTCACCATTTGCAGTGATTTTGGAGCTCAAAAAAATAAAGTCTGACACTGTTTCCACTGTTTCCCCATCTATTTCCCATGAAGTGATGGGACTAGATGCCAGGATCTTCGTTTTTTGAATGTTGAGCTTTAGGCCAACTTTTTCACTCTCCTCTTTCACTTTCATCAAGAGTATTTTTAGCTCCTCTTCACTTTCTGTCATAAGGGTGGTGTCATCTGCATATCTGAGGTTATTGCTATTTCTTCCAGCAATCTTGATTCCAGGTTGTGTTTCTTCCAGCCCAGCATTTCTCATGATGTATTTTGCATATAAGTTAAATAAGCAGGGTGACAAAATACAGCCTTGACGTCCTCCTTTTCCTATTTGGAACCAGTCTGTTGTTCCATGTCCAGTTCTAACTGTTGCTTCCTGACCTGCATATAGGTTTCTCAAGAGGCAGGTCAGGTGGTCTGGTGTTCCCATCTCTTTCAGAATTTTCCACAGTTTATTGTGATCCACACAGTCAAAGGCTTTGGCATAGTTAATAAAGCAGAAATAGATGTTTTTCTGGAGCTCTCTTGCTTTTTCAATGATCCAGTGGATGTTGGCAATTTGATCTCTGGTTCCTCTGCCTTTTCTAAAACTAGCTTGAACATCTGGAAGTCTGTGGTTCACGTATTGCTAAACCCTGGCTTGGAGAATTTTGAGCATTACTTTACTAGCGTGTGAGATGAGTGCAATTGTGCTGTAGTTTGAGCTTTCTTTGGCATTGCCTTTCTTTGGAATTGGAATGAAAACTGACCTTTTCCAATCCTGTGGCCACTGCTGAGTTTTCCAAATTTGCTGGCATATTGAGTGCAGCACTTTCACAGCATCATCTTTCAGGATTTGAAATAGCTCAACTGGAATTCCATCACCTCCACTAGCTTTGTTCATAGTGATGCTTTCTAAGGCCCACTTGTCTTCACATTCCAGGATGTCTGGCTCTAGGTGAGTGATCACACCATTGTGATTATCCGGGTCATAAAGATCTTTTCGTACAGTTCTTCCGTGTATTCTTGCCACCTCTTCTTAATATCTTCTGCTTCTGTTAGATCCATACCATTTCTGTCCTTTATCGAGCCCATCTTTGCATGAAATGTTCCCTTGGTATCTCTAATTTTCTTGAAGAGATCTGTAGTCTTTCCCATTCTGTTGTTTTCCTCTATTTCTTTGCACTGATCGCTGAGGAAGACTTTCTTATCTCTCCTTGCTATTCTTTGGAACTCTGCATTCAGATGCTTATATCTTTCCTTTTCTCCTTTGCTTTTCGCCTCTCTTCTTTTCACAGCTATTTGTAAGGCCTCCCCAGACAGCCATTTTGCTTTTTGCATTTCTTTTCCATGGGGATGGTCTTGATCCCTGTCTCCTGTACAGTATCATGAACCTCATTCCATAGTTCATCAGGCACTCTATCTATCAGATCTAGGCCCTTAAATCTATTTCTTACCTCCACTGTATAATCATAAGGGATTTGATTTAGTTCATACCTGAATGGTCTAGTGGTTTTCCCTACTTTCTTCAATTTAAGTCTGAATTTTATTTTAATATAAATTTTGTTTTGTATTGTATATATAATTTTTTATAAAAATATAAAATTATGATAAATATAAATATATATTATATAAATTTAATATATAAATAATATTAATATATATGCCAGCCCAGAGTAGAAAAAGGTGAGATTTCTAACTGATATGGGAGCAGCACAACAGGTGTCAGGCAAGAAGGCTCTGGCCTACCACACACTCTTTTGTTGCAGGAAGGGAGACCTATTCCAGGACCTGAGAGTGGGCTTTTGCCTAACAGTTGGAAATGAGTTGTCTGATGAGACACAGAAGCTGACAAAGCAAATTCCTTTATTGGGAAGAGGCGCCTGGACTGAGAGCAGGAGGTTAAGGGAAACCGGGAGGTCTGCTCTGCCATGTGACTCGCTGTCCCGGGTTTTATGGTGATGGGCTTAGTTTCTGGCTTGTATCTGGCCAATTATTCTGACTCGGGGTCCGTCCTGGTGGTACATGCATTGCTCAGCCAAGATGGGTGCCAGCGAGAAGGATTCTGGGAGGTGCTAGGACACGTGGCATCTCCTTTTGACCTTTCCTGAACTCTTTCAGTTGGTGGTGGCTTATTAGTTCCATGTTCCTTACTAGGACCTTCTGTCATAAAATAACTCAGGGGAATAGCTACTATGGTGCCTGGCCAGGTTGGGCGGTTTCAGTCAGTGTGTTTCCCCTAACACTTTGACATCTTTTGCTTTATGAACAACTGCTCCCTTAATCCTCAACTCAAACATCATCTCTTCCAAAAAGCCTTTCCTGGGGACTTCCCTGGTGATCCAGCAGTTGGGACTGTGCCTTCCAATGCAGAGGGTGTGGGTTTGATCCCTGGTCAGAGAGCTAACATGCCTCTCAGCCAAAAAACCAAGACATAAAACAGAAGCAATATTGTAACAAATTCAATAAAGACTTTAAAAATGGTCCACACCAAAAAAAAAAAAAAAAAAAAAAAAAGGGGGGCCTTTCCTGCCTGCCAGAACTCCCTTTGTTACAGCGCTTCCCACGCCACGAGGAAATGGTTTCTGAGTGTGTCCGACTCTCCCAGTGGATTGTGAGCTCCCCAAGGGCTGGAATTGGCTGACTCAGTGCAGTTCCCCAGAGCCCAGAACCAAGCCAAGAGGATAATGAGCCCTCAGGGGAAAAAAAATGTTCAGCTGAAGTGAACTGAATTGGAATTTGAGCTGCATTACAAGGGCAAGTAGGCTGTGAATAAGCAAAGGGGATGAGGCATACTTGGTATATGAATAAATTCAACTCAAAGAAAATCTATAGGTGACAACTGGGAAACAGGGAGACTTGAGACTTGCTGGAGGCCTTCCTGCCAGACTGGCTGCAGCAAAGTCATGAGCTGAAGTTGGAAGGGTGGGTAGAAACCAACCTGAGGCTAAATTAGGAAAGCGGGAGTAGGGAAAGAGTAGGAGAGTGGGCAGGGAGCAAGGGCAGAAAAAAATAGTAACTGGATTCGAGGTGGGGTTTTTTGTTTTTTTTTTTTTTCAGTTGTTTGCTATTCCCACATCTGCATGCTTCCCCCTAGTGGACAGGGATCAAAACGCAAATTCAAGGCAAGCAAGACTGATGCGGGGAAGGATTGGGGGCAGGAAGAGAAGGGGACAACAGAGGATGAGATGGCTGGATGGCATCACGGACTCGATGAACGTGAGTCTGAGTGAACTCCGGGAGATGGTGATGAACAGGGAGGCCTGGCATGCTGCGATTCATGGGGTCGCAAAGAGTTGGACACGACTGAGCGACTGAACTGAACTGAACTGATCTCTTTACAGTTAGGAAAGTCTGAGGGTCAGGTTGGGGATCAGCTTGAGTCCACAGAGTGGATTCCTGCAGAACCCAAGTCATCTTCTTCCCCTTGCTTTCTTTCCCCCATAACCTGAGGGTACCTGGTTAATATTCACTCAGTGAATCTTAGTCTTCAGCCAGGAGTCCTCTCTACTTGTATTCAGAGAAAACTAAGGTCCAGAGAGCAGTGATCCTTTGATTTACAAAGCAGTTCAGGGGCAAATCTGGGACTAATACTCAGGTCTCCCACATGGCAGTCCCTTTCTCCTTCTGTATAAATATTTAGTAATCAGAGCTTCCCAGGTGGCTCAGATAGTAAAGAATCTGCCTGCAGTGCAGGAGACCCAGGTTTGATCCCTGGATCAGAACTCTGGAGAAGGGTATGGCTACCCACTCCAGTATTCTTGCCTAGAGAATTCCATGGACAAGAAGCCTATTGGACTACAGTCCATGGGATTGCAAAGAGTTGGACACAACTGAGTGACTAACACTTTCACTTTCAACCTACCAGGAGCAGGGCCCTGAACAAAAAGTTGGTAAAACGTAACCCACATATTTAAAAAGACAAAAACAATTACAGTGCAATAGAATTGCAGTAGTAAAAAGAAGTATAGAATGCTGCAGGAATAGAGGGGTATCTTTGCTGGATCCAGAAAGGGTTCTAAACAATTGCTGGGAGCCTTGAAAGAATAGCTAGAGGTAGAGGAAAAAGGAAAGGCCTTGCAGACACAGGAGACATAAGAAGAAAGCAGGAAGAAGCATCCTGCAGAGACTGGAAAATAGGTTTCTGATCTCAGCCAATGGCATAGATTTTACACTTTTTCTGGGTGAAATGTCCAAAGTTTCAACTATCACTCTGAAGTTGGTGACCTACATACAAGTCTATGTGTTTAGGCCAGACCTTTCTAAGCATCAGAGCCACACAGGATTTCAAGAAGAACTGAAACGTGCTCTTGAGGCATCTCGAGGCTTAATAGTGCCACTGCTTCATTCCATAGGCCAAGAATGTCACAAGGCCACTTCAGATTTAAGCAATGGAGAAACCGTCTCCAACTTTTGATGGGAGGAATGGCAGGGTCACAACTCAAAGAGTATGGATTCAAGGAGGATTGAAAGATTGTGACCATTTTTTAATCCACCACAGTATGCACTCTGTAACTGTTCACATTCCTTCCACAGGCAAAATATGCTTACCTCCATTTCAGAACCCCTAAAAGTCTCTTGCTGTTATGTCATCAGGCTAGAAGTCTAGGATCTTATCATCTACATCAGGTTTGTAGGTGCCTTGATGAATGTTGTTCTTTCTGATCTTGATACCTGTGTATTTTAAAGACAGCTGACATTTCCATTCAAGAAGGAAAAGCGTGAGAGATACATAATCATCCTTAAACAGAGGCAGTTCTGGACTCCAAGTTGACAAAGCTTGTCAGGTCCCCCCCTCCTTGGAGAGGGAGTGTTCCTTGCTGAGGCCTAAATTCTGCTCCCTGGGAGCAGTTCCCTAGTCTATTGATCTCTGTGCTTCTTGCTCTGCCCTCTGGACTATGCTTTGTCCATCACCTTCCTTGGCTACTTCTGAAGAAGTGGCTCATATTGGCAGCTGAGTGGCAATTCGAATTATTTAAGTCCCTTTTAGTCAGGTTGGTGATACTCTCCCATGTGCAACCAATTTAAAATTTTTGTGGGTCTTTTATGTATCTGATTGTAGTCTATTCCATACTCCAAATGCCACCCAATCGTTTTTGAGATATCTCTCAACTTTATCATTGCTATTTTGATATTAGGTTTCTATGGATATTGCTCTTAAGATTTCAAGAAGTCTAGGAGTCTACTAGACATCACTTTAATTCTCTCATAGGTCTTTACAAAGTGTGTTACAGCCACACCTTTGGTGTGATTCACACCTCCAGGCTATATTTCCCCATAAGAATTCTTCGCTGGCTAGACAGCCTCAAGATGAAGTTTTATTTTTTAACATAGTAAGTCCTGGCCCTCTTTCTTCTCTCTAAATTCATGTTTCAAGCAGGCCAGTTCTTTCCTTAACTCATACCTCTCTTCCTGTTATAAGGTTATCACACCCAGTTGGGAGCACCCAACTGACACAACAGTCTCCCTAGAAATTTCCTTAGTTGAATCAAAATTTTAGTATTTTCCCCCATCTTCCCCTAGTTACCACAGGCAACAGTTTTGCCAATTGTTTGGCTACTATAAAACGCAGATTACCATTTTTCTAGCCAGTCACAATTTCCTCATCATTTTCCCAGATTTCACTGTTTACTTGCCAGTTTTCCAATCTCCACCCATCCCTGATCCCAAAACCAATGCCATGAATTTTGGGGCTTTTCTTAAAAGCAGCATTTCAGACACCAGTTCTGTAATAGTCAACTTTTGCCACAAAACAAACTACCCACAACTTTAGCGACTTAAAACAATTATTTATGTATCTCACAGTTCTGAAGTTTGGACTGGGATCAGCAGGCTGGTTCTTCTGGTCTTAGCTGGGTTCACTTATCAGATGGAGGTCAGCTGCCAAGTCACGTCGCCTGGTGCTGCTTAGCTCACGATGGTCTCAGCTGGGTCGGCCAAGCTCTGCCATGCTCTTGCAGGTGAGCCCAGACTTGTTCACATGAGTGCCTGCATGCGGTTCTAAAAGACAGGACTGAAGCATGCCAGGCCTTTTGAGGCCTGGCCTCAAAACTGGCACATTGTCCCTTTTGTTGTATTTCATTGGCTGAAGAAAATAATAAGGGGAAATTGACTCCTTGTTGGAGCGAGATGCAAGCTCACACCACAAAGGGTGTGGATACAGGGAGGAGTAAGGATCATGGCTGTCTTTATAGTCTACTTTGCCTTCTCAGAGGCCACCTCCTCTTGAATTTTTTGTGTCCTTCCCTTCCAAATTTTTAAATTTATGTATGTATACATATATACATGCACACATATGGTATTATTTTGTCAGGTTTCAGTTCAGTTCAGTTGCTCAGTTGTGTCCAACTCTTCGCAACCCCATGAACTGTAGCACACCAGGCCTCCCTATCCATCACCAACTCCCAGAATTTACTTAAAATTCATGTCCATTGAGTCGGTGATGCCATCCAACCATCTCATCCTCTGTCGTCCCCTTCTTTGACTTTAAATGAATAGCTTCATATATACTAAAGAATTTATGTAACCTAAGTATAAAATATAAAGAATATAATACTTTTGTACCTACCACTCAGAGAAAGAAATGGAATTTTACCCACACATTTAAAGCTTCCCATGTACACCTACCTCCTAACTAAACATTCATTTCTCACCTGGATTATGCAGCAGCTTTATAACTGGTCTTTCTGCCTGTGACCTTGCCTCCTCCAATCAGTTCTACCCACTATAGTCAGAATGATCTTTAAAAAACAGAACTCTAATTACATCATTCCTCTGCTTAAAACTGTTCAGTTGCTTCCCATTGACCTTAGTGTAAAAGTAAACAGAGCCAGGGGCTTCCCTGGTGGCTCAGATGGTAAAGCGTCTGCCTGCAATGCAGGGGACCTGAGTTCGATCCCTGGGTCAGGAAGATCCCCTGGAGAAGGATATGGCAACCCACTCCAGTACTCTTGCCTGGAAAATTCCACGGACAGAGGAGCCTGATTGGCAAAGAGTCAGATACAACTGAGCGACTTCACTTTCACTTTCAAACTTAGAGTAGACCCTTCAACATTTGGCTCCTGCTTTACTTCATGCCTCATTTTTGCCATGCATCCCTCCATGTGCTGTGTTTTTTTTCTCAAAACTGTTCATTGGTTTTTAGCCAAATGGCTACCATAGTCCCTTGCACCTCCCCCTACGTGGCATATATCACCATTGTTCTTGACTGTTTACTTGTCTGTCTCTCATACTTGCTATAAGGACTCTGAGGACAAGGAAGTCATCTGGCTCCTCTGCTGTATTGCTGGTTACCAGGAACAGCACCTGGCACAATGGATGCTCAGTAATGGTTAAATGAATGAATGGATGGGTGGTAGGCTCTGAGGACAAAGAGATGCTCCACAAAAAGCTAGTCCCTAGTCTAGGGGCTTCCCTGGTGGCACAGTGGATAAGAATCCACCTGCCATTGCAGGGGACACGGGTTCAGTCCCTGGTCCAAGAAGATTCCACATGCCATGGAGCAACTAAGCCTGTGAGCCGCAACTACTGAGCCTGCACACCCTAGACCCCGCATGCTGCGATTACTGAGCCCATGTACTGCAACTACCAAAGCCCACGCGCCGAGAGCCTGTGCTCACCAACAAGAGAAGCCACTGCAATGAGAAGCCCTTACACAGCAACAGAGTAGACCCCACTCACAACAACTAGAGAAAGCCCATGCAAAGCAGCGAAGACCCAGCATAGCCATAAATAAATAAATATTTTTAAAAAGCTCCTAGCCGTCTATGGGGTCGCACAGAGTCGGAAACGACTGAAGCGACTTAGCAGCAGTAGCAGCACCAGTCTATTGGAGAAGAGATACATACATGGAGAAATTAATCTTGTTTCTAAGCAAACAGCAAGTGTTTGACAAGGATTATGGTTTTGAGTTGGCTTCTAAATTTCACCAGGGGGCGCTATAGGAATGCCTCTGCTGCTGCTGCTGCTAAGTCACTTTAGTCGTGTCCGACTCTGTGCGACCCTATAGACGGCAGCCCACCAGGCTCTGCTGTCCCTGGGATTCTCCAGGCAAGAACACTGGAGTGGGCTGCCATTTCCTTCTCCAATAGGAATGCCTCAGGTTTCTTAAAAAAAAAAAATCAGGTTTCTATAAAAGAGCTGCTGCTGGGGCTGCTGAGTCGCTTCAGTCCCTAGTATTCTCCAGGCAAGAACACTGGAGTGGGTTGCCATTTCCTTCTCCAATACAGAAAAGTGAAAAGTGAAAGTGAAGTCGCTCAGTCATGCCCGACTGTTCGTGACCCCATCGACTGCAGCCCACTAGGCTCCTCCGTCCATGGGGTTTTCCAGGCAAGAGTACTGGAGTGTGGTGCCATTGCCTTCTCCGCTATAAAAGAGCAAGTAGGGTCTTTTCAAGGAAATATGATTTTCAGAGTTGGTAGTGGTTGTTTTGTGTTATAATAAACTCTCTATTCTGTCCATATGAAAGAGCTATAACTGAGCCATCTGCAAATTTGGACTGAAGTGACCTCTCTTGGTGTCCATTTTATACCTGCAGTGGTTCTTCGATTTGGAATCACAAGAGGTTTGAAAAACATGATTTAATTTATCTTCCACACCAACTACTAGAAGCCAAAATAGGGGTTGTTGTTATTATTTTCATCTTAAAAGATGCTAACTCTATGGCTCAAGAAGAGAAGTAATTTTCCCAGGAATCACAGCTGGTAAATACCCAAGCAGGGACTTGAATCTGTCTTCCAAATTCAAATGTATTCATTTAGCAAAAATAGTATGTATTGAGTTCACAGCTCTGGAAAAGATGATAGGGCTATAGAAGCCTGGCCTCCAAATTCAATGTCTTAGAAGAAAAGACTGTCAGAGCTGGAGGACACTTTGGAAATCACCTAAGGAAGCGTTCTCAACTTAAACGTGCACAGGACTCATCTCATGAGCCTGTTAAAAATGAGCCCTGGCCTTCACCTCCCCTTCTCCTACATTTTGATTCAATGAGTCTGGCAGCACTGTGTCTCCTAAGCACATCCACTTTCCCCTCTGTGATTCTGGAGCAGATGTACTGTGGACCACACTTGCAGGAACATCAGTCTATTGGTTTAAGCCTTTCATAACACAAAGGAAAAGAGAATGAGACATGAGTATCCCAGAAACGCTGGATCCCAGAAACTCCTGAGATCCCAGGAGCTGGTAATGAGCACCTGAAGTAATGATGTAGTGGAAAGGGTACTCAGCTGAGAACTGGAGACCCTGGGTTCAATTTCAGGCTTTACCATCTTGCTGCTGAATCACTAATCTCAAGGAACTATGGTTTTCCCAACCTAAAATGCAAAGGAACAATACATACCTCATAGGCTTATTGTGAGGATAAAGGAGATGAATATTAGAAAAGACCTGGCAAAGGACTGTCACATAGAGGACCCTCAATAAACAGATTGAGTAGCAGGATTATTCCAAATGCTGTATTTGCTCTATTCATTCTTTATAAATGAGCACCCACTATTGCCAGGTACTCTGCTAAGCACAGTCCTGCCTACAAGAAACTTATGCTCTGGTGGAATAGATAGACATGAATTAGAGAAAAAGAAATCACAATTGTAATAAGTGCTACCAAGGAAAAATATAGGGGGTGTTTTGAATATTATGGGGATTCGACCCTAATCTGCAAGCAAATGAAAGATTCTTGAGGAAATGAGTCAAAGGATGAGTAGGAGTTAGTCAGAAGTTACACATGAATCAGGAAAGAGTTTGGCAGGAGCAGGAAATGAAAAGGCCAAAGGCCAACGTGGCTGGTGTGGAGTGAGCAGGATAGAGTGGCATGACATGAAGCTGATTTCTGGGAAAGCCTTTCTCTTTTCTGCCTTGATATTTATTTTGAAAGTCATGATCTTTTCCTCGATCCTTTTATTTCTTAACTTTCTATTTTTGCACTTAAAAAACTAAAATAATAGTAACATTTCTTTAAAGCTAACATCATTTTTTAGTTTTTAACATTCCGAAATGGAAATTGTGTAATAATACAGGTCAAAAAAACAAACAAACAAACAAAAACACCTTGCTGAATACCAAACAGGAACAAAAATTGAACCTCACAAACTTAGCCCTCTTGGAAAAGATCAATTCTATTGTCACATAACTATTTGTCTTTGTAATATAATTTAGTTAAAATTAAGTTTGGCTTTAGTCAAACTTGGAACCCTGTTGTAATTTAGAATGACTTAAAGTTCTCTCTGATGCAGAATTAAAATAAAATGTTATAGTGTAGGAAATTCTGTTTGTTGGAAGATGTCTTGCCCACTGAATGCAGCTATAAAATCTAGACAGAATAGAGCAGGCATCTGAGGACTCTGTAGTCAGATTGGGGGGATATGCCAGAATCTGAAGCACCGCTGAACTGGGAGAGTTTCCTCTTTTTGATCCTCAGTAGCCTTAAACCTGTAAGTGGACCCCAGGTTGAGGACTGGGAAAGCTACAGGGGAAGCCGTCTAGCTCTGGCTCAAGAACAGGGAAAGAGGACCCTCACATTGGTGTGGAGGGGCAGGGTGGGGGGGTAACATCCATTGTTTTTTATCTTTTGTTCTCCGTCCTCCTGCACCCCTCCCACCAGGCAATCCTGCAATGATGGGCCACAATGGAAGTGGTGGTAGTGGGTGCCTATTCAAGTTATCTTATGTATTCCATTCACGCACATTAAAACCATATAAACTAATGCAGTAATTTTTTTCTTTCAACAATCCCAGTAGGGTGGGATAAACCCCTGTTGAATTTTTTCCTCCCTCTATCCTCTTGTGACTTGGCCCCAGATACATGAAAAATACACAGGAGAGAAGAGGAACTGAACCTCTAAGTTTTTTGGCCAGAGGGCTCAAAAGTGGAGGTTTCAAAAGACTGGAAAGTATCAGAGAAATCACAAGAAAGGGAGGGACTCAGGAGAACAGCCCATAGTTTCTGACCTCACCCCTGAACTGTGCAAGCATCAGTCTGATTCTAAATAGCATACCACGTACTTGGGTACTGAGTATGGAATAGACCACTGTCCATATCTGAAACTGGCAATTGGGTGGCATACACCGGGGACAAATCTGAATAACATGGCAGAAACTTTGGAAACTGGATGACATTTTGGAACCATATAAGCAGGTACTTCTGAATCAAACTGGGTGAGCTACATGCTAAATCAAACAGCAAAAAAAAACAAAACACACAAAAACCTATTATCCATTAGATTTAAATGAAATCTAGACATTTATAACATAATATTCAAAATGTCTGGGGCTTCCTAGGTAGCACTAGTGGTAACTAGAGATATGAAAGTTAAAGTGTTAGCTCCTCAGTAATGTCTGACTCATTGCAACCCCATGGACTGTAGAGTACCAGGCTCCTCTGTCCATGGAATTCTCCAGCCAAGAATACTGGAGTGGGTTGCCATTCCTTCTCCAGGCAATCTTTCCAACCCAGGGATTGAACCTAGGTCTCCTGCATTACAGTCAGATTCTGTACCATCTGAGCCACTGGGGAAACCCAGTAGTGGTAAGAACATGCCTACTAATGCATAAGAGAGATATGGATTCAATCCCTGAGTCAGGGTGATCCCCTGGAGGACAGCGTGACTACTCACTCCAGTATTCTTGCCTGGAGAATCCCAAGGACAGAGGAGCCTGGTGGGCTACAGTCCATAGGGTTGCAAAGAGTCAGACATGACTGAAGCAATTTAGCATGCATGCATACTTTCAACATGTCTAGTGTTTAATCAAGTGTTATTCAGCATATAAAGAACCAGGAAAATCTCCATTAGTATGAGAAAAGACAATCAACAAATGTCAAGGAAACACAAATGTTAAACACAAATGTTTAAATGATTGAAGATTGTTATAAAATGCTTCAAGAAGTAAAGGTGAATGCTCTTAAAGTGAATGGAAACGTAGAAAATGTCAAGAAAGAGAGATATAAACAGGAGACTAATGAAAATACAAAAACCAAACCAAAAAATTCACAATTTATTCAACGCAGAATACACCTGATAAGGGAACAACTCACTGAACTTGAAGATAAATCCATTAAAATCATCTAATCTGAAAAACAGAGGGAAAAGATATTTAAAAAATGAACAGAGCCTTAATGACCTGTGATGCAGTACCTAATTTATGTCGTCATAATTCCAGAAGATTTTGAAAAAGAAATATTTGAAGAAATAATATATGGATATTTCCCAGATTTGACAAAAGACAAAGTGAGAAGTTCAGTGAAGCACAAACAGCAAGCTGAATCCACCAACAAAAAACAAGGTTTATCTCAGAATGCAATGTTGGTTTAACAAACAAAAATCAATCATTATAATATAAAATATTAATACAAAAATAAAAACCACATGATCATCTCAATAGATGCAGAAAACATATTTGACAGAAACATTAAAAAAATTAGGAACAGAAAAGATCTTCCTTAACCTAGTTAAAGCATTGACAAAAAAACCCACAGCTAACATCATACTTAATGGTGAAAGACTGAAACCTATCCATCCAGGATCTGAAACAAGACAAGGATATCTTCTCTTGTCACTTCTAGTCAACATTACACTGGAAGTCCTAGCAAAGTGTTGATAAATTAGTTTAAAAGACATAGCATCTAGATTCACATGGAGGAAATAAACTTAATTTTCCAATGTTTTGATCTTTCATGTATATAATCATAAGGATTACACACAAAAGATGATTAGACATAATAAGCAATTTCAGTAGAGTCACAGGATACAAGATCAACATACAAAAATCAATTGTATTTCTATTTGCTAACACTGAGCAATCTAAAAAAATGAAATTAAGAAAACAATTTCATTTACTATTCAATAATATCAAAGGGAAACTATTTATATGAAGCATCTATAGTAGGTAAATCCATATAGACAGAGGTAGATTGATGTTTGTTACATGGGAGGGGGATAGAGTGACAGCTAATGAGTATTTTTTGGGGGAGGTGAAGAAAATGTTCTAGAGTTAAGTAGTGGTAGTGGTTGTACAACCTTGTGGCTATGGTAAAAATGAATGAATTGTACACTTTAAAAATATAGATTTTTATCATATGTAAATTATATCTCATTTTCTGTATATATCTCAATTTTTAAAAGAAAAAAACACTTAGGAAAAGTTTAACGAGGTTATACATAATTATCTAGTTCTGTCTGCCTAAAGGACCTGGGAACAGAGACATTCCAGTTGCAATGAGCATACCTAGCACCCAGATCTTGGTTTCTGAATACAAGGAACCAGGGATCATGGGGGAATGCTTGATTCCAGGACAGGAGAAGGCAAAGTACAGAAAAGTTGGAATATCTTGGAAGTAATAAAGTATGGAAGTCCTCAAGGAATAAAGGGAACATATCAAAAGGACACAGGCTACCACTGGCTAACTCTAGGGCAATTTGAGTTTCAAAATAAGCAAGTAATGAATTATAATTCATTCAATGAAATTCACGAGCCCATACTGATGTCATATAAGTGAATATGTAACTGGGGCATCTCAGGATCCTTAAATTAATCACACCTGCAAATTTCCTTTTGCTATGTGAGGCACCATAGTCACAGGCTTTAGGAATTAGGACATTAACATCTTGGGGAGGGGGTATTATTCTTCCTACATATAATGCTCAACCTTCTATGAGCAAAAAGCAGGCTAAGATGACTACTCAGTTGCAAATACAGACCCTTAGCCATTCCAGCATTGCCACCATAAGGGGATGTGTGATAAAGAGGAAGTCAGAGTGGAAAGAGAAAACTTAAACAATTGTGGTTAAAACACCTTTATTTTGCAAATTTTACAAATACATATAACAATAAGAAAATAATGTTGGGTTCTGCCACCCCTCAGTCCTGAGGGTGTTGGAAAGGATTTGTACAAGTTAGGGGCCTTAAAAGCTTCATGGTAAATCTGCCTCTGGTAGCAATTAAGAAAATGGTACCCAGACCCAGACCACCTGGGTTCAGGTTACTGCTCTACACTTATCAGCTGTGTCTGTTGATTGTGTTGCTGTCACAGGTTGGCTTCCAGAAGCAGATGCTGAGATGATGCTTGAAGTGCAAGATATTGCTAGGGATGAGGGTCTGTGAAAGCACAGGAAAAGAGGAAGAGGTCAAAGAAGCCTGACAAAGCCTTGGTCTATGTGGCAGGAGGACTAGGGCCTGTCAGAGCTGTCTCATATTGGGCCTAAATAACTGGGTTTTTATTCCCTCACCTTGCTCAGTCACTGGACGACTATTAATGCCCTTAAAAACTTTCACTGGTGGGATGCAAAGGGAGGTGAGAGGGAGGTTAAAAAAAAAGGAAAAAGAAAAGGTTTCCACTGGATTTTCGTAGCAAACAGCCCAAATTTCTTAGTATGACATGCAAAACCCCTTCACAATCTGACAGTCCCAGCCCCAAGGAATTTCTCATCATTTCTGCAATTCAAACTATTTTCCATCTTCAGACCTTGGTATAGGTAAGTACCTTCTCCAGGAAAGACCATCCCTCCCTTGCAGTACAACAGGTGCTAAATATTTGTTAAATGAATGAATGAGTGAATCAACATTCCCTGGGAAAGAGGGGGAAAGGGTAAGTAGTAGGATTAACAGTGCTCTTGTTTGCTTAAATGACCATGGGTATGTAGTGCAGAGCAATGACCCAGGACCCCAGAAGTTTTGGTTGTATAGGTCCTAGATTTGTCACCCACTGACCCTAATGGCCTTCACCCTCTTTACCTCCGGTCAATGTTCTACTCATCCTCGGAGATAGTTCAGGCGTCAGGTCCTGTGTGAAGTGTTCTCCTCCCTGTGAATAAAGTGCTCTTTATTCACACCGCTGTTACCATACCACAGCGTTTACTCTCCTGATTTGTCCATCAGGATCCAGGAATGTTTCTGTATTTCCACCCCTTGATCCAGGGAGTGAATATTTTTGAATGACGTTGTACAGCCATAGACTGATGAATTCATTCCTCACCACACCCGTTGCCTTAATTTCCCCAAGTGTGAAATAGGCGCAGTGGAAACGCTTCCCCAGGGATGTGACTGGGGGAGAGCGGGGGACACTGAGGTTGCAGGCAGCCCACATGCCGTCCGAGGGGCAGGAAGGTGGGGGGTGGAGAGCGAGGGGAGGGCTGAGCGGGGAGTCGGGGGCGGGGCCCGGGGGCGGAGCGGCGAGAACCGGGCCGGCGCGACGCTCGGAGAGGACGCGCGCGAGCGCCGGCGATGGGCCCCGCGGCGCGGCTGGCGGCGCTGTTGGCGGTGCTGGCGCTCCGGGCAGGGGACCCGGCCGAGGTCGCGGCGCGCGGGGACACGTTCTCGGCGCTGACCAGTGTGGCGCGCGCCCTGGCGCCCGAGCGCCGGCTGCTGGGACTGCTGCGGCGCTACCTGCGCGGCGAGGAGGCGCGGCTGCGGGACCTGACCAGGTGAGGGCACCGGGGGCGGCGTGTGAGCCGGAGAGACTGAGTCTCGGAGGACGGACGAGGCCCAGACTTTGTGCCGCAGGGTCGGGGGTAACTCAGGTTCGTGGTCACCCTGCTGGGACTTCGGACGCGGTGCCAACCCGGAGACCGAGGTTCCGTGGCCCAGTGTGACTCCCCAGGGCCATCGTCATCCTGAGGGGCACCCCGAGACGCCGTGTTACGCGGCGTAGGACCTCAGACTCCGTGCCTCGCCCACACGCAGTGGCACCCCCATCCAGCCTCACACCGCCAGGTTGGTCCGCTGTGGGGACGTGCGGTGGAGCCACTGTGGGGCGGGTGGAGCTTCACAAGGTCAAGCTGTGTGGCCCCCAGGTTCTCTGTTAGAGAGACACAGCGACCCTGAGAGAGTGAGACGGAGAGAATGCCGTGACACTGTAGCCACACGTGTGTTGACCATGTGACCCAGGGAACTGATGTTTAGTATGGGGGACATTCTGTGACTATGTATGAGATTTACATGTCATTGTGATTGGGGGCACGACCCTATGAATATCATACCAAGTAATCGTCCAGGTCTCTATAGGAAGAATGCTTCAGGTTTATCAGTTCATTCAACGTATATGTTTGAGTGTCTGCTACGAACCAAGCACTGTTCCAGGCACCTGGGGAGAGAATGGTGAACAAGAACCTACCGTGCCATCTAAGAGCTTGGAGTCTGTAATATCATGATTGTTAATCTGAGATGTCTTCTCTTTACACACACATAAGAACTCTAAATACTATCACTGAGATGTATATGTGTATGAAAGTATTTGACAGCAGGAAAACAAAACCACTGGGCAAAACCATACTTGATGCTTGGAGATGCTGAGTGTAACACACACTAATAGATGCTCAGCCAATATTGTTTTGCTATACAATCAACCAGAAAAAACATCTACTTCTGCTTTATTGACTATGCCAAAGCCTTTGACTGTGTGGATCACAACAAACTGTGGAAAATTCTTAAAGAGATTGGAATACCAGACCACCTAACCTGCCTCCTGAGAAATCTGTATGCAGGTCAAGAAGCAACAGTTAGAACTGGACATGAAACAACAGACTGGTTGCAAAACGGGAAAGGAGTACATCAAAGCTGTATATTGTCACCCTGCTTGTTTAACTTAAATGCAGAGTACATTATGAGAAATGCTGGACTGGATGAAGCAAAAGCTGAAATCAAGATTGCTGGGAGAAATATCAATATGCCGATGACACCACACTTACAGCAGAAAGTAAAAAGAACAAAGTGAAAGAGGAGAGTGAAAAAGTTGGCTTAAAATTCAGCATTCAAAAACTAAGATCATGGTATCCGGTCCTATCACTTAATGGCAAATAGATGGGGAAACGTTTCACTGGAAACAGTGAGAGACTTTATTTTTCTGGGCTCCAAAACCACTGCAGATGGTGACTGCAGCCATGAAATTATAAGATGCTTGCTCCTTGGAAGAAAAATTATGACCAACCTAGACAGCATATTAAAAAGCAGAAACATTCCTTTCCCAGCAAAGGTCCATCTAGTCAAAGCTATGGTTTTTCCAGTAGTCGTGTGTGGATGTGAGAGTTGGACTATAAAGAAAGAAAGCTGAGCACTGAAGAATTGATACTTTTGAACTGTGGTGCTGGAGAAGACTCTTGAGAGTCCCTTGGACTGCAAGGAGATCCAACCTGTCCATCCTAAAGGAAATCAGTCCTGAATATTCATTGGAAGGACTGATGCTGAAGCTGAAACTCCAATCCTGATGCTGGGAAAGATTGAAGACCCTGATGCTGGGAAAGATTGAAGGCAAGAAGAGAGGGGGACGACAGAGGATGAGATGGTTGGATGGCATCACCGACTCAATGGACATGAGTTTGAGTAGGCTCCAGGAATTAGTGATGAACAAGGAGGCCTGGCGTGCTGCAGTCCATGGGGTTGCAAAGAGTTGAACATGACTGAGCGGCTGAACTGAAACTGAAAATACAATCAACAAACTCTACTGTAAGACTTGGAACACTGAGGCGCTGTAATCATGTATTGACTCTCTCAAACAATGAAAGATAAATGAGTGGATATAACACCATGGTATGAATATGTGCTGTGCACCTTCTCTTGGGAAACTGAGAAGCTCACAAAGTGAGAAATGAGTGTAACAATATAGTTACTTGAATATTTAATGCTATATTTATATCCTGTGACCCTCAGCTGAGCTGGGACAACAGAGGGCAGTCTCACAGTGTGCTGCTTATAAAAACTATGAGTGAGTGTATGTGGTAATATTGCTTCCAGGGCATATGGGAAGAAGGTGTGAGGGCCACTATGGCTATGTGGGAGAGCCCATGTAGAAGAGAGTCAGTGATTGTGAGGAAGTATGTGTCAGAGATCTTGTTTGTTACTCAGTGGTAACTGAATGATGATATAATTTGGTTCATGCTGTTAAGCATGTAGCTTGTATATAAGCAGTTGTATGCCTGTTTAAATTTACTGTTTGATCTCACAAGCTAAGATCCACAAGGTGCATCAGTTAAGTTCAGTTCAGTCGCTCAGTCGTGTCCAACTCTTTGCCACCCCATGAATCACAGCACGCCAGGCCTCCCTGTTCATCACCATCTCTCGGAGTTCACTCACGTCCGTCGAGTCCGTGATGCCATCCAGCCATCTCATCCTCTGTCGTCCCCTTCTCCTCCTGCCCTCAATCCCTCCCAGCATCAGAGTCTTTTCCAATGAGTCAACTCTGCATGAGGTGGTCAAAGTACTGGAGTTTCAGCTTCAGCATCATTCCTTCCAAAGAAATCCCAGGGTTGATCTGCTTCAGAATGGACTGGCTGGATCTCCTTGCAGTCCAAGGGACTCTCAAGAGTCTTCTCCAACACCACAGTTCAAAAGCATCAATTCTTCGGCACTCAGCCTTCCTCACAGTCCAACTCTCACATCCATACATGACCACGGGAAAAACCATAGCCTTGACTAGACAGACCTTAGTCGGCAAAGTAATGTCTCTGCTTTTGAATATGCTATCTAGGTTGGTCATAACTTTTCTTCCAAGGAGTAAGTGTCTTTTAATTTCATGGCTGCAGTCACCATCTGCAGTGATTTTGGAGCCCCCAAAATAAAGTCCGACACTGTTTCCACTGTTTCCCCATCTATTTTCCATGAAGTGATGGGACCGGATGCCATGATCTTCGTTTTCTGAATGTTGAGCTTTAAGCCAACTTTTTCACTCTCCTCTTTCACCTTCATCAAGAGGCCCTTTAGCTCCTCTTCACTTTCTGCCATAAGGGTGCTGTCATCTGCATATCTGAGGTTATTGATATTTCTCCCAGCAATCTTGATTCCAGCTTGTGCTTATTCCAGCCCAGCGTTTCTCATGATGTACTCTGCATAGAAGTTAAATAAGCAGGGTGACAATATACAGCCTTGACGTACTCCTTTTCCTGTTTGGGACCAGTCTGTTGTTCCATGTCCACTTCTAACTGTTGCTTCCTTACCTGCATACAGATTTCTCAAGAGGCAGGTCAGGTGGTCTGGTATTCCCATCTCTTTCAGAATTTTCCACAGTTTATTGTGATCCACACAGTCAAAGGCTTTGGCATAGTCAATAAAGCAGAAATAGATGTTTTTCTGGAACTCTCTTGCTTTCTCAATGATCCAGCGGATGCTGGCAATTTGATCTCTGGTTCCTCTGCTTTTTCTAAAACCAGCTTGAACATCAGGAAGTTCACGGTTCACATATTGCTGAAGCCTGGCTTGGAGAATTTTGATCATTACTTTACTAGCATGTGAGATGAGTGCAATTGTGCAGTAGTTTGAGCATTCTTTGGCATTGCCTTCCTTTGGAATTGGAATGAAAACTGACCTTTTCCAGTCTTGTGGCCACTGCTGAGTTTTCCAAATTTGCTGGCATATTGAGTGCAGCACTTTCACAGCATCATTTTTCAGGATTTGAAACAGCTCCACTGGAATTCCATCACCTCCACTAGCTTTGTTCGTAGTGATGCTTTCTAAGGCCCACTTGACTTCACATTCCAAAATGTCTGGCTCTAGATGAGTGATCACATCATCATGATTATCTGGGTCTTGAAGATCTTTTTTGTACAGTTCTTAGTAGCATGATAATACACACGCACACTATATAGTGTATGTAAGTGTGTATTAATTATAATAATCTGCTGTGCTCCTCTGCCTATGGAATTTTCCAGGCAAGAATACTGGAGTGGGGTGCCATTTCCTGCTCCAGGGGATCTTCCTTATTCAGGGATCGAACTCAAGTCTCCTGCACATCTCCTAAATTAGCAGGCGGATTCTTTACCACTAGCAACACCTCTGAAGCCCAATTATAACAATAAATGATAATTTTAATAATTCTTGTCACTCTTTGGAGTAGCGTTGTTGCCTAATATTCTGTGGACCCATATTTACAGAGTAAAATAATTTAATTTGGGGAATCCTTGATGGTCCAGTGATTAGGACTCTACTTCTGCTGGTGGGAGCCAGGATTCAATCCCTGATAGGGAGAACTAAGATCCCACAAACTGCATGGTGTGACCAAAAAAAAAAATTCATTTTGTTCTTAATCTGTATTCATTGGAGTCCAAGTTCATTGATGGAAATAGAGGAGACTTTTCCTTTGATTTGAGGCACCATCATGCTCTCTGCTACCTGTATGCTTGTTCTCATGCTACTAATCTCTTTATTTGGGTGGCTCAGATTGAGATGGGGGTCAGAATCCTGATGCTAGGCTTAATAGGGAATAGAGTCAGAAGAGTGAGCTAAAGATGTTGATCAGAGTGGCTGGCTAGAATTCCCCCTCCAACCTGCATGCTGGTCTCCTTTACCATCTTCTCACCATTGTCATTGTCACAGATTTGTCACAGTGGGAGGTCTTGCACAAACCTTATCTCATTTGATTCTCTCTCACACAGTGTTTTGAAATAGGTTTATATTACTCTTTTAAGCAAATGAGAAATCATTGAAAAGTGTGAAAACTACAATTTAAGTACCATAATCCAAGACTGTAAAATCTAGTAAGTAGCAAGGACTTCCCTGGTGGCTCAGTGGTGAAGAATCCACCTGCAATGTTGGAGACACCGGTTCGATCCCTGGGTTGGGAAGATCCCCTGGAGCAGGAAGTGGCAACCCACTTCAGTATTCTTGCCTGGGAAATCTCGTGGTCAGAGGAACCTGGCAGGCTCCAGTCCATATGGTCACAAAGAGTCAGACATGACCTAGTGACTAAACAACAGCAAAAAATAAGTAGCAAAGCTAGGACTAGGACGTAGTTCCTTTGATTGTTTCTATCACACTATAATGTCCCTACTGCTTGCTTTGTATGATATGCCAGGATGCTGACCAAGCCCCATAGCTGTTGAGGTTTAATGGGCAGCTGGAGTACATGGTGGTTAAGAGTCTGAATTCAGGAATGTAACGTTTGTTAGAATGCTTGGCTCTGACCCTGGGCAAGTTCCTTTACCTCTTTAAGAATTAGTCTCCTAATCTGTAAAATGATGATAAAAATAGTACCTACCAACATGGTTTGTTGGAAGCATTAACTACCATATAAAGGAAAGCAGTAATGGCTCCACAAATGTTAATTCTTTATGACTGTTGTTTAAGACTTGCTGGTGAAGCTAGACACAACTTTTGGTTCTACACGGTAGCTAGGATTGTGAGAGCCCAGATAATAAAAAAGAATCAGAAAAATTCTAGAGTCTCTTTCCATATGACTTATGAACATTTAATTCCAGAAAGCTTAGTTTGATAACTTAGAGACTGTCTGTTCTCTAGTCACTGCTCTAAAACCTGGTGAAATATTTGCTTTTTAAAACAAGAATTCTGGCAGTTCCTGCTCATTTTCCTATACTTGCAATCTGGTGATCTAATGTAACTTGAGATGTTATTTCTAAGGGGCCTAAGTTGATATTCTTTGAATTTCTAGTTAGAAATTAAATATTTTTTGATATTGGAACTATACTCTCTACTCCAAATTGAGGAATAAAAATTATACTAGTTACAATATATATAGCTATGTACTAATATAATATTATGTATACTCATCATATAATATTTAGATAGTTAACCCCTAGCTTCTTTTGTTGTTGCAGTTTTTAAAAGGTACCAAGATTTAGAAAATAGTATCATCAGCAATGACTTCTGTGCTAGGAATTAAGCTTTGAGAATGTCTCAGAAGAACTGAGACAAAGCCATTTCTGAATTCCAAAGGAAAAACATATTGAATTAAAACAGCCCATGTACTGTGGTTGGGTAACCTGTCCCAGGCTATGTTTAATGCAGGGATTGGGTTGCAGCTTTTATGTGCAGATTCTTGAAGGAAAGGATCCGATTTTCCACTCTCAGCAGCATTTGTTAAAGCAAAAAAGCTGTTTAGGAAACCCTGAAGTTTGAATTCAGCGTCCAGTAACTTGGTCTCTAAAAACCAGCTATTGGCTTAGAGGCTGGGCACAGGGCCAACGTTTGGATTCCAAACCAGCCTCAGATACCGATTGATAGTTTTTTTCTTTTTTTCTTTGTGTGACAGAAAGATGACGTACATGAACGCTGAACTGAATTATGTTCTTCAGTAGAGATCATACCTCTGTCCTAAATAAATTGACACCGTAATACAAAGTGGGATGTGAAGAGAACAAGGAGATGGTACCTTTGATTTTCACCCCTCTGTCATGCTTCCTTTGCGCCTCAGTTTCCTCCGAGGCTTGTTATATTGGGTTGGCCAAAAAGTTCGTTTAAGTTTTTCAGTCAAGATATTATTTTTTGGCCAACCCGATACACTAGGTCTCAAGCACCAGATGAGGAGTTTGTTTATTCGGTTGTGGAAGAGGTGATGGAAAGAAAGAACAGAATGGTTGGCCGAAAGCATCCTTAGAGACCTTCTAGACTAGACCAGGTTTACCGTTTTATAGGAGAGGAAACTGAGGGATAGCTAAAGGCTGGGTCAGGATACCTCTCACGTCTCCTCCCAGCTCCTCTCCATGCAACTGTCTTGTAAAATCCCTGCCACTCAGCCTCAGTTGTCCCTGGACACTTACCCTTCAGTCTGAGCTCAAGCCTGAGTCTCTGCTTGTATTTTCATCTAGCAGTGGAATATCTTTCACTAAGTAGTTCCATATGGAGCTGAAGCAGAAAATAATGGGTATTAAAAAGTCCCACACCCTGGAGGCTGGTTTAGTTTTAAAACCCTTGAGTAGGTTTAATTCTAAAACCCCCTGTCTTGGGGATCAGAGATATCCTGGGACTTAACAGGCTTCCTGTTTCCTCCTGGGGCACCCAGGAGCAGACTATTTTTCTTAGTTTATGCTTGAATTGAATATTTGGCTCACTTAGAAGCATCTCTGCCCAAAGCAACTATTCTGTTTCAGGCTGTGTTTATAGTTGAGGCCTCACCCTTGAGAAATCCTTAAGTCAGACTGTTTCAAGGGATTGAAATCCCGCACCTTCCCCCTACCCACCACTCCCTCTATTCCTCACTTCCATCCTTTTCCACTCACTGAAGTCCTCCACTCTGGCCAGAAAATTCTATTCTCACGTGCTCTTCATACATTCACTTTGCACCACACACACTTTTTCTTTTATTTCTATTGTTGTTATTGTATTGTTTTTGAAAATGATGTTTAAAACAAAGGGAAAAAGTCTTAGAGGGCAGGACTAGAACTCTTAAGTCTGCCTTACTGTAACTAATAAGTTTCAATAATATAAATCCCAGTAGGGAATTAGAAATGGGATAACCATAGTATGCCAGGAAAGTAAACAGTTATCTCTTAATTGTATGAACACACTTACAGGACATTGAGGAGGAGAGAAATTAATGAGAAAGATAATCACTTCTGGCCCCTACATTTCTGCCCCTTTACTGCAAATGTTGGTAAACCAGAAAGGTTGGAAGTGTGCTGAATAACCCACCTGTTCATTCATTCCCCATTACAATCTTCACCAGTTTCTGTATGATTTGCTTCCTAAATATCTCTCTTGAAACCATTCCATTCTCTGCCCCCACTGTCACTGTTTTGGTTCAGACTGTCCTATCTCTTGCTTACAGCTTTGAAATGGCCTCCTAACTAGTCTTTCTGCTCTGGTAGTAACTCTGCCACTTCTAACCCCTTCTCCTCACCCTCTCACAGATTTATATATGTAACATATCATAGTCCATCCCACTCTCACTTAAAACTTTTTGCTGCTTCTAATTGCACTCAGGGAAGAACCCAGATTTCTTAGCCAGGTTTATGAGTTACTCCTTGCTTCTCCAGTCTAGTCCCCTCATCCTCCTAATACACTGCATGCTCCAGCAGTACTCAACAGTTTGTAATTTCCCTACTGCTTCTCTCTGTACTTTTACACATGTTGAACTGTCTCTGCCTTCCTGGAAGGAGACCTCCTTCTCCCCTCCTCATTATTTGCTTTTACCCATCAGGTCTCAGTTTATTATCTCCTCTGTGATACCTACTGTGATCTGCTCCGGCAGATCTGTGTACTTTCCTCTAAGCTTTGTTCTTAAATCTGAGGTTGCATCTGTAATGTAATTATTTGTAATCTCAAATGTTTTGAGGTCAAGGTTTTTGTCTTATTCAAAATTTTTATCTAGCTCATAGAAGAATATATTTCATTCATTCTTTCAAAGAAATATATATTGAACTTAGGAAAAGGGTGATAAGAGGAAATTCCCTGCTGGTCCAATGGTTAAGACTCAGTAGTACTTTCACTGATGTGGCCCAGGTTCAGTTTTTGGTTCGGGAACTAAGATCCTACACACTGCACAATGTGGCCAGAAAAAGTGATGAGAAATCAGCTATTTTCTTGTTCATGAAATTCTTGATCATTGGACCCTGTCTTACCTTTATATCCCCAGCTTCCAGCATGGAGTTTGACTTCTAGCAAGTGACTTTCTGAATGATTAAATATATGTCAAGCCTCTGCGCCTTTGGATACATTGGTCCCTGTTGGCTCAAAAACCCAGTCTCCTCCCTCCTTTGTTCTGGCTCCATGGGAAACAGTATGGCAAAATCAGTCAAGAACCCCAGCTTCAGAGTCAGCCAGGTTCAGTTCATCCCTGGCTTTGTTGTTTTCCAGCAGCATAGCCTTGTCCTCAGTTTCCTCTTCTGTAAAATGTGCATGATATCTATTCTGAGCATTTGGGGCAGGGGGAATTAAATGAGACAATATGTTTAAAACACTTAACAGGATGCCTAGTAATGGTAAGGGCTAATAAGTAGTACCTATCAATATTTTAACCAGTCCTTCCAAACTCCGATTAGGTGCCATATCCTCTGTAAAGTCCTCCCTTACACCTTCTAACTCCCACCTGGGTCAGGTGTCCTGCTTACAGATTGCCAGAGTGTTTCATAGCATTATATGCTCTGTTCTCATAGCATATACTACAGTTATCGTAATTAATTCAACAATGTTTTTTAAGCTTCTATTAGATTCTAAGTTTTGATTATAGAATAATGAGAGAAAAAAAAGATTTTCTTATTTGTAACCTCCTAGAGAGCTCCACCCTCTCTTGCCTTTGGGTTTCGAGCATCTAGCATGATGCCTGACATATAGTGATTGACCAATGGAGACTGACTTGAATGAACAAATGAGTGGACCTACTTTTGTTGTGTTGATAGTTTTCATCCTCTTTGTTCATGTTGCTTAGAATATTGCATGAGTCTCAAGGGGTTCAGCATTTCATTTTTAGCTACTCTAATTGTGCCTTCACTTGGTAGAGCGCTTGTATCAGTGGGTGAGGTCATTCTACTCCTCTCTTTCAGATTCTATCACAAGGTGCTATCTTTACATGAAGATTCAGCAACCCCTGTGTCTAACCCTCTGCTTGCATTTACTCTCATCAAACGCCTACAGTCTGACTGGAAGAATGTGGTACATAGTCTGGAGGCCAGTGAGAACATCCGAGGTAATGAGGAGGAGGGCTGGAGGGTAAGAGAAGATTCTATCTCCTGACTCAGTGGAAAGGAGAGAGATTCTGATGGGATGTGATGAAGGATAATGAAGTGGGTAGGTATTACTTGATCTCCTTAGCTCTGTTACAAAGAACTAGATTCTTTTGTTAATATGTTTATGCAATTATAATTATAAACAATTTAGTATACATTATCTCATTTTTAAAATACTTTTTGGCTAAACTGCATAGCATGTGGGATCTTAGTTCCCTGACTAGGGAGTGAACCCATGTCCCCTGCAGTGGAAGTATGGAGTCCTAACCGCTAGACTGCCAGGGAAGTGCCTCCATTATCTCATTTGATCTTCACTCCAATCCTGTGTAGAACTATAGGTTATATCATCCCATTTACATATATGTAAAAGTGATGTTGTCTATTAATTTCTATTTTATTAAGTTGCCACTACAGTGTTATCTGTAGTAAGATCACTTTCCTAATTTACTCTACTTTGTACTTGAACGGCTTCCCCTGGGGCTCAGCTAGTAAAGAATCTGCCTGCAATGCCGGAGACCTGGGTTCAGTCCCAGGTTGGGAAGATCCACTGGAGAAGGGAAAGGCTAACCCACTGCAGTATTCTGGCCTGGAGAATTCCATGGACTGTATAGTCCATGGGGTCGCAAAGAGTCAGACACGACTGAGCGACTTTCATTGTCATAATTGAAGAAGTTTGTCGACTTTGGGGAAGTTAAGAAGAAGAAAAGTTTTCCCCTCAAAAGGCAAGACTCCTGGAGACAGAATGGAAAAACATGATAAAGATGCTTAGTTTTTACTCTGAAATGTTTATTCCTCATTCAGAAGATTTTATTACCCTGGGAACAAAATCAGATAAAACATTATCTTTGCTCATGAAAACATTGCAAGCTTGGTGATTATAGTAATTAAGGTGATGATGCTTCGCTGTATCAAATGCTCACCGCCTGTTTTTTGAGTGATGGATTTACACTTTCGTGACCTCCACAGCTCTCAAGGATGGTTATGAGAGGGTGGAGCAGGACCTGCCAGCCTTTGAGGACCTCGAGGGAGCAGCAAGGGCCCTGATGCGGCTGCAGGATGTGTACATGCTCAATGTGAAGGGGCTTGCCCGAGGCGTCTTCCAGAGAGTCACAGGCTCTGCTGTCACTGACTTGTATAGTCCCAGGCGACTTTTCTCCCTCACCGGGGATGACTGCTTCCAAGTTGGCAAGGTAATGATATTGAGAGAGAGGGCAGATTGCTCAGCTCTCTTCCTAGGGGATAAAATCACTCTACTCTGATTGCTGTTATTAACACATATTTCTAATCCTGCCAGCAAAATTGGAAATTGGGCATTATCTCTATTTTCAGATGAGATGAAGAAACTGAGGTTCAGAGAGGGTAAATGACTTGCCTAAGGTTACACAAGTTTAAGTAGAACTAAATTTTGAACCTATGTCTTTTAACTCGGAATCCCATGCTGGCTCCTTAATAGCTAGGGTAATCACCTACCTAAGACACTCTTAAGAGTGAAGGAAGTGTTATTAGCCAGGCTGACAGACATAAAATGGGACTATCTTGGGCAAAATGGCCCTTTGGTCACCATAACCATAGCACTCCACCAGTAGATGGACAGCCAAGTGGAAAGGAGAAGCAAGGTCAAAGGATGCGGGAAAGGAAAGGAGATGGTGATGTGAAGGTAAGATCACAGAAACTCAGCCTCCTGGGGCTTTATGAAATCCCTTGCAACATTTCCTAGCCACTTAGAGATACTAAATTAAAGTAGTGGCAAAAAACAAACCATTTGGGAATTCCCTGGTGATCCAGTGGTTAGGACTCCATGCTTCCACTGCAAAGGGCATGAATTTAATCCCTGGTCAGGGAACTAAGATCCCACAAGCCAAGTGATGCAGCCAGAACTAACCCCACATTGCTATAAAATTGTTTGAGAAAATAGACTTTAGGAACCTTCCATATGAGATATTTAACTGATCTTTGTTCAGAAGTTTTGAGTACACTTGAGGTTATTTTACAATATACTCTTTGTTAGCCTTTGCCCAGGATGTTACGGAGTAAATCCTTTTTAATTTTGAAGATGCATACTGCAGGAAAGTGAATTTTCCCCAGCCCCTGCAGTATTTGTTAGCCAATCTGAGAGTGGGCTTCATGTGTCCTAAATCCAGGTTTTGAGACTACATCCTCCAAATTAACACAGAGTGGGTTGCCCTAAGCCTCTCCATGTATAACTTTTCCTCTTCTGAGATCCTAATAGAATCAAGCTCAATTATCATGTTCATGGCTAATTTAAAATGAAGTCAGTTAGAACAGTTCCATATATGGTACCAATATATGCTTCCTTAGTGAGGCTTTTCTGAGACTAAAACCATATGTTGAAAATTCAGTTAAGTCATTTCCTGAAAGTCTCACTAACAATCATCATTTCTGTATTTACTTATTTTGAAAGATAAAACATTTCAAATATAAGAAAAATACACATAAAATAAGCAATTTTATCTATAATTGAAATGAATATGTTCAAGTTTTGCTGTATTTGTTTCAGATTTTTTTTCCAGATTTTTAAAAAAGAATGTAAGGATAACCCGCTCCTTTTCCTTCTCACCACTCCAACTCTTTCTATTCTCCCATTGCCCAGGTACCAAGCGACCACTGTCCCAAACCAAATAGTAAGTGCTCTTGAGTCACTTAGCACGTTGTTTCTGTGACATTTTATCCATGTTGCTGCATTTATCAGTTCAGTTCAGTAGCTCAGTCGTGTCCAACTCTTCGCGGCGCTATGGACTGCAGTATTTATCAGCAGTTCATTCCTTTCTATTGCTGAATAGTGTTCTGTTGTTTGAATATACCACAAACTGTTCATCAGTCTCATGTTGATGGGTTCTTAGATTTGTTTCCAGCATCAGCTGGAATAACGCTGCTGCTTTATTGATGTGTCTTTCTGTGGACATTTGTGTTCATTTCTCTTGGTTAAATACCTGGGTTGAAGAATAAACGTGGATATTTATTAACATGTAGACAAGTCTGTTTTATCTACATGCCCTCAATTCCCTCCTCTGTTGATTATTTTAAAGCAGATCAGTCTTTTCTTCTGAAATGCTTAATTGTCTAGTTCTTCTGTTCCACTGTTGTGTCATTTGACTCTTGCTCATGATCTGTTATTTCCTGACATAGTTTATCATGTTTGATTGTGAGCTTATTTTTAGCAGGATTCCTCCCCCCCCCCCAAATAGAGTCTTTCTGCCCAGAATTGTGGGAATATCCCTTCATAGAGTTTCAGGTTTTCTTCTTTCAGGTACTCTGTGGTGTCACTAGCCTTAGAGTCCTTTCTTTTTCCCCCTCTACATTACATCCCCACGACTTATTTATTTTATAACTGGAAGTTAATATCCTTTGACCCCCATCATTCATTTCACCAGCACCCTACCCTGGCCTCTGGTAAGCAATCTGGTTCCTATATTTTCGGGCTTGGGGGTTTTTGTTTCTGCTTTTTTTCTTTAAGATTTTATATGTAAGTGAAATCATGGTATTTGTCTTTCTCTGTCTTATTTCATTTAGCATAATGCTTCAAGGTACATCCATGTTGTCACAAATGGCAAGATTTCATTCTTTTAATGGTTGAATTATATGTGCGTGTGTATCATCTTATTCATTCATTCATCTGTTGATGGACACTTAAGTTGTTTCCTGGAGAAGGAAATGGCAATCCACTCCAGTATTCTTGCCTGGAGAATCCCATGGACGGAGAAGCCTAGTAGGTTACAGTCCACGGGGTCGCAAAGAGTCGGACACGGGAGTGACTTCACCTCACCTAAGTTGTTTCCATTACCTATTTCTCTGAATTGAAACCAGACAGAAACAAACCAACTTTATCTCCTTGTGGCAGTGGCTAGATTATTTTTCTGGTCAATTCTTTCCCTCAAAGTGTAGTTTTTCATGGGTTTCAGTTTTATGAGTGTATCTTAAATCCAGTTTTTAAGTTTTCTGAGGTCTATAAAAGGCTCATGTACTGTCCTCCTGTGGGCATTCTAACCTCAGACTACTAAGTACGGAGGTTACTAGGACTAACACCCACCCCATCCCAGGCAGCTTCATCATTTGCTCATCAGCTTGTTACTTGGATTTTCAGCTTCTCTTTTATTTCTGGTACTTGGATATTTCCCAATCTTTCTAGAAAATATGTGATTAAATACTTTTTATATTTTATTCAAAATTTCTAAGTCTTTGTGGTTAAGGATGGATTCCAGTTACCTGTCTGCCATGTTGCTAAGACTTAAATAAATTGTTAACTTAGCAGGAAAAGTTCAGTCAATTTTTGGTTATTCTTCAAATTAATGTTTTTCAAATAGGAAACTTAAGGACCAGAAAGATAACACAGCAGGCTAATGGCAGATGGGGATAGGAATGGACTTGCTGTTTGGGTAGCAGAATTGCAGTATCTCCAGGTTCTGCTATTTTTCTGCCTGTGGGGAATTACGCCTAAATTAGATCAATTTGCAAGAGGCCTTCCAAATCTGTGACTCTATAATTCCATGCTGTTTCTGACATCAATTTCCAGGAAATTCCACCTGCAGGTCTGGTATTCTAGTTAACTGTAAGCTCTTAGGAGACAGGAGCTATGTCTAGTGCATGTTGCCATAGTCCCCATTTTCTGACATTTAACAAGCCATGAGAGCTATTCACTGAGCTCTCATAGCATTCCAGTGTCCACCTTCATTAAGGTGTCTAATGCATTATCTCACAATTACTGGTTTATTTACGTGCCCCTTGGTTGATTGCAAGCTCTTTAAGGGCAGGAAACTCCAGGTACATTATAAATACAGTAAATATTAAATAAATAAATGCATTTAATTCATTAGTCACATTGATCCCAACAATATCTTCCTAAAAACATGAAAGTCACAACTCTAATTAGTGAAGCCCATATAGCCTTTTTATGTTTATTCCCTGTTTCACTTTGCCTTATAGTCACAATATACTACTTGAACACATTCTTGATTTTGGCTTCTGTTTTTACCATTCCCTCATCATAAAATGCCCTTCATCCCAATCTCTGCTCGTTGAAATTCTTTTCCTTGTTTAAGAAAGACTCAGATGACATTTTTTTCTCAAGTTCTATATTTTTTATTGGAGTATAACTTCCATGGTAGCTCAGACAGTAAAGCGTCTGCCTACAATGTGTGAGACCCAGGTTCAATCCCTGGGTTGGGAAGATCCTCTGGAGAAGGAAATGGCAACCCACTCCAGTATCCCATGGGTGGAGGATTGTGGTAGGCCACAGTCCATGGGGTCGCAAAGAGTCGGACATGACTGAGCGACTTCACTTTATTGGAGTATAGCTGATTTACAGTGTTGTGCTACTTTCTTCTGTACAGCAAATAATCAGTTACACATACATATATCCATTCTTCAGGTGGCACTTCTTCCACGAAGCTTGCGGAGATTCTCAAGTCTCCTCCTTTCTTTATGCCTCCACAGCAAGTCATACATATTTCTTTCAAGTTATCATGCCATTCTGCTCAGTATTTTAGTTAGTTCAGTTCATATTTCTCACCTCCCATTTTTGGCTGTGCTGGGTCTTTGTTGCTGCACCTGGGCTCTCTCTAGTTGTGACAAGTGGGGGCTACTCTCTAGTCACGGTGTGCAGACCCCCTCATTGCAGTGGCCTCCCAGGTAGTGCAGTGGTAAGAATGTGCCTGCCAGTGCAGGAGATGTAAGAGACTCAGGTTCGATCCCTGGGTCAGGAAGATCCCCTGGAGTAGGAAATGGCAACCCGCCCTGGTATTCTTGCCTGGAAAATTCCATGGGCAGAGGAGACTGGTGGGCTGCAGCCCATGGGGTCACAAAGAATCTGACACGACTGAGCACACACATACCCTTGTTGCAAAGCATGGGCTCTAGAGCATGTGGGCTTCAGTAGTTGCAGCTTATGAGCTCCAGACCATGGGCTTGGCAGTTGTGGCTCATTGGCTCACCTGCTCCTCAACATGTGGAGTCCTCCCAGACCAGGGACTGGGCTGTGTCCCCTGCATTGGCAGGCTGGTTCTTAACCACTGGACTCTCAAGGAAGTACAATATAATTTTTTAAATGTGAGAACACTTCAGTATTCTCCACACCTAGTTCCATTGTCTTGTATATAATAGATGCTTAGCATATTTAACTTAAATGAGTTGGAAAGAAAACTTGCCTTCTTGGGTTTCAAAGGCCCCTCACATTTTTGCATTGTTATTTCCTTTCTCTACCTGTGGACTCAACTTTAGTGATGGTACTTATGTTCCCTGCAGGTGGCCTATGACATGGGGGATTACTACCATGCCATTCCGTGGCTGGAGGAGGCCGTCAGTCTCTTCCGAGGCTCTTATGGAGAATGGAATACAGAGGATGAGGCAAGTCTTGAGGATGCCTTGGATCATCTGGCCTTCGCCTATTTCCAGGTAGGGGGCAGTAAGCAAGAGATCCACTCCTTTCATCACAGTAAGCATAATGCTTTATATCTGCTTTACCACTTTTTCAGCATTTTCATGTCTCTTAATTTATTTCATCTTCCCAACAGGACTGAATGTGTCAGGCAGGGCAGGTTTTTTTTTTTTTTTCCGTATTTCTCATGTGAGTAAACTGAATCTCTAAAGAATTCCTGAATTGTTACAAAGTTCACAGAGGTCAGATTAGAGCCTGAGTCTGTTTCTTCCGCAGTACTCTTTCTAATGCGCTGACTACTTTAAGATCATTATCTCCAATGTAGGAGGCGGTTTCTCACCTGTATCAGCAGCAGCTGCATTTACAAATGTTTAGTGGCTTCATAGTCAATGCAGGTCACTCTTTTGCACTCGCAACAATTCATAACTCTTGCCATGATATTGCCAATGTCAAGGAAGACGTTTGATTGTTATCTTCTCCCATCTACTGTCAAGTCCAACTGTGACATGAATCGTGTCCAGATACAGAGCTGGTGTCATTGGTCCAGAGCATCAGCTCATTGCCTCCTATAGGTGTTGATTTTCATTGGCACCATTGACCTGTGATCTGTTGTGTCCCTCATGAAAGCTCATATCTCTTCTTGTGGGAGCTGCCATCCTAACCCCAATGTCCCCCAGGGTTGTATAATCTTTAAGAATAGGCTGGAAAAATCACTACAGAGTCAGTTCCCTAGAGTTTCCAAAACTAATAAACCATTTGTGCTCCACACATTCCTTTTTCTTTCCCCCTTTTTCTGAGAAAGGGAGGAGGATGTGGGTGGTCCAAACCTGTGTTTTGCTGCCAAAACAGATTTATTCACAGTGCTGCAAATGGTCCTTTTCTTCTCATAGAAGTTCCTGGCTCTTTGTTGTAAAACTTTCCAAGGTGTTCTTCCTATCTCTCCTGCTTAATTGCTATTAAAGCTGAAATAGGGTCACTGTGATGCAATAAAGGGTGAGAAGTAATTGAATTTTAATAGAAGAAAATGGAAATTGATATGGAGACTCAGACAAGATAAACTAAAGCAGCCCACTTTGAAAGATAGAGTTTTAGATACACTATCTAATAGTTTTGGGTTTTGTTTCCCTATGATAACTTAGATTTCTCCTCTTCTCATTTGTAAACTCTTCCATTCTACAGTTGTGCTTTGTCTGGTAACTATTATTCATCTTACGAGGTGTAGTTCAAATGTCTCCTATTTTGTGAAGCCTTCTTTAATTTTCTTTAGACTCCTCACTCTCCTTCTTTGTGCTCTTATAGTATATGTGTGTGTGTGTTTATGCAACAATAGTAAAACACATTGGTATTGTCTTATAGGCAATTTCTGGTCCCCTTTTACCACTAGTAAATTAGGGATGAATGTTCCTCATGGATCTTTCATTATCATATAAAATTGTGTACCTATATACACCATAAAAGTGTAATATATCATATGTAGTACTATCGTTTAATACATTTTCAGGATATGTTTTAGTAAAAATCATTTCAGTAACTACAAATACTGAGAAACAGTGTGTAGTAACTAAACTATAGGCTCTAAAGTCAGGCAGACCTAGGTTCAAGTTCTGTGAAAACTTGGGCAACTTACTTAACCTCCCTAGACCTTAATTTTCTTTCTTTTTGTTTTAAAGCTTCAGTTTTCCTCTGTGATCAGACTTTTCTTCTTTCTTCTTTTTTTAAAAATACTTGTTTACTTTTATTTATGTGTTTATTTGGCTGCATTGGGTTTTTATTTTTGCATTGGTTTTAATTGCTGGACTTGGGATCTTTGGTGCACAGGCTCAGCAGTTGTGGCCCGTGGGCTTAGCTGCTCTGCAGCATGTGGGATCTTAGATCCCCGACCAGGGATCAAACTTGTGTCCCCTGCATTGGAAGGCAGATTCTTGACCACTGGACCACCAGGGAAGTCCCTAATTTTCTTATCTTTAAAGAGGAATAATAATGATAATGTGGGAGTGTGGAAATAATTTTCCCCATAACCTGAGTTTTTGGCTGGGCCCTCCCTGTAATATAAGACAGATTAATAAGAGGAACAATAAACGTAAGTTACCTAACATGTTTACCTCCTGTAGACATGGGAGATACCGGGGAGCAAGGGATGAGTAACTCTCTGAGAGGATCTAAACCTTCATCTTAAATATGATGTATCCAGCTAAAGACAAAAGAAGGAAAGGTATGGAGGAGCCAGTTCTGGGAGGTGACCAGATCAAGCAAGCAAGAGTAAGGCTATTAGGTACCAATAGATTTAGGGTGCCTTCTCCATTAGTAAGATTTTCTTGTGATGCAGAGTCATCCTTCTCTTTCAGGTACACAGGGGAGATAGCCTTCACAAAAGGAGATTTCCATTGTAAATATAAATTTCCCTTATGAAAGCATAGTTTCTACTCTGGTTTAAAAAACTTCTCCTATATCTCTGATGTTTTTCAAAATAATTAGCTCAAAATAATCCTTATGCCAAAGAAGCATATTTGGGGATGGCATATTCTGCTACCCTTGTTGACTTAAAAATGCACAATGTGAGAGTTGTGTATCAGGTTTTATTTGGGGTAAAATGAGGACTGTAGCCCAGGAGACAGCACCTCAGATAGCTCTGAGAAACTGCTCCAAAGAGGTTAGGGGAAGGTCAGTATATATGTGATTTCAGTGAAGGGGAGTGCAAGCAATCAAACACACATTTTTTTCTCGCACAAGGTTTCTGTTAGTCTTGAGGAGGAGTTGTCACCATGAAAATTTTTAGTGCTTTTCTAGATATGAGGAAATACAAGAATTGGGCTTATAAAATCAGCTTCTGAAAATATCTAACTATATGAAGACCTGTTCTGCCAGTTTTTCCCAGTGCGCAGAGTGCCTCATTTCTGCTCTCCACCCTGAACTGTTTTCAGGGGGTGTTGAAAGCCAGTAGCTGCTGCAGCTCGTGATTTAATCCTTGTGGATGTAGATGGAAGTGCCCATGGCAAGTGCCAGTTTGTAGTTGGCACCTTCAGCGCTCACCTCAAAGGGTCGGCATGAGGATTAAATGAGCTAATACACGTAAAGCCCTTAACCCATTCATAGCACATATGTTCTCAATAAATGTAAGCTATCTTTACAATATCCACAAGTGTGTGTTCTCCTTTTTCATTGAACATTATTTACTATACACATTTCCAGAGAAATTTAACTGGGATATCAAAAGTAGCTCTAACTGTTCTTGATAAAACATAATTTTATCTCCTGACAAAGCCCTTGAGTTTTAAAAATATATAAAATTAATATTTTAGCTTTCTTAATCTCAAAGGGTTTGAAAATCTATAACCCTGAGTTAATATCTGACATTATAAGATATTAGTAGATTAATTAACTACCTGTCTGTTAAGTATAGAACAAAATAATTCATGATATTAATCAATTAGAAACAATCTATATGCCTAACAGTGGTGGAATGGTGAGATTGTCTGTGATGGAGCTTCTGGATGGAGTGATATGCAGCCATTAAAAATGCTATCTCTCTTGTACACACATGTTCGCAGCAGCACTGTTCACAACCACCAGTAGGTGGGAAGCTTTCCAAGTATCCATCAGTGGGTGAATGGACAAGAAAAATGTAGTGTATATGTACAGTGGAATACCATTCAGTCTTTAAAAAGAAGAAAATTCTAACACATGCTACCACGTAAATGAAGCTTGAGGACATTATGCTAAGTGAAACCAGTCACAAGAAGACAAATATAGTTTGATTCCATTTATATGAGATTTCTAGAAGAGTCAAATTTATAGAGACAGAATGTAGAGTGATGGTTACCAGGGGCAGAGGGGGAGGAGATAATTGCGAGTTGTTGTTTATGAGTAGAGTTTCAGTTTTGCAAGATGAGAAAACTCTGGAGGTCATTTATACAACAGTGTGAATATATTCAGTACTACTGACCTGTACACTTGGAAATGATTAAGATGGCAAATTTATGTTTACCACAGTGAAAAGTACTAATTTTAAAAATGCTGTTTCTGAGGACTATGTAAAAATATAGAAAGTACTCCTGATTACACTGTAGAGGGAAACAATCGGGATATGAAAATGTGCCAAAGTTTTTGAAATCTCTGGGTTTCAGTGGAACCTTTACCCCCATTTCTTGTATGTTTTATAGTGTCCTTCTTCTTCCTTTTATCATTAAAAATGCATTTTTTAACATGCAAAAGCAAAATGATCAAAAGGAAATACAGGTCTAGTGACTTATCGTCATTTCACAGCACCCAGAGCAGGATGACAGTCCACCTGCCCTGAGTTCTTGTTCCCCAGACTTGTCTGGAAAGCATGTGTTTACTTTCAACGGTGTGTAGCCCAAGGTTGAATGGCTGCAGGGAGAGTCATTGCTATGCAGTGGGAATGGTTCAGGTTTAGCTCTTCCTTTTTCTTCCTCTCACTAACTTTGTGGATTCTCAGAAGTGCTGAACCTGGAGAACACATCATATTCTTAGTAGGACTGTTGCAGTTCCATATTAATGTTTACTAATAAAATATACCAAAATAACACCCTACAATTACATGGTTTTGCATGCTTTGAAAGATTTGAGGGAATTTTAAGAAAAGTTGTTTTCATTATTTTTCTCCCCTCCCTGGTAAGGGTGGTAATAAGTCATTTGTAAATGAGGAAACCTGATTTGCATCAGGGCTGCAAATCCTGTATTAGGACAGAGAACCTCTACATTTTAGTCTGCAGCTCATTTCAGTGAGTCTTAGTATCTACTATTGGTAAGCTTATTTTAGAGTTTTTTTTTAATCCATTTAGTGGTTCATTAGGGAAGATATCCTCAGCACTGTTAACTCACCCTTTTCCTTTTTTTTTTTTTACAGGCAGGAAATGTTTTGTGTGCCCTCAACCTTTCCGGGAGTTTCTTCTGTACAGTATGTAATGATAAAAGATAACCACAAGTCAGACCTGTGGGAAGTCCCTCTTGCTCTTGGCCTTTCATCCCTGCAAATGAAGTATAGCTGTCTATTTTTATTTTTCGAATTTCATAATCCAAGGCACATTTCTAATTTTTTATTAAATCTTAACATACTGTTCAATACAGCAGGGGGAGTTTTTAAGTTCATTGGAAGTGCTAAGAAAAAGATACCAGTGTGTGCATTCCTCCTCCACCCCTATTGAGTCATACGAATTAGTGTTGCTTCAGTGGGGAACAAGTACTAGGTTGGGAGCCAATTTCTTCAGGGACATTTGAAGATCCAGGTTTTGGGAATAGACCTGGGAATGAGTGCAATCAATGAGAGCTGTGTGTGCAAGAAGGAGAGCGACTCAGCAGGGTTGTTCACTTTGGCTGCTCACAGAAAGATAGCAATTCTTCTCTTTATACTGGAGCTCACTTTGCTATGCAAGCCTCCTGCCCAGCTGGCCACAGAGTTCAGCTTCAATCCTCTCCGGCAGCTTTTCACCAGAGTTAAACTGGGAGAGAGATTTGCTAGCTTAACTCTGCTTAGATATGTTTGCTTAAAATTTTGGTGATAGAGGGCTTCCCAGGTTTCTTTTAATAAGATGGATACTAAAAGATAGGTACATGTTACAGATATGTGTATATACAGATATGTATATGTATCAGATATGTTAAGATACGTAATAACCATTCACAAAATTAGGTTGGCCAAAAAGGTCGTTAAAACCCCAAACTTTTTGGCCAACTCAGTATTTATGATGTATTTCCTGTAGGACTTCACAAAAATATGTATCACTTTTTAATGGATCCATTTAGTAATGTTATTCTTTTCTGATGGTTTGGCAAACAGTAGGATAAGGCAGTAGCTGTGTGGTCTGGAAACATGTGGACAGTTAGTGGTACAGACAAAGTGATAACCCAGCCCTTCTATTTTTGTGCTTGAACTATTAAAATCTCTGCATATCCCAGAGAACATAAATTGTGCACTATTAAAGGTGAATAAGTAGACACAGCAAATTGAAATTCCTTGTTCCATAAATGGTCTCACAATATTTTCACTGGTATTTTGGGCCCACTGTTTCTATCCCTCCAAACTTTATTTCTCCTTTGGTTAAAAAGGATGATAATTTCTGTCCCCTCGTTTGCCAGAATGATGGTAATGGTGGAAGTGGTTAGAAGCACATTGAGCTCCTCAGAGAAAGATGCCTTGTGACCCTTACAGCAATGGAGCACCTCCTTCCCAGATGCACTGAGATAACGCAGAGGCTGGCTGGCCATGGGTAGCTGCCAAGTCATGGCGGATCTGCACCTCAAGTGGGCACAAACAAGACACAAGATCCCTGTTGGGACCTTGGCTAGAACCGAAGTCTAGAATACCTTTTCCCCATACTGCTCTGTTGTGTCTAGGCCAGGCAAGGATTCTGAGGAATCTAGTAGCTGCTGCTGCTGCTAAGTCGCTTCAGTCATGTCCGACTCTGTGTGACCCCAGAGACAGCAGCCCACCAGACTTCCCCGTCCCTGGGATTCTCCAGGCAAGAACACTGGAGTGGGTTGCCATTTCCTTCTCCAGTGCATGAAAGTGAAAAGTGAAAGTAAAGTCGCTCAGTCATGTCTGACTCTTCGCGACCCCCTGGACTGCAGCCTACCGGGCTCCTCCATCCATGGGAGTTTCCAGGCAAGAGTATTGGAGTTGGGTGCCATTGCCTTCTCCCGGAATCTAGTAGAGCTGGGAATAATTTAGCTTCCAGTTCTCTAGGGAAGAATAGAGCAAGTCTCGCTGCCATAGGCTTTGGCTCTCTGGACTTCTCTTTCATAGCACTTTCTTGTTGTGTTGTGTTGTAAGTAGTAAATGTGTCTTTTCTCTGATGGATTCTAAACTCTGAGAGTTTAGCCTCTAGCACAGTGTCTGGTACATGTTCACTGGAGAGTTACTGAGTGGACGGGTGAATGAGTGATTGAAGCTTCTTCCCTATACATAAAACTGACCATCACACTATCCTGCAGACCCATCCTCATGATCCCTTGGTCTAAGAGTGTTCCTTCAGCTCTACCAGGCCCTGCTTAATCCTACTCTAGGGGTGAGGGCCTTACATCCTCCTGTGCATGGTCATAGGAAGTTGTCCAGGCGCTGATGGTGTTTAACAGTGAAGCTGCAGGAAACCTTGGCAGCACTCCCTGGGACCACTGTTTGTTAATCTGTTAATTTGCATTTTTCCCTGCTGATTTCTTCCAGGCCCAGATAATAAGAGGGTGGCCAGAAATGTCTTGAAGTATGAAAAGCTCTTGGCAGAGAGCCCTAACCAGGCTGTAGCAGAGACTGTCATGCAGAGACCCAATGTGCCCCACCTGCAGACCAGGGACACCTACGAGGGGTTATGTCAGACCCTAGGTTCCCAGGTACCACTGCTCACGGGAAGAAAAAGGGGGAACCAGCTTGGGGGATGGGAGAAAAGGTAGAATTGGGACAATTTGAAGAGAAAAACTGGTGCATTAAAAAAAAAATAAAGCTCACTTGGACAGCATCAGTGACTGAATTCTGAATCTCCTGAATTTCAGGTTTTTTATGCTGGAGTTCCCATAAATTGGTTTCCACTTCTAGACCCTTCTTCTTCTAAGCTGAGTCTATTCTTTCCTCTTAGCCTACTCACTACCAGATCCCCAGCCTCTACTGCTCCTATGAGACCAGTTCCAGTCCCTACCTGCTGCTCCAGCCGGTGCGGAAGGAGGTCATCCACCTGGAGCCCTATGTTGTTCTCTACCATGACTTTGTCAGTGACGCTGAGGCTCAGAAGATCAGAGGGCTTGCAGAACCATGGGTGAGTGTCCCCAACGCCTGCCGAGAACCTCCCTTTGTTTCTTTGCATGACTGATGTTCAGAAGTGTGAGAACAGGCAGCCTGAACAACTAGATAGTTCATCTGTTCAGGAGTTCAGAATACCAGCCATTCCATAAAATTAATCAGCGGTGAAAAAACTCACAGTCGTGGTTGCTTCTGGCTGAGAAAGGTACAAGGGGATTTTCTGGGGTGTTCACAATGTGCTTTCAATATATTGTTAGGGATGTGGAGTACATGGTTGTATGTTTGTGAAAACTCAGCAAATGGTATTCTTGAGATCTATGTATATCACTGTATGTAAATTTAATCTAAAAAAATTAAAGGAAGCCCCCCATTCCCAGTATCAATCATTCCATATAAGTGACAGAAGGAAAAAAAGGGTGGGAGAATTCTCTCGTGTTTCAGTGGTTAAGACTCAGCGCTTTCAGTGCCTGCCTGGGGTTTGAGTTTGACTCCTAGATGGGAACTAAGATCCTACAAGCTGTTTGGTGTGACCAAAAACAAAAAGAAAAAGGAAGAAAAGGGGTCAAATGACAGGGGAAAGGAGAGATTTCCTAGCACAGAAAAAAAAAGCGTGAAGATTATTTAGTTAAACTTCATTATTTTGTTAAAAAGAAATCCGAGGCCCAGAGAGGGAAAGAGACCTCAGGTCACATATATGGCTTGGCCCAGAACTGGAACCCAGAGGTACACTGATTGCTGCTCTGCCATTCGGCCTTTATGTATCAGTTAACTTAGGCTGTTACATTTATTTGGTAATGTTGCAGGAAGTGGAGTAACCCCCCTTCAGGGCCTGAAAGTGGGCTCTTGCCTAACACTCGGTAATGAATTGTCCAAGGAGATACACATGCTGACAAAGCAAGAAGCTTTATTGGGAAAAGGTGCTTGAGCGGAGAGCAGGAAGGAAAGGGAGCCCAGGGGGACTGCTCTGCCATGTGGCTCGCAGTCTTGTTTTTTTTGTGTGTGATGGGATTAGTTTCCAGGTTGCCTCTGGGCAATCATTCTGACTCAGGGTCCTTCCTGGTGGTGCACACATTGCTCAGCCAAGATGGGTTCTAGCAAAGAGGATTCTGGGAGGTGGTAGGACATGTGGCATCTCCATGGGAGATGAATTTTCCCAAATTCTTCCCGTTGATAGTGTCTTGTTAGTTCTATGTTCCTTATCAGAACCTCCTATTATAAAATAACCCACATAGACGGTGCCTACAGAATAGGCATTTATAGTTAGGGTTTCCTCTAACAGTAGCAAGCAGCCCCCAAATCTCAGGGAGGACAACAGCAGTAGAGGCTGGCTTGGTCCTCATGTTATGTGTCTGTCTTGTGCTGGTGGCTGCTCTGCCCCTGCTGTCTTTACTCTTGGACCCAGTCCAACAGAGCAGCCTCTGTCTGGAATGTTGCCATCGCATGGGAGAGGAAAAAGGCAAAGATGGCAAACTACTAGCTGGCTTGCAAAGCTTCTGCTTGGAAGCACCAGGCATTACTTCCATCCACATTTCCCCACTTAAAGCAAGGCATGTAGCCAACACTGAAGTCAGCTTGGCGGGTATATCTTTCCCTTTCTCCTTTGCCTCTCTCTTCTCTTTTCTCAGCTATTTGTAAGGCCTCCTTAGACCACCATTTTGCCTTTTTAATTTCTTGGGGATGGTTCTGGTCACCACCTTCTGTACAATGTCACGAACCTCTGTCCATTGTGCTTCAGGCACTCTATCAGCTCTTCTCATCAGGTGGCCAAGGTATTGGAGTTTCCGCTTCAGCATCAGTCCTTCCAATGAACACCCAGGACTGATCTCCTTTAGAATGGACTGGTTGGATCTCCTTGTAGTCCAAAGGACTCTGAAGAGTCTTCTCCAACACCACAGTTCAAAAGGATCAATTCTTCGGTGCCTACCTACTCCAGTATTCTGGCCTGGAGAATTCCATGGAGTGTATAGTCCATGGGGTCACAAAGAGTTGGACACGACTGAGTGACTTTCACTTTCACTTTCTAGCTTTCTTTATGATCAACTCTCACATCCATACATGACTACTGGAAAAATCATAGCTTTGACTAGAAGGACCTTTGTCAGCAAAGTAATGTCTTTGCTTTTTAATATGATGTCTAGGTTTGTCATAGCTTTACTTCCAAGGAGCAAGCATCTTTTAATTTCATGGCTGCAGTCACCATCTGCAGTGATTTTGGAGCCCCAAAAATAAAGTCTGACACTGTTTCCATTGTTTCCCCATCTATTTGCCACGATCTTAGTTTTTGAATGTTGAGTTTTAAGGCATTTTTTTCACTCTCCTCTTTCACCTTCATCAAGAGGCTTTTAGTTCCTCTTTGCTCTCTGCCATTAGGATGGTATCATCTTCATATCTTAGGTTATTGTTATTTCTTCCAGCAATCTTGATTCCAGCTTGTGATTCATGTGGCCCAACATTTCACATGATATACTCCATATATAATTTAAATAAGCAAGGTGACAATATATAGCTTTGACATACTCCTTTCCCTATTTGGAACCAGTCTGTTGTTCCATGTCCAGTTCTAACTGTTGCTTTCTGACCTGCATGCAGATTTCTCAAGAGGCAGGTAAGGTGGTCTGGTACTCCTGTCTCTTTAAGAATTTTCCACAGTTTGTTGTGATCCACACAGTCAAAGGCTTTAGCATAGTCAATGAAGCAGAAATAGATGTGTTTGTTGAATTCTCTTGCTTTTTCTATGATCCAGTGAATGTTGGCATTTTGATCTGTGGTTCCTCTGCCTTTTCTAAATCCAGACTTGTATATCTGGAAGTTCTTGGTTCACATACTGTTGAAGCCTAATTTGAAGGATTTGCCCAATTGTGTGGTAGTTTGAACATTTTTTGGCATTGCCCTTCTTTAGGGTTGGAATGAAAACTGACATTTTCCAGTCCTGTGGGCACTGCTGAGTTTTCCAAATTTGCTGGCAGATTAAGTGCAGCATTCAATGAAACTATGAGCCATGCTGTGCAGGGCCACCCAAGATGGATAGGTCATAGAGGAGAGTTCTGATAAGATGTTGTCCGTTGGAGAAGGGAATGGCAAACCACTTCAGCATTCTTGCCTTGAGAACCCATGAATGTATGAAAAGACAAAAGGTATGACACTGAAAGATGAACCCCCCAGGTCAGTAGGTGCCTAATATGCTACTGGAGAAGAATGGAGAAATAACTCCAGAAAGAATGAAGAGCCTGAGCCAAAGCAAAAACGATACCCAGTTGTGGATGTGTGTGATGGTGAAAGTAAAGTCTGATGCTATAAACAACAATATTGCATAGGAAACTGGAATGTTAGATCCATGAATCGAGGTAAACTGGAAATGGTCAAACAGGAGATGGTAAGAGTGAACATCAACATTTTCGGAATCAAGGAACTAAAATGGACAGGAATGGGTGAATTTAATTCAGATGACCATTATATCTATGACTGTGGTCAAGAATCCCTTAGAAGAAATGGAATAACCCTCATAGTCAACAAAAGAGTTTGAAATGCAGTACTTGGGTGTAGTCTCAAAAATGACAGAATGATTTCAGTTCATTTCCAAGGCAAACCATTTAGCATCACAGTAATCCAAGTCTGTGCCCCAGCCATTAATGCCAAAGAAGCTGAAGTTGAATACTTCTATGAAGACTCAACAAGATTTTCTAGAACTAACGCCAAAAAAAGATGTCCTTTTCCTCATAGGGTGCTGGAATGCAAAAGCAGGACGTCAAGAGATACCTGGAGTAATAGGCAAGTTTGGCCATGGGGTACAAAATGAAGCAGGACAAAGGCTAACAGTTTTGCCAAGAGAACACACTGGTCACAGCAAACACCCTCTTCCAACAATACAAGAAATGACTGTACACATAGACATCACCAAATGGTCAGTACTGAAAATTAGATTGATTATATTCTTTGTAGCCAAAGATGGAGAAGTTCTACACAGTCAGCAAAAACAAGACCTGGAGCTGACTATGACTCAGATCATCAGTTCCTTATTGCGTAATTCAGACTTGAATGGAAAAAAGTAGGGAAAACCACTAGGCCATTCAGGTATGACCTAAATGAAATCTCTTATGATTATACAGTGAATTGACAAAAAGATTCAAGGGATCAGATCTGATAGAGTGCCTGAAGCACGGTTCGTGACATTGTACAGAAGGTGGTGACCAGAACTATCCCCAAGAAATGCAAAAAGGCAAAATGGTTGTCTAAGGAGGCCTTACAAATAGCTGAGAAAAGAGAAGAGAAAGGCAAAGGAGAAAGGGAAAGATACATCCATCTGAATGCAGAGTTTCAAAGAATAGCAAGGAGAGATAAGAAAGCCTTCCTCAGTGATCAATGCAAAGAAATAGAGGAAAACAACAGAATGGGAAAGATTAGAGATCTCTTCAAGAAAATTAGAGATACCAAGGGAACATTTCAAGCACAGATGGGCTCGATTAAGGACAGAAATGGTATGGAACTAACAGAAGCAGAAGATATTAAGAAGAGGTGGCAAGAACACACAGAAGAACTGTACGAAAAGATCTTAATGACCTGGATAACCACGATGGTGTGATAACTCACCTAGAACCAGTAATCCTGGAATATGAAGTCAAGTGGGCCTTAGGAAGCATCACTATGAACAAAGCTAGTGGAGGTGACAAATTCCAGTGAGTTATTTAAAATCCAGGAAGTGTGGCAAATATTTAGAAAGGTCATGCAGTTGACCTCACTGCCATAAGTATATTGTCTCTTTACAATTGGCACATAAGACAGTTTCAGAATTACTGTGTCAAAGCAGACATCATGCCCCTCACCGTGTGCTGTTTGCCGTGGCAGCCAGGCCGTCATTCATCACTAGAACAGAGCGTGCTGTGTGCTAGATGCTATAACTGGGTTCTGGGCTGTTACATGGAAGTTAAGTATTACTCCCTCTGATTTCAGAGCTTCCTGAAGAAGGGGAAAGAGATATTTACAATGCACTGTGGTACATCCTGTAATAGGCATTGGTGTTGTGCTACAGCAGCATAAAAATGAGAACCTTTCTCCAAGGGTAAGGCAGTCAGGTGAAGAGCAGATAGGGGCTGGGGGCAGGAAAAACAGAGGCTTCCCTGTGAATGTGAGATTCATCTGAGTGAAAGGTGACCAAGGATATTCCAGGAAGACAGGCAGTCTGTGCACAGGCCTGCTGTGTGGTGTTCAGAGAGTAGGGGAAGCTAGGGGCTGAAGTGGGCAGGGATGGGTGTGGGAGGTGATGGGAGATGCAAGATGAGACACAGAAACTCCAGAAGTACCACGCTGGGGAGTTTGGATTTTATCCCAAAAGCCAAGGGAAGCACTGGGACAATTTGAAATCGGAGAGCGCCCTGATCAGGCCTGCAGATTTTGAGGGAGACTTTGGCAGCAAACATGAATTGGAGGAGAAGAATAGCAAAATAATTCCATCTAAAAGCCCTTCAGATGACTCTGGAATCTTTGTACAGAAAGTTTTTGAAGCTGTTAAGCTCCCCGTGAATTGGAATGATGTGTTTTCAATATCTTTGGCTTTTCAGTGAGCCCAGCGGCAGCATTTGGCCTGAAGCTCCCTTTTCCTCAGGACAACTCTGTTGCTGTGGTAACAGGACAGGCAGCCCTCTTAGAGATGTTCATTTAATCCCCCGTGGCCAGGTCATCTGTCTGGCACGCACAGACTTTGCCACACTCCCTCCCCCAGAAGTGTCTTGCCAGGGTTGCTGGGCCCTGTCTCTCCTTTGGCTTGCCCAGGAACAAGTCCTGGGTGTGTGTGGTAGTGGCTGCCCCATGGGAACCAAGCCACCTCAGTGGCTTGTGTTGAGTTTCTCTGCTCCTGTTCACTGTCTGTTTCTCAAAAAAGAATTTCTTTGCTCTCTCATTATTCCTCCCCCATCTGCATTCTGCCCATTCTTGAAGACTCAGTTGAAACTGGACACCTCTTTTCGCTTCCTAGCCCTTACCACTTTGGCCCACTTTCACAGATTCTTTCAGTAGGAGCATTTTTTCCAGAGCACTTTTGGGGCCACCTACAATAACCTTTGGAGAAGGCAATGGCACCCCACTCTAGTACTCTTGCCTGGAAAATCCCATGGACAGAGGAGCCTGGTAGGCTGCAGTCCATGGGATCGCTGAGGGTCAGACACAACTAAGCGACTTCCCTTTCACTTTTCACTTTCACGCATCGGAGAAGGAAATGGCAACCCACTCCAGTGTCTGCCTGGAGAATCTCAGGGACGGGGGAGCCTGGTGGGCTGCCGTCTGTGGGGTCTCACAGAGTCGGACACGACTGAAGTGACTTAGCACAATAACCTTCCTCCTCTGAACTCAAGAGCTTTTGTCTCCAGCTGTTCGGTACTTTCATTTATCCTGCCATTTACGTGTTGTCTGGAGTTGCTCACAGCTTCACGAGTTAGTCCCTTATCTCCCTCAGCCAGACTGTAAGCTAGCAGGGATCATAGGTTGTCCTTGAAATGCCTGGCCCTGTATTATGCCTGTTGCAGCTAGAGCAATCTGCAGCCGGTCACTTGCAGCTGAGTCAAGCCCTTGCTTAAACTCTTTAATGGGTCCCTTTTGCTCTCAAATGATAACAAAGCCCCCTTGGCCTGGCTACCGCCACCCTTTCTGCAGATGCCCCCTTACACTGAGACCCTAGAAGCACTAAACGACTGTGTCTCCAGGAATAGGCAGTGCTCTCACTGGCCTCCCTGCACACTCCTCTCTCTGCCAGAAGCACTCTTCCCTTGGCCTCTTTTCACCTGTGTGATTCCACTTGTCTTTTGGGCATGCTGGGAAGCCTTCCTGTCCTTCATAATAAGGGCTGGTTATTCCTTCCATAACCCTGTACTTTGCCAGTAGGGCCCCAATGAATGACTTATGGTTTTCCTGTATTGTGTCTACAATGTCTAGCACAGTGCTTAGTCAGAGAACAACCAGTAAGTATTTGTCCCCTCAAATGAATGACATGTGGATGCCCAGTAAATAATTGTTATGCGGAGTTTATAATGCAGTATACAGATAATTTACACAAATAATTAAATGCAGTGTGGCTCTGGAAGGGAGAGCTGGCAGAGTGGAGTGGAGATTCTGTAGGGTTTGTTTTTAAACCATTGATATTGTCCCAGAAGAGCAGCAGGCACTCTCTCCTCACTATGAAGGCTCGGGAGAGGAGCTAGACAGAGAACCACACAGAGACAATATCAGTCACTTACCAATTCTCTGCATCCTAGTATTGTAGAGAGAGAGGCTGAGAAGGCCTCCAGGAGTGTGTTGTTCACATGCTGCATGTTATAGCTGAGGAAACGGGTCTAGGGAAGGGAAGAGCCTTTTCCAAAGTTCTCTGCCTGGTTTAGCAGCAGGAACAGTAATATTGTTGAAGCCTCTGAGAAAGGAAAGGGTGCCGTTCATTGCTGCATTCTCTACTCTGACTGCACATGAAGCACCAGGACTGTGTCGTTAGGCTCAAGATCCTGGTTCATTCACTCCTGGATGCATTTCACCAATATTTAGCACCTACTCCCTGCCTGGCCTGTTCTGCTCCCTCGGCATACAGCACTGAAAAAGGGCCAAGCGCTTGCCCTCATGGAGCTGACATTCTGGTGTCAGATGTAAGAGCAGCCATCCTCATGTAGATATTGTTTCTCTTTCTGTCCTTGGTACAGTATTTTTGCAATTAGAGGCTACTTTATTTTAAAATAATTTAAAATTTCTATCTGAACATTCAGAACAAAATAGAGACATTCAGTTGAATTAGTGACTTCAGACCTGTTTGGTTTTTTTCCTTGTAACAAAGGCAGCTGCAAGCAAAACAGATTTTGATTCTCTGTAAGGAAGGGATTTTATCTGAATTGTTCAGAAGGAGCAGGCTACCTCTGAGGGTAGAGAGTGTCCTGTCATTGTCATTTAATTTGACAAACACTAAAGTCAAAGCTTAGCTGACCCAGACACTGGGATAGAAAGATGAATAAGAATAACCCTTAGGGACTTCCCGGGTGGTCCAGTGGTTAAGAACCCTCCCTGCAATGCAGGGGACATGGGTTCCATCTCTGGCTGGGGAACTGAGATGATCCCACATGCCATGAAGCAATAAACCCATGTGCCACAACTAGAGAATCTGTGCTGCAATGAAGGATCCCACATGCCGCAACTAAGACCCAACACAGCCAAATAAATAAATATTAAAAAGAAACAGCCCTTGTTCTTACAGAACTTAGTCTTGTAGATGCAAAGGGGATTTTAAATCACTTTTATTTTAGTTCCAACAGACTTTTTGAACATTTAGTATTTACCAGATATGAAGCTCAAGTTTATTGTCAACTCTGAGTTTTTATGTCACTTATTATTTTTTGTTTTCAAGATCAATAGCTATCACTAAATTAGTAGCGAGTGCAAAATATCCTTTATTAAGGAGAAACTGGTGATTGTTAGGTTTATGCTAAGAGAGGGGAATGTCTATGCAAATGAGAGTCCTTCTCTTTGTGTGGTAACCACTTGGACTTTCTCTTACATCCTTCACACCAGTTACAGAGATCCGTGGTGGCGTCAGGTGAAAAGCAGTTACCAGTGGAGTACCGCATCAGCAAGAGGTAAGAGGGGTCCTTCCTTGGCAGGGACTCTGGTCACACCTGCTGGCTGCCCTGGCACAGATGACTAAAGGTCAGCAGCAGTCATTCAGGTACCATTGGAGATTCCACCGGAGAACCTATATAGTTCAGGTTTATATCTGTGCATTCTTGCTGAGAGGGAGCAATATCCACTCCCCTCACCCAAGGGCCTTTCACAGGCTGGTACATGGTCTGAGGACTTAACTAGGAGACCATTAGGGGAAGAGCTGAAACAGCTTCTAAGCCCTAGACCAAAAATTAAGTATGTAGTTGTTCTCCTAAACAGGATTGCTTTTCCAGAAAGTCTCTATTCAAAATTTGACTTTACAGAATTCTAGTTCCACCTCCTGATTCATATTCAAAGTATGACTTGCCACCACTCAGGCAAGAGGGAGGGCCAGAATCTCTGGATCTGGTGGTTTTTCTAGAGTGGAAGATCCAGCTGCATTCCCTCCCCTCCATCCCTCATCAGCCCCACTGCAGCCCTTGGTTTGCGCTATAAGGACAGTATGGATGATACAGTAAGAGGAGGGTCCCCACTGGAGCCATGGGAGACAGCGAGGACATCTTTGGGTAGAGGCCAGACCTCAGGCTGGGTGGATGGTTTTTGTAGTCTGGGAAGTGAAGTGAGTGATGAAAGCTTTGATTCAGAATCCTTTGGCTTAACTTACTTGGTCTGGTTTACATTAGGAAGTTATTTTCTAAGTTTGGGACCTTTTACACTAGGAAGTTATTTTCTAAGTTTGGGACCTTTTACATTAGGAAGTTCTTTTCTAAGTTTTGAAAGATCCATATAACTTCAGCTTCATTGCTTTGCTAATCTTTCTGACACTGAGGTGTCAAGGGGAAAATTCCACTTTCTGTTCTGCTTTCAGGGAAGGAGGTGGTATTCTCCTTACTTTTCAGGTAAAGAGATGGAGCCCCTCATTGCCTCCCTCAGTCACCACCCCCAGCCCCAGCCACCACATTGCACTCATTTGAATTTGGGTTCTGTCCTCATAGGGCTCCCCCAGTGCTCAGATGGTAAAGCATCTGCCCACAGTGTGGGAGACCAGGGTTCAGTTCCTGGGTGGGAAAGGTCCCATGGAGGAGGAAATGGCTACCCACTCCAGTATTCTGGCCTGGGAAATCCCATGGACAGGGGAGCCTGGCGGGCTACAGTCCATGGGGTCGCAGAGTCAGATACGACTGACTAACTTTTCACTTTCTGTCCTCACAGCTTCACTAGAACTTGTCCCTCAAAGGTCACCAGTGAACTCCTAATCACTAAATTTTTTTTCCTGCACAGAAACCTCCACTGACTCTTTGTTATCCACTAAGACCAGATTCCTGAACCCAGGGTCCTCAGCTTACACAACATGCCCTGAGCCTGCTCTTCTAGCCCAGTTTCCTGTTACTTCTCTAATAGACCAGATGCTTTCATGTTGATGTATGTCACCCCACCACATCTGTACCTACACTATTTCTTCAGCCTGAAATACCCTTTGTTTTTTCTATCTATTGAAATTTTATGCACCCTGCAAAATTTGGCCTACATGTCCATCTTACTGCCATGCCAGTCAAAATTAACATCTCCTTCCTCTGCTCCTCAGGACTTTAAGGGCTGGTTCTCATTTTTCTACTTCGATTTATACTCGTTGTATTTGTGTATATTTGTGTGTCTCTTCTAATGAGCTCTTTGAACACAGAAGCTTTGTCTTGAGTACCTTTGTAAACCTTAGCACCCTCAGCATAGCCATACGCATGCACTCTATACAAAGGAATAAACAAATTAATCCATCATTTATAGACCCAGATGTGCCAGGGTACTTCCCTTAAGAGCCCTCATCATCTCCCTAGGAGACTCACTGGTTTGCTTCCTTACTTCCCAGGGACCTACATTCTGATCCCAAATCCTCCACTTTATCAGAACCTCAATAAGACATTCAGGAAAAAAGACTGAACTTTGCTCTTTGGCCTTTGACCTATCATGGTTTGTCTTGGAGTAGAGCAGAAGAACAGAGATTTTTCTGCGTTTTACAGCAATCACCAGCATAGAGCCTACAAAGCATTTTAATAAGCATCGTCTGTCATGATCTTCATAAGTCTCTGTAATAGGTATTATCACCCCCGTTTGATAGATGAATGCATTTCCTGTCCTCCCTGCCTGCCTTCCTTCTGGCAGTTGACATCATTCATTCATTCACAGTTAGTCATTTCTGGCATCAGATCACTAATGTTTCAACTTGTGGTGTTTTAGTGCCTGGCTGAAGGACACTGTTGACCCAGTGCTGGTGACCCTTGACCATCGCATTGCTGCCCTCACGGGCCTTGATGTCCAGCCTCCCTATGCAGAGTATCTCCAGGTGGTGAACTATGGAATCGGAGGGCACTATGAGCCTCACTTTGACCATGCTACGGTAACTATGGGGTCAGTGACCATCTCCTAGGGGTAGGGAAAGAGGGTATTATTTATTTCTCTGAGGCTGAGCTCTAATAGGGCCCCCAGGGAACATTGAAATCTTAGAACAAAGGTTCATGTTCTAGGTAGATCTGAAAGTCTTAGTTTCAAGCTGATAGCTGCTGACTCATCTTTTACTAAAACTCATTGAAAAACACTCCTACAATGACTGGATTTTATGACATGTAAATTATATCAGTTAAACTCTTCTGTAACAAAAGAATATGTCTCTTTGGCAAATAATTAGGAATTCCAGTCTTACTGCTTGGCATGTTTATAGAATAATTATCTGTAACATTTTATATATTATTTCACTAAAAACCTGAAGATACAATGAACCACCAGTCCTTTCACTGAAAAATGAAAGTCACTTAGTTGCATTTGACTCTTTGCTACCTCATGGACTATACAGTCCATGGAATTCACCAGGTCAGAAGACTGGAGTCGGTAGCCTTTCCCTTCTCCAGGGGATCTTCCCAACACAGGGATTGAACCCAGGTCTCCCACACTGCAGGCGATTCTTTACCAGCTGAGCCACAAGGGAAGCCCAAGAATACTGGAATGGGTAACCTATCCCTTCTCCAGCTGCTCTTCTTGGAATTGAACTTGGGTCTCCTGCATTGCAGGCGGATTCATTACCAGTTGAACTATCAGGGAAGCCTTTCACTACTAACAAGCAATTTAGTTTGATTAGTATACAGTTCACTTATATGTGTATCTAATAAATTGGTAAAAGGAAAAAAAGTATACTGAGTAACTGCCAGCAAAAACAGGCACATACGTGACCAGGTATAGCTCCAGCTCTCTCCCATCTGTGACTCCCCCATTTTTCTCCTCCCTGTATTGTGGTGGAATACTGGTACCTTCTGGTTGTCACTCTGGTGCCTTCTGCATAAAATAATGATGTGTTCTATTTTTGTCTTAGTCACCAAGCAGCCCACTGTACAGAATGAACTCTGGGAATCGGGTCGCAACATTTATGATCTATGTGAGTCTTCCTCTGGAGGGACCGGGGTTTCTTAATGATTATTTCTCTCTTTTATTTTATGGTTTTCAAAGCAATATAAGATACTGATTTTATGTAATATTCACAGCAGAAAAATCTCCAGGATGTTTGTAAATTTGATATAGCACTCTCATTAGGCACCATAGGAGGAATAAAAAAATACATTTCAGCTCCTGCCCTCAAAGAACTGCTGTTATGTAGACCTAACTGTGCCCTTGTCGTTGGCTGTGATTAGGATGGGAAGTGGCCATACATGAAGGCCAGGAGATCCTGGGACCTGAATAACATGGGGAGGGGATGTGGTTCTCTTTCTCTGAGGTCCCATAGACTACTTGCTGTTTAAAAGCATGGACCCATAGATGAGATCGTGGAGCTGTGAGGGAAAGAGAGGAGAGAAATGAAGCAGCTGAGATTATGAGAAGGAAGAACAGAGATGCCTACAGAGAAATTCATTAAGTGTGGCTCTCTGATATGTAATGAAAATTTTCTTATCTTCTTATAAAGTCTTCAGTTAACTCTACATTACACCCCCTTAAGACAGTAAATTGGCCTCTTCTAGTTTCTGACCTGACCCTATAGAATCTGGACCCTGTCTTTATTATCTCACTGATCCTCTTCCTGTCAGATCATGTGGTTTTGCCTCCTTCTCTTTGGACAAGTCATAATATCAGTCATGTGTCATTTAAAGCATAAGAGCTGTATTATAATGTTAAATATAAATGCTCTACATTACACTGTAAAATGAGGGCCTGGTTTCAGGCTCATTAGAGTAGCAGACACCCCACCCTAGCACTCCCTCTTTCCTTAGTTCTGTATCTGGTCTCCACGGTGCAGCCAAGAAAGGACAGAGGCCAGCACTCTATAGTCTTATTGCTGGCAATCCCAACGTGGCTTTTTTCACATGGCTCGGTTTCCACTTTCTGCAAAACTGGAAAGCTGCCACTGCCACTGGTGTCTGGTCTCTTGTGGTCATTCTGATCAGGCTGAGGATGGCTGACGTCAGCTCTCCGGGCAGGGCACATGGCTTGGATCAGCAGCTAGTGCATCTCTGGTTGATGATTCAAGCTGGCATGGGAGGTCACAATCTGTGAAGTCATTGGCAGTTGATGTCTTTGGTGATCAACCAAAGAACAGGACGTCCAGGGGCCACAGTCTCTCTGTTCTTTATTCCCCTAGTGTCTTCTGCAGCTGACTCCCTGACTACAGAGGCCTGGTTACCATGGTAAGGATAGCACAGATGCAGGAGTCCAGCAGTTTTAAATGGCAAATGCAAGAGTGTGTCTGTGTTTAGATTTTAAGCCTCTGATACACAGTGGAATGGCATGCATTTGGATTTGGAGTCAGTTGGCCTGATTCAGGTTCTGCCACTTAACATGTGGCCTCAGCACAACTCACAATTCTCTGAGCTCGTTTTCTTGCTCTGTACCTCCTCACAGGGCTGTCAGGAGGACCTGATGAAGTCAGGTGAGGGGATATCTCTCTGTGAAGTTTCATACAGTACATTTTTATTGTTCTGTCCTAGAAAGCAAGTATAGGACTCCATGAAAAGGACTGTGGGACCTAGGAAATGCTAGCTTATTCCCAGTTCTTCCATCTTCAGATTAGGGTTAAGACCATCATAATCATTTCTGAAGACAAGAGATAAGGTTTGTGGAGACTCTAAGAATAATATTATAGGGGAAAATAATCGTGAAGTAGAGGATTGAGCTGAAGTCAGGTTAGTGATTTTCTGCTCAGACTGGATATAAGATCAGGCCCAGTACAAAGCAGTGGAAGGTTTACAGAGGGAAGATTTCCCTGCCCTCCAGCAAGCTCACAATCCATGCCCTGCTCTGGAGCCTCTCTGCACACTGATCCAGTTCTCTTCAATCTATTATTTGAGTCCTTCCACCCCACTGTGCTATGACACCACAGGTAGTGTGCAAAAGTGCCATATAGTGGTTACCAGCAGGGTCTTTGTAGTCAGATAGCATTGGCTCAGCTCCAGTCCTGGCTTGGAGTTACGTGACCTTTGTAAACCACTCAGTCTCTCTGAGACTTGGCTTCCTTATCCCTAGACTGAATAACAACAATCCTAACTAAGGACGATATATTTGTTGTGAGGAATAAGGACTTATTATGATGCCTAACGTACGGTCATTGCTCAATAAATGTCAGCTATTAAACTATAAAAGTGCTTTTTTTTCCTAAATGGTAAGATGATGAATAATATAAAGTATTTTAAAGTATTTTCCAGTATTTTTCAAAGTGTTTAGGTTGTGTATTCTTTGAAAATCAGTAAAAACTTTTCAAATTACATAAACGTATCTATAATTCTAAAATATACCAGTGGTGAAGCTCTTTAGCTGAGGTTACCTGGAGAGGGTCTGAATGATCTGGGAACACACCAGAGGGGCAATCAGTAGTTCCTATGAGGCCCAGCTTTCAAAAACAGTAAGTGTTCTATAAGCCATTGGTCATGATGCATTACTAGGCTGTGAAATCAATTTAGTGGATCTGGTCAGCATTTAAGAAATCTGAACTAGAAGAGAATAAAATAAAATGGAAAATAACAGACAGTATCTCATATAGTAAGAATGTTCTATGAAACTTAGGGACATGTCTGTGTGTCTTGGGCTGTGATATAAACTAAATTTCTTCCTGAGGGTCTCAAAGTTTGGACCTACTCATGGTAACCCTCAATAAGGATGTTAGCTGGAAGGATAAGGATGTTAGCTGGAAGGGTAAAGAAAGGGGGATTTCTAAGTGTTGTCCTCTCGTGGCCATGTAGGCAAAACACTGATGCCACTGAGTAGGCTGTCTTCTTTCCTAAACTGGGTGATTGTCTTTCTATAAGTATTTCTCCTAGAGTCGAAATAGGGGCACACAGGAGGGAAATTTATGCAGAAATGACATCAGATGTCACATGGAGCCAGAGTAAGGCAGTCGGGCTCCTTCAGCTCTGGCTTTCCCTCTGGCCTTGCAGTTGAGCTCGGTGGAAGCCGGAGGAGCCACAGCCTTCATCTACGGCAACTTCAGCGTTCCTGTGGTCAAGGTGAGTGTGGGTCTGATGCAAACGGGTGATTTTTAGGATTGTTCGAACTAACACCTCAACTTTCATGCTGTCTGTGCTTGCACGCCTGTCCTGGGAGGGGAGCAAAAAGAGGTCTTTCTTGATTTCCAGAGTCAAAGATAGTTCCTCAGTTTTCTTGACTACTGCATTTACTTGTACCTCTATTTTTTAATCTTATTTACACTTGTATTACAAGTAGATGATGTATTACAAGTAGATGCCTTCCTATTACAGTAGAACTCCTCAAAGGTGAGAAATCTTTTATTCCTCTTCAGAATCTCAGCAGCAACTGGTCCCTTCAATCTTTCTTTCAGTAAATACTGGGGCTAGAGGCACTGAGTACAGAGGAAAGGTCATAGTCCTTGCCTCCAGGAGCTCACGGAGAGGTTAACAGGCAATAATGGTATATACTGCAAGAAGAGCTATAAAGTCAAGCAAGGCATTAGAGGAGGGCCAGTGTGGTAAGAGGTTTACTTAATGAATGATTATCTCCCCCAAATTTCAGAGCAATCAATCAATCGGGGATGACAGCCCTTAATTACTTCAGGAATGAAATGAAGACAAATAATTGAGAATGTGCCTTCTAGCACTTAGCACAGTGCCCAGCACATCCTAAGCATTCAATAAGTAAATGCCAGGTATTTAGCAAAATTCAGCCGTTTGGCCAGGGATAAAGTAAGTGTGTAGGAGAGAAATCTGAGTATAAGAGGTAGAAAGCATATAGATGATTTGGAGTCAGAACACCTGGGTTTGAGTTCTGACACTGATCCTTCTTAGTTACGTTATTTAAAGCCCCTAAGCTTCAACTTCCTTTCTGCTAAGGTGGAAATGACAACGATGCCTGCTTCTTGGGGGTGTTATTAGGAAGTGCCTAAGAAGGGCTAAGCATCAGAATGAAGCTCTTAGTCGTGAGGAATATTTTGCTCCCCCTTGGCTTTTTGTTGAGTGCCTGTCCTCAGTGACCCCGTGACACCCTCTGCTCCCTTTTCCCCTGGCACCTGTCAGTCTCCTCTTGGTTTGTTTTTATGTCTCTCTCCCACGAGACTGTGAGCTCCCTGAGAGCAGAACTGATCATGATTCGTCTCTGCATCCACAGGGTCTGGAGTAGGGCAGGGCCCTCAATAAGTAAGGCATCAGTGAATGAGTCAATGGCAGCTTGTCTACCATTTTATGTATTCCTTGCCCCCATCTGCATGGACGGTTTTCTTCGTTAATGACATGCACGCATTTGTCTTCAGTCAAGTGCTTCCCTAGCACTGAGACTCTGGGCTGACCTTGCCTGGGGCGGGGTCTGCTTGCTTTCAGAATGCAGCTCTATTTTGGTGGAACCTGCACAGGAGTGGTGAAGGGGATGGTGACACACTTCATGCTGCCTGCCCTGTCCTGGTAGGAGATAAATGGGGTAAGGCCTGCCTTTCTGGGCATGGGAAAGGGGTGAGGGGTTCAGGGGAAAGTGAAATAGGGGTTGGATAGAACATAACATAGCCTGTCATTCCAAAAGCTTCATAACAGGGACTTCCCTGGTGGCCCAGTGGTTAAAACTCCGAGCTTCCATTGCAGGGGGCCTGGATTTGATCCCTGGTCTGGGAACTAAGAATCCACATACTGCGTGGCAAAAAGAAATAAAGAAGAAAATTTCTTGAACTGAATAAAAATGAAAATACAACAAATCAACTTTTAAAAAAATCAAATGGAAAATAACAAAATTAGGAGGGAAAAAGCTTCATAGCAATGCCACATTATATTGAGGTGATCAGATTCTGGGCTAGTGTCCAGAAACCTTAGGAGCCCATAAAGGGGAGGCTTCTGTCCTATAGCCAGTGTCAGTCAAAGTTGACTGGTCTGAACGGACAGGCCCTGATTCCTCAGGACAGCTAAAGAAGAATCAGTGCAAAGTCCCCTCCTCTGTTCCAAGAAGAAAACCATCAGGTGCTTTCCCACGAGGAGAGGTCAAACAAGGAGGAGAGAAGTAAGGGACACGCTCACGTCATACATGTGTCCATGAGAACTTAGCTCTTAAGACAGAAAAAGTAGAAGAGGGACTCTTGTGCTGAGGTGGACCTGGCCAGGGGGTCCATGCCTTTTCTCTCACTACCCTGAAATCATACCTTGTGGGAGGAGGGGCTTTCAGGAGCTACATGAAGGGGAAATGACTACAGTACCCATGGGTTTGAAAATTAAGTCTCTAGCAGACAGGACCTGTGGGGACTTTTTCCAGGGACCACTGCCCTTCTTGCTCTTTATTGCTACTGGAAGCAACATCTTGTAGTCTGTGACAGGCCTGGGACCAAGGTGAGGCAAGCGAGTCCCCAAGGGTATGGAATTTATGGCCCTGTGAGCATCGCCTCTGTCTGATCTGCTGAGCCTGCTCCTCTACCTCCCTGTTCTCCCTCAGTGGCCAACAAGTGGATACACGAGTATGGACAGGAGTTCCGCAGACCCTGCAGCTCGAGACCTGAAGACTAAAGTGTTGGCAGAGAGAAGCTGGAGGAGTCCTTTGGCTTTCCAAAGAAGCCGGAAGTCAAAAACTAGGGTAAGAGAGCAGAAAGGGGAGCAAGCTTCTGGAGGAGGCCCTTGTCAGCACTGTCTGTTTCTTGCAAATGGGAGACAAGGAAGTGGTCTCTAGCAGGGACATTGTTTCTCCTCAAGCCATGACTCACAGCAGAAGGAACAAGACAAAGGAGGGGGCCTGAAGGCTGGAGGGAGGTTTCTGGAGCTCAGACTCTGTTGGAAACAGGGTCTATCAACAGTCTCCAGGGTTTGGTCAGTGAGGCCTCTGCCACTTGAGCCTTGCCCACAGGGGCCCAGAGTGGCAGTGAGGCCCCTGCAGGTGGTGCCTGACTCCCACGTGCCCTTCTGCCCACTGACTCCTGCTGAAGGCTGAGCAGGGGGGTGTGTCTGTATCAGGAGTGTACCGCATGTGATGACTTTTTAAAGCAGACAGTAACTTTTTAAAAAAATATGATTTTTAAATACAGCCATTAAAATGTTCTAATAGTCATAAAAGTGTTTACAGATCATTTTTCACAACCATGAACATTCTTATGTTGTAACGTTATGTGAAAACAGCAGAGCAGAATGTTTTATTTATGTATAATCTCATCTTGGCTCATCTCCCACCACTCCCCGCTCAGTGCATTCCAGACGCATTCTATTTCTTAAAACCGACATTAGTCCCACTCTTCAGGTCTTTGCACTCACTGCTCCCACCGGGGCTGAGCCCTCCTCATCATTCCATTCTTGAATCAGTGTCACTTCAAAGAGAACTTCTCTGACACCCATCCTTCTAGCCATTTTGTTCACATAGGCCAACTTTATTTTCTTCCTAACACTTTTCTCAAAGTTACTTTATTCATTTAATTGTGGCCAGTTGCCTGCCTTGCATGGTGAGTGCTTTAAGACCCCTCTCTGCTTTGTAAATGCCTCACTCAATTTTTCAGTATTTATTTGCCTAGCTGATTGCACTCCTTATACCTCTTGGTATACCCCAGAAAAAGATCTGTTTCAAATAAGCAGGCATTCAGCAAATATTTTTAGATAAATGAGTAAGAAGGCCTCCTTTGAGCTATGCTTTGGAGGACGGGTAGGATTCTTATAGGCAGAGTCTAATGAGGAGCAGCACTTCCCAGCAGGACTGGCATGAGCTAAGGCTGCAGTGATGAGTGACTGATATTTGAGCACTTGTGCAAAGTGAACATTCTAGGCAATGTGGCTCAGTTTCCTCAGAAGGAGATGGGGGTGTGTGTCGTGCTCACAGAGAAGCCACACAGGTAAAAGGCTAGATGTTTAGATGCTGTGCTGCCTCTGCCCCCTCCCCTGTCCCACACACGCCAGGATCTGCCTCCCAGAGCTCCGTGGGCCCCGAGGAAAAGGTTCTGGTGTGCTGATATCCGGGGTCCAGCAGAGCCTCTGTGAGCACCTGTCACCAATAGTTCTGCTGAGTGCATCAGGACTCTGGAAGGCCTCTTACTAAATTACTGTCATATAGGTGAGCAAAAACACTTTTCCCCTCCCTTCTGAGTTCTTAGGAGCTCTGAGTTGTTATAGAGGTTCTGAAACCTCTATAGTAAAAGACATTAACAGGAGGAACATAAAGAAGTTTATTAACATGTATATATCACGTATACATGGGAGATACCCAAGGGAAAATGAGTAATTTCCGAAGTGGCTTAGAACTCAGGATGAAATACTATCTTAAGAGAGAAAGGAAAGGGGAGGTAAGCTGCTTAGATTTTTAGGAACAATGAATAGTCCTTAAAAAGGGCCCACAAATGGGAGATACGATAATGATTGTCTGGGCTTGGTGTCCACTTGTGGTTCTCTTCTCCTGTGCAGTTTACCTTGGTTGGTAATTTCAGACAACTGAGTTCCTTTTGGAGCATCTGTCTTCAGGCTGGTGAGGAGTTTAGAGAAAAGGGTGCAGCTGTGGGATCCCAACAATGCTTAGTATGTAGGTAGCTATTTCTAAATAGGACTGACCGTGGCTTGGTGCATAGCTTGTTTATAATTTTGCTTTTCTTTCTTGCACTGTGCTTCGGCCATTTTTCTAACAGCTTTCCCTCCAAACTGGGCTCCTGGTGTTGCAATTGTATCCTCATAAGATTTGCTCCAGGAAGATTATTTACATTAATGACTGTTATCATTGTCAGTAGTAACATACTAACCACGTACTCTTGGCCGGGCACTGTGCTAAGAACTGAGGTAGGTGTACTTGCCTCCTTCAAGCCTCACAATGAACAGGTACTATTATCTCTACTTTATAGATGAGAATATGTAACTTGCCTGAGGTTACATAGCTATAAAGTGGCAGAGGCAGTATTCAAAATACAGGTATCTCCCCCAAAGATCTCTTTTTAAAAATTTGTTTTAAAATTCACACAACACTGTAAAGCAACTATATTCCAATAAAAAATTTTTATAGCAATGAAAAAATTTTCAATTGAAGTATAGTTTCAGGTATACAGTGAAGTGATTCAGTGATATATATATCAGTGATATAGTCATCTTCTTTTTCAGATTCTTTTCCCTTATAGATTATTACAAGATATTGACTATAGCTCCCTGTGCTGTACAGTAGGTTCTTGTTGGTTATCTATTTTATATATAGTAGTGTGTATATGTTAGCCCCAGACTCCTAATTTACCCCCCCGCCCTTTTCCCATCTGGTAACCATAAGCTTGTTTTCTATGTCTGTGAGTCTGTTTCTGGTTTGTAAATAAGTTCTTTTGTATCACTTTTTAGGTTCCACATATAAGCAATATCATGAGATATTTGTCTTTCTTTGTCTAGCTTACTTAGTATGATAATCTTTAAGTGCATCTATGTACTAGAAAAATAGAAAATATGAATTACCAATTCATATTTACCAGTACTTAAACAAAATTCTCCAAGCGAGGCGTCAGCACTACGTGAACCATGAACTTCCAGATGTTCAAGTTGGTTTTAGGAAAGGCAGAGGAACCAGAGATCAAATTGCCAACATCCAGTGGATCATGGAAAAAGGAAGAGAGTTCCAGAAAAACATCTATTTCTGCTTTATGACTATGCCAAAGCCTCTGACTATGTGGATCACAATAAACGGGAAAATTCTGAAAGAGTTTTCAGACCACCTGACCTGCCTCTTAAGAAACCTGTATACAGGTCAGGAAGCAACAGTTAGAACTGGACATGGAACAACAGACTGGTTCCAAATAGGGAAAGGAGTGCATCAAGGCTGTATATTGTCACCCTGTTTATTTAACTTATATGCAGATTACATCATGAGAAACGCTGGGCTGGAAGAAGTATAAGCTGGAATCAAGATTGCCGGGAGAAATATCAATAACCTGAGATATGCAGATGACACCACCCTTATGGCAGAAAGTGAAGAGGAACTAAAAGCCTCTTGATGAAAGTGAAAGAGGAGAGTGAAAAAGTTGGCTTAAAGCTCAACATTCAGAAAACGAAGATTATGGCATCTGGTCCCATCACTTCGTGGCAAATAGATGGGGAAAGTGTCAGATTTTATTTCTGGGGGCTCCAAAATCACTGCAGATGGTGATTGCAGCCATGAAATTAAAAGACGCTTACTCCTTGGAAGGAAAGTTATGATCAATCTAGAGAGCGTATTCAAAAGCAGAGACATTACTTTGCCCACAAAGGTCCGTCTAGTCAATTATGGTTTTTCCAGTGGTCATGTATGGATGTGAGAGTTGGACTGTGAAGAAAGGTGAACGCTGAAGAATTGATGCTTTTGAACTGTGGTGTTGGAGAAGACTCTCGCGAGTCCCTTGGACTGCAAGGAGATCCAACCAGTCCATTCTAAAGGAGATTGGTCCTGGGTGTTCTTTGGAAGGACTGATGCTAAAGCTGAAACTCCAATACTTTGGCCACTTCATGCGAAGAGTTGACTCATTGGAAAAGACTCTGATGCTGGGAGGGATTAGGGGCAGGAGGAGAAGGGGACGACAGAGGATGGCATCACCAACTCGGACATGGGTTTGGGTGAACTCTGGGAGTTGGTGATGGACAGGGAGGCCTGGTGTGCTGCAATTCCTGGGGTCGCAGAGTCAGACACGACTGAGCCGACCAAACTGAAACTAATCAGTGTAAAACTCCCAACAGAACTCCCAGCTGGCGCCAGTGGGAAAGAGCCCGCCTGCCAGTGCAGGCGGGTTTGATCCCCAGGTTGGGAAGATCCCCTGAAGAAGAGTATAGCAATCCACTCCAGTATTGTTGCCTGGAGAATCCCATCGAAAGAGGAGCCTGGTGGGCTACAGTCCCTAGGGTCAGATAGGACTGAAGCGACTTAGCACACACGCAGCAACAAACAAGTCCAGCACCAGATGCCTTCACAGGCAAATTCTACCAAACATTTAAAGAATTAACACTTGTCCTTCTGAAACAGTTCCAAAAAAACTGCAGAGGAAGGAACACTTCCAAGCTCATTCTATGAAGCCACCATCACTATGATACCAAAACCAGACAAAGATATCACAAAAAAAGAGAAAATCACAAGCCAGTATCACTGATGTAGATGCAGAAGTCCTCACTGAAATGTAGCAGACTGACTCTAGTAAAAAGGATCATACAGTATGATCCAGTGGGATTTATCTCAGGGATCCAAGGATTCTTCAACATCCACACATCAGTGTGATACACCACATTAACAAAATGAATAAAAATATGATCATCTCAATAGATGCAGAAAAAGCTTTTGATAAAATTCAACATCCATTTATGATAAAAACTCTCCAGAAAGTGGGCAAAGAAGGAACCTACCTCAACATAGTAAAGGCCATATATTACAAACCCACACCTAACATCATACTCAGTGGTGAAAAACATTGACTATCAGTGAAAAAAAAAAACCTCTCTCCTTGTATTGCTCAGTTAACTACCCAGTTAACTGTTTCCTCCACCCACCTATATGGCCAGCCACTTGGCTAGTCTCAGGTTCCATTCCAAGGTTTCGCCTGGCTACAGGCTGGGGTTTCTAGCAAACTGCTGGGAAAGGAAGACAGCTCTAGGAATATGGGAGCCTCTTGAGTTTACATAACTTTCTGAGACCTGGACCCAGAATGAGAATGTGTTGACTCTGGCCACTGATGGGGCAGCCAGCTGGGGCAGAAGAGTTGGCTTGAAGATTACAAACAAAACACTGTCCCTGCAGGAAAGGGTATGACTGCTGTTTGCTTTCTCAACTCCTGTTGTAGATTCTTTCTTGCTTTCCTCTTGTTAAAAGTCATGACCCTCTAATTCCCAGCCCCAGTTCTGATGACACAGGCCCTTGAATCCAACTTAAGGGTCCTTGGCACCTCACTGTCCAAATCTGTTTGTTTTGTCCATTCCACCTCTAAAATATCGAGCCTTTCTCCTCCCCTCATCCCTGCAGCACTTACCTAGTTCAGAATACCTTTCTTTGCCCTTTACCTAGACTACCACTGCCTCTTTATCTAGTCCAGTGCCTGCAGTCCAATTCCACAGGTACCAGAGTGACTTTCCTTAGTGTCTGGCAAGTACCCATCTTGCCACTATGGGCCTTTATATCCTGCCTCCTCCAGCGTCTCCTGTCACAGCTTTTACTCCAGCCACACTGATCATACTAATCTACCAGCTGTGTCAGGTTGACCTCCGTGGGCTTGCGCACGCTGCCTGCTCTCCCTGCAGTGTATTCCCTTCTCCACCTCCACCTTGTGATGATGCTTCAAAGCTCAACTCAAATGCTACCTACTTTGTGAAACTATCCCTTGCCTGTTTCCAAAGAGGTTTAGTTGTCCCCCTTCCCTTTGTACAGTGTGGTCACTGTTTCGGTAATGGTCTTTCTAGACTATGAGCTCATTTGAAAGGCCTCATTATTTATCTCTGTCTCCAGAGTCAACTGGAAGCTTGGCACAGAGAAACTGCCCAGGTTTGCTTAGTCAGCAAATAAATGTAAATAAATGTTTGTAATAGCAGCTTTAGAAGAGGGAAGCAAGAAGAAGTCGTGCCCAACTCTCCTCAGCCCTTTGAGTCTTCTCAGTCTCAAGATTCTGGCCCCCAACATTAGATCTGTGTCTACCCCATTTGCCCACCTTATTCTTTCAGGAAGTTCTTCTTGGACATTTAGTGTATGTGTCTGACAGATTGGCCTCTGGTTTGACCCAAATATGTTCCTTCTGGCTTTGTGGAAATCCTTCATTCAAAGGGTCCAAGGGTCTCCTTTATTCTCTTCCTGAGATTGGAGTGCTGATCTGTAGGCTTCATAAGGATGCTATATCCAGCACATAGTAGGTGCTCCTTAGAGTATATTATGTGGAAACCAACACAATACTGTAAAGCAATTACCCTTCAATTAAAAATACATCATCTGAACTTATGAATGGTCTCTTCTCTACTAGGAGATAGTGGAATGCTCAAAGATCTGCCACCTCTTAGCCATGTCTGTGGGCAAGTCATTTCACATCTCTGAAATTCAGTTTCTTTGCCTTTAAATTGGGGAGAAACTGGATAGCTACATGTAAAAAGACTGAAATGAGAACATTCTCTAACATCTTAAAATGGATTAAAGACCTAAATATAAGACCAGATACTAGACTTCCCTGGTGGCTCAGTGGTGAATCTGCCTGCCAACGGAGGAGACTCAAGTTCAATCCCTGGTCTGGGAAGATTCCACATACTGTGGAGCAACTAAGCCCTTTGTACCACAACTACTGAGCCTGTGCTCCACAACAGGAGAAGCTACTGTAATGAGAAGCCCATGCATTGCAACTCGAGAGTAGCCCCTGCCCTCCACAACTAGAAGCAATGAAGATTCAGCAAAAAAATAACAAAATTATTTTTAAAAAGACTAGATACTATAAAAATCTCTGAAGGAAAACATAGAACACTCTTTGACATATAATCACAGTGATATTTTTTGGATCTGTTGCCTAAAGTGATGGAAATAAAAGCAAAAATAAATGGGACCTAATTAAACTTAAAAGCTTTTGCACAGCAAAGTACAGTATAAACAAAATGAAAGGAAAACCTACAGAATGGGAGAAAATATTTGCAAATGATGTGAACAACAAGGAATTAATTTCCAAAATATACAGACAACTCATATAGCTCAGTATCAAAATAACCCAATCCAAAAATGGGCAGAAAACCTAAATAGTCTCCAAAGAAGACATGTAGATGGGCCAATAGGCACATGAAAAAATGTTCAGCATCACTAACTAGTCAAGAAATACAGATCAAAACTACAGTGAAGCATCACTTCACACCAGTCAGAATGGCCATCATCAAAGTCTACAAATAATAAATGCTGGAAAGGGTGTGAAATGCTGGAAAAAGGGAACCCTCCTACACTGCTGGTAGGAATATAAATTGGTGCAGCTGCTACGGAAGACAGTCTGGAAGTTCCTTAAAAACTAAAAAGAGTTGTCATATGATCCAACGATTCCACTCCTGAGCATGTACCTGGAGATGAGAACTCTTAATTTGAAAGACACAGGCACCCCAGTGTTCACTGCAGCAGTATTTACTGTAGCCGAGAAATGGAAGCAACCTAAATGTCCATCAACAGATGAATGGATAAAGATTTGGTGTGTGTGTGTATATATGATATGTGTGTGTGTGTATGTATACACAATGGAATACTACTTAGCCATAAAAAGAATGAAATAATGCCATCTCCAGCAACATGAATGGACCTAGAGATTGAGACAGAAAAAGACAAATATCATATAACACTTCTATATGGAATCTAAAAAATGATACAAATCAATTTATTTAAAAACAGAGACTCACAGACTTCAAAAACAAATTTATGGTTTCCAAAAAGGAAAGGTCGGGAGAGGGGTAAATTAGGAGTTTGGGATTAATGTGTACACAAAATATATACAAATAAAGTAAACAATGACATTTCATACCACAGGGAACTATATTCAATATCTCATAACAACCTGTAATGGAAAAAAATCTGAAAAAGAACACATATCTATAACTAAACCACTTTGCTCTACACCTGAAACTAGCACATTGTAAATCAACTTAAAAAAAGTACTTAAAAAATGATAATTTGTGAACTTAAAAAAAATGATAAATTGAGAACAATAAGGCCCATACTTCACAAGTGTTCAAAAGATTAAGATGTAACTAGGAGAAGGCAATGGCACCCCACTTCAGTACTCTTGCCTGGAAAATTCCATGGATGGAGGAGCCTGGTAGGCTGGAGTCCATGGGGTCGTTAAGTCGGACATGACTGAGCGACTTCACTTTCACTTTCATGCATTGGAGAAGGAAATGGCAACCCACTCCGGTGTTCTTGACTGGAGAACCCCAGGGATGGGGGAGCCTGGTGGGCTGCCGTCTATGGGGTCGCACAGAGTTGGACACGACTGAAGTGACTTAGCAGTAGCAGCAGCAGAGTATCTAATATAAAGTTAAGTGAATGTTTCTTACTCTCCATCCATCAAGCCTGGTCATCATCCTCTTGCCAGTTATCAGTACCAAAATGACCTCTGCCCAGGGTCTCCTATATTGTCCAGCAGGCAGTGTAATACAAGGAAAAAAAACCTAAGTTTAAATTCTGACACCACTTCTTCTGAGCTATATGAATTTGGACCTAATGCCTGCCCGTCAAATGACAACATCACCTACCTCATAGGGTTGTCATGAGGATTAAATAGTTGTGTGTAAAGTGAATTAGCTGCGCAACTTTTATGACTATTATGACTTAAATCTGGTGAACAAAATTGGCTGTGTCCCTGAAAAACACACATTTGACCATGCTGCCCCCTGTGGACAGAGTGCAAACAGCCCAGCAAAGAGACCTTGGTAAGCCCCTCCCTCCCCCAGAAGGGCGTGGTGGAAGCACACGTAACACAGGGCCTTTTCTTCTCTGCCAGGGAGCTCATGCTTTACTCAGATATATTTAGTGAACATCCAAACCAGAATTTCTCAGAATAATGGAAGGCAGATCAGTACTGACTCAATAGGTCTGGGGTTAAGGACAAAATCTTGAACAAGCTTCCAGATGATACTCAATGCTGCTGACCACAGGCCACTCTGAGTAAAGAAGGTCTTAACTATAATATGGGAGTGACATGATAGGAACTATTTATTAGGTGCTTACCCTACGTCAGTTACTGAGAGAGTTAACCTATTAACTTGTGTAGTCCTCAAGACCCTATGGGGTAAATACTGCTGACCTCTTATTTTTCAGATGAGGAAACCAAAGCACAAAGAGAGAAAAGTACTTAGCTATCTGATACATCCAGCAAGGGATGGGCTTAGGTTCTAATTTAGGCAGCCTAGCTCCAACACCTGCTAAGAAGAGGACTCCAGCAATGTGTAGAGAGCAGCCAGGGGAGGGGCTGTGTCAAGGAGAGGAAGAGACATAGAAGAGAATGGACGGCAGTTGTGAATATGAGAGGAAGCCAGCAAGGACACTTTGGCTGCCTTGTTTAGACCAGTGGAGAGATGGTGGAACCTATCACTACTGAGCTAGGAATATGGCAGCACAAGTTTTAGGGGGAAGGTAAGTTCAGCTTTAGGAATGGTCAATGTGAGTGGCTTTTGGTCATCTGGACAAGTAGACAGACCTAAGTGTCTAGAGTTGAGGAGGTGCTTGAGCTTGTAAACAAACTTTGGGCATTAGCAAATGCAAAACTCTGAGAGCTTGAGGTCATGTGGACAGTGCCCAGACTGTCCTGTTCTAGGCCAAAGTCAACACAGTACATAACTGGAAGAGAGAGGATTGGAATCTAGTCTCCCTGGCTGCAGTGGAGGCTGGCTCTGTCCATTCTAATGGGCATTCTGACTCTAGGGAGCAGGCAGAGCATAAGACGTTGATGGGCTGCAGGCAACAAACAGGCTTTTCTGGAGCTCTATGGTGACTAAATCCAATGAATTGTCCCCAACCCCTAGATCAACAGAAATAAGGACAACTCCACAGAGAAAAGACCAGATAAAGGTTGGGAGATATTTATTTTCTTTAAACAAGGTCATAAATAACAAAGAAACAAAGAAGGTCCCAGACATCGGACCCTGAAGCAGGACAGGGATGGGAAGTTGTGGGGTCAAAAGGTGGAGGGGGCTATGCATCACCTAAGACAGTCACAGAGAAGATGGGCTGCACGAGATTGCCCCTCCCTACCTTTGGAAATGGCGTGCCTGGGCAGCAGGGAGGCTGAAGTGCTGTGATGAGGCAGCTGGAAGAGGGCAAATGTTGAGGATGCTGGACTGTACTGTTTCTATGAAGGGTGACATGGAAACCACAAACGACTAAGATAAGCTGTGGGTCTAGAAAAGGCAAGCGGGCACTCTGCATACCTCCAGGGACCAACTATGAAAATGGTTAAATCTGCTTCTTAAAAACAACTCTACAGGCCTTAGCCTGTGGCTTTGTGCATGGGCTGTAGTGAACCTGGGTTGCTTTATGCAGGTGAGGGCTCAAGAGGCCCCTGGAGCAGCCTGGCCTCAGCCCAGGGCAGGTGCCCAGACATGTGGGAGTGGGACGTGGGCCCTCCCCAAATGGGAGGCCATGTGCTTGGACTGGCTGAGCCTGATTTTCAGGCTAGCTTCTTGTGATGCTATCCACCACCCCTCCCTCTACCTAAGGATGAGATCCTGACCTCTCTGGGTCTTCCAAGCCTAGAAGAATAAGATGGGGATAAAAAGGTATCTGACTGGTGTTTTATTTAAAAGGGAAAAATAAAGACCATCTTGCACATGGTCCAGCCCATGATGCAGGGCAGGACCATGGCAAGAACAATCTCAAGCTATGGAGGTTCCTGTACCTGGGGAAACATGGGGACCCAGGTACACTACCTAATGCCGGGAATAGGGGCCCAGGGTGGCAGTTCTGATGGAGGCTTCACCCAAGGCAAGGCAGGGAGGAGAGGCAAGAGCTATCCCTGAACAGGGAATGGAGAAGAGCTGGGGAGCCTTAGACTGGGGAGACCAATGTTGATCGAAGGCCCTGGAAAACAATGCTTTGGGCAGGAATACACGAAAGGGTTTGTACATCTGGGGATGCCCGTCTACAGGGAGCCGGTGTCACATGGTCGGGCAGGATGGTGAGTAGACAGCGGCATCACAGTGGCCTCTGGTGCGATGTATTTACAACAGAGCTCAATGTTGAGGGAGGAAAGGAGAGCAGGTCACTAACAGCCAGGAAACACACTGTGAAGAGTGGAAAGAGAATGGAAAACAAATGTGACTCTCACTGGCTTACCCCGCTTACCCTGTCTCATCCAGGAAGCCCTTCCTAATGATCACCAAGGCCTCTGCAGATCTCTCCACCTCTTCTCAGCCCCATCCAAGGCTAGACACAGGGTGTGCTCTCAGTGTACGGCTGATCAGACCACAGCTCCAAATGGGCCAGGGCTCCCAGACACTGCTTACTGAAACAAACTAAGTATTGTTGATTCCTGGGATCCATCAATGGTCAGCTGCTTGAGGGGTGGTCTGACATCAGGGAATCATTGTGGCTCACTGTACCAGGCTCCTTGCATTTTTAATGCCCACTTTGCTTTGTCATCCAAACCGCTTAGGCCTTGGCATTTCGAACTCCCTGATGTAGAAACTGTTTATATTTCTTCAAACTTTCTGAGGGTGGGGAACAAGTTCCCTTGGACCATCATCAGAATCAGAAAAGACACTTTCCAACTGGCATGACTCTTCACATGGCCTGTGGGGCTCTGTGAGGATGGGGCCTTCTGCAGCAAAGACTGGGAGTTCCTTGAGGTGGGACCAGGACCATGTGGTTTGGGTCACCATGCCTCTCTTCCTCCTCCTCCACAAAGAAATCTACAGTGCCTCCCAATCTGACAGAGTTTCCCAAGATGAGAGGCATCCTTTTTCCTCTAGACCAGTGGTTCCCAAATGGGAATGACTTTGCCTCCCTTAAGACATTAGGTAAAATCTAGTAACGCTTTTGCTTGACACAACTATGTGTGTTGAGAGGGTGCTACTGGTTCCTAGTATGTGAAGTCCAGGGATATTGTTCATCACGCTATAGTGCACAGAACAGCCCCACCACCACAAAGGATTACCTGCCTCAAATGTTAACAGTGCTGAGGCTGGAAATCCTGCTCCAGATCTCTACACAGCCTCACGGTCTGCCTCACCTTCCTCAACAGCAGGGCAGGAGAAGGCATATAGAATTTTTCTAAGTGCCCGGAAATGGACAATTCCCATCTCAGCCTCCATAGGAAGGGGCATCTCAAGAAAAAGTACACATCACAAAGTGGGTAGGGGACTAGGCACTGTTTAATGTCAGTTTTGCAACAACTCACTGGACCAGAGCACACGGAAAGAACCAACCACGGCTTTGCAGAAACACACACGCTGGGCTCTGTGTTGAGGAGGAAGAAGAAAGGCATGGTGACCTAACCCAGGCAGGGATAAGGCAGAGATATTTACAACCTTGCAAATATCTCTTTGTTGGGATACTGCTGGGCTCTTTAAATCTTTGTACTTCCTTACCACTGGAATCCACCGATAGGCTCTGCAAACCTGTGCCGAATCAGGAAAGTGGCAACAGCTTCAGCTACCTGGAAAAGGGAGAGATATTCCAGGCCATGTTAAGGGTAGCTACGGGGTTCAGCCTTGGAGGTCCTATGGGCTTCTGTTGGAAATTAAGGCGTTATAGTGTCATGGTCCTGCAGTTCTGGGGAACCTGAAAGCAAAAGGACCTGGGTTCTGCAGGGATGGCTCCAGAAAAGTCAAGAGGAATGATGTGAAGGCTTAGTTATCCCCGTAGAGTTACAAAGCACTTTTTCCTACAGGAGGAGCACATATTAATTCCTAACTGCGTGTGTTTTAGGGAGCAGTGTCTACCACAGTTATTTCTTCTTCCAGCTGGCTTTTGGGGATAATGGAGAAGTAGAGCTGATAATCTTAACCACAGTGTGTTAGTTGCTCAATCATGTCCAACTCTTTACGACCCCATGGAGGAGGCTCCTCTCTGTCCATGGGATTCTCCAAGTAAGAATACTGGAGTGGGTTGCTATTCCTTTCTCCATCTTAACCACAGGGCCCTGGGTAAAACAGCAGGGCGCCAGTAGCTCCTCAGCCTATACACAGAAAGGCAAGACCAAAAGCAGCTGCCAGGGAGAGGACTGGGGGGCTGGTGGGGCTGTGTAGGGCCCCACAGCAGCTGCTGCAAGCAACACAGGCTGACTCAGAGGCTTATGCTGTCTTCCGTGAGATTCACAGTTACTCTCTCAGATGCCCTTTACAGGCATCCAGCACCAGACTCACCTTGTCTGGAGCATCCTCATGGACTGCGTGGCCACACTGGGGCAGGACCTGCATCTGGAACTTCCCTGGGGAAGATACAAACCAAAGCCACCTCAAGGACTAAAATGGTCCTCTCTTTACCATCTTTGCAGCCTCACAGGTCACGTTAGCAGGCCAGTACCTCCCTATCACCCCACCCTAACAGTCTGGACCCAATTAACAAGCCTGTGAGGAAGATGGTAATACCTGACATTGTAACCTTGAGTAAATCATTTCCTTTCACTTCTTCCTTCTTCACCTACTTAATATGCATTTACTTTGGGCCAGACACATAGAAACAGTTCCTGTTTACACTATAGTCTAGTGGGAGAGCAAAACATAAAACTCAGATTTTAATGCAGCATGTAGTTCCTAGGCTAACACTAAGCACATGGAACTGGAAAAACACAGGAATTGGGTCTTTGCAATAAAACATGGATCCAGGAAGGCTTCCCACACAGAAAAAGTAACTTACACAAAGAAACAGAGGATGAAATGGTATTTGCTCCTGAGAAGAAAAACTTTGGCATGGTGCTCACAAGAGTTAACAATGAGGCTGGAGATGTAAGCAGGGGCCTTAACATTAAGGGATTTGTAAACTAAAGATTTTGAGATTTATTATTACAATAATAAGTTACCATCTGAGTGCTTAACTATATTCCAGACAGTACTAAACACTTTTTCACACTGTCCTGTTTAACACTGTAAGCTCAAACAAATGTGATCATTTTATTAAGAGTGGACAGAGATGACTGATAAAGCAAGATCTCTAAGGAGACCAAAGAATATGGAACCCATCCCCGGTCATCAAGGCCATGAGACATTGCTTTCTGAGTTATCAGGGTGTAAATGGGAACCATGAGATTGCCCAGGGAGAGTAAGTAGAAAAGAAGGAAAGTCAAGAACAGAATCTGCTTAAGCCTGAAACCTTGACTCTGGAGTTGGCACCTTTTTCAACTAACCCAAAGTTGCCAATGCCTATTGACTTCGCCTTCACCAAGCCTTTCATCTGCTCTAAAGCCAAGAGCTTCCATGAAATTGGTTCCACTGCCTCCACACTCATCTGGCCAACACACCTGAACCTGAGCACATGTCACTTTCCTACTCATTACACCTCACAATCCCTGTCAGGCTGCCATCAATTTTCTCATTCTACAAATTGAGAAAATCAAAGCTAAGGCAAGTCAAGTAACCTGCCCAGGGTGAAAAAAATTAGCAGGAAAGTAGTAGTACTCAAACTCAGTTCTCCCAACCGCAGAGTCCTTGCTTTTACCACCTCCTCATGTTGTCTTCTAAACACAACTTGTATCTTTTTGTATTTGGGTTATCTTGGATCTTTCCCCTTTCTAAGAATTCTAACAATAATAAAAATACTGTCCAGTATTCAGAATATCTCCTTTCATAATATATCTGCACACAGTACTTTATAATGCCCCTTTCAAAGACACTGCATCATTTTAATTCTTACAACTCTGAGGTCTATGTGGTAATATTATTCCCATTTTTAGATAGAAAATTTCCACATGACTTTGCCCATTTCTCTGCCCTGAGGGGACCTAGGAATGTAATTTCTGCATAACTTACCTTGCATTTGGCCAATAGTCAGATCTTTATCCAATCTATCAACACCTAGAATAAAATAAGAGAATCCACAAGTAGCTCACTTGAAAAGGCTCTATGAAATAGGTTTTGCTGTTATGAAGTAAAAATTGTTACGAAGTGGTAAACAGGATGACATTCTCAATTCATGTTAATGCCAATCCTAACTTCCTGAGTATATAGTCTCAACACATGAAGCTTTTGAGGCTGATGTTCCCCATAATCACTTTGCTTGTTTAAGCTGCTTTCTGAAAACAGGCTTTACTTTTTAAATTTCCTTTTTACTCAGAAGGACTTGGGTTTGACCAGGTACAGAGTCCAGGCCAGAATTAGGTCATCCCTGGTGGATGCTCATGCTTAGTTAGTTACGGATTTGTCAAAGGAAGGAGAAAGAGCACAAATGAGTAAGCATGGTATTTCACTTTGGAAGTTGCTACCCATATGGTAAACGCTTTTAACAAAGACATAACTGAGATGACAATATACATACACTGCTAGAGAATGAATTGTGTCCCCCTGCCCCAAAATGTATATGATGAAACCCTTATTCACAATGGGACCACATTTGGAGATATGAAGGTAATTAAGGTTAAATGAGGAAGTAATGAAGGTTAAATGTGGTCACAAAGATAGGGCCCTCGTAAGATAAGACTGGTGCTCTCGCGCGCTCTGCCACATAAGAACACAGTGAGAAGGTGGTTGTTTGCAAGCCAGTACGAAAGCCCTCAGCAGAACTTGACAGGCTGGAGCCCTTATTTCAGACTTACAGCTTCCAGAACTGTTTAAGCCACCCAGTAGTTTGTTACGGCATCCCAGGCTTGACTGACACATACACGTGCACACACTTACCAGCCAGGAGCAGCAGTTTAGGAATAGGACAACTGAGAAAAAGGTTGGATAAGCCTCGGAACCAGCCATCCCAGTACTTTTCTGTTTTGGCCAGTTCAATTCTCCAAGTGTATGGATGGTCTTTCTTGGTCTAGAGGAGTAAGAGCAGGTTTTGAGTCTCTGAGGGCAACCCCAGGAGGAACAGGATAAAAACTAGGGCCTTGAGAAAAGGAAAGGGAAAGAAACTAGCACATATTAAGGGCTTACCATGTCCCAGACATTTTAATATACATTTAATCCTTATAACAGCCTTGTGACATAAGTTATTGTTTAGATGATTAGAAGCATACTTTTTACTTTTATTAGTTTCAGTGAACCTAAGAAACTTTCATAAGATCACAAAGCCAGTAAACTGGTACAGCCAAGATTGAGCTTCTTATATTCAACTGGCAAAAAAACACATTATCAAAAGAATAACTACAAAAAACACACTGCAGTATGGAAAAATGCTTATGAGATAACATTAAGTGAAAGAAGCAAGAGTACAACATGTCATCTAAGGATTACTACTGGAAAAACATGGTATGCTTTGAGAAAGAACTAGAAGGGAAAACTGAAAATATGTTGATAAAATATTTTTTCTTATATTTTTATATGTGACAATGATATGATGTTAACATGTATGTTAGTGTGTGAGAGTGCTCAGTCACGTCTGACTCTTTGCAACCTCATGGACTGTAGCCCACCAGGCTTCTCAGTTCATGGAATTCTCCAGGCAAGAATACTAGAGTGGGTTGCTGTTTCCTTCTCCATATGTATGTTTATATAAACAGAAATGTATATATAATTTAAATAGTAATTTTAAGAAGGATATGACCAAATATAACAAAATCTGTTAAACCTCAATATAAAGTAGATGGCACAGAGTATGTGCTCATCAAATACAAGCTGAACAAATAAAATGTTCTCCCACAGTCATTAAGACAGTATGGTACTGGCACAAAGACAGAAATATAGATCAATGGAACAAAATAGAAAGCCCTGAGATTAACCCACACACCTATGGACACCTTATCTTCGACAAAGGAGGCAAGAATATACAATGGAGTAAAGACAGTCTCTTTAACAGGTGGTGCTGGGAAAACTGGTCAACCACTTGTAAAAGAATGAAACTAGACCCCTTTCTAACACCATACACAAAAATAAACTCAAAATGGATTAAAGATCTAAATGTAAGACCAGAAACTATAAAACTCCTAGAGGAGAACATAGGCAAAACACTCTCCGACATAAATCACAGCAGGATCCTCTATGATCCAACTCCCAGTATACTGGAAATAAAAGCAAAGATAAACAAATGGGATCTAATTAAAAGCTTCTGCACAACAAAGGAAACTATAAGCAAGGTGAAAAGACAGCCTTCTGAATGGGAGAAAACAATAGCAAACGAAACAACTGACAAACAACTCATCTCAAAGATATACAAGCAACTTATGCAGCTCAACTCCAGAAAAAGAAATGATCCAATAAAAAAATGGGCCAAAGAACTAAAAAGGCATTTCTCCAAAGAAGACATACGGATGGCTAACAAACACATGAAAAAATGTTCAACATCACTCATTATCAGAGAAATGCAAATCAAGACCACAATGAGGTACCATTTCACACCAGTCAGAATGGCTGCGATCCAAAAGTCTACAAGCAATAAATGCTGGAGAGGATGTGGAGAAAAGGGAACCCTCTTACACTGTTGGTGGGAATGCAAACTAGTACAGCCATTATGGAAAACAGTGTGGAGATTCCTTAAAAATTGCAAATAGAACTGCCTTATGACCCAGCAATCCCACTGCTGGGCATACACACCAAGGAAACCAGAATTGAAAGAGACACATGTACCCCAATGTTCATTGCAGCGCTGTTTATAATAGCCAGGACATGGAAGCAACCTAGATGTCCATCAGCAGATGATTGGATAAGAAAGCTGTGGTATATATACACAATGGAATACTACTCAGCCCTTAAAAAGAATAAATCTGACTCAGTCCTAATGAGATGGATGAAACTGGAACCGATTATACAGAGTGAAGTAAGTCAGAAAGAAAAACACCAATACAGTATACTGACACGTATATATGGAATTTAGAAGACAGTAATGACCCTATATGTGAGACAACAAAGAGACACAGAGGTATAGAGTGGACTTTTGGACTCTGAGGGAGAGGGAAAGGGTGGGATGGTTTGGGAGAATGGCAATGAAACATGTATATTTTCTTGTAAGAAACGAAGCGCCAATCTATGTTCAATGTAGGATGCAGGATGCATGGGGATGATGCACAGGATGATTCAAGTAGAGGATGTGGGGTGGGAGGTGGGAGGGGGCTTCGGCTTTGGGAGATTGTGTTCACCTATGGCTGATTCGTGTCAATGTATGGCAAAACAAATACAGTATTGCAATTAAAAAAATAAATAAATTTAATTAAAAAAATGTTCTCTATACTTTTTGCATCATGAAAATTTTGAAATATTATAACTGAAATAAGTAACTGGAATACCACATCAACCACAATATGAAAATCTAGATGTGAACATGAGACAGCATGGTTAAGGTGTTCATGTTACCCCAAGTGATTTATAGATTTAACACAATCACTTTCAAAATCCCAATCGCACTGTTTGCAAAAATTCATATGGAATATTAAGGGATTAATATTTATTAATTTAGGCATAAAATTCATATGGATATTAAGGGATCCCAAACACCGAAACAATTTTAATAAAGATGAACAAAACTGGAGGACTCATAACATTACAAAGTTACAGTAATCAAAACAGCACAGTACTGGTATAAAGATAGACAAATAGAGCAATGGACTAAGCTCAAGAACCCAGAAATAAACCTCACATATATGGTCGAGTGATCTTTGATAAGGATGCTGAGACCATTCAATGGGGAAATGATAGTTTTTTCAAAAAACAATGCTGGGGAAACTGAATACCCACATGCAAAAGAATGAAGCTGGAGAATATATAAAAATGAACTCAAATGGATTAAAACCTAAATATAATAAGAACCTACAACTATAAAATAAAGTTGTAGGTTCTTGTAAAATTTTTAATAAAGCAGTTTTAAAAGATTTATGCATAAAGAAGTATCTCTTGGACAACTGAAGCTTATTCAAGAACCAAAATAACGTTTTCCCTTTTCCCCCTGTATTTTAGCCATTATATATTAGAGTCCCCTCATCTCCAATAAAAATGTACAGTTTGTTTTCTTTTACAGAACAGAATGGATGCAACTGACCTCTTATGTATGTCTCAGGGCCATTTCAAACACAACTTTTTATACTGTGCTAAAGAGAGATGCCCCTAAGAAGCTGTGGCTGGTTTTTGTGTTGTTGTTGCTACATTTAATTGGCATTACTAATATTATCTCCATCATTTTATTTTTCCTTTATTGTGATAACACTGACATACAACATTGTTGAAGGTATACAACATGTTGATTTGACACATGTATACACTGCAGTGATTACCATCATCGTGTGGTAAGCACCTCTATCATGTCATGTAATTATCATTTATCTGTGGTGGGAACAATTAAGATCTAGTCGCTTAGCAACTCTGAAGTTTATAATACAGTATTGTTGCCTATAATTACTATTGTGCATTAGATTTCCAGGACTCATCCACTAGCTGCAAGAAGTTGTGACTACTGGGGTTTCTCTGTGTCCTTCCTTAGGTAGAGACTGTCAGCTAAGTTCCTCACTGATTGATGTGCCTCAGTTTGTCCTCCTAATAGAACTGCTGGAGTTCATAAAACCCCATATATTAGGGCCTATAAAAATGATAAGAAAAAAAATGAGTTGGAATTAAAAATCAGAGGATCTGGATGTGTTTTAGCACTAACATTTACATGTGACCATACTGAACAGATAGGCAAGTACCTGCATCTGAGTCACAAAACTTAATATTTACAATGCAGAGCCAAAATGTTAATGTGAATCATTCAGTATAGATCCTAGCACACAAAAGAGAAAAAGTAACTGCCAATTTGTATCAGAGTTTCAAATCTAAACACTATTTGATTACCTTGGACAAGTCTTCATCTCTTGAGTCTCAGTTTCTACACTGTTAACATGTGAGAAAAGATCTCTCCTTACCTCACAGACTGTGGGAGAGCAAACTGATCACGCATTATTCATAATTTTGTGAACTCCAAAAAGGTACAAAGTATTGTCTTAAGGATGACAAGAAGATCCTCACTAAATTAAAAATACTGTTTTAAAAAATGTATTCTCCTCCTTGCTGACACTAGCATCTCCAAATGCAAAGGAATATGTGGTGTACATTAAGTCCATTCCCTGGCATAAGTAAGATAGTCATAATCCATCCCTGAAAGTTTGTGGCTCACACTCACTAATCATTTCTCAGAAAAGCGCCCCTTCCCACTACCATCCTCAAATCAGTTGCTCAGCAAGTTGTCACAGAACACTTACTATGCACACAACCTTAAGTTCTATGTTGAGGGAAATTCACACATAACATCAGTTCCTCTCCTCCAAATACATAGGTTATTTTTTGGGGGAGACAATGCTTGTTATTAGAGGACACTGAACCTGTATTATAGGGATGACTATTAGAAAACCATATATTATGAGTGTGGCTTAAGAAAATCAGTTATATGATTCAGTCACAACTTCAGAAAAGAAAGTGCTAAATTGTGTCCTATAGACTCTCAGTGCTATTCTGCAGAGGGACTAATATAAACTGAGGTCAGAAAGCTTCCCAAGGAGATACACCCTGAAAGACAGGTAGGATCTGATCAGTTTTGTGTAGACTGGTGGTAGGAAGTGGGATTTTCTCATGAAATAAACCACAGGAACAGAAGTAGAGGTGAGAAAGGGCCTGGTAAGAGAGCAGTTCTCTCTGAGGGTAGGGTAATACTGTGAGTTTTATGTTCCAATTTGTCAGAGTTATCAAGAAGTACTTTGCCGGGAGCCAGTATGAGGAGTCCCGCCTGTGGCAAAGGTCATGAGGTTAAGGGGTCCGACAGGCAAAGGCGAGTCCGGCCTTAAGAGAGCCTCGCTGGATTTTCTCTAGCATCTACCCCCAAAACCAGAGTCTGCTTGCCATACTGCATTATGCTTTTAAGCTTACGCTTCTGACATTAACAGGGGCTATCCCCCAGCACCTTTTTCTGGAAAAAGTTAATTTAGAGCTTTTAGGTAATAAGTCTCCTGGGCATAATAAGAGTGTTTCAATCCAAAAACCCCTCTGATGGCTTTCTAGCCTGCCTATAGGACTGTTAGAGCTGCACATGTGATTGTTTGCCCTCCCGCAAGAGGCACAGGAAGCTTAAAACGTCCTAGGAATGTAGGGGCTTCTGAGGAGTCAAAATCATTAGAATACGACTGATTGAGAGTCATTTGTTGAGCCAATATCTGCTGCCAAATTTTCATATCTTTTATTTGTTGATATAGTTGGTATATAGTAAAAAAAAAAACCAAGTAACAACATAGATCTCTGAGTTAAGTACCTTCTTTGTTATAACCCACAGCACCTTCTTTCTATAGGCATGTAACTTCAGTGCTTTGAGGGTAATGCAGATTGAAGAAAAACACTTCAGGGGAAATGAGATTAACACTGATTAAGGAAGAGAGCCATAAAGTGTTAACAGGCCTCTTGGCCAGAAGATAATGTAAATCACCTGAGACCTTTTGTATACAAAAAGATATACAGAAAGGGTCAGGACTGCTGCCCCTGCATGACTCTGTATCTTCCATTATGTAAAACTGAGGGTATATAAATACCTTTTAAAAATAAAGTTGGGGGTTTTTGCACAAGCTTGGCCTCCCCTGTGTCGACTCTCTCTCTCTCTTTCTCCCTCTCCCTCCCTCTTTTTCAGGCTGATCCCTTGGAACGCTGAGGCTCCCCAGAGGCTCCCCGTGTCTACTTATTTGCCCGGGCTTCTAAGAGCCACGCAAGAGGGAGCCCAAGGTGGGGCACCCTCCGCTATTCAAGTGGGCACCTGTGGCCTAACGTAGACAGTGCAGTTTCTTGTCTTGAAACTTAATTAGCTTTCCGTGCAAACCAAGGAATATCAGCCTCTTTTCTCCTCTAATTTTCCTACTACACTAATTTTTCCTAATCTCTCTTTATATTTCTAATTAAATAATTCTTTCCTAAGACGCCGACTCTGTCCCCCCTTTGAATTACCCTGGATCCACTGGGGCTGGACCCCGGCAGTACTTTATGCTTTCAGCCAGAACCATCTTCCAGTAATTCGCCAAAATGACCAACAAAAAGAGAAAGAGGAGGGGCAACTGCTACACGTTCTCTAGGCCTTTTAGAAAATATGGAGTTGTTCCTTTGGCCACATACACGCAAATCTACAAGAAGGGTAATAGTGTAGATATCAAGGGAATGAGTACTATTCAAAAAGGAATGCCCCACATATGTTACCAGAGCAAAACTGGGAGATTATCCAGCATGCTGTTAGCATCACTGCAAACAAGAGCAAGATTCTTGCCAAGAGAATTAATGTGCGTATGGAGCAATTAGACACTCTAAGAGCCAACGGTTTCCTGAAATGTGTGAAGGAAATGATCAGAAAAAGAAGGAAGTCAAAGAGAAAGGGACTTGGGTTCAGCTGAAGCACCAGCCTGCTCCACCCAGAGAAGCACACTTCATGAGGACCAATGCAAAGGAGCGTGAACTTCTGGAGCCCATTCCCTATGAATTCATGGCATTTTGGGTGTAAAAATAAAGACCTGGATTGTAAAAAGAAAAAGAAGTGCTTTATATCTTATAGTCAGTCTAAGTATCTATTATGATAGTATCTTTGTCCCTTAAAATATCTAAAGATGGACAAAAGAACAATGTCACCTTCCTTTCCCCACCTTACACACTATCCCATCCTTCGAAGAATACTGACTTTCACTCACCTCCATGTCATCTTCCTTTTTCCTCTTGTTTACTGACTCACTTCCTTCTTCGTCTTCTTCTTCTTCCTCTATGATTCCTTCCACTATAGACTTTGAGCCTTCTGGACTTGTAATTCCTTCACACCTAGGTATTAAAAAAAAAAAAAGTGCTATCACACACCTCTCTTCTACACACAAATTACCTTAGAGAAGCTGATATTTATAGCTTTTATAATCAAATACTAGTTAAAATTTAACAATCTTCTGGGAGGAGGGTGTGAAAAATGTGCACTTAAAAGTGTACAAAAGTAGACCAGGGCTGTGGAAGGTCATGGCCAACATTTCACTATACTCCAAGGGCTGGTTTCTGGTTCTTGCACCGATGCATATTTTGTTACTCAGTCGTGTCCAACTCTTTGTGACTCCAAGGACTGTGACCTGCCAGTCCATGATCCACAATCCATGGTCTACAGGGTTCTTCAAGCAAGAACACTGGAGTGGGTTGCCATTTCCTTCTCCAAGGGATCTTCCCCACCTAGCGATTGAACCCAAGTCTCCTGCACTGCAGGTGGATGCTTTACCATCTGAGCTACTATTGACCCACAGAAGGTAGTAACCATTTCCTGAGGTATGGTGATAAGAGTTTTATTGACATTATCTTATATAATCCTCATAGCAATCCCTTAAAATAGCTCTGAAGAGTTAAAAAAATTGTCCAGGATCATTTAGCTCATGAGTGGATGAGGCTGGTGCTTTTCTACTGTACCCTGTTTATAGTACAACAAGGCTGAAACAGATTGGTAAAGGTCTCCACTTTTAATTAGCTGACAGAAACTGGCAATTACAATAACCAGGGCCAGATAAACCTTAGAGATTAGTGCATCTGATCCAACCAGTTATTGTTGTTTTGCATCTAAAAATAATATCTCTTTATTTTATATAATTAGGTAGAAAAATTATTACAGGAACAGCTGGTACCATAATATCTTTTAAAGAGAACTTGTTGAACAAAAATACATTAGCAGATATTAAAAGTAAAACCTCAAGAGCCTAGGCAGCAGCTAGGGCCAAGGTCTGTTGTTCATGATAATTTGTCATTTTGCTCTTGAAAAAGGAGAGAGAAGGGAGACGAGGAGAGAGAACAAGCAAGATAAAGAGAGACTGGGACAAACTGAAGGGTCAGTCAAACTTCAGTTGTACATTTTTAAGAATGGTAACTTCTGTCTTCTCTACCAAACCTTCAGTGATGTGTATGTTCACAAGTGTTTTGTTAAGTGGGGGTTTTCTTAGGAACTTGAGGTGTCAAGTTTCACAATTAGGTCAAAGTATTAACAAAACAATATGTGCTTTGGGCTTCCACAGCAGTAAATTGGGAGGTTCAGGGGAATTATACCTAGATCAAGAAGGGCAGGAAGGTTCCAGTGGGCATCTAAGTGACAGTTAAAACACAGATTCTTACATACATAGTTTTACATATTTAGAAAAACCATCACTTGAAGTAAAAATGTAAAGATAACTGAACTACCTGAATACAAACCATGTAACTCTTCACTGCTTAAACAAATCAGATCTCAAAATATTCAAGCGTTGAAAAATGAGCATTCTCACAACTTATTGGAGTTTGAGTTCTAAGAATATGAGTTCTATCATTCATTAGCTATGTGATCCTGGGAAAGTCACTTTACCTTTCTGAACTTCCATTTCCCCCATATAAAACAGTTACCTTGAAGAGGTATTGTAAGGATTAAATGAGGTAGTGCCAATGAATGAATGAATGAATAAATCCAGTAGTTATCAATGGCTACTAATAGCCATTAATACATAGCAGTTAATTGATAAATCTCATAAGTATCTTTTAATCTATAGGCTACCCTTCTCTCTTTTTTTTCCCAACCAGACATTATGTGCTTCCTGATAGCGTACACAAGATCACCTATTGCTGCTGCTGTTTAGTTGCTTAGTTTTATCTGACTCTATTGTGACCCCATGGACTGAGGCCCACCAGGCTCCTCTGTCCATGGTATTTCCCAGGCAAGAATACTGGAGCGGGTTGCCATTTCCTTCTCCAGGGGATCTTCCCAACCCAGGGATTGAACCCTGTGTTGCAGGTGGATTCTTTGCGAACAAATAAAAAACCAAAACAACAACAAACAAACCTGAATTTGATCAAACTTCTGACCTAACAATTTACAGAAAATACAAGGAATAAAGGAACATGTTAAATTACACCCTGAGGAATCCATCAGCAAATCCAGATTGTGGGAGCTTCTACAGAGCAAACAACCAGGTTTCCTCAAATAAATTGCCAGAGGGAAAAAAAGAGAGAAGGGTAGCCTATAGATTAAAAGATACTTATGAGATTTATCAATTAACTGCTATGTATAAATTCCTATTATAGTTCTGGTTTGAACTAAAAAAAAATTAAGACAATCACATAAGTAGATACTAAAGACATTTGATGATATTAAGGAATTGTTAATTTTTTTAGGTGTGATATTGGTCTTATGACTGTGTTTCAAGTGTCCTTACCTTTTAGAGCATACTAAAAATTTTGCAAAGGAAATTATATCTGAAATTTTTCAAGATATTTTGTCCTTAGGGGAAATAAAAAGGGCACAGATGAAACATGAGTTCATAACTGTTGAAGATAGGTAATGGGTACACTGGGATCTAATGCCTGATGATCTGAGGTGGAGCTGATGTAATAATAATAGAAATAAAGTACACAATAAGTATAATGTGCTTGAATAATCCCCAAACCATACCCCCTCACCCCCCCTTCCATGGAAAAATTGTCTTCCATGAAACCAGTCCTTGGTGCCAAAAAGGTTGGAGACTACTGATATAGAAGACATTATTTGGCTTTGGGATTTCTGCAAAAAAAAGAAAAAGAGAGAAAATCTGTACAACTGGCCAAACTGAGTTCTCTTATAAAAATTATCTAAAATAATGAAGGTATTAACCAACATGGTAGAATAGATGTATTCTATTCTACCTATAATTCCTCATTATGTTTCAGCCTCTAACCAGTGCAAGGGGGAAAAGATAAAACCTACTGTTTGACTTGGCCAACCATTGAGACACGAGCAGACTCCAGATTTCGAATCTGGCCACTCTTCACACTAGAAAAGTGAGACAGGAGAGAGAAGGTTATTCATCTTTATCTTATATCAGCAGGGTCAAATCAACAATTTTGCAATTCTGTGGGAGCTACTAAAACGGTGCAGTTATCAATGTAACTTACTATGGAGATTATCACTACTTCCCATTTTGTTATTATGGTGATAAGCCAAGCAGTAAAACTAAGGCACTGAAATCACTTAAGTCCTGGCAATATTTACCAAGAGGTAGATACCATACCCCATGTCTGAGCTCAAGAAGCACATAATTTAGTGAGGAGAAAGAAATGAAACAAATAACTTTAACAGAGTAAGGTTCAAATGAACCTCATTTATTCTGAATGCAGTCAGAGAAAACTTCCCAAAGTTTTGCCTAAACTGAGGACTAAGGATAAGTGGAAGATAAAAGAGGGTGGTCAGAGCAAAACAGGCAGAAGGCACACTGTGAACGAAGGTACTGTGATGTGAAAAAATCAGTAGGACGATGATCTTAGAGGGAAAAGAGCAAGGAGGAACAGAGGAGAGTAACAGGAGAGTGTGACAGAACAGGACAGGCAGGGGTTAGCTCCTGGAGGGTCTTACGTGCCATGATATAGAGGCTTAGGAGCTCAAACTATAAATAGAATTGTCTTCTCGGAGTTGACTAAGGCCCAAGAAAATGACTGCCTGTCCCAGGGGACCTGAAAACACTGCCTGAAGCAAGCCATCAGAACACATTTCTTTAAATCTCATTTTTTAGCTTAAAAAAAAATCATAAAATTTTATACTGTAATCCCCTTTAGATAATGACTTTGTTTCTTATTTTAATGATAAAAAGAAGCAATCAGAATTACTATTTCATTTTTCTACCACCAACTGAATCTACCTGTATTATAATCATATACTCTACCTTGAAGAGTATTGAATATATGAAGTTATCTCTGTTCCTATACAAGCCCAATGTTGGGCACTGGTTCAATCCTTTTTGTTCATGAAGATCTTGTTCCTTTACTTATCCTGTCTCTTATTTGTGCCATTTTTTTCCTCTAGTAGGTATTACATAAAGCATCTAGTGGATATTATAAAATATCCTTTAAAAACATCTTCAACCCCACATTCACTTCCAGATACTACCTTACTTCTCTGCTCTTTTATCTCAAAAAGTTATCTTACTTGCTTTCTCCACTTTGTCACCTCACATCCTTTCCTCAACCAACATCCCCAACATACATCAGCTTTTTATCTCCTACTTACTTTGGAGATTTCCTTTGTCAAGGTCACCTTCATCAGGCCAATCCTAATGGTCATTTTAGTCTTGACCTCACTTGATTTCTCAGCAGCATTTGACAAAGATCATTTCTTCTTCCAAGAGAGTGCTAACACTCTCTTGCTTTCCTTCTATCTCACTAAGTGTGCCTTTTCAGTTTATTTTGATGGATATTTGCTTTCCTTTCCAAGCTCTAAACACTGTAGTGTATCCCAAAGCTCAGTACTTGGATCTTTTTCTATCAACTAAATGATTGCATTCAATCTTTTTTTTTTTGCATATTCAAAGAGAATATTTTTATTTAACCATGTGAATAAAAGTCCTAATTCCTGCCCCTTGCCTGCCCTCAAATCTGCTTCTCTTTGTCTCCATCATTCATCAACTGTTGGGCTAAAAACCTAGCAGTCATCCTTGAATGCTGCATCTTCCCCCACCTGCTCTCCCAACACACAATCCATAAGGCAATGCTGTCAGCCTACCTTCAAAATACATTCCAAATATGACCATGTAACTTCCTCTGTTGCCATCACAGTCTATGCTGACCAGCATTACTCTCTTCTACAATTGTTTCCTAACCAATTTCTCACTTTTGCTATCACCCTTCCTTCTCAACTGCTTCCCCTATTCTGCTTTCCTCAGGGCATCTAGGTGGTAGAACCAAAATCCGAATCCATTTCTGACTTCAAAGCCCAGGCTTTTAATGACTACACCCTACTGCCTCTTATTTGCATGACCAAGAGAACAAAAGCAGAAATTCACTGTGCTTTAAATCTTTACTGGATTAAATAGATTGGTCTTGTATTTCAACATCTTGTCCCCACCTCGAATCTGGAATAACCAAAATGGCCATGAGTCATAAACTATTCAGATATCCCTCAGGCACAAAATAAAATTACCAAAAAGCTAGTAGTAGTCTTTCTGATTCTTACGCTCAAAAGATATCTAAAAATCAGTGGCTCTCATAGAACTCGGAACATTTCAACATTCAACAAATAGAATGCTTATTCTATCCCACACCTGACACTAGAATCAAGACTCTGTCTCCCCTTAAGAGAAGGTGCACCATGACCCTCAGACTGGTTTGGGTACTTGTCTTCGGTACCTCCTTCATTGTGTTGTATTTATATAATTACTTGTATGTATTCCAGTTTTCTGATGAAAGGAACTAAGCCCAATTCCTTAGTTCCAGGAATTCCTTAGTTCCTAAGAATACCCAGTTTTTAGATCAGGTACTGATATCAGTTCAGTTCAGTTGCTCAGTCGTGTCCGACTTTTTGTGACCCCATGAATCGCAGCACACCAGGCCTCCCTGTCCATCACCAACTCCCAGAGTTCATTCAGATTCACGTCCATCAAGTCAGTGATGCCATCCAGCCATCTCATCCTCTGTCGTCCCCTTCTCCTCCTGCCCTCAATCCCTCCCAGCATCAGAGTCTTTTCCAATGAGTCAACTCTTTGCATGAGGTGGCCAAAGTACTGGAGTTTCAGCTTTAGCATCATTGCTTCCAAAGAAATCCCAAGGCTAATCTTCTTCAGAATGGACTAGTTGGATCTCCTTGCATTCCAAGGGACTCTCAAGAGTCTTCTCCAACACCACAGTTCAAAAGCATCAATTCTCCGGCGCTCGGCCTTCTTCACAGTCCAACTCTCACATCCATACATGACTACTGGAAAAACCATAGCCTTGACAAGATGGACCTTAGTTGGCAAAGTAATGAATATGCTATCTAGGTTGATCATAACTAGGTTGAATATGCTATCTAGGCTGATCATAACTTTTCTTCCAAGGAGTAAGCATCTTTTAATTTCATGTCTGCAGTCACCATCTGCAGTGATTTTGGAGCCCAAAAATAAAGTCTGACACTGTTTCCACTGTTTCTCCATCTATTTCCCCTTAGGTACCTGAAAAAAAGTGTTAACTGAATAAATTTTAAAAGTTATCTGTGATAATTTTTTCACTTGTTACTGGGGAGGCAGGCAGGATCCCCAAGGTACATGTTGAGCTAGTAGCAGTTGCATTCTCAGTGTGGCTGCTTAAGTGATCTTTGGTACTTCCAAGAGAGCATCTTACCTCATGGTAGTAAACAGAGGAGGCAAAAGCAACCATATCAAACACAAACGTCATTCTGGCAAGCCATGTTTGGCATGCGATCCTCTGTCCTAGGAGGAATCCCTAAGATACATTTGCCAGGTTCTTAATTCTCACTCAATATCTCTGACTCAGTAAGTAAATACATTCTGCCTGCTAAAGCCCCCTGCAGTACGGTATATGTTACATGAAAGTACAAAAGAAATAGAGAATAGCTTCTGATCTTATGATGCAGGAAGAGCATTACGACAGAAATAAAAATTAACAATATAAGCATGTCCCTTAAAGAAGGATTAGAAGACTTAAGGGTAAACGGTATGATGTAATATAGACTTGAAGGTTTTTAGCAATTTTGCTGAGGGAATGACTGGGGTGGTTTGGAGGAGTTATAGGAAGTGTTCTGGAGAGGGGACTAGAAATGGATTTTGAGGAATAGGTAGGAAAAAGGATACCGAAGACATTTTATCCCAAAACTGATCTTTGTAGGGGAGGGACAGTGTTTTACTCGTCTTTGCATCATTACCTTTTAGCACAAAGTGTTCAATAAATGTGTTTAATAAATGGTCAAATAATTTATTGAATTAGTGAATAAATTAATGACTGAACAGCCTTTACTTAAGTGGAAACCATAGCCAATTCTATCAGTAATTTCTATGAAAACTATTTAGCAAAGGGTTTTTATTTAGGCCAAATGCAAATAAAAACTGAGAAGGGAACCTACACCCATCTGTTTCTCCATCTTCTCTGGAACAGAGAAAGTGAATCTAGAATCATGGCACATAAGAGGTGGAAAAGGCCATACAGTCTCATTTAGTCCAAAATCTCACCTCAGAGATGGAACAGCTAGACAGCAGATAATCCATAATTAAGATTCTAGGAGTTACTATAGTATATTAGAAAAAGGATGGGTTTTAGACAACTGAGCCAAGTCCAAAACATTTATTTTTAAAACTGCTCTTTATATAAATGTTTCCATACATGATATTACAACAAAGCTAAGGTTTGGACACTGAACCATTCCCTTCAATTTGGTGCTTGAGCTGATGAAAAAGCTAAAACCTAACATTTAAAATATAGATAATATAAATTTGTGGGTTACCTCCATTCAATGGCATTCTCCAGAGACTTGAAGGTTTTAGGACGACCACGTAAGAAATTTTGCATGCTATTAAGTGCATCCATGGCTGTACCTAGATGTTAAACAAAAAATTTTAACCACAGTACTTAAAATATTCTGAGTCAACATAACTTAAAGAGCCAACTATATACTATGTATCTCCCCTCAATGACAGAATTAAGTGATCATGGAGGGAAAAATCAGTTTAAAAAAATTCAGAACTAATGTGATTGCCTCCTTCTAAGATGTCCTCCAGGGATTTCTGCCTCCTGGTATTCAGTAGTCCCTCCATATTGAATAGAGCCAATGTGAGGTGTGGACAAAATGGGTGAAGTTGTGAAAAGTACAAACTTCCACTAATAAAATAAGTAAGTCCTAGGTATGTAATGTATAGCATGGTGATTATAGTTAATAATACCATATTGCAATGTGAAAGTTGCTAAGATCTTATAAGTTCTCTCACACACACACACAATTCTGTAACTTTGTGTGATGACATATGTTAACTAGATATATTGTGGTGATAATTTCACAATATACACGTATATCAAGCCATGATGATGTACATTTGAAAAGTTAAATGTCAATTATATCCAAATAAAAAATACTTGGAATGCCTTTGCTACAAAATAACATTTTTAAAAAGATACAACAGACAGAGGGACATACTTCAAGATGAAAGTCAACAATAAATAAAGACAAGATAACAATAATCTACCATGGATATCTTTAATAAGTCAAAGATTTTGATTTAGTCAGCACTAAGAAAACTTACCTTCCACAACATCAATCATGCACAGACCCAAGAGGCTTGGCAACAGGTTGGATGACACTGTGTGAACTGCGATAGCACCGCCCATGCTATGTCCAATGAGCATAATTGGAGGAGGGAGGTCCCCATACATGGCTTCAACCACATTGCCAACATCTCTGCAGAGAAGAGAAGGAAGTAAAGCGTGGAGTATTAGTAACAACACTAAAAATTGCTTTCTTTCCCAATTCTCTCCTTTGGTCTGTAACTAATAATCCCAGGAATGTAAAGGTCTAATAGACCATCTTGCAAATGCATCTAAGTAAACCTAACACAGTCCCCAGTACCTATAAAAGAAGAGCTAAGAACCAAAACTTTGATTTCCCTTTACATCACACTTTCACTGTTCCACACATTTAGTTCAATTACATAAATATCTACCTTTATTTTAAACCGAAAATAAGCCTGAAACTCTGAACAAATCTATGCCTCAGTTTCCTATCCATGAAACAGGAAAACAATTTTTTAAGCATTATAATGTAGCAGTTCGACATCAACTGCAAGATAAACTGTGGACCTAGTTTATTTTTTACTGTGTGAACTTGGATTAGCTACTTAATCTCTTAGAGTTTCAACATCTATAAAATGAAGATAAGAATATCAATTACTATTCTGGATTGCTCTGAGGATTACTGAGACACTCAGTGGTGAAAAGATACTTTCAACACTTTACTCTGAAAAGAGTAAGGCGTTATACAAATATTATTATTTACAATTTGTCATGTAAATTTGCTTGAAGTATGAACGCAAATTTAGTGTTCTGAGAAACCAGAAAAGTGTTCAGAGCTAATTTTTACTGGCTTCTGTTCTTAAAGAGTGAACCTATTTAACAAAATCAAACCCCAAAGCTTTGAAAAGGAGAAGTAAAGCAGAAACTTTGTTTTTCATTCGTGTAACGGGCCTTCTTTGCTATAGGAAGAGTAAGTAAGTGTGTTTCTAGAGACCACTGGCTCTCCTGTCTTCTGGGAGTGAGTCAGGCAACTTCAAGCAGTTTTGTCTTGCTGAATGTCACTACATACCTCAGGCACTCACGCACTATCAGCCATATAGCAGCTGTGAATGCAGGGACACAGTCTTTCAAATATGGTTCTCCACAGTATTCAGAGTGGCAAAAATAAATATTATTTCTGAAGGAATTAATCTTAAAAATCTCATACAACAATTATAGATATGAATAAGGATAGCTACAATGTCTACAGACAATGTGAATGAGAAATAAGCAGGCCACTCAATTTTATAAGCAAAGACAAATAATTTTTAATATTCCCTCAGAGTTAAATTTAAGGCTAAAAGTTTTGGTTTGTTAGGTATAATGAGTAAAATAAAAGGATGCTATGAAAGATTATCTAGTTAGTAACTGAATATACAATTTTGGCAGATGCTATCTAGGGGGATCCTGTCATATTTATTAATACTAGTTCATTTCCTGAAAAGCAGTATAGCGTATCACAGACATAACAGAAAATGGAGTATCAGAGTAAGCTGAGCTCGAATCTTGGCTCTTCTACTTTCAGTGGAGTTTCATTTTACATAGAGTTTAGGTTCTAAGTTGATGTGAAAGGCAAAAACCATGCTGTCAGGGCTACTTGAAAACACACCAAATGCCCATTAAAATGCCTATTTTAAGATTTTTGTTTCACAGAGTGATTGAATTCAGAAATAATATGAATGTTTTATTGCTTCACCTATTTCAGCAAGAATCCAACTTGTTGACTCTTCTGATTCTTGGTAATTATCTTCAGCTCTTACAGAAGGTTTTAATCATTTATTTTCTTTTGAACTTTTTGTGTGAGTTATCAACTTATTATCTCTTAGCTCTTATTCACCTTTTACATGTTCCGCAATAACTGGATGAGGCCTTTAAATATTTTTCCTTTGCTAGCTGGCAAGATGTCAAGCTATACCAGGAGAGGGCAAAGGAGAGAGAGTGCAGAAAGACAGGGTTTTGTTCCTAGTGTGCACTGACTCCACAAGCTCCTATAGCTTGTCTAGCATCCAAGACCTGCAGCACACACAGCTTTTCCAGTGACCAGCTCTTGCAACACACAAGGTTTCTCCAAACACTCCATCCCTCCATAATGTTCTTTTATTCTCCCTAGATTTTTGAAGTATAATTGGTATATAAAAATGGTACATAAATTAATGTATACAATTTAAGTATACACTCCTGTTATCATCACCATGATCATTATCATCACCATGACCAACTCCTGTTATCATCACCATAATCAAGGGAATAAACACATCCAACACCATGAAGATTCCTTGTGCTGCTGTGTGTGTGTGTGTGTGTGTGTGTGTGTGTGTGTGTGTGTGTGTGTGTGTGTGTGTGTGTGTGTGTGTGTGTGTGTGTGTGTGTGTGTGTGTGTGTGTGTGTGTGTGTGTGTGTGTGTGTGTGTGTGTGTGTGTGTGTGTGTTAAAAAGACTTTACATGACAGCTACCCTCCTAACAAACTTCAAAGTGCACAGCATCATTAACTATAGGCATTATGTTGTACTGCAAATATCTGGAACCATCCCCGGTAATTTTGCTGCAGAGTGCCTCTGGTGAGACAACTCTATGTGAACTTCCCCTGAACCCGAAAGGGCAGATTTCTGGCAAGTTCTGCCAACAAAGCATCAAAGTGACTCCTAGAACTTCAGTAAGCCATCTTTAGTGCCCTCCCCAACAAGGGGATCTCAATCTCTTCCACTCAGGTGCTGTCTTGGACTGAGGGGAAATAGGAAATGGCTGCTTCTTACATCTGCTATTTCTAGTCTTTCCTTCTTTTTTCAAACCTGTTCCCAGCTTTACAGAGATGTAACTGATAGATAAAATTATAATATATTTAAAAAGTGTACAACGTCATGATTCGACACTGATTCCCATAATCAACTTAATTAACCCTATATCCTTTAGAACTCTTTTTACTAGCCAATTCATTACTCCAGTCCCGTTATAATTAATAAATCTTTATATTAAGCTTTCCTTGTTTATTACTATCTGATTTCTCTCTCCTGATTGTCCTAGATTCATACATGATTAGGCAATATTTCCTTAAGGGCATCATCAATTCTTTAATTTCTTCTTCAATGTCAGTCCAGCTATCACATCCTTGTCTGGCTGCCTGGCCACTTAGATGATATATTTCACTTTTTTGTACCCTTTAAAAATCATCTGCAAATCTTTCTATGGGTATTACATGCTTCATTATTTCAGGCATTACTGTTCTCACATTACAAAGGAAAAAATGAGGGAGCAGATTCTTGGCTCTCCTTTCATGGTTTCTCAGGAACACAATTATTGAGTGGAATGGTTCTCACACAGTTATTTCTCTCTCTTTGCCAAGCACTATGGTTGAATGATCACAGTTCAGGTCCATTAACTGTGTGACCTCACACAGTTAGTTACTGTGCCAATTTCCTCATTGATAAAAAGGTGACAATATTTACACTATGGATTAAAACAAATAATTTATTCTAAATAAATGTTTTACACTTAATAAAGCCTGGAAGATAGAAATCACATAAATAACATCTATAACAATACAATTTTGGCCACATGAATTTGGGTTCTGAAGGAAAAACAGAACTTATATCCAGATTCAACTTTACTTATATCCAGATTCAAGTTGCTAAAATAAGAAGGGACAAGGTATTTTTGGTGCCAAAAAAAATACTTGAGAGAGCATGCATTAAACACATGAGAGAGCACGTAATAAAAGCAAGGTAGCTTGAAAAAGCCTGTTTACAAAATAGAACATTGTATGTGTATGTACTCAGTCGTGTCCGATTCTTTGTGATCCCATGGACTATAGCCCACCAGGCTCCTCTGTCCATAGAATGTTCCAGGCAAGAATACTGGAGTGGGTTGCCATTTCCTCCTCTAGAGGAACTTTCCAACCCAGGGATCAAACTTGTGTTTCCTGCATTGGCAGGCAGAATATTTTATCACTGAGCTACCAGGGAAGCCCATACACTACAGAATAATGGTTCCCAAATATCAGTCATGGGACTGGCTGCATCAGATTCCTCTATAGAAATTTATCAAAATATAAATGCCCAGGCCCACTGGTAGAAGCATGAATTCAAGAGCTGTGAGGCAGGGCTGAATGATCTGTACTTTAAATCATTTCTCAGATAATTCTGATGAATGCCAGGTTTGAGAGCCACTGTAGGCGCTATACTCATCTTTTACTTTGCAGTCCAGGGTATAATCAGTTATTCTTTAATACCTTGTTCCCATCTTACTATAAAGCTGGAAAAAGCATGTGGGCAGGATATCTTAAGAACATCTTAGATGGCCTTTTGTAAACAACTATTTTTCAAGCTTGGGTCCCCAGTAAGATATTCAGGTTCTATTCAACTCTGTGAACAGAAGGAAACTTTTCAAAAGCTAACACAGACTAACCTGTTCCCTGAAGAATTTTCAGGGCATCATTTTAAATGATGAATATCATATTGAATATACCAAGAAACTGGGGGTTTCTTTCAATATTAAATAGTAAAGAAACACCAGATATAGAGGGGGAAAAAAGAAGTAAAATGTTCTGTTATTTATTGTTCAACAATCTCACCAGGGAAAGCCATAAAGATATATTATTATTTATGGTAGTAATGTAAGCCAGGTGATTGTATGAACAGTATTGCTTACTTTGCCATTGTTTCTGCAGACAGGTCTTCAGAATTCCTGACTTTTGTTTCACCTAAAAAGAAAATATTTTAAAAATAAAATTCCCAAGGAGATAAATGATAAAATCAAGAGTACTGTCTTCCAAAAATCTCACTTTAGGATAATGAAATGGGGACTTTATAATTGTACATGATAGGTACAGCAAGGATTTTCTGTTACAGACATATCTTTATGAAGGATAATTACAGTAGCAAAGAAGGAGGATAATTACAGTAGCAGATTTTTCCACATTCCTTATACACCACCAGCATTGGAATTTGGTTACATTAGCAGACATTTTCTCAACAAGATATATGTGTGTGTGAATTTATAAAATATTTGTGAAAACTAAAAGCTAGGATTTTCCTCAAAATGCCCAAATGGAAATGACCAGACCCAGTGAACTTTTTAAATACTTTACACTATTCAAAAGAGTTGGCAAATGTGTCATTGAGTCAGTGAGTAATTAAGAACTTCACTCACCATGACCTCGAAGATCCAAAGCCACAATCCTACACTGAACTCTACTAATGATTGCTGCCTAGGAGGAAAAGGAAAAGTATTACGATACATTAAGGTTAGCAAATCTTTCCCCATTACCAATGATAACTTTGTCAGGTGAACTGCCATCAGAAATAAGGATCCCAAGAGAATTAAAGGAATTCCCCTTTAAAGAAAAAAATTTTAAAACTAATGACTCTGTTTTTTTGATACACATTCTGGCTCTATCCCAACTTCAAAATATGAAATCCCTCTTTAAAATTTAACTCTTCCTAGCTTTCCATGAAACAGAATAAGCACCTCTAAGCAAAGCCCCTCTGAACTCTGCTATCACCTATGATTTTCATCCACACTCAGTGGTTATCTTTTCCCTATTCTAGAAGGGAAATTCTCTAGGTAAGAACCATGAGTCAGTCTATATCTTGGTTCAGCAGATCACACAAATATGACACTCAGATAATGAAATAACCTCAAAAGCAGCACAAGTCATAAAATCTACCAAAGATTCACTTTAGAGCAGCAGTACATGTAAGTTTGTGCCAATTAAAAATATATTGAAAAAGAAATCATAATATCATGAGCCAGTACAATTTTATTGGTTTAAACCAACCTGAAATTGAGGATCTTCTTCCTCAAATGAACTAGACTCTTTGAGAGTAATACATCACAATTAGTGTTAGTAAACGTCATCAACACTTTTTAACTTTTAAAAAAAGACAGGACAACTATCTAGGCTAACTCCTACATTTCATGAATGAGGAAATGGAAGTCAAGAGAAAGGAAATTATTTTCTCAGGATCATACAACTAGCAGTAAAAATAAGATGAGAACCAAGGTAAGCTACTAACATAACAGTCAATGTATCATTAACATAAAACAAATCAAAGCTCTTAAATCACATTTTCTCATTTTATTTTTAATTGACAACATGTTTTTAATATATTCACATTATAAAAATATAGAAAATTAGTAAGAAAAAGAGGAGAAAAAAGCTCATATGATTTGCCATCTAAATGTCATCTCTTTGGATGTTCCCTATGATCTTTTCCCCCAACTCTGCTGAAATATTATTGACATATCATATTAAGGCACTGGATGTGATCATTTGACACATGTGTATATGCAAAATGGTTATCACAATAACCTCCAACCTCTCACATAATCATCACTTGTGTGCGGGGACAACATTTAAGATCTATTCTCTTAACAACATTCAAGTATGAATACCATACAATTAATTACAGTCACCATGCTGTACATTTAACAGATTCCCAGAACTAATTCATCTTACAGCTGGGAGTTGGTACCCTTTGGCCAACATCTCCCACCTTCCCCCACCTCCTAGCCCTTGACAATCACCATTCGAATCTCTATTTCTATGAAGTCAGCTTTTTAGATTCTACATATAACTGAGAACATATATTGTCTTTATCTGATTTATTTCATCTAACACAACACACTCAACGTCCTCCATGTGGTTGCAAAAGGCAAGAGTCCTTGCAAGATTCCTTTCTTTTTCATGGCTGAATATTCCTGTGTGTGTGAGAAAGATACATATTTTGCATGGAGCTATTCAGTTTCCCCAACATCATTTATTTTAGAGATTATCTTTTCCCCATGGAGCCTGCTTGGAGTCCTTGGAATTTTTGGTTTCAGTAAAGTTGAACTTATCAGCCTTTTTTGCTTCCACTTTATGTGGCTGCACCACACCATATATCATCGTTTTAAATTCCGTAGTTAATCCATTTGGATTTTTTTATATTAACTTTTATACATGGGCTTATTTCTGGATTCTTTCTGCCAATACCATACTACTGATAAAAAGAGTTTTGAATATGCCTTGGTTCATGTACTGTTGAAGCCTTGCTTGGAGAATTTTGAGCATTACTTTACTAACGTGTGAGATGAGTGCAACTGTGTGGTAGTTTGAACATTCTTTGGCACTGGAATGAAAACTGAGCTTTTTCAGTCCTGTGGCCACTGCTGAGTTTTCCAGATTTGCTGGTATATTGAGTGCAGCACTTTCACAGCATCATCTTTCAGGATTTGAAATAGCTCCACTGGAATTCCATCACTTCCACTAGCTTTGTTCAGTGATGTTTCCTAAGGCCCACTTGACTTCGCATTCGAGGATGTCTGGCTCTAAGTAAGTGATCATACCATTGTGATTATTCTGGGTCGTGAAGATCTTTTTGTACAGTTCTTCTGTGTATTCTTGCCACCTCTTCTTAATATCTTCTGCTTCTGTTAGGTCCATACCATTTCTGTCCTTTATTGAGCCCATCTTTGTATCTCTAATTTTCTTGAAGAGATCTATAGTATTTCCCATTCTATCATTTTCCTCTATTTCTTTGCACTGATCACTGAGGAAGGCTTTCTTATTTCTCCTTGCTATTCTTTGGAACTCTGCATTCAAATGGATATATCTTTCCTTTCCTCCCTTGCCTTTCACTTCTCTTCATTTCACAGCTATTTGTAAGGCCTCCCAGACAGCCATTTTGCTTTTTGCATTTGTTTTTCTTGGGCATGTTCTTGATCTCTGTCTTCTGTACAATGTCAAGAACCTCCATCCATAGTTCATCAGGCACTCTATCAGATCTAATCCCTTTAATCTATTTCTCACTTCCACTGTATAATCTTAAGGGATTTGATTTAGGTCCTACCTGAATGGTCTAGTAGTTTTCCCTACTTTCCTCAATTTAAATCTGAATTTGACAATAAGGAGCTCATGATCTGAGCTACAGTCAGCTCCCAGTCTTATTTTTGCTGACTGTATAGAGCTTCTTGGCTGCAAAAGAATATAATCAATCTGATTTTGGTATTGACCATCTGGTGATGTCCATGTATAGAGTCTTCTCTTATGCTGTTGGAAGAGGGTGTTTGCTGTGAACAGAGCATTCTCTTGGCTAAACTCTGTTAGCCTCTGCCCTGCTTCATTCTGTACTTCAAGGCCAAATTTGCCTGTTATTCCAGGTGTTTCTTGACTTCCTACTTTTGCATTCCAGTCCCCTATAATGAAAAAGACATCTTTTTGTGTGTTAATTCTAGAAGGTCTTGCAGGTCTTCACAGAACCCTTCAACTTCAGCTTCTTCAGCACTATTGGTCAGGGCATAGACTTAGATTACTGTGATACTGAATGGTTTGCCTTGGAAACGAATAGAGACTGTCGTTTTGAGACTGCATCCAAGTACTACATTTGGACTCTTTTGTTGACTATGATGGCTACTCCATTTTTTCTAAGGGATTCTTGCCCACAGTAGCAGATATAACGGTCATCTGAGTTAAATTCACCCATTCCAGTCCATTTGAGTTCAGTGATTCCTAAAATGTTGACATTCACTCTTGCCATCTCCTGTTTGACCACTTCCAATTTGCCTTTGATTTGACTGATTTCCAATTTGATTCATGGACCTAACATTCCAGGATCCTATGCAATATTGCTCTTTATAGCATCAGACTTTGCTTCTATTACCAGTCACATTCACAACTGGGTGTTGTTTTTGCTTTGGCTTTGTCTCTTCATTCTTTCTGGAGTTATTTCTCCACTGATCTCCAGTAGCATATTGGGCACCTACTGACCTGGGGAGTTCACCTTTCAGTGTTCTTTTGCCTTTTCATACTGTTCATGGGGTTCTCAAGGCAAGAATACTTAAGTGGTTTGCTATTGCCTTCTCCAGTGGACCACATTTTGTCAGAACTCTCCACCATAACCTGTCCATCTTGGGTGGCCCTACATGGCACAGCTGATAGTTTCACTGAGGTCACATTAACTTTCACTATCAACTACTTACTTACCGTGAACACAGCCCAGGAAAGGGCAGAATGGCCTCCTCCATGCAGGAGGAGTAGGACTGGACCCTCTGAACCACTCTTGTAAACTCGAAAAGTGTATGAATAGTTAAAGATAACATATTTAAGCTTTTGCTCACTGAAATTTTTGATTACTTAATTATGATGATACCAATCAGAAAATTCAGACAGGACCAAATTATAAGCAAAGCTACAGCCTTCCAAGCTTAAGAGGCACTTATGGAGAAGTTTCTGAGACACTAAACCTGTTTTTGAGGCATGAGAGCTGTGTGACCACTTTTTCAATGGAAAAAAAACACCAAACTATTCCCTTTGCCCTAATGAGGACATAATTCCTGGTTTCTAGACACTAAATTGGTTCAACTCACTTGACTCATGAAACCATCCCCTCAAAAGATATACCAGTTTCAGGAATTTAATTCTTAATCCCCTCCCATGTATTAGACAATTATAGCCAAATAAGGTATTAATAGTCTTACAAGTAACATCCCATGTCATGCAAGGAACAGACAGAATAAAAATGAAATAAACAGCAAAAATAAAGAACTTTTTAGGAAATACACAAATTTTTGTAGACACTATAAATTTATTAAGGAATAAGCCAATTTGCAAAGGATATATCCTTGCCAGTTTCATTCTCTACTTCTACATCTTCCATGGACTCAAAGTACTGACTCCAAGGAACAGGAGAAAAGTCCCGCTTTCTTCCAGGGCTAAGGGCAAGGAAAAGAGAGAGATTACAAATAAAACATAGTCATGCATGAAAAGATAAAATCTTGATCAAAATATTAAACCTGAAATGAAAAGAGCAAGATATTTTCTCATAAAGATATGAAGAGTTTTTATACAGTTGTGTTTTAAAAAGCTCAAATATGTACAAAAACTTTAGATTTTAGGAAATTTTATTAGTACATTTTAATCACAAATATATTACATGTATATACACAACACAAGTTCTCTCACTTTATTCTTGGCTATAGGCTCATTCCTGTCCTTCAATCCAGTTTAATATTGTTCCTACTACAATAATTTTTGGTCACTATTGCTTCATTGTACCTTTAATCTCCCATATTTTTTCATGCTTCTATTTCATTTCCCAACCAACTGGCAAACTGGCCGTATCAATACCTTGAATTTCGGGGTATTTATCTGAAGATAAGCTTACACAGAACTGAAATGTCTTATCTATTCAATATACCATTGTCTGTAATAGAGAAAAACTGAAAATAACCTAAACATCAGCAGGTAACTGATTAAAATAAATTTTGGTATATAGAGAAATAATAGTTATAAAAGCAATTATATATTGATAAAATTCCTTATTTATAGATATGATACACTGTGAAGTAAACAAACATGATGCACATACTACCATATGGGTAAAGATGGGAAATACATGTAAATGCAATTCCTTATGTATGTTCAGACTATCTCTGGAAGTATACTGATATAACAATGATGGTAACCTGGGAGAGAAACTATGACTAGGAGGTGAAGAGGAACAATTTTCAACGCACATCCCTTTCTATCTTTCTATCTTGAACCATGTATCATTTAAAAATATTAAATCACTTAAAAACAAAGCTAATCAATAAATATCTACTTACAACCTATGTCTTCAACTCTGGATGGAACATAAGAAAGAAATCCTGAGTCTTCCTCTATTTCCATATCTACTCTTCTTTCCAGTAATGAAGGAAATTCAGAATTCTATTAGAAGCAAAACATTAACTACTGCCTGAGATCTTCTTATACATGCTATGGGACCAAACCGCGGGTATGTATAAAGTATAATATAAAGTCCCTTTAAAAATTTAAGTGAATACATAAGTATTCTAGGTTGACTATAATACGGAATGAATTACAGTGGGGCAGCTGGGCAATCAAGGATGTATTCTCTCAACAGTCAAGTATTTATTGAATATCGTTTCCTACTAGGCACTGAAACAGATTAGTGGGTCTCAATCCATGTAATAAAATTACCTGAGAAGTTTATAAAAATACTGATGCTTAGGTCTAACTTTAGAAATTGATTTAAACCATCTGGGATATGGCCTAGGTACTGATAATTTTTAAAGTTCCCAAGTTGAGAGAGCGGTGCTAGAAACACAAAGGAGTATATGGTTTGAAAGGACAGAGGAGTTCCAACTCCTCATAGTTCCTACCATTTCCCTGTAATTCCTAACACAGTATGAACTTGGGCAAATTCAATTGATCTAAACTCTTTCTGCCTTAAATTACAGTGACTAAGTAAAATAAGATGTGTTTTAAAAGAATCAAATAAATCTGATAGTTGCTCAGTACATGTGTAAACCTACCTGATAGAAAAACTTCTGTGTAAGTAAACTACAACTTTAGACCTATTTTTCTGGTTTGCTAGTTACACTTAAATTCCTACTGGAAAACTAACAGCAGAACTCTTCAATTTTACTTACACTCACAAACTCATCTATGCATATATTGAGTATATATAATACAACAATAACAAGGCATGCCAAACATATTATAATAGATTCTAAAGATTTTCAATGAAATTTTAATGTCTAGACCTAGGGATATGGTAGCAGTAGTACCTAACATTTACTATACACAACAGTGAGTCACTGTTCCAATTTACAGGCATGATTCTATTTAATTCTTACAAAACTTTCAAAGTTATTTTTATCCCCATTTCACAGATGAGAAAACAGATTAGATACACAAAGCAACTTGCACAAGGTTATACAACTACCAAGTGGCAGTAACAGGATTCAACTCCAGTTCCATTACTCTTCAAAGTCTCTGTTCTTTATTCCAATGCTGCACTAATTCTCAGATTTAAAAAAATATATTTGGTCGCATCAGGTCTTAATTGTGGTACACACGATCTTTGTTGCATCATGCAGAATCTTTCACTGCAGCACGTGGACTCTCTAGCTGTGGTGCAAGGGCTCAGTTGCTCTGTGGCATGCGAGATATCGGTTCCCTGATCAGGGATCAGACCTGCATCCCCTGCACTGCAAGGCAGTTTCTTAATCATAGAACACCAGGGAAGTCCCCTCAGACTTTTTTTTTCTTTCTCACTCTCTCATTTATACTTCTGAAAAGTAATAAGGCTTCTTTAGGGCATAGTATCAAAGGTTTCCTGTTCAGAATCTAAATACGATTAACTTTGCCAAGGCCACAGAAACTTTCTGAGTTGGCCAGGCACAAATTAAAGAAAAAGTACTTTCTACAATCAAAAATTACTGACAGGAGAACAGCCTCTACTTCTATCTAATCTTCCTTTAAAAAAGTTTCAGGGACTACCTAGCTTTACCAACGTATGAGTAATTCCCATTTAGTTTAAAAGGCAATAATCTATACCTCAAAATGCTGCTCCTACTACCACAGAGATTTTTCTGACATACCCCTAATATCTGCATTTCAACACATAATTGTTTATACACTCCAAGACTTGATGACATTTGGTAATTTAGACAAGAAGTAAAGTAGTAAGAGCCTTGTATAAAAACTAGTTCTAAAAATACATGTACCCTAATATTCATAGCAGCACTATTTACAACAGCCAGGACATGGTAGCAACCTAAACGTCCATCAACAGAGGAATGGATAAAGAAAATATGGTACACATATTCAATGGAATATTACTCAGCCGTAAGAAGGAATGAAATAATGCCACTTGCAACAATAAGGATGGACCTAGAGATTATCATACTAAGTGAAGTAAGTCAGAAAGAAAAAGACAAAAACACCGTATCACTTGTATGTGGAATCTAAAAATATGACACAAACGAACATACCTATGAAACAGAAACAGACTCACAGATATGGAGAACCGACTGGTGGTTGCCAGCTTGTGATTGGGGACGCAGAGGGTGGGAAAGAAAGGATTTCAAGTTGGGGATTAGCAGATGCAAACTAGAATACATAGGACAGATAAACAAGGTCCTATATATTCCATGATAAACAATAGAAAAGAATATATATTTATAACTTAGTGACTCTGCTGTACAGCAGAAATTAATTCAACATTGTAAATCAATTATAGTTTAAATAAAAAACCCCTTGGCCTATATGTTGACCTTAACAGTCTATTTCCAGCAGAAAGTGGAAAAATTTTTAAGATGAAAAGAATGAGGGGCTACTGCACTCTTAAAACTTTTAAAATCTAAATTTTCCATTTGCTAGAGACTAAAGCGTTGTTCTCCCATTATTGTATGACCTTGGGCAAGTCACTTAACTTCTCAAGGCCTGAGTTTCTTCATGTCAGATAGGTTTGAGCATCAGTTTTATATGCTTTGTTGTGAGGATTAAAGCAGCCCTTTGGTTACTCTCAAATTATCCTCTTCTATTCTCTGGTGGCTCAAACAGCAAAGAATCTGCCTACAATGCAGGAGACCCGGGTTTGATCCCTTGGTCAGAAGATTCCCTGGAGAAGGGAATCTTTTCCATGGCAACGCCCTCCAGTATTCCTGCCTGGAGAATTCCATGGACAGATGAAGATGAGCCCAGTGGGCTAAAGTCCATGGATTCACAAAGCGTCAGACACAACTGACTTAGTCAGTTGTGAGTCAGTCAGCAACTAACACTTACTAGTTTTGTCATGGAGCCAATCATTTTCAAAAATTAGTTTATTCCTTGGATGTATGGATACCAGTAAGGCTGCAGAAGGAGAGGGTGGTGAACCAGGAGAACAGGACTGATATATACACTATCATGTATAAAGTAGGTATCTAAAAGAACCCTACTCCATAGCACAGGGAACTCTACTCAATGCCCTGTGGTAACCTATATGGGAAGGAATGCCAAAAAACCTCCATTTTATTTGATGGAACACATCCTCCATTAGCTTCCTGAGAAAGGGGAATTAATTTTGAAACTTTGCATGTCATAATGCTGTTACCCATTTTTACACTTGATTCACAGCTTTCTTTGATATTGAAATTATGTTACAGACCATTTCCGTACTGTGGAAGGAAATACTTTGATAGATTCAACTTTGGAAGTGTTCGCTAAAATTATATATACATTTGTATAAAAATATGTGAATATATAAAAAATACGCTGGACTGGAAAAAACACAAGCTGGAATCAAGATTGCCGGGAGAAATATCAATAACCTCAGATATGCAGATGACACCACCCTTATGACAGAAAGTGAAGAGGAGCTAAAAATACTCTTGATGAACGTGAAAGAGGAGAGTGAAAAAGTTGGTCTAAAGCTCTACATTCAGAAAACGAAGATCATGACATCCGGTCCCATCACTTCATGGGAAATAGATGGGGAAACAGTGGAAACGGTGTCAGACTGTGTCAGGCTTTATTTCTGGGGGCTCCAAAATCACTGCAGATGGTGACTGTAGACATGAAATTAGAAGACACTTACTCCTTGGAAGGAAAGTTATGATCAGCCTAGATAGCATATTCAAAAGCAGAGACATTACTTTGCCGACTAAGGTACGTCTAGTCAAGGCTATGGTTTTTCCTGTGGTCATGTATGGATGTAAGAGTTGGACTGAAGAAGGCTGAGCGCTGGAGAACTGATGCTTTTGAATTGTGGAGTTGGAGAAGACTCTTGAGAGTCCCTCGGACTGCAAGGAGATCCACCCAGTCCATTCTAAAGGAGATCAACCCTGGGATTTCTTTGGAAGGAATGATGCTAAAGCTGAAACTCCAGTACTTTGGCCACCTCATGAGAAGAATTGATTCATTGGAAAAGATTCTGATGCTGGGAGGGATTTGGGGCAGGAGGAGAAGGGGACGACAGAGGATGAGATGGCTGGATGGCATCACTGACTCGATGGATGTGAATCTGAGTGAACTCCGGGAGACGGTGATGAACAGGGAGGCCTGGTGTGCTGCGATTCATGGGGTCGCAAAGAGTCGGACATGACTGAGCGACTGAACTGAACTTGTAAGATCACATTTATATAATTATATTTTAAAACGTATACAGGGAATTCCCTGGTGGTACAGTGTTCAGGAGTTGGCGCTTTCACTGTGGTAGCCTGGGTTCAATTATTGGCTGGGTAACTAAGATCCTGCAAGCTATGTGGTGTGGTCAGAAAAAACACAAAAACAAAAAACAAAGGACACCACTGAAAAGATGAAAAATCATAGATCTGGTAAGGCATTTGTATGTAGACTATATAAAGAACTCATAATACAACGACAACCCAATTTCTTAATGAACAAAGGATTTGAATAGACATTCTTCCAGAGAAGATATACAAAAGGTCAATAAGGACATGAAAAGATATTTGGCATCATTTAGTTATTAGGGAAATGCAAACCAAAACCACAACAAAGAACCACTTCACATCACTAAGACAGCTTTTGACAGAACGACTGCCAATGACAAGTGTTAGCAAGAATGGAGAGAGTTAGAATCCACATACATTGCTGATGGGAATATAAAATGGTACAGCTGCTTTGAAGAACATTTTGTCAATTCCTCAAAAGGTTAAACAAAGATATCAAATGATCTAGCAATTCCACTCCTAGGAATTACCCAAGGAAAATGAAAACATCATGTCTACATAAAAACTTCTACAACAATGTTCATGGGGGCATTGTTCATAATAGTTAAAAAGTAGGAACAATTCAAGTCTCTATTAACTGTTGAATAGATAAACAAAATTTGGTATAAATCCATACAATGGAATATTATTTGGCAACAAAAAAGGAATAGAAAATTCAACATGCTACAATAAAGATGAACTAAAATATTATGGCAAGCAAAGAGGTCACTCACAAAAGATCACATATATTAAGTCCATTTATTATAAATGTCCAGATTAGGTACATCTTTTTTTTTTTTTTAATGTACATCTATTGAGAAAGAAAACGGCTGCCTAGGGCTGGGAGGTTTAAGGGAAAGTGAGAACTAAAAAGCAAGATATATTGCTCATGGGTATAAAGTTTCTTTTGGGATGCTAAACATGTTCTAAATTGAATGTGGTAATGGTTGCAGAACTTCGGGCATATGCTTAAAAAAACATTGACTGTACACTCTAAATGAGTCAGGTGTATGGTATGTGAACTCTATCTCAATAAAGTTGTTACCAAAAAAAATGAGAAGGGAAACATTTAAACAATAGATTATATCATTACTACCCTAATAGAGAAAAAAATGAAATGAGAAAAACACAGGTCAGATGAGACAAAATACAAAATATGATGGCAGAAATAAATCCAAATGTATCAAAAATAAACTAATTACTCTAGGTTTTAAATATCTTAAGATGAGTTTTTTTAATTTCCAACTATATTCTTTTTAAGAGAGACAAAAAGTTCGAAATAAAAAAGATGGACAAAAACAGTAGGCAAATATTAGACAAAACAATTTTAATTTACATCTTAATTTTATATTATTCTCTATCAAACTTTAGGGCATTTTTCTATCAAGTTCTAATTAAGGTATTGCTGTTGAGTTTTTTTAAATTTATAGATTTTCTGTCATTTCTTACCATTATATACTTTTTAAATTTTATTTTATACTGCAGTTGAGTTTTAAAGAATTTTTTTATCCCCCACATTTCTAAACTTTAAAGTAGAACAAGCCTCTTCTTAGGAGATCCCTTAAACTTTCTCTTCGACTGATTTTTATCTACTGTTTTTATTCCCAACATTTACATTTTGTTCTCTGAAACCAGGTTCTTCTTTTTTTTTAAAATAGAAGAGCATTCTCGTTCACAGATGCTATACTGTCTTGTCTCTAACAAGAGATGTTGGGGGCAGGGGATGTGTTTGGTTTTTTGTGTTGTTTTTTTTTGGCTGTACCCCAAGGCTTGGCTTGCAAGATCTTTGTTCTCCAACCAGGGATTGAACCTGGGCCATAGCAGTGAAAGTGCCAAGTCCTAACCATTGGACCACCAGAAAATTCGAGATGCTCGCTTATTTAGTATTTTATTTTGTTCTATGCACTACTGTTTCCTTTTCTCATTTTGTTTTGGTTTCTGTGTTTTGCACTGGAGGCTTTCCCTGGATTGCTGGTGATTCTATGAAAAAGGAGGGCTTGCTGACTATTGAGTATCATTGTACAGTTATCAAGTAGAGACCCAGACTTTTAATGACAGACTCTTCCCCTTAAGTATCAATATCTCCATGTCTTTTCTCTTAGGCCAGCCATTTCTCCAGAGATAAATCCTTCAATCTTCTGCTTGAGGACATAAAACTAGCTGTGAGCCTTCTGAAAAGGAGCATTCTGAAAAGGATCTAAAGAGTCTCATTTGTTCACTCAACAAATAGGCATTAATAAGCACCTATGAGATATTATTTTAGGCACTGGGAATACTGCAGTGAACAAAAGACAAAACCCCTACTCTTGTGTTTACACTTAACATGAGACACAAGCAAAAATTTGCAAGGTGGCAGTAAGGGCCATATAAAGTCAGGAAGGGGGACAATGAATATCAGAATGAGAAGGAATGAATTTTAAATCAGGTGATCAGGGAAGGCTTCTTTAAGCAAAGACCTGAGGAAAGTAAAGAAGAAAACATAAACATATTTAGAAGACAAAATTATGTACTTTCACTTAATACCTGTTTCATCCAGCTGCTTTATCTTTGCCCTCATATCCCTATTGTCTCTAAGTCCAGAGCCACTCTGCTTCAATTTTTCCAGAAGTTAACCTGTCTCCCATTATTGAGAAATATATTTCCAATAAATAGAAGGAAAGGAAAAGATCTGAGAGTCTAATGAAGTCAATCAATCCTATTTTTAGCCCCCTTTCAGAGGTACCTAGCATCTACAATTCTTGAATCTTTATGGGGTTATATGGATTAACTTCAACTTTCATTCCCTTTCTACAGACAGTTTGCTCTTCCCTGTCAGAGAATTAACAGTCTTCAACTTGCTATCTTCCTAAATCCTGCTGGTATCTTCCCTTCCCTCCTCTTCTTTGTCCTTTGATTATTCCTTTTTCCAAGTTACTTTACTATAATTTCAAGGGACTTGAGAAGAAAATGGAAATGAATTAATTTTAACAACTCGCTAGGGTAGCTGCTATTATTCCTCTTTTGCAAATGAGAAAGCTAAACCCAAGAGAGGTTAAATAACTCATCCAAAACCACAGAAAGTAGCTCAGCTAGGGTCACTTCATTATCAGTTTTTAATACTACCCTCAAAATAATATTAGGTTCTCTCTCCACTCTTAAAACCATCAAAGCTAACAATAAGCACCCAGAAATCCCCAGGAAGAAGTGGAAGAGGATTGGTTCCTGCCATAGGGATAAATGATTGGTAGAGGACTCTTAAAGCAAGCCTGAGTACCATGGAGACTAAGAAGAAAGTCAAGATTTATTACTGTAATTATCATCATGGGAGAGAGCAGAAGAGTGGAGTGAAAAGGAAGGATCAAAGACAATTCTCAAGTTTCTCTGAAGTCATTCACAAAGAAAGAGTTCCAACTTATAAAACACTGATTTACTAGGTGCTTGAAAATTCTACATCCTACTCCTAATACTTCTCTGCGTTGGCCACTGATGAAAATGTTACTTATTAACCGGGCATCATAGATCCAAAAATGGAAATAGTAGGATTTTACACAACATCCTGTGTTAGATAAGAAAGGATATTTATGGCCCAATATACGACATGGTTCTATGAATGAAACCTTACCTTACTTAAAACCACTTTCAGATAAGATACTTAAGTCTATGGGAACTTCCAACCTGCTGAGTCATATCACACAAAAACATGCTTTGTTTTAAATGGACGGATAAGACAACTGCTGCAGCACAAGAACAACTCTAATCTTATACTTCTGATAATAAAGAACTGTGCTTTACCCAAGTTAGAAATTTTTCTAAATTTTATTTCTACCACTCACCCAATATAAGAACAGCATACGTAGTAACATCGTTTTTGAAAACACTAAAGTAAACAGAAAAAAGGATATAAAGTGATCTGGCCTCAAACAAAAACACAACCCCTGAGACATCAGTAACAAAAGTAAAAAAGCAGATAGTAGAACACTTTATGATATTCTACAAAGATCAACTGGAGTTGTTCACTCCCATCACTGATGCATGGCCATTCTCAGTCATCAGAACACACGTAAGCTGCTATTCTGCTTAGACATGTCACAATAGGAAAAAAAGAGTTTTGAGGTCAGAGCTTAAAGGCCAATAAAATTCTTATGGAAAACCCTAATATTTCAGAACCAATGGTTCTATAACCCCTACCCTAGACTCATCTAAATGCCATGATGATCCAGGATAAAAGACAAACAGCAAATATCTTTAGGGCAATTATTTAAGGGATTTTTTTCCAGTCACAACTTGCTTATATAAGCAGCTAACTTAATTTCAATTAAAGAGACCTTTGGGTATACCTTCTATGGCACGCCCTGATACACTTTCTGGGCATGAGGGAAATCAGCAGGCCTGAAATTTTCATCAATGAAAACTTGGTTCTTGACCTCAAACAGCTAATGCTTGGAGGGAGACAAGCAAGGAAACAGTCACTGTGTACCATAGCTATGACAAAAATAAGCCTAGGGTACCATGAGAGCTCACACATGGAACATTCAAGCTTGTTCAGGACACTTACGGGGATGGAACCAGGTCAGAGAAGGATTCACAAAGATTACATCTGGTGGGAAAATTTTGTTAAGTCAAATGCTATAAAAATTGGAAGTACTATTTTTATTAAACAATGACTTGGATAGTGAATAGGCAAAAGTACAAACCAAATTGTCAATGAAAAAGTAATTTCCCAATATTCAGTGGAAAAAAAGTTAGTGTATTCTCCAACTTAAAAATGGGCTTATATTCCAAAGGTTTGTAAAGTAAGTTGTTGGAAAAACTGAAGTACATTTCCTCTGATTAACAGTATTATAAAATATTCATAGATTCTCTGAGAAGCTCCATCCCTAAGTCTATTTAGCAATAATATGTTACAGTGCTATTTGTGATGAAATTCAGTTAATAACAATCATGTAGTTCAGGTGATTCACATAGAAAACTGAATTTAAATTGATATTAATATATCTTGAACCATGGTTCTTATGCTTAAGGAAAAGCTGGTTTAATAAAATGGATGAGAAGGATTAAATGAAACAAACCAGACACATGTGCATTTGTGCTGGGCACTTGACAAGCATTATCTAAATTTAATCCCCACAACAACCTGGGTTGCATTTTCCTAACAGGATAAACATAGAGGGATATAAATATGGAATCATAGAGGGATGTAATAGCATACAAGTTCATATTTATATACTGTTAATAATCACAGTTTTAAAATTTCACTTCTATGCTCAACAAATCTGGCTCTTCCCTCACATTTATTTCCCTACTAAATTCAGGGTGCACAGTTCTAAGCTGATGGAAAAAATGTCATATATCCACTGTATCTGAGCATCATTCATTCATTGATCAAATGTTTATTGACCTCCTGTGTGCTAACCACTTTGGGGCTAATACACAAAAGGAGATTACTGATAAAATTAGTGAAGACTAAGCAAAATAGATCACAATCAAGTTGTTAGATGAAATACTGTATGTACAAGGCACCACTGACTTATGATATACCATGATTTTTTTAATACTAAAAAAGAGCTACCAGGGAATTCCCTGGTGGTCCAGTGGTTAGAACTCTGCACTTTCACTGCCAAGGGAGCAAGTTCAAGCCCTGGTCAGGAAACTAAAAATCGCACAAGACATGCAGTGTGGCCAAAAAAATAAAAAGAGCTACCAACTAAAGTATGACACAATACTTTACCACGCAGAATTCATTTTACATTTCTTCTTATAACTTCATATCTTTAGTTATTTTTGGCTACTCTGGGGCTGCACTGCTGGGTGTGGGTTTTCTCTGTTGTGGCGAGTGGGGGCCACTCTCCAGTTGCAGTGCATAGACCTCTCACTACAGTGGCTGGTTTCTCTTGGGGCAGAGTACAGGTTCTAGAGTGCAGGCTCAGGAGTTGTGGTACAAGGATTTAGCTGCTCCATGGCCTGCACAATCTTCCTGGGCTTCACAGGTGGCTCAATGGTAAAGAATCACCTGCTAAGCAGGAGACCTGGGTTTAATTCCTGGGTCCAGAATATCGATCTTCTGGAGAAGGAAATGGGAACTCACTCCAGTATTCTTGTCTGGGAAATCTCATGGACAGAGGAGCCTGGTGGGCTACAGTGCATGGAGGCACAAAGAGTTGGATACGACTTAGCAACTAAACAACTAACCACTCTTATAGTAAGGACTTACTTCAGTTTTGGAGAATGAGAGAGAAAAAGTGTCAAGTTTTGTTAAAGTAAAACTAAGCAACAGGCATGAATCTTTACATATAAGAGACAAACTCCAAGCATGAGTTTCAACCATATGAGCATTTTAAATCTCAAATTAGTCAATGTATTTGTAAACACTCACAACACACTCAGTCTAAATGCTTGGTGTTGAAATAACGTATTGATTCTATTTATGAACTGAAACGATTTTCAATGGAGTATCACTTAAATTACCCCATCTTAATGGAACTGGTGAGGAAATAAGGTTTCTTTATAGAATGAAGCTAAACAGGTCTAGGATTTCAGTTTCTCGTTCAATCAGCACTTAAGCAGCCAGCATGTTAGACACCCAGGAAATTAAGACATGATTCCTACCCTTAAGAAGCTCACAGACCTGAGCAGACAGCAGATCAATAATTACAGGAATCAGAGGGCTAAGTGTTGTATCTACAAAAGACTATGGGGACATAAAAGATGTGCTCCTTGACTATGTGATAATGCCTACTAGGAGATAATAACCAAAACCAACAAAACTGTATGACCACTATGCATCAACTGTTAAGGAAATGAGGGAGAGGAGGAAGAAAAAGAGAGGAAAATTTATTCCCTGCCTAGAGACAAGGAATAAGAAATAAAAGTTGTATGTTTTTAGGTGAATGTCTCAAATCCAAATAGATATAATATTTCAACATCTACTAGGCTGCTTGTCTGTTAGGAGGGCATGTAATGAGTCATGAGCTGCACAGAAGCAGTCCTAGTCACTGTTGTCACAAATTCTCCAGCTTAGGAGACTTCTGGTGGGGACAAAATACTGAAGTTTAATTGCAGCCAGCTATTTAAAGCAAGGCACCACTGCTCTTATAGATAAAAAGAAAAGTTCTCATTAGCAACACTGAAAAGAATAGAAAGAATGGAAAGGAAGGCAACCAAATGGCTGTCTGGGATCATGAGAGTTCACTACTATTGCTAAGGCATCTTATTAAAGCAGATGACTTAGATTCTAAAAACTGTGTACTGGATCAGGCTGTTAAGAGATCATCTAACTCAAATCTTACTTTATGGGAAGGAATAATTAGCTGTTATGTAACAAGCTAGATTTTGAATTAAGCAAGAAAAATATTCCCTTTAAAACATGTGAAAGACTCAAAGACATAAATTTCCCAGAGCCACTCTCCATAGCACTGGAGCTTAAACTCAAGCATGTCTGGTGCCACCGAAGTCTTTATAGTACACCTAAGAGTTCCTTCTGAGGCCCAGAAAGAGGAAGACTTGACCAAGTCACATGGCTTATTAGTGGCAGAGATAGGATTCCCATTTACACCTGGAAAAAGTCCATGGCAAGGACATACACACAGACACAGTGGAAAAAGACTGATAGTAAACAACTTCACCCTTCTGCCATGATTTCGAATGACTAGAATTTTCAACATAATCTCTTATTCAATCTTCAAAATACAGAGTTGACCCTTGAACAACATAAGAGGGGCTGGGTTTGGGTGTGTGTGTGTGTAACCTTTCATGCAACTGAAAATTTATGTATAACTTACAGTTGGTTCTGCATACCTGTGGACCCTCCATATTTGAGATTCCACAGAGGCAATTTCAACCAATCATCAACTGTATTAAGTGTAGTACACCTGACCCTTCCACAACACAGTATGAACTGCATCGGTCCACTTACACAAGGATTTGTTTTCAATAGCAAATATTACACAAATGTAATGGTAAATAAAAGATAAGCGGAAGTTGGTTGAAGCTCCAGACACTAAACCATGCAATATGGAGGGCCAACTATAAGTTATACCTGGATTTTTCACTGTGGGGAGGGCCGGCACCCCAACTTCCTGTTGTTCAAGAGTCTATGGCAGTCACTATCAAAAAAAAAAAAAAAAAAAACCCACATATAACAGGACTTGCTCAGTTCAAACCATTGTTGTTCAAGGGTCAACTATATAGGCAGCATGTGCTCGGGACTGGTTGTTGATACTGAATTTGAAGGACACCTAAGTGTGGTATAAAAGTGGACCATGCTTTTAAAAGATATTTACTTAAAAGTTTCTTTTCTAGAAGTAACTATTTCACAGTATAAAGGAAAAAGTTTTTCGTAACCAATCAAAGACGTTTCCTCAAATCTGACATCAAGTTAATATGACAAGAAAGTCTCATCAGGTTAAAAAATTCCAATTACTCAATTTTGGAGAAATAGATTGGCTGGCAATAAGTCTAGCAAAAATGGGAAAATGGACATTCACTCAACAGTGCTCAGGTCAAGGGGCTCAAAAGTGGCATATAGGAGAGACGGAGAAAATAAGGGAAAGAGGGAAAGAGAGAAACCACTTCCTAAGCCTGTGCTGTAAAGAAAACAGTAGGGAATCTGAAGTCAGATTAGCCTGTTCCTCTTGTTAATATCAAGACTTAGAGCAGTTGCTGTTTACTCTCTACTCCAGACATCCCTTTCCCACTTCCCACCACTCTCTATTCCCTAACACAATTCCAAACAAACAGTAGCTAATAAAGATCTTTGTTATCTCTCCTCCAGCCCAAAAGAATGAATCAGAATTGGTCAAACCAGTCACAGTAATCCCATTCCCTACTGCCAGTGATTAGTTTTAGGATGTATGTGTGAACCAGTTCTAGACAGAGACTTAAGGGAAAAACCTGCTGGGAGAGTTTTCCATTCTAGGGGAAAAAGAAAAAGAAAAACAGGGACAAGCTAAGTCAGGAAAAGGTCTTTGTCTTTCTTTCTTTTTATTTGGAAAGACAGAATAACAGTAAGGTGCAAGTGGAGTTGCTGCAGCCATCCTGCAACCATAAGGTGACCGTAAAAAGAAGGAAAAGCCAACATTTCTAAGGATGTCAAAGGAAAGGATGCAAAAGTCTGAGTCCTGATTGATACAGCTGAATAACTGAATCAACTCTGAACTTCGTATTTATAAAAAGTATTACTTCCATAAATAGTATTTCTGCTTAAATCACAAGTTGTTAACAAAAAATTAATTATTTCACATTAATGTAATATTGTTAATCTGAATTCGAGGAATTCTTAGGCTCTGTTTAAATAGCAAATATATTTAAATAGTTTTCTAATTATATTACTCTTATACATAGGAATTTATCCCTTGTTTTAATTTGTACATATTTAAGTAATATTAAATACAATATTAAACAAGTCTACATTATGTAATATAAAATATTAACATATCAGTACTTTCTATCGGAAATATTTTTCATTCAAAAAGGATTTATACAAATTGAAGAACATACTTCAAGGAAGACTCAACGTCATCAAAATGTTGATTCTAAGTTAACTTATATATTTAATATAATGCCAATAAAAATACTATTAGGCACTAATCTAGTTAATTAGAAAGTTTACATGTGAAAAAAGTAAGAGGAGCTAGGAAAATCCTGAAAGAGAATGAAGGGGAAGCTAAACATATTAAAAATGCCTCTCTGATTTAAAGCATAGCAGTGGCACATAAACAGACTGATGGAAAAGGAAAGAAAATTTGTAAAGAGACCCAAATCTACATAGAATTTGGTGTATGATAAAGATGTAATTTTAATTAGCGGGGAAAGGACTAATTTTTACTGAGGTGAAATTCACATAACGGGATAAGGATAAAGACTTTTAAAAATTGTGTTACACAGTTGGACAGCCTATGGATAAAGATAAAAATGGCTTCCTAGGTGGCTCTAGTGGTAAAGAACTCGCCTACCAATGCAGGAAATGCAAGAGACATGGGTTTGATCCCTGGGTTGGGAAGATCCTCTGGAGGAGGAAATGGCAACCCACTGCAGTATTCCTGCCTGGAAAATGCCATGGACAGAGGCACCTCGAGGGCTACAGCCCATAGGACTGCAAAGAGAAGCAACTCAGCATACAAGCACACAAAAGATAAAAAAGATAGATCTGTTCACTTTGCATATCAAGATAAACTTCAGATGGATGTAAAAAGAAAGCATACAGGTCTCAGGGAGAAAAACATAGGAATTACTTTATAACATGGAAGAAGGAAATATCTTTCTGCAATCCAAAATCCAGAAGCAATGGGTTTTTCTACAGAGGTTTGAGTATATTAAAATTTTAAAACAGAACTTTTTACATGGCAAAAATTATTATAAGCAAAGTAAAATAGCATCTTGGAAAAATATTTAACACTTCTAAGGAAAAAAAATACCTTAATATATAAAAGTCTTTGAAGCAATTCCATTCTTAGGTTATAGCCAAAGAAATACAAACATTATTTCCACACAGAGATTTGCATGTTCACAGGATCATCATTCTAAGGGCAAAACGCTGGAAACCCAAGTCTAGCAACTGAAAAATAACTACATAAATTGTGACATATCTATACAACGGAATACCATTCAGCAGGGAAAAAAAAAGAATGAAGTACTAATAAATGCTACAACATGAAAATATTACGTTAAGTCAAAGAACCCAGTCACAAAAGGTCACATATTGCATGGTTTTATTTATTTATCTCCAGAACAGGCAACTTCATGGACACTGAAAACAGATTAATGGTTGCCAGGGACTAGGGGAAGGGGATGTGATGTGAACAGGTTAAGTATTTTCTTTATGGAATGATGAAAATGTCCTGGAATTAGTGATGACTGCACAACCTTGAACATACTAAAAATCACTGAACTGCATACCCTAAAAGGGTGAATTCTACAGTATGTGAATTATAAATTAACTGTTTGAAATTGATTATTAGCATAAACAGATTACTCTTTTAGTAACTTAAGATTTAACTCTTTAGTAACTTAATATGCAACCTTGAGCAAATCACTCCACTTTGCCCTTTATTTCTCTATCTGTGGTAAGTGAAGTTGCTCAGTCCCGTCCGACTCTGCAATCCCATGGACTGTAGCCTACCAGGCTCCTCCGTCCATGGGATTTTCCAGGCAAGAATACTGGAGTGGGTTGCCATTTCCTTCACCAGGAGATCTTCCTGACCCAGGGATTGAACCCGGGTCTCCCGCATTGTAGGCAGATGCTTTACCATCTGAGACACCAGGGAAACAGCCCCTTAAAGCCTTCCTAAGAGGCCCTGATATTTGTAACACATTTAAGAAGTTGAATGAAAAACTGTCTGATCAGATATGAATAAATACACAGCTTGAAGGGGAAAAAGCTGACAGAAAATACTGAAAGAAGTGCTTCTATTTCTTAAAGAATGAACCTTTCTCATTATTCTTAACATAATCTACTAGTTACCATTCCTTAAGAGACTGTGTGTTAGGAAGCATAACTGCTTTTCATATATTATCTCGTTCTCACAGCACTCTAAGGTAAGCAGAAATATCCCAGTTTTAGAGTTAAGAAACAGACCATGAGAGGTTAAATGACTTAACTAAAGTAAATTCAAGCTAGCCTTCAAACTCAGATCATTATCACTTCAAACAACGATCTTTTTTGCACCAAGGTATAACGAGAACTGGGCTCCAAAATCACTGTGGATGGTGATTTCACTGCAGCCATGAAATTCAAAGACAACTGCTCCTTGGAAAAAAAGCAATGACAAACCTAAACAGTGTATTAAAAAGGAGAGACATCACTTTGCCTACAAAGGTCTGTAGAGTTAAAACTGTGGCTTTTCCAGTAGTCATATATGGCTATGAGAGTTGGACCATAAAAAGGCTGAGCATCAAAGAATGGATGCTTTTGAACTGTGGTGCTGAAGAAGACTCTTGAGAATCTCTTGGACAGCAAAGAGATCAAACTAGTCAATCCTAAAGGAAATCAACCCTGAGTATTCATTGGAAGGACTGATGCTAAAGCTCCAATACTTTGGCTACCTGACGTGAGCAGCCAACTCACTGGAAAAGACCTTGCTGCTAGGAAAGATTGAAGGCAGGAGGAGAAGTGGGCTGCAGAGGATGACATGGTTAGATGGCATCACTGACTCAGTGGACATAAGTTTGAGCAAACTCCGGGAGAAAGTGAAGAATAGAGGAGCCTGGGGTGCTGCAGTCCATGGGATCACAAAGAGTCAGACACAACTTAGTGACTGAACAAGTAAGAACAACAATAGTAACAAAAACCCAATATAAATCAGAGTTTCTGAAGTCTTATTTCTGCCACTTAAGGATTCTGTGATATTAGGCAAGTCAATGAACATTTGAGTTTTCTTAATGAAAGAAAATACTAACCTTTGCCCCAACTTACCTCATGGAATAATATAAAAAGGGACTAATATATATGTGTCATTTAAAGCACTATAAAACTGTAAGATATAACTGTAGAAACAAAGTACTTACTACTGATGAACCAAAACTACACTGAAAAATGGCTTAGTCTCTCTAATCGTAATGGAATGTACTAAAATAGTGATTTCAAAACACCGTTAAGCACACCACATGATATAGACTAAATGTTTGTGCCCCCAAAATTCATGTTAAATCCTAACTTCCAATGTTACTTTTGAAGGTGGAGCCTTTGGGAGGTGATAAGGTCATGAGGGTGTAGCTCTCATAAAAGTGATTAGTAACCTTTAAAAGAGACCCTACAGAGCTTCCTTTCCCCTTCCCACAGGTAAGGACACAGTGAGAAGACTGCCATCTATGAACCAAGAAGCAGTCCTCACCACACACAGAATCTGCTGGTGCCTTGCTCTTGGATTTCTCAGTCTTCAGAACTCTGAGAAAAAAATATGGTATTTTTTTTATGGTACCCTAACAGACTAATACCAGTCGCAAGCAGGGCTCTAAAGTCAGAGTAGTAACAAAAGTTTTTAAAAGTTCAAAACCACTGTTCTGAGCATCATCTACTGGCATCTATCAGTGAACAATAAAACCAAAATTTCAGGCCTTACCCAAGAAATAACATATATAAAGCTACTGCCACAATGCCTGGCACACAGTACTAACAACAAAAAAAAGTAATTGCTATTATAGCTTTATCCAGTAATACTTTGGAATTACCAAATCCAATTAGAAAAAAATGAATTATGGAAACTCAAGAAAAACCAAAATCTTAAAACCACCCTGAATATGCAAACACAGCTAAACAAGGTTTACTGAAACTAAAGGCAAGAGATTATGAAAAATAGTTGAAAGAGTAAGTCATATAAGATATTGTCAAAGGAACAGGTCCAACCTGAGAGTAAGAGAAAGGCTCGGGAGTGGAAAAGATGGGAAGATGAAAAAAAAGCAACTGAGAAGAAGTTAGAAATAAAGGATGATTCGAAACTGGTGGAAGTGCCACTTTATAAACTAGGACTGACTTAAAAAAGGAAGACTGAATCCCAGGGTATTTGCAAAGGAATAAGACACATAACTCAAGTTAACTATTGCCAACAATAATTATGAACCCAAAAACACAATGGATCTCAGAGTCCAGAGATCCAAGTCCTTAGTGGCCCTACTGCCAAGCTTCTAGGAAGCATTAAGTATGAGGAAGATCTGCATTTCAGTTTTCTCATTTATCAAGAGAATATACTACTCCCTGCTTCCTAGTTTACCTAACAGAAGTCTCCAAGGCTCAGTTTCCTCAACTATATGGTGAAGCATTAAGACCATTTCAAAGCTCTCTTCCAGTTTGATGACTCTAGGGAAGGAGAGTCTATATTATCACTGACATTAGGGTTACATGAGGCATATCTATATTCCAATAAGTAAGTAAAAATTCAGGAAAATAAGCCCTTGAGGAACACATAAAATTCACCAATATATGCTCTTTTCACAGTAAAGAAGTATCTTTCTAAAGAACTTTATTTTCCAGAATAAGCAGTTAACCTAAATTAAGAGGATCAAAGCATCTAAAGAGGTTAAAGTGAAAGTCACTCAGTCATGTGCAACTCTTTGCAACCCCATGGACTGGTCCATGTAATTCCCTAGGCCAGAATACTAGGGTGGGTAGCCTTTCCGTTCTCCATGGGATCTTCCCAACCGAGGGATCAAACCCAGGTCTCCCACTTTGCAGGAGGATTCTTTATCAGCTGAACCACAAGGGAAGCCCTTAAAGAGGTCACAGCTGCTGCTGCTAAGTCGCTTCAGTTGTGTGTAACTCTGTGTGACCCCACTGACGGCAGCCCATCAGGTTCCCCCATCCCTGGGATTCTCCAGGCAAGAACACTGGAGTGGGTTGCCATTTCCTTCTCCAATGCATGAAAGTGAAAAGTGAAAGTGAAGTCGCTCAGTCGTGTCTGACTTTCAGCGGCCCCATGGACTACATACAGCCTTCGAGGCTCCTCCATCCATGGGATTTTCCAGGCAAGAGTACTGGAGTGGGGTGCCATTGCCTTCTCCGTTAAAGAGGTCAAGTTACTAACAAATAAGCTAATCAGTAGATTTTAGTACATGTGCTGCCGAAGTGGATGCTAATCAGATTTTACTTTCTCTTAGCATTTTCTTCAGTTCTTCATCTTCAGAGAACTTGTTTTGCCAAAATGAGAAGCTAAGCTCTAAACTTACCTGAAGCACATATGGTTATTAAAAGGCTAGTATTTTTATGTATTTTCACAGAAGAGCACTGGAATACTGAAAAACCAAAATTTAGATTAAGAAAGGCAGCAACTAAGATACATATTAACAGTAAATGCTACATTAATTTTACAGTCCAGGTTAATCTTCCCAAATAATCTACTACAGATCAGCTTGCAGATCTCCATGATCATGTTACAGCCCTACCTTAGTCTTCCAAAGTCAAAACAATCTTCATTTTACCTTACATGCAGCCTTCTACCACCTCTTCATCCTGTGTGTGTTCACTGACCTACCTTTTACCTTCATCTGTCAAGGTTTTCTCGTTTTCTATTCGGTCCCATGGTCAGGTCTCCACTTCAAGTCTTTGTTTCCCTGCCCGGTTTTTCCAACCATTCTCACGACCCCTCTACCCTACCATTTTAATCTATAGGATTCTCCTTTCTCAAATTACATTCCTAGGACCTGTTTTCACAGCACTGTATCTCCTATCTTCGTCTCCTTTTTAGTAAGCTTTTGTATATGTTACTTCTTCAGAACCTAAGATTTTTTTTTCTCTAGTCCTTATTCCAAGAATATCTATCAATCCATCTCTAGCATTCCAAACACACACTCTTGATTACCACATACCTAAGGATTTTTTCTATCCCTTACAGTCATTAGTCTCCAGAATCCTGTCTGATTCTACAAACACCTCTCAAAACCAACTACTTGATCAATTACCTATTTTCTAGCAGTTACCTCTCCCAGATGCAACTCATTACACTCTCTCTCCTACATCTTAGATCCCCCAACCAGGCCCAGTTCATTCAACAACCTAAAATTCCAAAAGCCAACACAGCTCCTGCCATTCCAGCAAACGGTGGTTTCCCTCAAAACATTTTAAGCTGCTAGTTTCAATACTTCACTGAGTTTTATCAGACAGTACATAACTTCCACCAGACCTACTTGCCCTGCAAAAATCAATTGCCCAAATCTTCATCTTTAACCTTTCCAGACCTTCTGTCTGCAGTAAGCCATTAGTTAAACCCCTTTTCTACTCATTTCTCAATCTCTGGAGCCCACAGCCACTCTCTAAACCCTGCAGGCTCTCTCTCATCACTCCTCCTCTTATTCCCTACCCTCACTTCTCAGCACATTCCTATCACCCCTAACAGTCTTCCTGGCTATGTTCCCCATCTTTCCTTAGGCCTATTCCCCACACTTTCTCAGGACCCCTTAAGAGACCTAATCTCTAAGTCACTTGCTCATTCCCTGAATATGCCTCTTCACCTTTAGAAACTCTCTCCAGAACCTGCTCCCTAGTTCTCTTTCCTTCTCCAACTCTGCCTCAGGTGTCCCCTGTTTCCCTCAGCTTCTTTCTATTATCTAGTTCTCACAGAAGCTAGATAAGGATTCACTCCTCCCAAATCTTTCCCTAGTTCTCCTCCTAATTTCCCTCAACTTTTCACTCAGTCATTTCCCATTTCCCTCAACCGTCCCTGGAAGATTTTCCCCCACCTTTGTCACAACTCTTTCCTTTTCTCAAACCTCCAACCGTTCTTCTGAGGTGCCTCCTACATCTCTTAAACTATCTTCTCAGCTTCCTCAATCTCTGCCTCATTCCCTTCTCCCTCCAATACTATTTGTCCTCTAATTTCCAGGGACTTGGCGCCTCCCCTAGTTCCCAGATCTGCCTTCTACTTCATGTAAACGTCTCCAGGCCGCCGCCAACATTCTCTCAATCCTTAGCCTCCCTTGCCATGCCACTCTAAACGCCGAGGGCCACCATTCTCCAACGGTCGGGGCCTGGCCTCTGGGGAGAAGGGGTTCGGGTCACGTACCCGATTCGCATCTTGGCTCCGCTCTGACTGCCCCCCGCTGCCGGGTAGTGGAGGGCGAGAGGGCAGGCGCCCAAGATGCATACTCTTCTCGAGGGCCGACATGAAGGGGAGGCCGCAGGTAGTCGAACAGTAGCCAAAGCTTCGTCCCAAGCTAAGTGCGGCCCAACCGGTCACAGCTCACTCCCCTAGCGACGCCCGGTAGCCTTGAGACAGCACCCAGCTACCGGCAGCACCGCCCACCGGCTCTGTAAGCTCCACCCCCTCGCCCCAGCACTTCCACCGGAAGTGCGCAGCAACACTCCACAAAGGGAGCTGGGTAACGGAGTCTCTGACCTTTCAGACCCCTACCGGAGAACTCCAAGACATTCGCCGGAAAAAGAAGCGCTCCTATGTACCCTGGGCAATGGAGTCCTCAAAGAGCGCATTTTGCGCTTGCGCAGTTGGAGGCGACCGCGTTCCAACCCTCCAGAGGTAGCGTAGCAAAGCATCCTGGGTGTTGTAGTCTACTGGTAGGAAAGCGTCTTAGCGCCTTCCTTTCTCGTCGCTTCCCAGAGACTGTTAAAGAAAGAACCACTTCTTCCTGCCTCCCAGGCTGCCCAGCGGCGCCGGTTGCTGGGGAACGCCAGCGCCTTGGGAAGGGATGGCGGGAGGCTACAGCTTAGGTGCTGGAGCCGTAGTTGAGTTGGTGAAGAGCTCGGGATCGTCATGAAGCAACGGAAAGCTCAGGGGCCTGGGGGCGGCCGTAGCCGCAAGAAGAGAGGTAATCTGGACGACCAAAGGTGGAAGAAAGCTTAGTTGGGCGATTGGGCAGAGTTCGGGGAGCGGGGCGCTAGGGAGACCTCCCACAGCCGCCTGGTAAAAAGAGGGGGAGAGGATTGCGGAGGGAAAATAAACCAGGGCATCGGAAGGTTAATAGAGAGCATTTGACCCTCCCTAGAATGGAAACGGTATAGAGACTTGACTAGGGGACAAAGTGGGTGAATAAATGGAATGAGGGGAGGGCTAAAAGGAAATGGTTCCAAAGGAAGAGAACGAAAAAATCGTAGGTTTTGTTTTGGTTTTTACTTTTTAAAAATTGAAGTATAATTAACATATAACATTATGTTAGTTTCAGGTGTACGTTTGGATTGGATATTTGTATATATTTCGAAATGATTGCCAGTTGTCTCGTTAGCATCCGTCACCATACATAGATAGAATTTTTTTTTTCCTTTTGAAGAAAACGTTTAAGATCTACTCTTTAGCAGCCTTCAAATATACCGTACTACCTTTATCGTCACCAGGCTGTACCTTAAATCCCCGTGATTTAGGAATGTTTTTGATAAGCGTGTGGGGGCAGGAAAAGGGGAAGTAGAGCTTTGCAGTCCGTATGGGACTGGAAGGAAAACAAGTTGGAGAGTATGTCGGTAATCCTAATAGGCAAGGATCACGTTTTAGGCCTTAACGAATCCCCCAAACTAGCACACAACAGGACTCGATAAATGTTAGTTGAATGACTGAGGCGTGAGACAATCATGAATCATGACGGGCTACAGATGAGAGTAGGGAAAAGCCAGTTACAGAGGAGAGAGAAAGAAAGACTGAGGATTGACTGTGGTAGGAGGTGAGGGTATGAAGATCTCTGAAGGATTTGAGATGGTGAAAGTGTTTAACAGGAGGACTTTATCAGGTTAGTCCTCTTAAGGAGACCAGGGGAATGTTAGCTTCAGCAATAACAGTCACCGTGGGAACCCAGGGCACATCAGGAAACAAAATTGTATCTCTGCAGAGCTGCCTCAAAACAAAAACTGGGTGACTCTGCCTTTTTACATTATAGGCAAAGAGGTATTTGGAATAGTGACAGTGCTTTAGGCCACTGGGTTGAGGACTAAAGCTGCAGTCTAGAAATGAATCTTACCTGCTGTTTAAAGATAACTAAGGCAGTTTTGAGACAATGTATTTCCTTCTAGGAATGATGCAAGATATGAAACAGAAGTGTGAAAGTGTTCAGTGCTGTGCTACCTACATCAAACCAGTCAAGTATATTTGGTTGATAGAAGGAAAATCAAAATTGAAATAACACACTAATGTCCTTTTCACTATACCATGTGCATATACAGTAATAGTCGTGCACACACCTGTGTATAATTTTTATATTGAAACTAGTTATTCATGAATATTATGATGGGTCTTCACTCAAGAAAGCAGAGTGGGTGTTCTCTTAGAAAGCCAAAGATTAGTTATATAAATTTCTGATCTGATAGACTTCAGTGTATTTTCTTCTTGAGGCATGACCACTCTCCAAAGGAAAAGTGAAAAGAATAGAAAGGTGTGCATAATATTGGAATGAGTTCTTAAACTTCCTATAAGTCATGGTTAAAAGATACTATGAAAGGGAAGACAATCAGGGTCATTAAAGGAAAGCTGTATAGAAAGTCATGATCAATTGCTTTGTTTACATGTTATTATCTGTCTAAAAGCTATAAATATTATGAACATAGCACTATGCTAAAGAGTAGTGGCGGAATCTAAAGGTGATACTTTCTGTCCTCATTGATTATATGATATTGGCAGGAAGAAAAGACATAGTTTAAGGTGGTCTTTATGGAAGCACTGAGTTGTATGGTGTACATTTCATTTGTGAATTGACAGGAGTTGATACTGTTTATGTTTAGTGACAGTTTTAAAGTATGAGAATTATGTAGAAAAAGCATCTTTAAAACTAGACATTGCCATGATCAGAACAGCAGTACTTGGAAGAAGAATTTCAACTACTTCAGAGGTTTATTTTAATCTATATACTGTATCATTGTAGTTTTCATTTAGTATCTTTCAGTTAAAGAAGCGTATGTCTTAAGTTGGTGTGTTCTTTCCTCACAGTAACCTGAATCCAATCCTGAATACTAACTAGTTTTCAGGGTGGCTTAAGTGACCAGATAGGTTATTCTGTGGTCTGGTTTGCCATTTACTTCTTCTCATATATTAGGATAAATAGAATTAGCCTTTTCTCTGTAAAGATTAAAATGCTTTTATGTGTTTTTCATTCAAAAAGCAGATTATATGTTTTCTGTATTTAGACTAAATTTTGACTTTGTATTCTTGGATTGCTGCACAGGTTTAAGTGACATTTCTCCATCTACAAGCTTGCCACCCTTGGTTGAAGGCCAGCTACGCTGCTTTCTGAAACTTTCTGTTAGTAAAGTCATATGGAAGATTGCAAAGCCTCCTGCTTGTGTACTTGTCCGAGTGAGATGGTGGGGGAGAAACATCGGAAGGAACCCTCTTTTGTCCCAGAGATGCATTGCAGACTGAACCAAAAGCTGTGAGAACAACTACACGTTATGCTATTCGCTGTGGTCCAAAGCAGTTTACCTCTTACCTAACAGGTATGTTTTTGTCTTGTCATTTCATCTGCAGGCATAAGAGGAAGCATGTAGCTATGTCGTTAACAGTAGGTATTATTATGTTCCTAGCAGCTGTGACACTGTTAGTTATTGAGGATTCAGAGATGTTATAATTGCCACCATTATTTAGAGTATACTATGTGCTACCAGTTGATCCATATTTTTTCTAATCTTTAATAACCCTGAAATATAGATACTTTCTGTTTTATAGACAATGAGACCAAAGTTCAGAGAGATGAAATGAATATTCTATATAAGGTTCTATAGTTGATAAATGGCAAAACTAGAATTTGAACCCACTTCTCTCTGACACCGAGACTCATTCACTTGTCACTACGTTGTACTTCTTTAAGTAATAACTATAATCTCTATTCTGGAACTTCCATTATACTTAAGGAAAAAAAATTACTACTAATAAGGATATAAAATTTACTAATAAAAAATTTAGTAATAATACAAGATAATACATACCAAATGATAACACATACCAATAATAAACACCAGTTGAGTGTTGAGTGTTTAGTGAGTTAGTGGTACAGGTTTTCAGAGAAGGGAGGATCCCTCTACTGGGAACCAAGAGCCAAAATTTCATTTCTGTTCAAGGGAGGCATTCTGAATATACTGTGTTATTTCTCTATTCAAGTCAAACTTTCATATAAACATTTTAGATGGTGGAATTATCAATTCAAGTCAGTAAAAAGCATTTATCATGAAAATATTATTGGGCTAAGAATACAAGAGAGCCAGAGGTGAATTAAAGATTAACTTGTACTTAAGTTTACATTCTTTCCAGAAGAAATTTTTGAAGACATCAAAATATAAAGAAAGAAATTCAGTTATTCAAAAAATATGTATAGAATACTTAGCATGCATCAGACATTGTGCTTAGGTGCTGTGGAGATTACAAAAATGAATCAAAAGATTTAATCCAAACGTTATTTAATTCTAACTAAATTCAGAGAAGTTTAGTTATGATGTTAGGTAGAAAGTGATAAGAACTTTTAAAAGACACCCATAGATACCTGATTAAGAAAATTAACGAGACATAGGTGAGCCTGCCTGTTAGTAAATAAGCAACAAATGTTGATAGATTTCTCATATTCTATACATGCACATTATTTTATATTCTACAAAGCCCTATTACACTTATTCATAGAATTTCCAGGTAACTTACATGATTAGATAAGTCAGGGACTGTGATATGTTAAGTAATTTGCCTAAAGTCATATAACAACCATTAAGCAACTGCCATATAAAAGGATTCTGTGCTATGTGTTTTGTTTACAATACCACAATTCCTCACAGCTGTGATATAGGTATTGTGATGCTTATTTTATAGATAGCTGTGGCTTTCACAGAAATAGACTGTGAATATCAGAGCCACAACACAGTCACAGATCTTGTAATTTTAATCCAGTGCTCTTTTCACTACAGCCATTCAACAGATGGTGAAAAAAATCATTTTCTCAACTTTGGTAAGAAAATATTCAGAAGTTACACTGTTCTGAAATAATCTCAAATTGCATATGCATGCATTGTATTTCTCCTGCTATAAATTGGGACCATGAGGTGTTAAGTCAAAGCAACCAATTGAAGAATATAGTTAAGGAGTTTATTTCCATTCCTTTTGGTTCTAAATGCTCTCAGCATTTCAGTCCTCCAGATATTACTGAGGAATAAGTAATAAAATACTCCTGAGAAGTAGGCATCAGCTGCTGCATCTATATAAGAGAAGCCCTTTGTCCAGTTCAAAACTAGATATGGTGAGAATTTAGAAACTGAGAATTGTTACTTTTTATTTCAAAACTAACACCTGAATCCTTGCCAAATATGTAAAAAAATAAAATACTCTCTTAAAGGTATTTTCCTTATCAAATAGTTGATATGCTAACTATTTCTGTGTAATTTTTTCCCTCCATTTGAGATATTTGTCATTGCTTTTCTTTAAAACTTTGTTTTTGATCTTGAGTTCACTCTTTCCCACCCCCTGAACGATATGGTAATATATAGTTTATTTGAAAATAAAGTGATTTTTTTTTAAGTAAAAACATTTGGTAATGTGTACTCCTCTGCCCACTTCCAAAAAAAAAAAGTAAATGAAAAATGCCTGCTGATGTTGTAACTGTTTCTGATTAGATATGGCTGTGCTGGTGCTGGAAGTAATCACCAAACTTGAACATCTTCCAGTTGGTAGAGTTCAGATCAGTGGACTAGCTCAGCTTTCTCCAACCCATCACATCGATGGATTTTTACCATTGTTTCACCAACATCTAAGAAACTTGGACTACTCCAGGTAAAAATATCATAATTCTCTGCTACATAGAGTAAAACTTGAGGGGCACAAATATTTGAGTCTGTTTGTAGAATGAGAAGGTACGTGACTCCCAAATACCATGCAAATACCCACTCCATGCCTTTGTTCTTACCCAGTGACTGTTTTGTACTTATTTCCCACTTTTCCATATTCTCTTAGTGCTTTGCTGCCCATCTCAAGTTCCAAGAATCCTTCACAGCTCCTACTGTACTCATTCTTCTCTGTGCTATTAATTTTATAACATGAATTATATAATCATTGTTCAGTTATAATCTTACATAGTCTCCAAAATCATGTATCTGTAGTTTCCTTTTAATTTCCTTCTCTTTTAGTTTAAAGATTTTTTGAGAGACAGGACAGTATTTTCTACTTTCTTTATTTTTCCCACAGCTCCTAAGGTAGTGCCAAGTAGTACTAGCTTGTTTGACTCATTTACGTGGTATCTTTGATGTTCATTCATTGATTCAGCCTACATTTTTTTGATGGTCTATTATGTGCCATTAACTTAGGATACGGAGATAAGAGATAGTCCTTTCAATTAGTTTTCCAAAGTCAGGTAGGATGAAATAGAAGATAGTAACAAATAGAACACAGTGTGATACCTATATAGTAAATATATGTACTGGATCTGGGAAAGAACATAGAAAGGTCCCTTTCTGAAGGAGACTCTGGGAGTTCTTCCTGGAGAACTCTGAGTATTCAAATCCTTGAGAAATTTGGTGAGTTTAATACTTTGTCAGATATATTCTAAAATATGTATAGAAATTTAAGCAGATATTTAAGAAAGCAGTTCAAAAAAGAAAAAGAAAATATAACATTACCAGATTTAAGAACTTGTTACAAAACCACAAGCACATAATTGTGTCAAAGGAAGAGAATAAAGTCCAGAAATAGATTTAACTAAATGAAAGAACTTGGGCTTCCCTGGTGGCTCAGTGGTAAAGAATCCGCCTACAGTGAAGGAGCCTCAGAAGACTCAAGTTCAATCCCTGGGTCAGGAAGATTTCCCTGGAGGGAGGGCATGGCAAGCCACTCTAGTATTCTTGCCTGAAGAATCTCATGGACAGAGGAGCTTGGCGGGCTACAGTTTGTAGGATCACAAAGAGTTAGACACAACTGAAGAAACTGATTTTGCATGCATGCAAGTGAAAGAACTTAGCACTTTCTATACTCTTTATCATATTTTTATAATATGATTGAAAGATAGTGACACCTTCTAGTGGTAACTTTGTGGTAAAATGAGACTGGATTACCCCTGCTTTTCTCATATGGTACAAAATTGCATCAGACCAGCAAAAACAGTTTGGCATTGTGTTTAAAGAGCCTTTATAAAAATGATCATATATCATTTACCTGAGTAATTCTACTGCTGGGGACTTATATTAAGGAAATACCATAAAAATAGAGGAAAGTAATACACTCAGGACTGGTTATGGAAATGCACGTCTAATATTGAAAAAATTCAAACAATTTCAATAGACAATATTAAAACCAAAGTCTATTAGTGGAATATTTTGTTTCCATAAAAGATAAAATTATGTAGTTTTGACTGTGTAGCAACATCAAAAGATTATTTTAGATTGATAACAAAGAGAATTGAAAGTGTACTCACATATGTGTGTATGATCAGTGACTAGGGGGAAAAACAAGGGAAAATAAAAACAGTTGAAATACAGAATTCTAGGTGGGTTCTTTTCTTATTTTTTGAAAGATCTATTCATTTATTTTTGAGTGTGCTGGGTCTTCATTGCTGCACACAGGCTTTCTCTAGTTGCAGCAAGTGGGGCTACTCTCTAGTGGTGCGCATGCTTCTTATGATGCAGTGGCTTCGCTTGTTGAAGAGAACCTCTCTTGTTGAAGTGGGCTTTTGGCACATGGACTTCAGTAGTTGTAGCAGTTGAGCTCAGTAGTTGTGTGTCAGGGGCTCTAGACCACTGGCTTGGTAGTTGTGCACAGATCCAGTTACCCTGTGGCATGTAGAATCTTCCTAGACCAGAAATTGAACCTGTGTTTCCTGCATTGGCAGATAGACTGACAACCACTGGACCACCAGGGAAGTTCTCTTTTTCTATTTAAAAAAATTAGATATAATTCACGTGCCATAAAATTCACCCTTTTAAAGTATACAACTGTAATTTTTAGTATATTCATAAGAATGTGCAACCATCATGATTATCTAATTCCAGAACATTTTTATCACCCCAAAAGAAACAGTATACCCATTAGTAGTCATTCCCCTTTTCACTTTCTCCATCCCGTGGCAATCACTGATATACTTTTTGTCTCCATAAATTACCTATTCTGAGTATTTCGTGTAAATGATGTAATATGTGGCCTTTTGTATCTGGCTTCTTTGACTTAATATAATGTTTTAAAGGTTCATCCATGTTGTAGCATGAACCAGCTACTATTGTAGCTAAATAATATTCTATTGTGTGGATATATCACATATTGTTTATCCATTCTTCAGTTGATGGACATTTGGATTGTTTCAACTTTCTGACTTTTATGAATAATGCTGCTATGAACATTTGCATACAGGTTTTTTGTGAACAGATGCTTTCAGTTCCTTTGTATATACCTTGGTGTAGAATTGTGATCATGTGGTAGCTATTTAAACTTTGAGGAACTGCTGGCCTGTTTTCTAAGGAGTTGGATCATTTTTTTCCCCTTATTTGAATGTCAGTTGATAAAATAATACTATATGTTTTTTATTTAAATATCATTGGATTTGTTGGAGAATTGTTTTTATAGAATCTTGGAGACAGAGATCAGATTTTGAAAGATTATAGAATAAGTAAATGCATAGTAATTGCAGTGAAGAAGTAGAAATAACAAAGACTTCTGTTTTCCAGAGAGAGGTAGTGTAACCTAATGGATATAGCACCAGACTTGGACATGGAAAAATTGGTTGGTGTTCATTTGTACTCTCTTGAGTTTCGGTATCCTATTTTGTAAAATGAAGATAATAACTTTTACCTTATAGCCTTGTTGCAGGGATTAAGTGATATGAAAAAAATATGGAAGCACTTAACATGGTGCTCAGGCATATGAGAGGCACATACAAAATTTACTTGAATTGTAGAGGAAAAGATTGATAGTGGGTGGTAGAATTGAGAAATTTGTTGATAGTTTAGAAGCGGAATTGGCCCATTTTGCCTAGTGGTCTGAATCTGGCTTTCTAACTGAAAGTTTTCTTATATTTTTAACGAGTCATTTTAAAAAGATTGTTCAATACAGCTGAAACTATTTACCCTCTGCCCCTTTACAGAATGAGTTTGTTGACCCCTTATAGAGAGTAAGAGTCCTGATTTGTAGACCAAGAGAAAAGCAAGTGAAGAAAGATACAGAAAATAAAAAGAAGATAATTGAGCAAGATTAATTATCTGGAAAAGGTCAGTTTTCATTCCAGTCTAAAAGGCAATTTCAAAGAATGTTCAAACCTACCGTTGCGCTCATTTCACACACTAGCAAAGTAATGCTCAAAATCCTTCAAGCTAGGCTTCAGTGGTATGTGAACTTAGAACTTCCAGATATACAAGCTGGATTTAGAGAAGGCAGAGGAACCAGAGGTCAAATTGCCAACATCCATTGGATCACAAAACTAGAAAATTCCAGAAAAACATCTACTTCTGCTTCATAGACTTCTGTAAAGCCTTTGACTATGTAGATCACAACAAACTGGAAAATTCTGAAAGAGATGGGAATACCAGACCACCTTACCTGCCTCCTATAAAACCTGTATGTAGATCCAGAAGCAACAATTAGAACCGGACATGGAACCATGGACTGGAGTACATCAAGGCTGTATATTGTCACCCTGCTTATTTAACTTATATGCAGAGTACATCATGCAAAATGCTGGGCTGGATGAAGCACAAGCTGGAATCAAGATTGTTGGGAGAAATATCAATAACCTTAGATATGCAGATAATACCACCCTAATGACAGAAAGTGAAGAGGAATTAAAGAGCCACTTGATGAATTTGAAAGAGGAGAGTGAAAAGGCTGACTTAAAACTCAACATTGAAAAAACTAAGATCATGGCATCTGGTTCCATCACTTCATGGTAAATAGATGGGGAAACAATGGAAACAGTGCCAGACTTTATTTTCTTGGGCTCCAAATTTACTGCGGATGGTGACTGCAGCCATGAAATTAAAAGACGCTTAGTCCTTGGAAGAAAAGTTATGACCAACCTAGATAGTATATTCAAAAGCAGAGACATTACTTTGCCGACTAAGGTCCATCTAGTCAAGGCTATAGTTTTTCCAGTGGTCATGTATGGATGTGAGAGTTGGACTGTGAAGAAGGCTGAGCGCCAAAGAGTTGATGCTTTTGAAGCATCAATTGGATGCTTGTTGGAGAAGACTCTTGAGAGTCCCTTGGACTGCAAGGAGATCCACCCAGTCCATTCTGAAGGAGATCAGCCCTGGGATTTCTTTGGAAGGACTGATGCTAAAGCTGAAACTCTAGTACTTTGGCCACCTCATGCGAAGAGTTGACTCATTGGAAAAGACTCTGATGCTGGGAGAGATTGGGGGCAGGAGGAGAAGGGGACGACAGAGGATGAGATGGCTGGATGGCATCACTGACTCGATGGACGTGAGTCTGAGTGAACTCTGGGAGATGGTGATGGACAGGGAGGCCTGGTGTGCTGTGATTCATGGGGTCGTGAAGAGTCGGACAGGACTGAGCGACCAAACTGAACTGAACTGATGGTGATTGTAGGCACTCCTTGGAAGAAAAGCAATGACAAATCTAGACATCATATTGAAAAGCAGAGACATTGCTTTGCCTACAAAGGTCCGTATAGTCAAAGCTAGTTTTTCCAGTAGTCGTGTATAGCTGTGAGAGCTGAACATTAAATAAAGCTGAGCACCGAAGAATGGATACTTTCGAACTGTGGTGTTGGAGAAGACTCTTGAGAGTCCCCTGGACATCATGGAGATCAAACCAGTCAATCCTAAAGGAATTCAGCCCTGAATGTTCATTGGAAAGACTGATGCTGATGCTGAAGCTTCAATACTTTGGCCACCTGATGTGAAGAGCTGACTTATTGGAAAAGACTCACACTGCAAAGGATTGAGGGCAGGAGGAGAAGGGGACAACAGAGGATGAGATGGTTGGATGGCATCACTGACTCAATAGACATGAATTTGAGCAAGCTCCAGGAGTTGGTAGTGGACAGGGAAGTCTGGCGTGCTGCAGTCATGGGGTCACAAAGAGTTGGATGCGACTGAACTGAACTGACCAAAATACAAAAATGAATTTGCAAAAGAATATCTTAGATATATGAGATATTAAAAACAGTGAATATTCGTTGGCTCCTCAACCAGGAGGGATTAACATTTCTTAAAATGTTAATAGAGGGGAAAAAGAGATATTAACTGGAATAAGTCAGGTTTGAGAGTCATCCATATTATTTTATGTATCGGTACTTCTCTTTTATAGAGTTTAGTTCTATTGTATGGATATTACACAATTTTTATCCATTTGCCTTAGATAAAACAAGGGAGATATCTTTGCCTTGTTCTTGTTCATGGGAGGAAAGCATTTGGTCTTTTCACTATTAAATATCATGTTAGATGCAAGTTTTCATAGATGCCCTTTATCATTGAGAAAGTCCAAGTTTTCTGATGATTTGATCATAAATGAGTATCGTATTTTATCAAACTCAGTTGTTGCTAGAGGTTACAGGTGAGACGATATGACTACAAAGGGAGTATTTTAGGGGTGATGCAGGTGTTCCATATCTTAAATATGATGGTGGTCACTTGCATCTAAGCATAGTTTTGCCCTTTCTTGTTGGCTTAGCAGTAAAGAATCCACCTGCCAATGCAGGAGACACTGGTTCTATCCCTGGGTCAGGAAGATCCCCTGGAGAAGGAAACGGCAACCCACTCCTGTATTCTTGCCTGGGAAATCTACTCCAGCTAATTTTTGCCACATTGGAATGGGGACCCAGGATTGTTGGAACTTGTGATTTTTTGAGAGAAGCCAGAAATTAAAATTTTTACCTAAAATCTGTTTTTTTAATCACCATTAAATTTTTAAATCTTAACAAATGCTATATTGACCAGCATAAGTCTGAAAAATAGATATGCTAGTTTGCTCTCTCTAATACTGATATGTTATAAATGTAGAAGATGACTGGGCAGCTTAGTGCTAAAGAGAGCGTTGAGTCATTGAGAGAACACTGAATTGCGTTCTTAAGGGTATTTTATTGCAGATGTGTGAATCATGTGGTATATTCAAGGTATTTGTGGATGGCATGGAATTTAGAAAAGATGTGATATGTTTGGGCGGTAGAATGATGGTCTGGCAATGGCACCATAAAGAAATAAGTCAACCTCCCTTATCCTTGCTAGTAAAGAAGTAGTTTCCTTTGGAGAAACTTTGGAGGAAATGAGGACACTTTAAGAAAGAGACGTTCAGTTAAAGTGATAAGGTAGTATGTATCCAATAGAAAATCTGCAGGGCTTAGTGAAGGGGTTGTCAAAGGAATGAGCACCAGGGTGAACTTTGGGACAGAGCATAACTGCTGTGGACTAAAACGAAGATCTGCAAGATGAACACAGGAGTGTATTGGGTACACTCTATGGAAACACAGGGGTTAGGAGTAGAGATCGCTTGGACTGGTAGGAATTGCTGGAACAGTATTCTGTTTTACATCTGCAAAACTTGACTCATGGTTTTTCTCTGCCTGGAATGTTTTACCTCAGTCCCCGCTCAACTTTATTGCTCACTCGAGTATTTATTTTTCAGTCCTGGAAGCCATCTCTAGCCCTTCTTCCTTACCTCTTCCCCAAGCCCAAACCCCTCTTTCGTGTTCCTGCCGCACCCAGTACACATACTTATTCTTAAAACTCATCAATGTTATATTAAAATTACTTCTTGTTAAATTTCCCTACAAGATGGCTTCCTTGATGGCTCAGATGGTAAAGAATCTGTTTGCAATGCAGGAGACCCAGGTTTAATCCCTGAGTTGGAAAGATCCCCTGGAGAAGGTAATGGCAGCCCACTCCAGTATCCTTGCCTGGAGAATTCCATGGACAGTGGAGCCTGGTGGGCTGTAGTCCATGGGGTTGCAGAGTCAGACACTACTGAGCAGCTAATGCTTTCACAAGATACTCTGATCCTGTGGGTCAGATTCCATGTTTTATTACCTATTTGCCCTAGACAAGTAGCACAGAACTTGGCACTGAACTGATCTCAAAAAATATTTGTTAATTGAACAAAGGAGTTAGACTAGCACCTGTATTTTCGTTGTAAAGTAGGTGTGGCAGGTACCTGGACTTGCTTTTTGCCCCTCCCTGGTAATAGAGACCTTTGAGTTGTTTTGTAACTAGTTCAAATTTTTTAAGGAAAAAGCAAAACTATGACCAGCCAGTAGGTCATTGTTAACGCCAGGGACTCTATCTTTATTCTCAGTGTCTCCTTTGTTTTTAGAATACAGTGGTAGTCTTTTGGCAAGTGCTGAATGGTAGGGGACAATTTTCTGACACATTTGAGCAGCCAGGATTTTATGTGGTCCTCTTAGAGCAATGACTGCATGAAGTATTTATCCCACTGCATTCTGGTCTTTGTGGAAAATCTTGATGAATAGATTTAAAGGACTTCGTGCTACCTGGTTCATGAACAAATTTCTCTTCAAAACCCAGGTATGTTTATTGAGTCTCTGCCTTGACAATTTCTCCACACAAATTACTCCATCAACTTCTTAAAATGTTTAACTGCAGCCTTTCATTTTTGCGTTAGACCATTTATCATTATGTAACTCTCTTCTGCTCCTTTAACAATTCCTTCTGCTCCTTTAACAATTCCTTCTGCTTTCTATGTCATTGTAGCCTAACTTTCAACACTACTCTTCTTTTCTTTGGGAGTACATTATTCAGTTTCTTCTCTAAAGTTTTGCTTTAGGCTCTGTTTTACTTTTTACTCTCCCATTAGATTTTGTTTAGCTTTTAAGAGAACTGGAGAGTTTTTCAGCAGAGGGCCTGAATTCAGTGGAGTGAGATGATAAAGGAAACTTCAAAAAAACTAAAAGTTTACATCTTTTAGTTCCTTCCTCTTCACTAGCATAGAACTAGGGCCTTACTTTTCTCAAATGACTAGCAATAAGGATGCAACAAGTTGTTTTTTTATTTGTCAGACCATTAGTCATTGTGTGCACTAAGTGTGTGCTTGTGCTGATTAGTCTACAGAAAAATGAATAAGACAGTCCATGCCTTTGAGAAGTTCATAATCTAATTAGGATAACAAACTGAAAGTACAAATACCTCCTTTAAGCATCTGCTTTTTTTTAATCTTCAAATTAGGATAATATACTTTCCTGACAGAATTATATCATTGCATCAGCTTCTTTATGTGAGGAATGTAGCACAGTTTCTGACCTCTTGTAGTACTCAATAAATGGAGGTTATATGAATGGATAGATACAGAGTAAGTAGAAAAACGGAAAACGGAGTGGCTGTAACATCTCTGCCTAGACACAAAAAGTTTCCATAGAGGAAGTAATACTGGAGGAAATCTGCATATAGAGGCATAAAGGAATGAAATAGATGGTAAGTTTAGAAAACTCTTAAGTAATTAGTAAATCTAGGAGGGAGAGATGGGGAGGAGAGCACAGTGAGAGATGAGACTTCTGATGTAGGCAGGAATGTGAACTTGATCCTATAAGAAATGGGGTTATTAATTTATATTAAACAGTTTAAAATTAATCAGTGCTAAAAAACAAAACTTCTAATACACTGCATGTCTCTTTCAGGTCTCACTTGCCCTGGAGCCTTTGTCAGAAACTTATGACAGCTACAATCCTCTTCCTACCACTAACATGACAGAAAATGTGCTTTTATCTGAGCAGGGATTCAGAGAATATTCTGAAGCAAGCAATACTCAATTTCTGGTTCCATCAAGGATCCCTACTACCAAAATTGATGGAAAAGATTTAGCAGCTGATAGCAGTAGGTCAACCCCACCAAGGTAATTAGCACACCTAATACCAATCAGTCTGTCAGCTAACTCCCACTGAACGCATAATTTTTATCTTTCATTTCAGGTTGCTTAAAAGACTAAAGGTAGTCATTTCACCAAATAAGTATTAAGTACTCACTGTTTCTTGGTGCTGGGCATAGAAATTAATAAGAGGCAATTCCTGTTTTGAAGAGGGCTCATAATTTAGTGAGGGGCCAATACACAGATAAATAAGTATGTCTAAGTCATATAGAGATGCTATGATAGATGTTCAATGAGGGAAAGACGGAAAAGGCAGTATTTTATGAAAAGGAATGAAGAAAGAAAGATAGGTTTTGATTTTAAATAATTATCAGGCATTTGCTTTGTGTCATGCTCAGCACTGAGCTCTTTGTTTCATTGCCTCACTTTAGTCACAATCATACCATAGGTAAAACATCTATTATTTATTTCATTTGGGAGATGAAAACAGATTTACAAAGTCTGAGCTACACTGCTATATGCCACTGATCCCCTTTCTGTCTCTGGTGGAGTATAATGTTACCATAATGGTTAATATACTGCTGAAGTTCTCCTTTATTTTAAAACAGGGGAGAGACCACTTGTACTTTTCAGAGAACTCTGATACAATAAAGGATTCTTTTTGTGGACTCCAGCACCATCTTAATTCAGGACAGAGTTTAGAGTCTGTGACTCTGAAAGGCAAAGCCCCATGGAAGCAGATGTCCCTTTTCAACAGTTCTGAATTCCAGCCTCAAATTAGCACAGTTGCCAAGAGTCACAGTGACTCATGCATTCTTTCTTCAAACAATCACCCTACCAAGGACCTTCTTTCAGGTATGAATATATCTGTGAACTGAGACTAAGCTATATTTATTGGGACTGTGCTCGTTAAGCAAGGTACAAAGAGAAGCAAGACTTCTGTTTGAACTAAATAGGCAAATAAAAGTGAGTAATCTTACTAGAGTCCAGAATCTCTAACCATTGCAGGGCAGCTCTATTAAACCACTGAATTACTTCTAAATAATTATTGGGTGCTTATAATTTTAAGTTTAGAGAAGGCCATTTAAAGTGAACCTGAGTATGCAAGAAAAGTCTTTATCACAGAAAAATATTAGTCCTTGTTTTTTCCCAAATAATTCAAAGGGAATAAGAATTTTGTCTCCTCATCAGAATTTACTTATACCATTGTGCAGAGGCAAGTACTAATTCTGTTTCATATTCTGAAAATTGTTGGTTTCATTGGGAACATTCATTGCACAAAAACTGCTGATCTTAAGCCTGAGAGTTAAATATGACTGACAGCCAAACAGAAAGGAGTAGGTTTACCTGTGTAAGAACGTAGACTGAAATCTTAACAGAAACTAGCAGCTGAGTCGGGTCACTCCATGGTGGAGAGTGGTTCTGAAAGCAAGTTTAGTGCCTTGTGTTGCACTGCAGTGGCCAGCCATATATCTCTGTGACATCAACAGCAGGGCATGAATTTGTTGCCAACTTCACAAGTAAAATTTCCAAAGTAGAATATCTATGACAGTAGTAGAAAAATCTTTTAAATTAAAACTGCTTGGGTACATAATGTACATTAATAAGGATTTTTTAAATGAAGAAAAACATTGTGTTCATAATTTTTCAACTAAAGTGTCTGTGATATCCTATTTTTAAAAATATACCCTGATTATAATATTTTATACTTTAATGTAACCCTAGGCTGCACTAACGAAGAAAATTGTCCCACTTTACTCAGCACTTGTCATCTCACACCTGGAATATTTTGTGTAGACCTGGGAACCAGACTTTGAGAACCAGGCTTTCATTCAGCAGTTATTTCTTCAGCGCTTATTAAGTGTCTGACACTCTTCCAGGTGTGAGGAATACAGCAGTTTTTTTTTTTTAAGGCCCCAAATCTTACCCTATGGATCTTCTATTCTAGATGGGAACAGATGATAAACTGGGTAAGTATGTAGTGTTAGATGGTGATAATGGCAGTTGTAAAAAATGAAGCAGGGAAAAAGAGGGAATGCTGTTTTATGCATCTGGGCAAAGGAAGGCCCCTTTAAGAAGTTAATATTAAATATCTATAGAAGATGAGTTCCTTCTAAGGAGAGTATCTAAACTGGAGTGCTGAATCCACATGCTAGCAAGGTAAGGCTCAAAATCCTTCAAGCTAGGCTTTAGCAGTACATGAACCAAGAACTTCCAGATGTACAACCTGGATTTAGAAAAGCCAGACGAAGCAGAGATCAAATTGCCAACATATGTTGGATCATTGGAAAAGCGAGAGAGTTCCAGAAAAACATCTACTACTGCTTTATTGACTATGCCAGAGCCTTTGACTGTGTGGATCACAACAAACTGTAGAAAATTCTTAAAGAAATGGGAATACCAGACCATCTTACCTGCCTCCTGAGAAATCTGTGTGCAGGTCAAGAAGCAACAGTTAGAACTAGACATGAAACAACAGACTGATTCTATATTGGGAAAGGAGTGTGTCAAGGCTGTATCTTGTCACCCTGCTTATTTAAATTCTATGAAGAGTACATGATGAGAAACACTGGGCTGGATGAAGCACAGGCTGGAATCAAGATTGCCAAGGGAAATGTCAGTAACCTTAGATCTGTAGATGAAACCATCCTAATGGCAGAATGCAAAGAGGAACCTAAGAGCCTCTTGATGAAAGTCAAAGAGGAGAGTGAAAAAGCTGCCTTAAAACTCAACATTCAAAAAACTAAGATCATAGCTTCTGGTCCTGTCACTTCATGGCAAATGTGGTGGTGGTGAAGTCGCTCAGTTGTGTCCGACTCTTTGCGACCCCATGGACTGTAACCTACTAGATTTCTCTGTCCATGGGATTCTCCAGGCAAGAATACTGGAGTGGATTGCCATTTCCTTCTCCAGGGGATCTTCCCGACCCAGGGATCAAACCCGGGTCTCCTGCATTGGAGGTAGACGCTTTAAAACCTCTGAGCCACCAGGTCATGGCAAATAGATGGGGAAAAAAATGGACAGTGAGAGACTTTATTTTTTTGTGCTCCAAAATCACTGTGGACAGTGACTGCAGCCATGAAATTAAAAGACACTTGATCCTTGGAAGAAAAGCTATAAGAAACCTAGAGAGAGTATTAATTAGCAGAGGCATTACTTTGCCGACCAGGTTCTGTCTAGTCAAAGCTATGGTTTTTCCAATAGTCATGTACAGTTGTGAGACTTGGACCATAAAGAATGCTGAGCACTGAAGAATGGATGCTTTCAAACTGTGGTACTGGAGAAGACTCTTGAGAGTCCCTTCGGTAACAGAGAGATCAAACCAGTCAATCCTAAAGGAAATCAGTCTAGAATATTTACTGGAAAGACTGATGTTGAAGCTGAAGTTCCAATAGTTTTGCTTTGATGCAAAGAGCTGATTCATTGAGAAGACCCTGATACTGGGAAAGACTGAGGGCAGGAGAAGGAGGCAACAGAGGATGAGGTAGTTGGATGGTATCACTAACGAAATGGACATGAGTTTGAGCAGATTCCAGAAGATAGTGAAGGACAAGGAACCTGGTATGCAGCAGCCCATAGGATCCCAAAGAATTGGACATGACTAACTGAACAATAACCTAGACTAGGGAAGAACCACCACGAGATATTTAGCATTAAGAAAACAGCTAAACAGCTACCATTTACTGAGTATCCATTATTGCTAGCTACTGTGCTGGGTGCCTTATACCAACCAAGTGAGGTTGGGATTGTTCAGTTCAGTCACTCAGTTGTGTCTGACTCCTGGCAACCCCATGGACTGTAGCACGCCAGGCCTCCTGTCCATCACCAACTCCTGGAGTTTACTCAGACTCATGTCCGTTGAGTCGATAATGCCATCCAACCATCTCATCCTCTGTCGTTCCCTTCTGTTCCCACCATCAATCTTTCCCAGCATCAGGGTCTTTTCAAATGAGTCAGTTCTTGGCATCAGGTGGCCAAAGTACTGGAGTTTCAGCTTCAACATCAGTCCTTCCAATGAATATTCAGGACTGATCTCCTTTAGGATGGACTGGTTGGATCTCCTTGCAGTCCAAGGGACTCTCAAGAATCTTCTCCAACACCACAGTTCAAAAGCATCAGTTCTTCAGCACTGAGCTTTCTTCATAGTCCAACTCTCACAACCGTACATGACTACTGGAAAAACCATAGACTTGACTAGACAGACCTTTGTTCACAAAGTAATGTCTCTGTTTTTAATATGCTGTCTAGGTTGGTCATAACTTTTCTTCCAAGGAGCAAGCGTCTTTTAATCGGATTGTTATCCCTTTTAATGGGATTGTTACCCCTATTTTAAAATGAAGACATGGGCTCACAGTTAGGGAGTTTCTATTCTATCAAGGGGGACAGCTGCTTCTTGGCTCCAGTTCATTGTTATCTTAGACTCTAAGGCAAAGTCCTTTGCTTCAGTCCTGTTGTATGTTCATTGTTTTCTTAGACCTGCTTTAAAAAAAAAAGTCAAGAACTCTTCTGGCCAGCTGTTCAAGCCAAACAGAGTGTGCCAGGTGCAACCCATGGGCTGCCAATGTGCAAATCTCTTCCGTAAGAGTTACTAGGATCATTGGGTTTAAGCATAAAACATGACAGATTGTGACTAAGTCTAAGTTAATAGTCTAGTATTCCTACCTGTGCAAAAATGGGAAAGGATAGCTTCAGGAGAGAGTGAATTCTTTATCACTGATAATGGTCAAGTGTGGGCTGGATAACTTTGTGATGGGACTCTTACAGATGGGATTAAATCACCAAGTAGACATCTGTCTTTAAGATCCCTTCCAACCACAAGACTGTGGAGAATGAAGATCTAAGTGGACCACTTTAGTAAGAAGGTCTAGAGCTAAGGTCATGGAGGATTATAATACATAAACCTAACCACCTTCCTGGTCTTTATTAAAATGACCTCATGAAAGGGGATACAGAGCTAAATTAGTCATCAAGCTAGTATTTATGAAACACTAACTACACTTTCCTGGTGGTTCAGATGGTAAAGCGTCTGTCTACAATGCGGAAGACCAGGGTTTGAGCCCTGGATTGGGAAAACCCCTGGAGAAGGAAATGGCAATCCACTCCAGTATTCTTGCCTGGAAAATCCCATGGACAGAGGAGCCTGGTAGGCCCCAGTCGATGGGGTTGCAAAGAGTCGGACACAACTGAGCAACTTCACTTTCACTTTCCAACTATACATCCTGCTTGGGATTTAGAATAGATAGCAAGGAGTAGGAGCAAAAACCAGAAGCTTTATACCTCCCTGTTTAGCAAGGGCTGTGCCCCTGACATGTAGAAATAAACAAGGGAAACATTTGTCCTGATCTCACTTAAGTGACTTTCCTTTGTGTTCAGAAAATGATTATTGAATTGAGGTGTAGGGAAAATCCTATGACAGCTTTCTTAGTGTGGAAACCAGCTTCCTCTTATGAAGAGGAGATAAGATGTTTTTGTTGCCATGCCTTAGACTTTAGAGAAACTTTTCTAAGAGTGCTTGTTTCAAGGAAGAAACCAATGAATGAACCAATCAATGAAAGCCAATCAACGAACCATCCTTGCTCTGATTTGTTCACTTGTTGCCATCAGTGTTTCTTTTTTAAAATATGCTATTGGAAAGAATCATCAGTGCCTATTCTTATTCAGATGTTAATAACTAAATCACTCTTAAAATATTACCATTCCAGGGAAATTTTTATTTAGCAAAAAAATGCAATTCAACAGATAGCTTTTGAGTGCTTATTTTGTGTCAGCCATTGTTTTGAGTATTGGGGTTACAGTGAGAAATGAGTCCCTGACCTTAATGAATTCATTCTAGTAAGAGAGATAGACTCTAAAGCAGATATGGTATAATTATATATGATATATACAACAGTGGAAGTATTTATTAAAACATTTAATGAGCACATATAATCATATGTGATATATTACAACAGTGGAACTATTTATTAAAACATTTAATCAGGGAGGGAAGTGGGAAGAAGGTTCAAGAGGGAGGGGACATGTATATCTATGATAGATTCATGTTGAGGTTTGACAGAAAACAACGAAATTCTGTAAAGCAGTTATCCTTCAATTAAAAAATGAGTGAAGTGAAAGTCGCTCAGTCATGTCCAGCTCTTTGTGACCCCATGGACTGTACAGTCCATGGAATTCTCTAGGCCAGAATACTGAAGTGGGTAACCTTTCCCTTCTCCAGGGGATCTTCCCAATCCAGTGGTCAAACCCAGGTCTCCTGCATTGTGGGCAGTTTCTTTACTAGGTGAGCCACAAGGGAAGCCAAAAAAATTTTTTAATTAATTCCTGATACGTACCAGGCAACAAGGATACAGAGACTAACAGTAGCCAGTCCATCACCTCAAAGTTGATTGGGTGAGATAAACAATTTTAATATTGCATGATAATTCTTTGATGGAATGGAATACCTAGAACTTTGAGAGTACAAAGGAAATATTGTGTTTAAGGAATTAAAAATAGTTGTGTGTGATTAGATCATAAAGTACCAAGACTCTTTGTCTCTGGACAATAGTCCATGTCAATTTTCCATGTCAGTAGAAAAACTATTTTTCTTCATGGCCCTAAAGTCAAATGAAGTTTATTATTGACACTGCTTTTCATTAACTACTTTATTCATAAAGCATTTATTGAGTGTTCCTACCTCATTAAAGATCTTTCAACCATATTAACCCTGGGATTTCTTTGGAAGGAATGATGCTAAAGCTGAAACTCCAGTACTTTGGCCACCTCATGCGAAGAGTTGACTCATTGGAAAAGTCTCTGATGCTGGGAGGGACTGGGGGCAGGAGAAGAAGGGGATAACAAAGAGTGAGATGGCTGGATGGCATCACTGACTTGATGGACATGAGTCTGAGTGAACTCCGGGAGATGGTGATGGACAGGGAGGCCTGGTGTGCTGCGATTCATGGGGTCACAAAGAGTCGGACACGACTGAGCAACTGAACTGAACTGAAACCATATCAAATTAAGCCAAGTATTAACTGGAAAGTAAAACAAGGAGGACTTCATGTCATAGAGCAAGCTTCATTTTCTTCTTTTTAATTAATTTATTTTAATTGGAGACTAATTACTTTACAGTATTGTGGTGGTTTTTTGCCATACATTGACATGAATAAGCCACGGATGTACATGTGTCCCCCCCACCGTGCCCCAAACCACCCCCCTTCCCCTCCCCATCCCATCCCTCTGGGTCATCCCAGTGCACTGGCTTTGAGTGCCTTGTTTCATGTATCAAACTTGGACTGGTCATCTGTTTCACATATGGTAATATACATGTTGCAGTGCTGTTCTCTCAGATCATCCCACCCTCTTCTTCTCCCAGTCTCCAAAAGTCTGTTCTTTGTGTCTCTTTTGTTCTCTTGCATATAGGGTTGTTGTTACCATCTTTGTAAATGCCATGTATATGCATTAGTATACTGTATTGGTGTTTTTCTTTCTGACTTACTTTACTTTGTATAATAGGCTCCAGTTTCATTCACCTCTTTAGAACTGACTTAAATGTGTTCTTTTTAATAGCTGAGTAATACTCCATTGTGTATATGTACCACAACTTTCTTATCCATTCATCTGCCAGTGGACATCTAGGTTACTTCCATGTCCTGGCTATTGTAAATAGTGCTGCGATAACATTGGGGTACACGTGTCTCAATTCTGGTTTCCTCAGTGTGTATGCCCAGCAGTGGGATTGCTAGGTCGTATGGCAGTTCTATTTCCAGTTTTTTAAGGACAGTTTCTTTGGAGGGAATGATGCTGAAGCTGAAACTCCAGTACTTTGGCCACCTCATGCGAAGAGTTGACTCATTGGAAAAGACCCTGATGCTGGGAAAGATTGAAGGCAGGAGGAGAAGGGGATAACAGAGGATAAGATGGCTGGATGGCATCACGGACTTGATGAACATGAGTCTGAGTGAACTCTGGGGGATGGTGATGGACAGGGAGGCCTGGCGTGCTGCGATTCATGGGGTCACAAAGACTCAGAGACTGAACTGAACTGAAGGAACCTCCACATTGTTCTCCGTAGCGCCTGTACTAGGTTGTGTTCCCACCAACAGTGTAAGAGGGTTCCCTTTTTTCCACACCTCTCCAGCATTTATTATTGTTTGTAGACTTTTGATGCAGCCATTCTGACCAGCATGAAATGGTATTTCGTTGTGGTTTTGATTTGCATTTCTCTGATAATGAGTGATGTTGAGCATCTTTTCATGTTTGTTAGCCATCTGTATGTCTTTGGAGAAATGTCTGTTTAATTCTTTGGCCCATTTTTTGATTGGGTCATTAGTTTTTCTGGTATTGAGCTGCATGAGCTGCTTGTATATTTTGAAGATTAATTCTTTGTCAGTTGTTTCATTTGCTATTATTTTCTCCCATTGTGAAGGCTGTCTTTTCACCTTGCTTATAGTTTCCTTCATTGTGCAAAAGCTTTTAAGTTTAATTAAGTCCCATTTGTTTATTTTTGCTTTTATTTACATTACTCTGGGAGGTGGGTCATAGAGGATCCTGCTGTGATTTATGTCAGAGAGTATTCTGCCTATGTTTTCCTCTAGGAGTTTTATAGTTTCTGTTCTTATATTTAGATCTTTAACCCATTTTGAGTTTATTTTTGTGTATGGTGTTAGAAAGTGTTCTAGTTTCATTCTTTTACAAGTGGTTGACCAGTTTTCCCAGCACCACTTGTTGAAGAGATTGTCTTTTCTCCATTGTATATTTTTGCCTCCTTTGTCAAAGATAAGGTGTCCATAGGTGCGTAGATTCATCTCTGGGCTTTCTGTTTTGTTCCATTGATCTCTATTTCTGTCTTTGTATAGCAAGCTTCTTTAACCAGATTTTCAGTGCTAACAGACCATGTTTTCCTCATCCTTTCTCATTGAATAAACAAGATAACCATTTTCTGGCTGAATCCCAAAGAGGTTTTTTTAAAAAATAAAAATGCATACAGTGATTTCTGAATGGAATATTGTAGAGCCATTATTTATATAGAAAAAAGTTAATGCATATTGTCAAGTGAAAAGGCAATTATAAAACAGTATACATAATATACCATTTTTGCAAAAGAAAAAATTTATATTTATATATATATATATACACACATACACATACCTGTACAGGAATATGTATGCATAGATTAAAAACTATAGAATATATCAAAATGTAAATCATTGTTCATGGGTAGTGCCATTAATGGGAATATTAATTTTCTATTGCTATATAACAAGTTTCTACAAACAATGTCTTAAAAATAATACCCATTTATTAGTCACTCTCTTGTGAATCTGAAGTCAAGGCTAAAATCAAGTTGTTAGCCCAGCTAAATTTTCATCTGAAAGCTCTGGGGGGGTGGGGAGAATTCACTTCCAAGTTCATTCTTGTTGACAGAATCCAGTTCCTTGCTATAATAGGACTAAGGTCCCATATCCTTGCTGGTGGTCAGCCGGGGTCCACCATAAGCTCCTAAAGGCCATGTGCATTTCCTGCCATGTCGCCATCTCCATCTTTAAGATAGCAGTGATACATTGCATCCCTCTCATGCTTTAAATCTCTGCCTTCATATCCTGCAAACAGCCAGAGAAAACTGCTTTATAATGGTTTGGGACGACCAAGATAGTCTCCCAATCTTAAGGTAGATCAATTTGGAACCATAATTACTTCCATAAAATCCCTTTACAACATTGTCTAGATGAGTAAATCACTAGGAAAAGGCATTTGTATTACCAGTGGCTGGAAATCTGAGAGGAATGTTTTAGAATTCTACCTACATCATTTCTCAGCCTTTTGGCTAAGATCAAGTGAAGAATTCTGCATACCATAATTGGTAACCTTTATTTTTCTTTTACTTATATTTTCATATAATACATTGAACATATGATATTTAAAGGTTTTGGAGGGGTTGAGTTTTTAAGCTATATGTTGAATTCTTTATACTAAAAATGTTGAATCTGATTGGGGGTTTTGGGGCCTGACTACCGTATCTTTTTATTTTTAGAAGCTTTAAAAACTCTAGATCAAGATAGACAAGCAGTTGGTATCTAGACTTACTTTACCTCCTAAACAACTGCAGAACCTCAAGAAAATAATAATTCTTCTCAGTATTCCTTGAAATAATGCCAGTGGTCCTAAGCTTTTAAAAAGTCTAAGAAAAGGTGGGGTCATATATGTATAGTGATGTAGAGTCATCCTGGTTATACTGCATGATATATTGGGCAAGTTACACATCCTCTGTGCCTCATCTTTTTCATCTGGAAAATGAAGGAAATAATAGTACCCATTTCAGAGGATTGTTGGGAGGGTTAAATCAATTCTTATATATTACATGGGTAGAGAAGTGCCCAGGAAGTGGTAAGGGTTCAGTAAATGTTATCCACTGTAATTGTTGTTCTTACTTAAGGATGGGAAAATTATTTTACTAAATTTATTATGTACAACCACCAGTTGGATAGTCAATGTATGTATATAACAACTGCAATAAGGAGGTCAGTCTCTATGGAATAGAAAGACTCCATTCACTGCTGTAAAGCCAACATCTAAAACAGTTCACATAATAGAAGCTCAGTAAAAATTTGTTGCAAAGTGAATATCCTCAAGGGATTCTCAAGCTAGTAGGGAAAGTACACAAATAAGCAATTATAGTACACTATAGTAAGTTGTGTGATAGAAGAACAGGGGCTAAATATTGCAAATATTTCTGCTGGATTTAGATTTCTTGTGTTCTGGCTTTTGCCCTCTTCAGCTCTGTTAGAACAAGGCAATAAACTGCGTAATGCCATGGTGATTTCTGCAATGAAATCAAGTCCAGATACTAGTATGTTGTTGGAAGAAGTTCATCCTTCTGTGAAGGAAGATTTTCTTAGAGCATCATCACAGTAAGTTATGGGATAAACATGAATTCCAATAGTTCATTTCTTAACAGTTGTTAATGTGTGTTTTTTGTCAAGATATGGACTAAAATAATCTTGGAAATGTTCGGCAAGTAATTTTTTAATGTGGTAGGAAAGAAGCCTAAACTATGAGTTAAGATACTTAAAATCTAGACCTAGGACTGACACTTGCTAAATATGTAAATAGCTAAATTCTTGATCTTTCTCAACCAGCATACTTATATATAAAATCGGTATATTTTTTTCCTCCCTCTCTTACATAAATGAGATTATAATGTAGGAAAAGGCTTTGTAAATTGTGAGGTTTTATATATATTTAAGGTAAAGTCTAAAACATTTCAAGACTTCCATGTTGAACTGTTTCCATATATACTTCTCAGCTCATTAAATTCTGATTTAGATTTTCCCATATGTTAGCCACTGAAAACATTTTTTTCCTTCTTTAGAATCAAAGCCTTATCTAGGAATCAAGATAAAGACCACATTGAAGATCACCTCCTCCCTCCAACTGAGAAACATGAAAATTGGAAACATGACACAAAGGCTGATACCAGAGCCATACAGCTGCTATTGGGCAGGTAAGAGCTCTTAACTCTTCTTTTCTTTAAAATTTTTCCTCCAATTTATTGTGTATATTGTTAACAGATTTATCCTCCTAAAGCAACAGCACTTCTTTTGAATAACTAAGTCATTCCCTTATTATTCATTATATATTAAATCATTATTCATTATCTACTAAATAAAAATCCAATCTTTAGCCTTTTATTCTTAGCTTCACTTATAGAATGGTCTCCAGTCTACCTTTCCATTCTTATTTCTCACCTTTTCCTTAACACCAGTGTCAGCAGTGTATAATGAAAAGAACATGGATTTTAAATAGACACAGTTGAAATTTGGGGTCTCTTATTACCTATATGGCCTGTACAATTAGGCAGGAAAAAAAATAAAAGGGTTCCAAATTGGGAAGGAAGAAGTCAGACTGTATTCACAAATGACATGTCCTGTTATGTAAAAATCCTAAAGAATCCACTGTGAGACAGATTGTAGGATAACACGATAAGTCAATTATACTTCTATTTACTTGCAGTGACCAATCAAAAATTAAAATTAAGGTAACTCCTTGGTGATCCATCAGTTAGGACTCAGGACTTTCACTGCCAGGGCTAAGGTTTGATCCCTGGTCAAGGAGCTAAGATCCTACAAGCTATGCAGTAAATAAATAAAATTAAGAAACAATTCCATTTATAATAGCATTGATAAGAATAAAATACAAATAAATTTAACTGGAAAAGTTTAAAACATAACTACAAATTGTTGAAAGAAATTAAAGGAGACTTAAATAAATGGGGAAAATCTCATGTTCATGATTCAGTACAGTCCCTGTCAAATTCATAGCTGACTTCTTCATAGATATTGACAAGCTGATTGTAATTACTATGAAATTACAGGGTACCCAGAATAACCAAAAGAATCTTAAAAAAGAAAAAAATAGAAGATTTCACACTTTGCTATTTTAAAACTTACTACAAAGCCAGAGTAAGCAAGTCAGTTTGGTACTGGAATAAGGATAGACATATAAATAAATGGAATAGAATTGGTAGTCTAGAAATAAAGCCATATCAAAGAATCAAAGAATCTGCCTGCAATGCAGGAAGACCTAGGTTCGATCCCTGGGTCAGGAAGATCCTCTGGAGAAGGAAATGGCAATCCACTCCAGTATTCTTGCCTGGAAAATCCCGTGGAAGAAAGAATTGCCTTTTCAATAAATGGTGCTGGGACTGCTGGCTAGCCACATGCAAAAAATGAAGTTGGACCCTCAAACCATATTAAAAAATTAATTCACTATGAATTAGATAGCTAAATGGAAGAACTAAAACTATAAAAGTCTTAAAGCAGAGATAAGTCTATATAATCTTGAATTTGGAAAAGGATCCTTAGATATGCATCAGAAGTACAATCAACAACAAAAAAATACATAAGTTAAACTTAAGAAAATTAAAAATGTTTGGGCTTCAAAAGACACTATTAAGTGAAAAGATAATCACAGAATGGAAGAAAATATTTATAAATCTTATATCTGATAAGAGACAGAATATGTAAGGAACTCAACAACTTAATAACTAAGGCAAATACAATTTAAAAGACAGGCAAAGTTTCTACATAGAGATTTCTCCAAAGAAGATAGTCAGGTGGCTAATATGCATATAGAAGTTGTCAGCACCATTATTTATCAGAGAAATGCAAATCAAAACGGTAAACAAGATACTACTTCATACCCAGTAGGATCAGTTCAGTTCGGTCACTCAGTGTCCAACTCTGCGATCCCATGGACTGCAGTACCAGGCTTCCCTATCCATCACCAACTCCTGGAGCTTGCTCAAACTCATGTCCATCAAGTCGATGATGCCATCCAGCCATCTCATCTTCTGTCATCCCCTTCTCCTCCCACCTTCTGTCTTTTTCAGCATCAGGGTCTTTTCCAGTGAGTCAGTTCTTCGCATCAGGTGGCCAAAGTATTGGAGTTTCAGCTTCAGCATCAGTCCTTCCAATGAATATTCAGGGCTGGTTTCCCACTAGGATGGTTAGAATCAAAAAATCAGATTAAATGTTGGTGAGGCTGTGGAAAATTTGAAATCTTCATAGATGGCTGGTAGCAGTGTAAAATGATGCAGCCACTTTGGAAGATAATCTGTTGGTTCCTCAGATTGTTGCACATCAAGTTATCATGTGACCCAGCAGTTCAACTCCCTAAGTATATATCCAAGGAAAATGAAGATATAAGTTCACGCAAAAACATGTACATGAATTTCAGTGGTCATAACAGTAAAAAATGTTCATCAGCTGATTAGTAGATTTTTAAATGGAGTATTATTTGGCCAGAAAAAGGAAAAAAAGTAACTGGTAACATGCTGCAGCATGGGTGAACCTTGAAAAATCACGCTAAATGAAAGAAGCCAATCACAAAACAGGACATAAAGATAAGAATCCAGCACAGGGGCTTCCCTGATGGTCCAGTGGCTAGGAATCCACACTGCAAATGCAGGAAGCCAGAGTTTGATCCCTGCTTGGGAAACTAGATCCCACATGCCACAGCTAAGAGTTTGCATGCTGCAATTAAAGATCCCGCATGCTGCAACCTGGGGCTTCCCTCATAGCTCAGTCGGTAAAGAATCTGCCTGCAATGCAGGAGACCTAGGTTCGATCCCTGGGTCAGGAAGATCCTCTGGAGAAGGAAATGGCAATCCAATCCAGTATTCTTGCCTGGAAAATCCCGTGGACAGAGGAGCCTGGTGGGCTACAGTCCATGGGGCCACAAGAGTCGGACATGACTTAGTGACTAAACCACCATGCTGTAACCTGAGTGCCACAACTAAGACCTAATTGAGCCAAAAATAAATAAACATTTATATATATTTTTTAAAAAGACTTTTCTACCAGCTCCATGGAAGGCAGTGGAGAGTTACTTTCAGGATTCTGAAAACTCTTAATTATCAATCTCAAATTCCATTTCCAATCAAACTATCAATCGGGTGAGGACAGGGTAAAAATATTTTCACACATCCAAGAACTCAAAACATGCCTCTCTTGCACTAGTTCTCAGGAAACCACAGGCTATTCTCTGACACAAAGAGAATCTAGGAATAAAGAGCAAGGCTTGGAGTCCAAGAAGCAGGGGATGTAATAGAGAAAAAAGAGAAAAGGAGTTTTATGTTCTGTGTTCATATTTAGAGAGCAGACACTGCTTATGGAAGCACTACAGAGCTTCTGTAGTGATACTTCTTAGGAGGGAAAGGATAGGTGGAAACACATTTCTCCTGTGTTTGACCAGATTGAGAGGAAATATTCCATTCTCTTGGAGAATTCAATAATGAAATAATAATTGGCACATAGAAAGCTACTTTAAACAAAAATTAAGGCAGTTATTAAAACAAGAAAAGCTAGATGTTGTAAAGAAAGTGTAGTAAATTATACTTGGCTCTGATATGATGTTGAAAAGTGAAAGTGAAGTCGCTCAGTCGTGTCCGACTCTTTGCGACCTCGTGGACTGTAGCCCACCAGGCTCCTCGATCCGTGGAATTTTCCAGGCAAGAGTACTGGAGTGGGTTGCCATTTCCTTCTCCAGGGGATCTTCCTAACCCGGGGATCGAACGCAGGTCTCCCAAATTGTAAGCAGATGCTTATAATTTGAAATATAGTGATTGTGTATTATTTTCTTGAGAAAGAAGGGGGGAAAAGTATAGCAGCTGCCTTGAAAGGGAAGCAGAGTTGAAAGAATTAATTGAAATGCTTAGTGCAGTGTTTGGCACATATTCAGTAATTAACATGTTCATTAAGAATCAATAAGTTCATTTATAGAATATTTATTAAATGATAATTACTATCAGTTCAGTCGCGTCCGACTCTTTGCAGCCCCATGAATCACAGCACACCAGGCCTCCCTGTCCATCACCAACTCCCAGAGTTCACTCAGACTCACGTCCGTCGAGTCTGTGATGCCATCCAGCCATCTCATCCTCTGTTGTCCCCTTCTCCTGCCCCCAATCCCTCCCAGCATCAGAATCTTTTCCAGTGAGTCAACTCTTCACATGAGGTGGCCAAAGTACTGGAGTTCAGCTTTAGCATCAGTCCTTCCAAAGAAATCCCAGGGCTGATCTCCTTCAGAATGGACCTGTTGGATCTCCTTGCAGTCCAAGGGACTCTCAAGAGTCTTCTCCAACACCACAGTTCAAAAGCATCAGTTCTTTGGCACTCAGCCTTCTTCACAGTCCAACTCTTACATCCATACATGACCACAGGAAAAACAATAGCCTTGACTAGATGGACTTTAGTCGGCAAAGTAATGTCTCTGCTTTTGAATATACTATCTAGGTTGGTCATAACTTTTCTTCCAAGGACTAAGCATCTTTTAATTTCATGGCTGCAGTCACCATCTGCAGTGATTTTGGAGCCCAAGAAAATAAAGTCTGGCACTGTTTCCATTGTTTCCCCATCTATTTCCCATGAAGTGATGGGACCGGATGCCATGATCTTCGTTTTCTGAATGCTGAGCTTTAAGCGCACTTTTTTACTCTCCTCTTTCACTTTCATCAAGAGGCTTTTAGTTCCTCTTCACTTTCTGCCATAAGGGTGGTGTCATCTGCATATCTGAGGTTATTGATATTTCTCCCAGCAATCTTGATTCCAGCTTGTTTTCTTCTAGTCCACTAAAATTAAATATACATGCATTTGTATGATTCTCTTTCCTATTAGTTTACAAACTCTTTATAAGTAGAGTATCTATTTTACTTATTTCTCTATTCCACATAGAGCTGATCTTTCCATAAATAATATAAATACATATATTTTTGCTAAATAGAAGGCATGTTTATGAATTAGTCATTCTTCACACAAACAGTATATAACATTTAACTCCATTGAATTATAATCAATTCTTTACTTTTTTCCCCTCCCTACTAGACCATGAGCAGCAGAAGAGTAGAACAAGTTAGCTTAGCCATCTCTTTACCATTCAGGACTTTAACATCATGCCTGGCACATAATAGGTGCCCAGTAAAATGTTTGTTCAATAAATGAATGAGATCACAATCAGTGTCTGTAATGTATTTTTGAGTGCTAATTGTTGACATCTCAGAAGAGGAGGAATATGATATAAAAGTATTAGATGGTCTTCTATATAATGTAAGTCTTCTGTTTCATGTATTTTTTTCCATATTTAGAACTTTAGAATGTTTACCCCAAAAAAATAATAATAACTAAGATGAAACTTCTTTTAAAGTTCTGTTTTATTTTTCTTACTTCTGCAGTGCTGAATTGTCCCAAGGTCGCTATTGGGATGGCCTAGGCTCTCCTCCAGATTCCCCATCTCCTGGGAGTGATGTGTATTGCAGCAGTGAGCCCAGTGACCCTCAGTATGACCAGAGTCTCCTGGAGAACTTATTTTATACAGCACCTGTAAGTTACTGAATCTGAAAGCTTAGGAATTGGAGAAATTAATTAAATAATTACTTCTCTTGTGTTAATCATAGAGTTATTAATAATATTAGTGGGTATAGGTACATTACCACTTGCCAGACAGAAAGCTATTCATTTTACACACTTTAATTATAACAACAGTCTGAAAAGGAGGATGTTACCTTCATTCTACAGATGAGGAGATAAGACTAGTAAGATTAATTATTTTATCCAAGTACACATACAAATAAGTGTTAGAACCAAGATTCAAATTCAGGTTTGCCTGAGTCTAAAGCCTATGGTCTTAATATATTGTATGGCTTCCTTAGAGCTCTTTGAAGGAAGAGCTTAATGTAGGTATACTCTCAGAACCACCCTTGACTGGTATCTTTTCAGATACAGATGTTCCAGAAGTACCTCTACTCATGGGGAACAAATATCCCTACTGATCCTTAAGAAAGAACATTCTCTTTTCAGGCCGTTTTAGCATTTTCCAAGTTCTTTCTTATATCAAGCTATCTGTTCCATTCCTTGGTTAGGCATCTTGTAGAGTATATGGGGCTTCCCAGGTGGCACAGTGGTAAAGAATCCACCTGCCAGTACAAGAGATGCAAGAGACTAGGGTTTGATCCCTGGATTAGGAGGATCCCTTGAACTAGGAAATGGCCACCTGCTCCAGTATTCTTGCCTGGAAAATTCAATGGACAGAGGAGCCTGGCGGGCTACAGTCCATGGAGTCACAAAGAGTCGGACACGACTGAGCTGCACAGAGTATATTCAAAATAAGTTCATTTACTCTTCCACAAATAATACGTTATATTTGTGAAGATCACTATCGTATTCCCCATTTTCTGTTTCTCCAGGTCAGCACAGATACCTGAAATACAGTGTAGTTTATATCAGCTCAGTGCAAAGACTGAGAGCTACCAGGGTACAGAAGAAGCAGGAAGAACTTTTACATGAGATTGTCAGGAAGGAGCGTCATGAGGGATAAGGGATTTTAACTGAGACTTGAAAAATAGTTTCAGAGCAATAAAGGATGTGAAATAGGAATAGAATGACCTGTTTAGAGAAGCAGTTTGTGTACTACCAGGCATCTAGTTGGATTAGGTAAGAATTCATGTGGAGGGGATATCAACAAGGTGAGCTAGCATACTGCAACCAGTCTGTGAAAGTATTTGAATATTAAGTGAGGAGGAAACGACATGACCTAAATAGTGTTCTAGCCATGTTAACCTAGCAGTTATGTAGGAGGCTGGCCGAGAGGAGAACAACAGGGGCAGATAGAAAGCCATTTTTGGTATTGGAAGCATGAGACAGAGACAGAGACAGAAAGAGCCAGAATGAGAGTGGTAGCTAGCAGTGGGTTTGGAAAAGAGGAGATGGACTTAAAAGACATTGTGAATTGTTAGGATTTCAAGACTTTCTACAATAAAAGTCATCACTGATACTGTTACCCGTAGGAGAACAGAAAGGGAGCTTACTTTGTTCTTTAATTGGAGGATAATTGCTTTATAATGTTGTGTTGGTTTCTGCTATACAACAACATGAATCAGCCATAAATATAAATATATCTCCTCTCTCTTGAGCCTCCCTCCAACCCACCCTATCCCACCCTCTAGATTGTCACACAGCACCAGATGGAGCTTCCTGTGTTTTACAGCAACTTCACACTAGCTATGGGAACTTATATTGATTACACATTTTCTGTGTGTCAGAATTTATGTTACCTGTTATTAAGAACTGTCCAAAATGTTTTAAATTGATTGTTTCACCTAATTCTTTTGCTGGCCCCATGAGATAGTGTCATCTCTTTTACATATCATGAAATAAAGACTTAAGAGACGTTAATTGCTAATAATTATTAATAGGTGGCAGAACTACAATTCTTACCATAGTCTGGCAAAAAGCCCGTGTTTTTCCGCCTAGAACATATTACTTCCTAAACTTTGAGCCCTGCATTAGAGTGGTGAAAAACTTAAGTCTTTGCACCCATATAGTTAGGTGATACTGTACAATCATTTTCCCCCAAACTGTGGTAAAAATAGAGGCTTTGGAACCCATGGAGAGCAAGATCTACCTTTATTACTTACAGCTGTAAATCTTGAAGAAAGAAATTGCTACCCAGTCCAGTATTCTTGCCTAGAGAATCCTATGGACAGCAGAGCCTGGTGGGCTGCTGTCTATGGGGTTGCACAGAGTCGGGCATGACTGAAGCGACTTAGCATGCATGCATGCATTGGAGAAGGAAATGGCAACCCACTCCAGTGTTCTTTCCTGGAGAATCCCAGGGACAGAGGAGCCCGGTGGGCTGCCGTCTGTGGGGTCGCACAGAGTCAAACCCAACTGACATGACTTAGCAGCAGCAGCAGCAGCAGCTGTGAGTCTTAAAGGTGCCTAACTTCTCTCAGCATTCATTTTCTCATTTGTAAAAATTGAGATGAGGATGCCTTATAGAAATGTAATAAGTACTAAAAATACACATGCAGCATTTAACATAGTACTGTAAATAGTCATTGTTATTGAGTATTTGAATGAAGAATCTTATTTTGTTTATTTTCTTCTAACTGAACTTGTAGGTTATTTTATGAACTTTGGGCTATTTTTGTGTAGCCAAGAGAAACATAGGATTGTCTCCCTAGTATCAGTTCTTTCTTAATTGCTACTTTCAGAGAATGTTTTCATTACCTCTGTACCCAAAGCAGTTATCTTTTAGTGCCTCTCTTCTCTTTTCTCTCCCTCAATAGAAATCTGATACCAGCGTCAGTGATATCTTCAGTGAAGATGATGATGTCCCTTCTAAAACAATGAGCCAGTCAAAAGCTCTTGCCAGATCTCCTAAGGTTCTAGAGTCAAATGATCACAAGTCGAAGAAGGAGATGGGTAAGAAAAATAGGTAAGCCTCTTTATGAATGCTTGTTTAGAGGCAAAAACAAGGAAAGATTATTTTCACAAGATCTCATGTGAAATGACCTGTGTTTGCCAATGGTGTCAGACTGGTTAAGTGAATTACAGTAATGCATTAAGTATTGCAATCCTTAAACATGTAATAACATGAAAAGATGGATGTAGTAAAATGATTAAGAGAGAAAGCAGAATTCTGGGTTGTATTTGTACTCTGTTACACTTAATGTAGAAAGTACACATAAAGAAAGCAAATGAAAAGGAATACACAAAAGTGATGATAGTAGTTTATATTAAAGTAGTAACTGAAGTAAAGTCTTGTTGAAAACCTGATTCTATAATATCAGTTTCTCTACCTGTGTGGAGATAAGCCTTTGGATTACAAGAATGGTTTTATAGTTTTTGAGATTTTTTTCACTGTAAATTAGTACTAAGGCCGTTTCTCAGTCCTTGATAACTTGTGCATTAAGATGCCTGCTGCCCTTCTTCTTTCCTCCTGTTGCCTGTACAAACTAGATCATTTCATATTTGGCTTCTGACATCTGCCTCACTACCTGTATAAACTCCTTTCAGAAATCTTGTTGAACAGCAGATGCTATCAAAAACTCCAGAAGATGCCCAAGAGATGACATTAAGTGTGGATAAACTGGCCCTTCTGGGTAGAACACATTCAGCCAGAATCATCATCGAAACAATGGGAGTTCCTCCAGACACTCCTCAGGATGCCTCTGGCAAAAACTTTTCCTGGGAGACCACCTAAGCTGACATCAAAAAGCGGTATGTCTCTCACATGGGAGAACTAAATGTGACATTTCTGGAAAGTATTTGTGATGAGAAGAAATAATTATATTGTACTTAGTGTTTTCATACGGCTTCATCAATCAATAAAATGTACTAAATCTCCCACTAGGTCCCAAGCACTAAAAGTCTTGAGAATAAAGAAACTTAAGAGCCAGGCTTTGTTCTTCCATGCCTTACAGTCAGCAAGAGAGAAACATTTGAATGGCTGCTATAATAGGGCTTTAGGGGCCAAAAAAGATGTTTTATATGAAAAGTGGTGTAGGAACACAAGATTGGTGAAGGCTTTGAAAAGAGGAAGTCCTCTTAGGACCTGGGGTTCTAAAAACAAGGCCTTGAAAGATATGTAGGATTTATCAGAAAATAAGTTTGTTGCTTGGTTTGTTTTTTAATTGTTTTGATTTTTTTAGCACCTTCTTTGTGGAATATCACTTTCCTGTGGGATTTTCCAAAAATGGATTGAGAAAGACCACTTTGATCACTGAAGTGGTTCGACTTGCATCCAGTAAAATTACAGATGGAGGTAAGAGAGAATTTGATTTCTGCTCCTTAGACATTTTGACTTTGGGAAGATTTGTGAATCTGTAATTACTCATATATTCCTATATTATCATGTAATCTTACAGGTAGAAAGAATTTTGAGGTGACTTTATCTTACTCCTTTTCAAGTGAGGAAACTGGCCCAGAGGTTTATCCTGTCCTCCGGCTGTCCTCATGCAGGGCAGTGACATAGCTGGCACTAACTCAGAACTTGATTCTTAAATCACGTTCTTACAGCTATTATTGTTTTTCTCTTCTTCCCTTTTTAAAATATCTTTATCAAGATACAATTCACATACCATGTCATTCACCCGTTTGAAGTATACAACACAGTGATTTTTAATATATTCACAAGTTGTATAACCATCACCACAATCTTAATTTTAGAGCATTTTTATCCCACCTAAAAGAAATCCCATACTTACTAGCATTCATTCTTCAGTTTCCTCTTAGCCCCCTTTCACTAAGCAACTCCTATCCTACTTTGTCTCAATTTTCCCATCCTGGATATTTGATTTAAGTGGAATCATAGGATATGTGATTTTACTGACTGGTTTCTTTGACTTGCAATAATACTTCAACTTTCAGTATTTAAGTTGCTTTCTATACGTTGCTATTAAAAACAGTGCTTCAGTGAATAGTATTGCACAGACATCATTTCTTTTTTGATATATTTCCAGCCCAAATATTAAAAATAAATACCCTTAAATCCTATTTGCCCTTAAAAACAGCACCTAAAGTAATTTAAAATATTCTTTAAATTACTTAATAATTACTCTTTTAATTACTTACTAAAATACTCTGTAAATTACCCCACCGGAGTGGGGTGCAGTGGAAAATCCCACGGACGGAGGAGTCTGGTAGGCTGCAGTCCGTGGGGTCACTAAGAGTCGGACATGACTGAGCGACGTCACTTTCACTTTTCACTTTCATTCATTGGAGAAGGAAATGGCAACCCACTCCAGTGTTCTTGCCTGGGGAATCCCAGGGACGGGGGAGCCTGGTGGGCTCCTATCTTTGGGGTTGCAGAGTCGAACATGACTGAAGGGACTTAGTAGCAGCAGCAAGTTACTGATACCAACAAAAGGTACTGTATAGGTTTGTTCAAAGCATTCGAGAGTGTATAATTGATTCTGCTGGCTGAAGTATGTTTGAGAAGCTTTAACCAATTAATCTGTTTTTATCAAACCCCAATGCAAACAGAAATGTTGGATTCTTTTCTCAGGTCTTCCCTCTTCTACCTCCTATCCATATGACATTTGATGAGCTCCTTAAAACTTCTCTGAGCCTCACATTCCTCACCTATAAAATTGAGATACAGCAAGGACGTGGTTCTGATATGTACGAGTTTCAGTTAACATAGTATCTCCAAAGCAGGGACTGCCTGTACTACACAAGAACTTAATGTACAGTCAGATAGGATAATGAATGTAAAAGCATTAAACTCTAAACTAGCATATAACTAATAGTAGTTTTCCCACTAGACCATTCAGGTATGACCTAAATCAAATGCCTTATGATTATACAGTGGAAGTGAGAAATAGATTTAAGGGACTAGATCTGATAGAGTGCCTGATGAACTCTGGACAGAGGTTTGTGACATTGTACGGGAGATAGGGATCAAGACCATCCCCATGGAAAAGAAATGCAAAAAAGCAAAATGGCTGTCTGAGGAGGCCTTACAAATAGCTGTGAAAAAGAGGAGCAAAAAGCAAAGGAGAAAAGGAAAGATACAAGCATCTGAATGCAGAGTTCCAAAGAATAGCAAGGAGAGATAAGAAAGCCTTCTTCAGTGATCAGTGCAAAGAAATAGAGGAAAAGAACAGAATGGGAAAGACTAGAGATCTCTTCAAGAAAATTAGTGATACCAAGGGAACATCTCATGCAAAGATAGGCTCGATAAAGGACAGAAATGGTAGGGACCTAACAGAAGCAGAAGATATTAAGAAGAGGTGGCAAGAATACACAGAAGAATTGTACAAAAAGATCTTCATGACCTGGAAAATCACAATGGTGTGGTCACTCACCTAGAGCCAGACATTCTGGAATGTGAAGTCAAGTGGGCCTTAGAAAGCATCACTACGAACAAAGCTAGTGGAGGTGATGGAATTCCAGTTGAGCTATTTCAAATCCTGAAAGATGATGCTGTGAAAGTGCTGTACTCAATATGCCAGCAAATTTGGAAAACTCAGCAGTTGCCACAGGACTGGAAAAGGTCAATTTTCATTCCAATCCTAAAGAAAGGCAATGCCAAAGAATGCTCAAACTACCGCACAATTGCACTCATCTCACACGCTATTAAAGTAATGCTCAAAATTCTCCAAGCCAAGCTTCAGCAGTACGTGAACCGTGAACTTCCAGATGTTCAAGCTGGTTTTAGAAAAGGCAGAGGAACCAGAGATCAAGTTGCCAACATCCGCTGGATCATGGAAAAGGCAAGAGAGTTCCAGAAAAACATCTATTTCTGCTTTAATGACTTTACCAAAGCCTTTGACTGCATGGACCACAGTAAACTGGAAAATTCTGAAAGAGATGGGAATACCAGACCACCTGACCTGCCTCTTGAGAAACCTGTATGCAGGTCAGGAAGTAACAGTTAGAATTGGATATGGAACAACAGACTGGTTCCAAATAGGAAAAGGAGTACGTCAAGGCTGTATATTGTCACCCTGCTTATTTAACTTCTATGCAGAGTACCTCATGAGAAATGCTGGACTGGAAGAAACACAAGCTGGAATCAAGATTGCTGGAAGAAATATCAATAACCTGAGATATGCAGATGACACCACCCTATGGCAGAAAGCAAAGAACTAAAAAGCCTCTTGATGAAAGTGAAAGAGGAGAGTGAAAAAGTTGGATTAAAGCTCAACATTCAGAAAATGAAGATCATGGCATCTGGTCCCATCACTTCATGGGAAATAGATGGGGAAACAGTGGAAACAGTGTTAGACTTTATTTTGGGGGGCTCCAAAATCACTGCAGATGGTGACAGCAGCCATGAAATTAAAAGACGCTTACTCCTTGGAAGGAAAGTTATGACCAACCTAGATAGCATGTTGAAAAGTAGAGACATTACTTTGCCCACAAAGGTCCATCTAGTCAAGGCTATAGTTTTTCCATTAGTCATGTATGGATGTGAGAGTTGGACTGTGAAGAAAGCTGAGCGCCGAAGAATTGATGCTTTTGAACTGTCGTGTTGGAGAAGACTCTTGAGAGTCCCTTGGACTTCAAGGAGATCCAACCAGTCCATCCTAAAGGAGATCAGTCCTGGTTGTACATTGGAAGGACCGATGTTCAAGCTGAAACTCCAGTACTTTGGCCAGCTCATGTGAAGAGTTGACTCATTGGACAAGACTGATGCTGGGAGGGGTTGGGGGCAGGAGGAGAAGGGAACAACAGAGGATGAGATGGCTGGATGGCGTCACCAACTTGATGGACATGAGTTTGAGTAAACTCTGGGAGTTGGTGATGGACAGGGAGGCCTGGCGTGCTGTGATTCATGGGGTCGCAAAGAGTCGGACACGACTGAGCGACTGAACTGAATAGTAGTTTACATTTGGGGGCACTATATTATCAGTGTTTTACATACATTAATCATGTGATCATTTAAAACACATAGATGAGGAAAAAGGAAGCTAAGACATAAATCAGTTAAATAACTTGGCTAAGATAATACAGCTAATTTATGGTTGAACTAGAATTTGCACCTAGAACTTTTGATTCCAAATTGTGTTCACTTAATCTGTATTGTTTCTCATGCATTAATATTGTTGGCCACAGAGACTGAGTTTTCCTTTGTCATTCTGAGAAGGATAATATGGGACATATGGAATAAGCAATTGGAAGAGTTCTAGCTCTGGTTATACCAGACAGTTAATCTGTGGCCCTGAACACAATGGCCTCTCCATCTGTAAGCCCTTCTCAATAATGACATGCAATGGACAAGATATTTTCAGTATCTCCTTCAGCTCTTTAAAAAAAAAGTCTTTTAGGGATATTGCTAGCAATTTGTTTACATGAATTTCTTCTTCCATTATTGCCTTAACTCACTTTTAGTTTAAAATAATAATGAGCTTAAGAAACAGAATTATATAAGAAATAAAATAACAGTGCCAAGACATAATTAAGTAATAAGGAGAAATCCAGGTAGCACCAGGTTGATATAGAGTTCTTTTTGTAAAAGAGATTTTATAGTGTTTTAAAGGTTTCATAGTGTTTTAACGTTTTAAAGTACTGTTTTATCTGTTAGCTCAGTTGATCCTCTCAGCACGCCACTGAGGTGTAGGTGTTGTCTTACTTTTCTTTCCATGGTGGGAGAAGCAGGAAACTGCTCTCGTGAGTGTAGGCTTGCTGGGACCAGACCTTTTGTTAACAGTTCCTGTGGATGGATCCAGATAACAAGGCCCAGATTCTGTCCATGAGTACCAAGAGAAATAGAGTCAAGAATTAAGATGGCAAGGATAGAGATCAGTAGATCAAGTGGGCTGTTTGAATGAATATTAGAGATAGTGGATTCCCTGTATTTGGGCATTTTTGTGTGGGTTCTTCAGATCCATTTTAAGGGTCTAGAAGTGAATGAACTGGAAGATCATTTTACAGGTGATAAATTGTGGCTGAAGCGGTTCATTAGTAAATAACAGAACTTACTCATATATCAAATGATTCTACCCCACATTCCTGTTTTTAAAAACCTATTAAAGCCCCATAGCAGGGAGCACAGACTCAGATACTACCATCATTTTTCCCATTTACACTTGGTATTACAGAGGAAACCTTTTCCTTTCTGTGTAAAAAACAGACTCCATTCTGCCCAACACTGCAAACGAGCATCACACTTGTCCAAGTGTGACAAGAGGAGTCCTCTAGTCTTCAGTCAGAAAATAAACTCATTTTCATTATTATACCTTTTGATTCAGTTCTTCTCTTCATTTATCCCTCATTGTCCAGCCATCTCCCTTCTTTGACTATACTACTTGTCAACTTGTCTTTTAAAACACTAAGCCATACCTTACACCCAGTGAAGTGTATGGCATGTCTCTTACACATCCAGTGCTCATATGCATGACACTGATTATTTCTCATAGCAAAGCAGAGCAACATAGCCCTCCTTATCCTCTCTGTACGGTACCCAGGGTTTTCTCTTTGTCTTAGTTATTTCAGTCTTATAGGGATAGTCGCTCAGTTGTGTCCAAGTCTTTGTGACCCCATGGACTAGCCCGCCAGGCTCCTCTATCCATGGAATTCTCCAGGTGAGAATACTGGAGTGGGTTGCCATTTCCTTCTCCAGGGAATATTCCCAATCCGGGGATCGAACATGGATCTACTGCATTGCAAGCAGATTTCTTTACCATCTGAGCCACTAGGGAAGTCTACTGTTAAGAGACATTTCTAAGTATAAAGACAGGTCAACTTAAAATGGCTGATTCACATTGAGATTTAATAGAAAACAACAAAATTCTGTAAAACAATTACCTTCAATAAAAAAATTTTTGTTTAAGTATCAGCAGATATATCCTTGCTGCTGCTGCTAAGTCACGTCAGTCATGTCCGACTCTGTGCGACACCATAGACGGCAGCCCATCAGGCTTCTCCATCCCTGGGATTCTCCAGGCAAGAACACTGGAGTGGGTTGCCATTTCCTTCTCCAATGCATGAAAGTGAAAAGTGAAAGTGAAGCTGCTCAGTCGTGTCTGACTCTCAGCGACCCCATGGACTACAGCCTACCAGGCTCCTCCATCCATGGGATTTTCCAAGCAAGAGTACTGGAGTGGGTTGCCATTTCCTTCTCCAATGTATCCTTGACTTTACTTTATAATCTGTAGACAATACATTAGAATATGTAATGAATCTCTACCCCTTTTCCAAAGTAATACCCGAGATAGAAATAGCAATAAAGTTATAAATGGCTTTCATCAATCATATGAAATAATTTAGATGAAGCTTATCTCTTGAAGAGATGGGGACTGGGAAAGTGGTCAGGAAGGAAATACAATGTGCTTTTAACTTTGAAAAATAATGTTCAGTTCCATGTTGCTGAACATTGTTCTGTTTTTGCCAAATAAATCCTCTACTTCCAAGTACTATCTGAATGCTTTATTAAAGCTCTGCTTCCAGCTTTTGTTTTGGAATCTGTTACTTGTGTAGCCACCTCCTGCTCGCTGTCCTCTGAAGCTTCTACTTCTTTTCTGCTGTTCCCTGACACCTCGGTTAGCCTCACACTGTCCCCTGAAGCCTCAATTGCCTTCCCTCTGTCCTCAGAAGTTTTAATATCCTTCCCATGGTCCTTCCAGCTCGGGTTACTTCATGGCCACAGAAAGCTGCCAGCACCATGAATCATGCCACTTTTCCTGTACTTCTATTCCTGATGCAGTTAGGGATATCAAAGCAAACACCCTGCTTTCCTTTGAGAAAGACCTTTCCCTTCACTTTGGAATCAATATCTTCACCCAGTTGCTCTTTAAGTTCTTTCTAAGCATAACTAATGTTTGGCATTTCCATTGAGCACTGCAAGATCACGGTCACAAAGCCTGCATCTCAATTAAGGAGCACTGGTCTACCGATAGAGCACTGAAATGTGGGCCAGGACTGCTGCCAGACCTTCCATGGCTCCCTTCTCGTCAGCTTCTCGGCTGACTGCTTGAAGTGGGAGGAACGAAGTCCTATAACCCTAACACTTCTGTGAAATTACACTGACTGGATTCCTAAAAGATATTTTAGTTAGATTTGAAAGAGAGGTAGGTGGTATCAAGGCATTAATTGGTAAAATGGCTCTAGTTGGATGGTATGACATGTGCTCATGTGTCTGGTTCTCCTTACAGTGGTGAAATTCCAGCAGAGATCTGTGTTTCCAGTACAGTTTGGTGGCCCAATGATCAAACACTGGTGGAATTCCAAACTTACTTTCCAAATTTACACAAAGAAAACCCCACAGAAAAAGGTACTTCAAGTGATTATGACTTTTGCCTTACCATTTAGTCACACCAGGATTTGGAGCATACTTAAATTATGTTCGTATCTTAAACTAGAAATTTTTCCAGGCTCAAACAATAGTAATAGTTATGAATTATTGTCTATTATAATTTTAAATTTCTGTTTAAATAAGCTAAGTATTATGCTAAAGACTCTGCATGGATACTACCAAATTTAATCATTAAAACAAGTCTGTGAATTAGGTACCTGTTATCTTCAATTTGGGATTCCCTTGTGGCTCAGCTGGTAAAGAATCTGCCTACAATGTGGGAGACCTGGGTTTGATCCCTGGCTTGGGAAGATCCCCTGGAGAAGGGAAAGGCTACCCACTCCAGTATTCCGGCCTGGAGAATTCCACAGACTATATAGTCCATGGGGTCGCAGAGTCGGACACGACTGAGCAACTTTCATCATCATCTTTAGTGAAATAACTTAGGTCTAAGATCACCCTAAATAATAAAGCGAATAAAAGACAAAGCTAGGACTCTGTCCCAAGTCTTTGTAGATCCTAAGTTCTTAAGCTCTTTGCTGTGCTCCCTGCTGTGGAGAGTTGACTATTTGGATTGATACAGAATAGCAGCCTTAATTTGAGGCTCTACTTTCTTTTTTCAGACAGAATATATAAGATATCCACCCCATATCCAAAATAATATATTGTGGGTAGCAGTTTGATTAGCTAATTACAGCTTTATAAAATCCACTTGCAATTGGTACAACAAAAATCACTAATTATGAGCAGTTTTTAACTTCCTTCAATTAAAAGAGTAGTTTTTATAACATTTTTACCTCTTTGGTATGGATAGCATGAGGAATGCACCTTATTTTCTTTTTGTTTGTATTTTCAGGGGATTTAAATAATATAGCTTCATTTTGGAAAATACAGCAAAATAGGAGGAGAGGGAAAAACATAATTTAACAACCTCAAGAGAGCCTCTATAAGCATTTCAGTATATTGGCATTGAATCAGGAGTTAATAGCTTTTTCTAATTATAAAAGAATTATGTTTTTAATAGAAAAATATTTTTATTTTTATGGTTCCAAGAGTTTTAATATGTACAGATGTGTATAACTTACCACAATGAGAACACAAAAGAGTTCCATCACCAAAACACACGCTGACCTCAAATAGTCCTAACACTGCCCATGTTTGCTGATCCCACAGTCCTGCCTTTTCCAGAATGGCATATAAATGGATCCTTATAGCACATGGTCTTTCTGAACTGACTCTTCCTTTCAGCATCAGTGCGGCTGCACGGATGGTTGTCGTTCCACAGAGGGCAGTGTTCCAGGTGAGGGTTGCCACAGTGGGTCCAGTCATTCACCTGATGGACGACAGATTAGGATTGTTAGGACTGTCTTTCTAAAGACAATCTTTTTGATCCTTCTAAAGAGCCCCCTGCTGCAACTAAAACTCAGGGCAGCCAAATTAAACAAACAAACAAAACAACTCCATCCTTTGATTCCAATTTAAAAAAAAAAATCCTGGAGGCAAGGCAACACCAAGATCTGATACCATCTTCGAATGGAAAAAACAGAAGAAATACATACTGAATTTCAATACATTATCCTGCGGCAGGTTTATAAATGCTAAGGCATATACAGCCAGTTTGATCAAACAAAATCACTTCAACTTACTTCCGAGGGTCTGATATTGACTTCCCAAGGAGTCTCAGCCTTCCTCCCACCTGAGCAACAAAAGTGTGGAATGTGAAGCTGCAACCCCCTTTGGCCCACATGCAGCCTGTACACAGTTTCTGAAGCACTGGAACAGGACCAGCCCCAGTAAATGGAGGTGGGTGGGTCACCTCCTCCCCGCCACTGTGGAGGAAAGATGTGGGTGCAGACACGTCTCCAAAAACAAATGAGGAACCTCTATTTCTCTGTCTGAAGTAAGAGGCGAGAGCACGCTGCAGCCAGCAGCGAGGAAGGCAGAGCAGACCCAAGGGTGCAGGTCCCGGGACACTTGTTGTTACAGAAATGTTATTACTGGTCACAGAACCGACTAGTTTGATCAGCATTTGATTCTCTACCGAAGCAGAAATTCCAGAAGAGACTTTACATAAACCTTTTTGTTTCATTTCCAAAATGTCTGAGATCCCAGTGTTGAAAGTGTGGGTATTAGTGTGATGCCTCCTTGCTCACACATTGAGTCCAAGAACAGACCAGAAGGTCGGCACAAAGCACCCCTGCTGCTGTCTGCAGGGTTCCACACCTGCCAGAGCAATGTCCTCAGGATACCCAGGAAGACGGGCTGATTCCGACAGGCAGGAGCTTGCTTTTCTTCATCAAATAAGTAAACACTTAAAAGACACAGTCTTGCTAATGTCAGCTTCAAAAATAGTCATAACCTAAAAGTTGAAAGTTACAGTTTTTTGGTGGGACTTTTTAGGACTTCAAGCTTAAAGTAATCTCAAGTAACCCTGTTGAAGAAGGCATTGCCGAAGGCGTTGAGCTTCGGAAGGGCTGCAGCGCGGGTCGACAAAGAGCGCGTTGCCCAGCAGCACGCCCTCGGTGGGGCCCTGCATGACCGCAATGGTGGGCTCGGCCTGATGCGCATCCCCGGGAAGTCTTGCTCCATCAGGCACCGGATGAAAGTGGTCTTGCCCGTGCTGTACTGGCCCACAAGGAGCACCACAGGCTTGTTGTCGAAGTCGGGATCCTCCAGCGTGGCCTAGTGGAACTCATGGAAGTGGTAGTGCTCCTCCAGGGGCAGCAGCTTCTGCGCGTACAGCGACCGCAGCCCCTCAGACACCGTCTGGAAGAGCTTCGGCTCCTTGCAGCGGACATCCTTGCTGACCCAGCTGAACATGCTGCTCGACACTAGGCTGGCTGCTGCAGGGTAAAGGGGCGGCTGAGAGCCGAGCGAGGACGCGGAGCCGAGGCTGGGCCGGGCCGGCTGAGGGGGCAGTGGGGCAGGGGGCGGGGAGTGGCCCGCACTAAGCAGCCGCACGGCACGGCCGGCTGAGTGCCCTTCTGCACAGTGGACTGCGCACCTAGCCGTGCGCTCTTTAGAAGACCCGGCCGCACCAGAAAAATACTTTTAAAACACAAAAATCACCTATAATTTCATCACCAAGAAATAGCTGTTGTTTATGTATGTCATTTTTATCTTCAAATGAATACATGGATAAATCTTTGACAGTATTAGGATAATTTTATATGCAGCTTTTATCCTTTTTTAATTTAACATTGTCTTAAGCATTTTTATTCATTTTTTTCAAAATATATATTTACTCTTCCACATAGTTTTATAAATATGTGGAGGTTTTACTATATGTATATAACTTAATACCCTATTTCTCATAAACATAACAAAAATTGTTCATATTATTTCAAATTTTAGTAAAAATCATTTAACAGCTATGTATTCCATTCTAGGAATATGGAATAATTCCTGATTATTGAACATTTAATCATTTCTCATTGTAACTTTTAAAATATACATTGCATATAAAATTACCAAGTATTGTTATTTCTTCAGTATAAATTTCCAGAAGTGAAGTAACTGGGCCAAAGAATATGACTATTAAAAGCTTTTTATATTTTTTGCTAAATTTGCTTTCAGAAGTAATGCTGCCAGTTTATATTCCCAACTTCAGACACATGATAGCCTCTGTTTCTCCATAACCTTGAAAGTATTGGGTATATTTTATAGTTTTCCTAGTTTTAATGGCAAACATTTGTATCATCTTAAACGCACTTTTTATTTTTAAGACTGAAGTTAAACATTTTTTGTAAGAACTAACTCTTAAAAACAGAAAAAGAAAAATCTCCTAACTTCTTTCTGACTCCTGAAACACTCTCTGATCTTTCACAGAGAAGTGGTGAAACCCAAAAGGGAGACCACAATGGCAGAATATGGGCTCCCACTGAAGAGCTGCTTCAGTCAAATAATTAAGCTATTGGGGACTGGAATGCAAAAGTAGGAAGTCAAGAAACACCTGGAGTAACAGGCAAATATGGCCTTGGAATACAGAATGAAGCAGGGCAAAGGCTAATAGACTTCTGCCAAGAGAACGCACTGTTCATAACAAACACCCTCTTCCAAAAACACAAGAGAAGACTACACATGGACATCACCAGATGGTCAACACTGAAATCAATTTGATTATATTCTTTGCAGCCAAAGATGGAGAACCTCTATACAGTCAGCAAAAACAAGACCGGGAGCTGACTGTGGCTCAGATCATGAACTCCTCATTGCCAAATTCAGACTGAAATTGAAGAAAGTGGAGAAAACCACTAGACCATTCAGGTATGACCTAAATCAAATCCCTTATGACTCCACAGTGGAAGTGAGAAATAGATTTAAGGGACTAGATCTGATAGAGTGCCTGATGAACTATGGATGGAGGTTCGTGACATTGTACAGGAGACAGGGATCAAGACCATTCCCAAGAAAAAGAAATGCAAAAAAGCAAAATAGCTGTCTGAAGAGGGCTTACAAATAGCTGTGAAAAGGAGGGACGTGAAAAACAAAGGAAAAATGGAAAGATATACCCATTTGAATGCAGAGTTCCAAAGCATAGCAAGAAGAGATAAGAAAGCCTTCCGCAGCAATCAATGCAAAGAAATAGAGGAAGATGATAGAACGGGAGAGACTTAGAGATCTCTTCAAGAAAATTAGAGATACCAAAGGAACATTTCATGCAAAGATGGGCTCGATAAAGGACAGAAATGATAGGGACCTAACAGAAGCAGAAGATATTAAGAAGGGGTGGCAAAAATACACAGAAAAACTGTCCAAAAAGATCTTCACGACCCAGATAATCACGATGGTGTGATCACTCACCTAGAGCCAGACATCCTGGCATGTGAAGTCAAGTGGGCCTTCAAAATCTAGTGGAGGTGATGCGATTCCAGTGGAGCTATTTCAAATCCTGAAGCTGCACTCAATATGCCAACAAATTTGGAAAACTCAGCAGTGGCCACAGGACTGGAAAAAGTCAGTTTTCATTCCAATCCCAAAGAAAGGCAATGCCAAAGAATGCTCAAACTACCACTCAGTTGCACTCATTTCACATGCTAGTAATGCTTAAAATTCTCCAAGCCAGGCTTCAGCAATACATGAACCGTGAACTTCGAGATGTTCAAGCTGGTTTTAGAAAAGGCAGAGGAACCAGAGATCAAATTGCCAACATCTGCTGGATCATTGAAAAAGCAAGAAAGTTCCAGAAAAACATCTACTTCTGCTTTATTGACAATGCCAGAGCCTTTGACTGTGTGGACCACAATAAACTGGAAAATTCTTCAAGGGATGGGAATACCAGACCACCTGACCTGCCTCTTGAGAAACGTATGCAGGTCAGGAAGCAACAGTTAGAATTGGATATAGAACAACAGACTGGTTCCCAATAGGAAAAGGAGTACATCAAGGCTCTGTATTGTCACCCTGCTTATTTATCTTATATGCAGAGTACCTCATGAGAAATGCTGGACTGTAGAAAGCACAAGCTGGAGTCAAGATTGCCGAGAGAAATGTCAATAACCTCAGATATGCAGATGACACCACCCTTGTGGCAGAAAGTGAAGAGGAACTAAAGAACCTCTTGATGAACGTGAAAGAGGAGAGTGAGAAAGTTGACTTAAAGCTCAACATTCAGAAAACTAAGATCATGGCATCTGGTCCCATCACTTCATGGCAAATAGGTGGGGAAACAATGAAAACAGTGGCTTACTTTATTTTGGGGGGCTCCAAAATCACTGCAGATGGTGATTGCAGCCATGAAATTAAAAGACGCTTATTTCTTGGAAGGAAAGTTTTGACCAACCTAGACAGCATATTAAAAACCAGAGACATTACTTTGCCGACTAAGGTCCGTCTAATCAAGGCTGTGGTTTCAGTGGTCATGTATCGATGTGAGAGTTGGACTATAAAGAAAGCTGAGTGCCAAAGAATTGATGCTTTTGAACTATGGTATTGGAGAAGACTCTTTAGAGTCCCTTGGACAACAGGGAGATCCAACCAGTCCATCCTAAAGGAGATCAGTCCTGGGTGTTCATTGGAAGGACTGATGTTGAAGCTGAAACTCCAATACTTTAGCCACCTGATGTGAAGAGCTGACTCTTTTGAAAAAGACCCTGATGCTGGGAAAGATTGAGGGCAGGAGGAGAAGGGGACGACACAGGATGAGATTTTGGATTGCATCACTGACTCAATGGACATGGGTTTGAGTGGACTCTGGGAGTTGGTGATGGACAGGGAGGCCTGGCATGCTCCGGTTCATGGGGTTGCAAAGAGTGACTGAACGGAACTGAACTGATTGACTTCATAAAGGATGGATTCCTTTATAAGTCATCATATGTTGTCTTTTTAGTCCCTGTGGCTCCTCTTTAATATAACCTAAACTTTTTCTTTTCCTGTTTTCTCAGCCAGAAGTCATTGGTTCTGCATCATTTCCTTTACGAACTGTCATTCAGTCTGAGCTGCTTTCTTTCAGTGACCAGCTTCCAGTACAACAGGAGAATGGTCAGACTCCTCTTGGCCCCATCAAGGTAGGTAGATTCACATTCAGTAGTCAAGCATTTATGGAGCATGTGTTACTGGCCTGGCCTGAGAATGTAGCAGTGAATGAGATCAGCATCTTAACTTTTGCAGCTTATGTTAAAATAGGATAACACAAGTTCTGTGAAGAAGCTAAAGGGTATGCTGTGTGATACCCTGGATGAGGGCATGGCAACCCCCTCCAGTATTCTTGCCTGGAGAATCTCATGGACAGAGGAGCCTGGTGGACCACAATCCATGGGGTTGCAAAGAGTCAAACACAACTGAAGCAACTTAGCATGCACACACATATGATTGTAAGTACCTGGGAGGAAATAGGAGATGGAAAGATGTCTCCAAGGAGGTCTCTTCCTCAGAGGAAGAGACCACCAAGTTAAAAGCACAAGGAAGATCATTCCAGAGAAAAGAATGGCACATGCGAAGACCCTAAAGTGACAATGGGCTGACTTCATCAGGGGACAAAATGTTGCCACAGGACAGTGATCCAAATGGGAGATTGGCTAGACAGGCAAGAGTCATATTGTTCAGAGCTTTGTAGTAAGAGTAAAGGTCTTAGTTTTATCCTAAGAGCCAAGAAGAACATTGAAACAAACATGAAAGTAATACCTGATTTACATTTTAAAAGATGGCCCTGTGGAGAATATTGTAGGATACAGGAGGGAAAATAGTGAATTGATTGCATCCAGAGAAGAAATAATTGATGGTTAGGATTAGAGAAGTGGCAGTGAACAAGGAGAGAAGAGACTGAGTTTGTGCCTGGATGCTGAGTGTAATTCATCAGAGTGAGAGTTCTTTCCTTTTATTCAGAAGCATCAGTTTCTTAGGTGAAAGAAAAAAATTTTTTTTTAGAGCTTACCCTAATCATTTATTTAATTGAAATATAGTTGATATGCAATATAAGTTATGGGTGTACAGTATAGTGATTCATGCTTTTAAAAGTTATATTCCATTTATAGTTAACTATAAAATATTGACTATATTCCCTGAACTGCACAATATATCCTTGTTGCTTATTTTACATTGTACATAATAGTTTGTGCCTCTTAATCTGCTGCCTCTGTTTTGTTCTTGCCCCATCTCTTTCCCTACCACTAATTTGTTCTCTGCATCTGTGAGTTTGTGGGGTTTTTTTGTTATATTCACAAGTTTGTTGCATTTTTAGAGTCCACATATAAGTGATACAGTATTTGTCTTTCTCTGTCTGACTTATTTCCCTTAGCATAATACCCTCCAGGACCACCCATGTTTTTGCAAATGGCAAGATTTTTGTTCTTTTTATGACTGAGTAGTATTCCATTGCATATACAACATCTTCATTATTCATTCATCTGTGTTGGATACTTAGGTTTCATCCATATCTTGGTAATTGTAAATAATGCTTGTATCATTGGGGTGGGGTGTTTTTTTCAAATTAGTTTTTTGTTTCTTTCATCTGTGTATCCATGAGGGAAATTGCTGGATCATATGATAGTTCTATTTTTAGTTTTTTGAGACACCTCCATACAGTTTTCCACAGTGGCTACACCAATTTACATTCCCATTAGGAGGAAGAATTTGGACGTGTGGCTTCAATATATCTTTGTTCTATTGTCCTGGTGGGCTTTTGAAATCGTCGCAGCCATGCTTAAAACATTTCCTTGACTCCTTATCACCCAAAGGATCAAAGGGCCCATCGTATGACCCCAGACCACTGCAGCTGTCTCTCTTGCAGCTTCCCTACCAATAGCCATGTCAGACTATGTAAAGAATTGCCAAGGTGTTCATGCTGGTTAATGCATTCATGCTTTTGTTCTTGATTTTCGTGCTTCTTCTCCTTGGAAGCCCTCTCTGACCTCTTTCTGGCCTTCTTAGTAATAAATACCGTTTAAAGACTTATTTCACTTATCATTGAAAAAAATGAATATCACATTATTCTTCACCTACCAAAGTCTTTTTTTTTTGTTTTCCTAGTCCATTCTGGACTCTAAGGTTTGTAATCAGAAAGGAGTAATAAATAGAATTGATGGACTAGAAATTGTATCTATCCTGGCTTTGTTGAGAGAAGTACTGTTCTAGATAGATTGCAGTCTATATTCAATAGAGCAAAAGAATTTTGCTGTGGATTTCAAATAAAAGGTACAAGTCCCCATTATCTCTAGTAATTCAGTCTCATAAAATAGTGACCATTTTCATTCAGCATTTATCCCACATCCTTTTTACTTTTTAACATTTTTAAACTTTGAAAATAACTTCAAACTTAGACAAAAATTGCAAAAAATAGTACAGGGAATTCATATACCCTTATTACCTGAACTCAGCAATTATTCTTCATATTATCCACCTGCTCTCTCTTTTTTTGTCTCCTTCCCCAATCTGTCTCTGTACACATACACAATTTCTTTCTGAACTGTTTGAGACTATGTCAGACATTAAACCTTTCTCCTTGAATTCTGTGTTGTTTTTCCTCATAACAATTAGGAAAATTGTTATTCTTGGGCTTCCCTGGTGGCTCAGCTGGTAAAGAATCATCCTGCAGTGTGATCCCCTGGGTTCGATCCCTGGGTTGGGAAGATCGCTTGGAGAAGGGAATGGCTACCCACTCTGGTATTCTGGCCTAGAGAATTCTATGGACTATATATATATAGTCTGTGGGGTTGTAAGGAGTTGGACACAACTGAGAAACCTTCACTTCACTTCCTAATAACAATGGCAGCATCATACATAATACTGTACAGTGATGAACATCAGTTTAACAGCAGTACTATATTCTGTCTATAGGTCATACTCACCAATTGTACCAATACTTCCCTTTGTAGCATTGTTTTCCAGTCCAGGATCATCTGTTACATTTATTTATTTATAATGAATTAAATTTTGCTTGTTACCTTTATTCATATGATACGTAAGAGAGCTTGCATGTCTTACATGATATGTAAGATAATAGAGTAGCTGATTCTGAAGAAGGGAAGAACCTTTAAACAATTAATTAACCTCAATTTACATAATGGTCTTATTTGCATAGCGAATAGGTAGGGGTTTGATTATAGGCCATTAACAGTCATTAATAAGTGAAACTGTGTTAGAAATACTACTTGGGTTTGTATTTCAGACTCAAGAACCAAACATCTGTTGCATCTAAATGTTGTATCTCTCTCATCTCCTTTCGTCTGGAACAGTTGTGCTGTCCTTCTTTGTCTTTTAGTACTGCACTGTTTCTGAAAGTAAGGCCATCTCATTTTCCTTGTTATGGCTTGTTAGATACACCCAGCATTTAACAGTGGACATTTCATTTCCAAATACATGGGCTTTTGTTTAAAGTATTGTTAATAATAATTTCTCATTTTATTAGTAATTTCTCATTTAAATGCTTTCTTCTCTGCAATCACTCTCTGAAAAGTTTTTGGGTTTTTTTCCCCAATAATAAAGATACTTCATTACCTTTGATGAGACTTTTGATGCCTAAGTCAAAGATCTCTCTTGGTAAATGTCACATTACACTTGAAAATATGTGGATTACTCTCAGATATCTTTTAATATTGATTTCTAATATAATTCCACAGTGCTAAGAGAACAGACTCTGTTTGATTTCAATACCTTTAGACCATGACATTTTTGCACCTTGTTTTATGTCCCTGGATATGTTCCGGTGTCTCCTAATTTATAGTCTATGGGAACTTGAGAGAATTTGTATCCTGCTGTTATGTGAAAATTGTATAAATCTTAATTGTGTTTTTAAAAAAGTAAAGCCAGTTACTTTGTACAGTGTTCTCCATTTGGGGTTCATCTGAATGACTTATTACTATGATAACTGAAAGGATATGATTTTCTAACCACCATTAACTCCACCCCTCCGTGCATTTATTAATTGGCATTCTATACAGAAGAGTTGTCCCTTCTCCCTTATTTGTTGATAGTCATATGGACTCATGAATTCTGACGTTATTCAAAAGCTTATAACCCACTACTATTATTATTCATTTTGAAACTCAAATTGTCCCATATTTTTGTCCAATAAGAGCCCCTTCAACTGAATTCTGTCCTTACAGTATGTCTCCATTCTTTTCTGAGCACTTCCCTTATTTTCTGGCACAAGATGATGTTGTAGGCTCATCTTGTGTTATTGATGAATTATCTGCTTTTCTTAATCCTGGTAAGGTAAGGCAGTCTATTAGTGTTCCTACTACTGTGATATTTGAGTATGAATTAATTTATATCCTAACAATCTGATGCTGCTTCTAGCTCCAAAATTCTGATTCCGATTCTAGAAGATATCCCTATTAACTTTCTTCCTTTTATGTTTTCTAGGTAACTGTGGAGCTTGTTTTAGATAACAAGGATTTCACTGGTGTCAATACAGAGTTGAGTAGCAACACCCAACACACCCCACTTAGTGCTCTTACAAATCCAGATAAGACACTGCCAGAAACTGTTCAAGATGTTACTTGTACCAAAAACCCACAGACCAGAAATCAAATTTATGAAAAAACTGTAAAGAAAATGCAGAATTTGATGCTCCCCACCCCAAAGTCACCTAGCCCTTTTATGCCAAATTCTTCAACATCCATGGCAGCACCAGCCTCTCATGATTTGGAAAATGAGATGAATGGGTCAACAAAAGAGAGTGATTTACTATTGCATGTGCTATTGATGGTACCAGATGGAAAAGATTTCGTTACTGGAGAATCTGAGAAACAACCATCAAGCAATGTTTATTTAAATTGCAAACTCTTCAGCACAGAAGAAGTCACCAGATCTGTCATTGCATGGGGCACAACAAAACCAGTCTTTAACTTTTCTCAGGTAACTTTGTACATGTCTTAATGTTCCGTATGCATTAAGGATGAAGATGGGAGTTGGGGAGGGAAGAGAAGTATGTTTCCCAGATCACAACTAGATTGTAAAGGAAACAGAGAATGTTCAGACTATGGGGGGCTGGGGGGAGTGGATTTTATCATTATCTGGTGTGCAGATCCCATCCCACTACTGGATGGGAGGAAGAAAAGACATTGCCAACATTTTGAAACATTTTGTGTCTTTCTTTCTTTCTGTTCTATTTATATGGTTTCCTGCTATTTCTTTTGCCTAAATTCTGAGTTCTATTTCTTTTTGTTTCCTCTAGGACTTCGATCAGTTAAACTTTTTTCTTTTCTGTTTCCAGTCTCTCATTCTTTATTTTTCCTTAGACTCATTTATTCCTCCGCTGATTTAAATATTATCTAACTTGATTTCTCAATAGAATTTGATGGTATTGCTTAAATTGTTTCCTCCCTTGATTTTTGTGGTTCTCTCCTCTCATTTTCCTTCTGACTCAACAGCTGTTCTTCTCCAGTCGTTGAGCTAGTAGGAACCCTAGGAAAAGGACTGTGACCCCAGCACTTCTCCGTCTCTCCTACTTCTAATTATTAGTATCCCTGTTCATTACTTTATGCTTAGCATTCTCCAGACCAACCCTCTTTTCCGCATAGTCACCTCATCTACTCCCATAGCTTCATGTTTTGTGAAGATGACTTCCAAATCCACACTTCTTTGTAGGCCAGGCATTTCCTTCTGGTTCCAGATCTCTGTGTCTAACTACCTTCTGGCCGTCACCACCTAGATCTCTCAAGAGCCCTTTCCTCTTAGCACCTAACACGTCCCCTAGCAGATTGCAGGTATTCAATCAAGTTGTGTAAATGGAAAATTAATTCAGATGTATTCAAATCTGAATTTATTATTCCTTCCAAATCTGTTCCTCTTCCTCCTATCTGCCCTAATTCATAATTCACTGAGAAACCCAAACAGAACCTAGAAGTTGACCTTGAGTCTTCATGTAATAACTTATCAAATCCAGTAGATGCTACAAACTTAATTATCTCTGGAATAAATTATCTTATCTCTACTCCGTTGCGACTGCTTTCATTCAGGCCCTCATTCCTGTTCCATAAGACCCTGCCTGTACTTCTCCAGTGTCCTCTTCTCTGCACACTAGATAGTCCAGCTGTGCTCAACTACTTGCAGTTTTCTAAATATCCTCTTTTCCCACCTGTGCCCCAGAAGCCCTGTCTAGATGAGCTTTGTCATCAGAGAATTCATGCCTTTATGAATTTGGCCTTTATGTGTTTGTCTGTAAACAAGGCTATGCCTGAGGATACAGAGTGGGTTTTATTTTGATGTCTTCAGCTCCTACCACTGTGCATAGCAAATAGGCTTTTAGTAAATGCTTGTTAAATAAAAATATAAGTTAATACTTTGTCTCAGATGTGGAATTTGGATTTGTTTTTTGGTCATCCCTCTCCCCAGGTGATTCCTGTCTCTCTGTCTTCCAAATGTCTGGAAAGGCTTAAGAACAATGTGATGATAATTGAAACTTGGAACAAGGTGCGGAGCCCAGGACAGGACAAGCTTCTCGGGCTGGTGAAACTCCCCCTCCATCAGTTTTACATGTCATTCAAGTAAATAGGACCTTTTGAAGTATTCTTTTTTACAATTTTAACTTTGTATGAACTTGAATAGGAGTATTTGCAGTTTGCAAACATATCCAGCCGAATAATTCCTTGGAGGACTTTTCTCAATTTCACTACATTTGCTGCTCTTTCTCCTAGGTTATAGCAATCATACAGATACTGCTTTCCATGTTTCAGGCCCTATGGTAAGAACCTTACATACATCAAGTCCTTTAATCCTCACAACAATCCTCTGAGGCAGGTAAATTTTATTTCCCCTGTTTACAAATGAGGTAACAGAGGCACAGGAAAGTTAAATATTAATTTGTAATATGTATTAAAGTAGTGGAGCCAGGATTAGAACCCAGAGAATCTGGCTCTCTAGTCCACTCCCCTCAACAAGAAGCTCAGCTGTCAAAGTTTATCACCTCACAGAACTGATGGTTTATCTCTGTCACAAACTTTAGTTAGTATTGTTCGCATCAACCATTTGTAAGATTTCTATACTGAGCATTGTCTTTTAGACCTTCAGATTTTATTGCTGTACCTCATTTATCACTACTCAAACTTAGCTGGGATATTGATTTATCTGAAAATCATTTCCATCCTCTGTACAAACTGTTCAATTTTTGTTTCGAGGTACTGACTTTTCATTATTCTAGAACTGACCTCTTTCCTAACCACCTTTTCATGGTTCTGTGTTTTAAATGCTGCACCTTACACTTTGCAAAGAGCGCTATTGTGGGCAGTGTCTGACATGAGTCTTTCTATAACCCCAGGAAATATTATCATTATCCCCATTTTACAAATGAGGAAGCTTATCATTTAACTTGGAGATGTCAGCCTCTCTGTGTGCGTGAAGTCGCTCACTCGTGTCCGACTCTTTGTGACCCCATGGACTGTAGCCTGCCAGGTTCCTCCATTCATGGGATTTTCCAGGCAAGAATACTGGAGTGGGTTGCTATTTCCTTCTCTAGGAGATCTTCCCAACCCAGGGATTGAACCCAGGTCTTCCGCGTTGTAGGCAGATGCTTTACCATCTGAGCCACCAGGGAAGCTCATCAGCCTCTCTGGCTTTCTTTTTATCATCTGTAAAATGAGGGTGATGAGAGATATCCTACCTCTTTCTTGGAGCAATTGTGAGGATCCAGTGAGAAAATAAAGGAATAAGCCTCTAGTGAACAGTTAAGTACTTACACGATGGTAACATTGGGAAGCCTGGTCAGGCTAAGGAATTCTGCTGAAATCATGGATGTTGTTGTCAGCTGTAGGCGTTTGGCTTTTTCCCCTTTTTGTTGTGGTATTAGATTGGTCTGATATTCCCCTTTGTTTTTCATTTCCTTAGACGCCTTTCATTTCATTGCTAAGTGTGTAGAACAGTAATAACTATCAATTACTAAGCACTTATCATGTTGGCATTTTATATCAGTTATCTCAGTTTAGTCCTAACAATAGCCCTTTGATGCAGATTTTCTTACCTACAGTTTACAGAGGTGGAAACACTTTCAAAAGGTATACTGATTACTTAGTCATACAGCAAGTAAGAGGCAGATGTAAGATTCAGCATGGTAATGAAGAGCATTTAGACTTTTTTCTCATCTGTGAATAGTGAAAAATAGCAACCTTTGCCATGTTAGAAGGATTAAAAAGAAACTAAAGTGCTTATAACATAGTAAGTACTCAGTAATTAGCAGATATTATTTGTAATATTACTCAAAACTTGCTTGCTGGACTCCAAAATTTATATACTTTTTCTAGCTGACCACACTGCCTACCTCTAAAATATGCTCTTCAGCAACCCTTGGGGCCATGATGATACAGAGATAAGTTAGACACATCCCTTCCCCCTCAGATTGCTGCATTTGGAACTTATCTGCCTGTCATTTTTACTTGATGGATTACGGGTAGAATCCTATTTTTTCAATCCACCATTACTTTTCTAGTTGTAGGTCCATTTTTAACAAGCTGAGAAAACAAATAAGAAATGAAACAACTATGACATGATTGATGATTGTTGTTTGCTCATGCACAGTTTCTCTCTCTTTAGAGATCCCAAGGTTTCTCGCCTGCTGCTTGATGCTCAGTATCCAGTGGTTGCTGTCGACAGCTACATGCCTGTGATTGATGTGTTCTCAGGCCACCAAAATGGGAGTCTTCGAGTCTTTTTAGCTATGGGCTCTTCAGATCAGATAATAGCACTACAAAGATTAAAGAATGAAGACGGAACACTTACTCCCCTTCAACCCCAGGCCAGCCCATTTCCTGGACCAGCCGTCTGTAGCATCTGTTGCTATGGTAGTGACCAAACACTTGATTGTTTACAAAAAAACATAATCTTATTTTAAGGCTTACAAGGTGATGTTTTGATCATTGGAGTGAACCTAAATCTGCCCTAAAAAAAATAGTCTTAGTGAAAAAAGAAAAGGTAATCTGGGGGAGAAAATGGGGATGGGGTGAAGAGTGATCCTAAATGTAAACCAGCAAAATATTCTGTTTCTTGACCAAATCCATGTTGCAAAGTTTTCAAGTGACATTCTTAACTTTTCTGCTCATAACTTAAAAGTAATTTGTTCTGTACAGTTGTTCAGTTAAGAAAGCACATTGACATACTTCACTGTGTTTATTCCCTTATACATGAGGTAGGTCATTGTCATTATCTTTTTTAAGTAATGAAATAGAATTAGAGTTTATGTTACTCATCCAGGGTCACGAGAATGGAAGAATTGCTCTTCAGATGCAGGTCTTCTGACTCTTAAGTCCACTGTATCATGTCCTCCTGTATCTTACATTTGATGTCTTTACTAGAATAGTCAAATCTTAGTCTCCTCTGTATGTTATATTTTTTAATATGAATCTAAATGACAAATTGATTGCCTCTAGCAGAGAAAAACTATTAGGAAAATTATCTATTCAGTTCAGTTCAGTCGCTCAGTTGTGACCGACTCTTTGCGACTCCATGAATCGCAGCACGCCAGGCCTCCCTGTCCATCACCAGCTCCCGGAGTTCACTCAGATTCACATCCATCGAGTCAGTGATGCCATCCAGCCATCTCATTCTCTGTCATCCCCTTCTCCTGCCCCCAATCCCTCCCAGCATCAGAGTCTTTTCCAATGAGTCAACTCTTTGCATGGGGTGGCCAAAGTACTGGAGTTTCAGCTTTATCATCATTACTTCCAAAGAAATCCCAGGGCTGATCTCCTTCAGAATGGACTGGTTGGATCTCCTTGCAGTCCAAGGGACTTTCAAGAGTCTTCTCCAACACCACAGTTCAAAAGTATCTATTAGTAGGCTATTATTTATTTGTTATGAACCCTGAACTTTTTCTATTTTATATTCATGTCTATCAGTAGATAATAGTGAAGGGAGTTAATTTAAAAATGACATAAAAGTACAAATAAAGCTCATCTCTTAACTATTCCCAGGTCTTTTTTAGGCATTATGTGGTCCTCACATCGCAATGTAAACTTAGATTTTGTTAAATTTCATACCGGAGGTTAAAAAATGTTACTGTGAACACAAAAGAAGTCCTTGAAAGGATCAGTTCAGTTCAGTTGCTCAGTCATGTCTGACTGTTTGCAACCCCATGGACTGTAGCACGCCAGGCTTCCTGTCTATCACCAACTCCCAGAGCTTACTCGAACTCATGTCCATTAAGTTGGTGATGCCATCCAACCGTCTTATCCTCTGTCGTCCCCTTCTCTTCCCACCTTCAATCTTTCCCAGCATCAGGGTGTTTACCAGTGAGTCAGTTCTTCACATCAGGTGGCCAGAGTATTGGAGTTTCAGCTTCAGCATCGGTCCTTCCAATGAATATTCAGAATTGATTTCCTTTAGGATGGACTGGTTGGATCCCCTTGCTGTCCAAGGGACTATCAATAGTCTTCTCCAACACCACAGTTCAAAAGCAACAATTCTTCGGTGCTCAGCCTTCTTCACAGTCCAACTCTCACCTCCGTACATGACCACTAGACAAACCACAGCTTTGACTAGACGGATCTTTGTTGGCAAAGGAGTGTCTATGCTTTTAATATGCTGCCTAGGTTGGTCATAACTTTCTTCCAAGGAGCAAGCGTCTTTTAATTTCGTGGCTGCAATCACCATCTGCAGTGATTTTGGAGCCCCCAAAAATGTTTGCCACTGTTTCCATTGTTTCCCCATTTGCCATGAAGTGATGGGACCAGATGCCATGATCTTCATCTTCTGAATGTTGAGCTTTAAGCCAACTTTTTCACTCTCCTCTTTAACTTTCATCAAGAAGCTCTTTAGTTCTTCGCTTTCTGCCTTAAGGATGGTCTCATCTGCATATCTCAGATTATTGATATTTCTCCTGGCAATCTTGATTCCAGCTTGTACTTCATCCAGCCCAGCATTTCTCATGATGTACTCTGCTTATAAGTTAAATATGCAGGGTGACAATATACAGCCTTGACGTACTCCTTTTCCTATTTGGAACACAAATCTGCTTCTACACTCAGTGTCTCTTATCCAATTCAGTGTTTGCAGAACTGAATTACTATAATACTGCATGGTTATATTAAGAAGCTGCTGTAATTCTGAGGGGTTTTTTTTTTTTTTTTAGCTTGTACTCTTCTTCTCTAGAGAATCAAAGTACAAGTTTTCTGTTTCCCCTAAGGAACTTTTTTGAACAGCTGTCACTGACATAAGCTTTTAGATTCCAAGGCAAAGACCTAATGCGATCTCTGTTCCACATATTTTGGATTAGTAGTTAGACACTTAAATGCATAAAAATCATGCAATCTAACCCTTACTGAATCCTGAATTCCCCTTTGGTGAGTATTCCCAGTAATCACTTATCTAGTGTCTACTGAGGCTGTCTGGAATTGAGGAAAAGAGCACTGGCTGTGGAATCAGTCCACCTGAGTTCAGACCCTGGTTCCACTGTTTCTGGCTATACATGTTAAATTAATAAATGCAAGGCTCAGAGTAAGTAATAAATACATTATTATTATTAGAAGTACCTTCAGTGACAGTGTATTTACTACCTCTCCACTAATAAACACTTTGTGTTACTCCTAGCATCACTAAAAACAATAATTAACATAATTAATACTTCAGTCGCTCAGTCATGTCCGACTCTTTGCAACCCCATGAATCGCAGCACGCCAGGCCTCCCTGTCCATCAACAACTCCTGGCGTTCACTCAGACTCACTTCCATCGAGTCAGTGATGCCATCCAGCCATCTCATTCTCTGTCATCCCCTTCTCCTCTTGCCCCCAATCCCTCCCAGCATCAGTCTTTTCCAATGAGTCAACTCTTTGCATGAGGTGTCCAAAGTACTGGAGTTTCGGCTTTAGCATCATTCCTTCCAAAGAAATCCCAGGACTGATCTCCTTTAGGATGGACTGGTTGGATCTCCTTGCAGTCCAAGGGACTCTCAAGAGTCTTCTCCAACACCACAGTTCAAAAGCATCAATTCTTCGGCGCTCAGCTTTCTTCACAGTCCAACTCACATCCATACATGACCACAGGAAAAACCATAGCCTTGACTAGATGGACCTTAGTTGGCAAAGTAATGTCTCTGCTTTTGAATATGCTATCTAGGTTGGTCATAACTTTCCTTCCAAGGAGTAAGCGTCTTTTAATTTCATGGCTGCAGTCACCCTCTGCAGTGATTTTGGAGCCCCCAAAATAAAGTCTGACACTGTTTCCACTGTTTCCCCATCTATTTCCCATGAAGTGATGGGACCGGATACTAGCTGCTTCAAATGTGTGTTCTTTATCCTGTTAAGGAAATAGCCTTCTATTCTTAGCATACAAAGAATCAGAAACATCTGATTAAATTTTATCAAATACCTTTTCAGCCATTATTGATGTAGTCACTTTTTTCCTTCCTCTATTAGTGCATTGGATTACATTTATGGATTTCCTAATATTGACCCAAGTCTCACAGTCTAGAGTAAATGCTCCCTGATATGATTACAGTGAGCAGTTGTGAGATTTATACATAATGAATATTAACTATCTGCTTATTTCTTCATCTCTTCTCAGACTATACAGATAATAAGCATGAACACTCTATACAAATTACTCTTTAAAGCTCACCAGCATCTCTGTTTTGTTTCATAGGCAGGGGACCATGGAAATAGATTGATGGAGCACCACTTTGAACTCCTTGTAGACAAGGTTAAAGGGCTTGCCCCTCTTCAGGCCACAATCTGGGGAGAAGCAGATTGTTATGTCCAGTACTACTTTCCAGTTCAAGATTCACAGTCCAATGTGCTGAAAGGACCTGAGTTCCTTGAAAATGGTAGGTTTGGGAGATTAGGCCTTCTTAATTCTTCTGTAGCTCTTTTATTGAATATACTTAGAGATTTTTCTTCCTGAGTGAGTCTTGTGTTCCTTAGTATTTCTAGTCTTAACCTGAGCAATGCAGGAGATACCCTGAGTTTTTGCTTTTCTTAAGTTGTTTTTCGTAACATTTTATTTTGATTTGATTTCAAATTTACGGAAAAGTTGCAAAAATAGTACAAAGAATTCCTGTATACCCTTTACCTAAATCCATCAATCATTTACATTTTGTCTCATTTAACATCATTTACAAGCCTGTTCACTCTTATCTATTAACATAGTTGATTCTTATTATCCATCATAATTATATTCTGTAAAGTCATCAAGAGCGCTAAATTAAGAGAATACTGAACCATTGTTACTAGGGGAAATATGTACATATACATATCTCACGTAGATCATAATCTTAAATCCTAAAGCAACTTACCCAGGTAGATTCTAGTGTCTTTATTTTACAGAAGAGAAAGCAAGGTTCAGAGTGTTAGTGACTGTGGCCACCCCACTAACAAGTCCCAAGGTTGGCATTTAAACCCTGTCCAGCTGGCCTTGATGTCGAGGTCTGCACTGCATTGTACTGTCCCTTACTGTCTCTATCTTCTGGTCATCTCTGAGAGCTCGAACAAGAGGACAGAGTGTCGCCTTGTTTGATTACAGCTGGGAATGAGCAAGATGGGTGACTCAAATTTTCTGTCATTCTGAGCGTGTCCTTAAGTAACTGTGAAAGTGCTTCCAGGATTGGTTTTGAGGTTCAAATAATGGACTTTACCCAGGATATATAAAGCACTCGTAACAAATCAGTAATAAAAAGACAACCCAATTTAAAAATGGGCAAAGGATCTGAATAGATGCTCCTCTATATAGAAATGGCTAATAAGCACATGAAAAGATGGTTAACATTATTAGTCATTTGGGAGATAAAGATCAAAACAATCACAAGGTACCACTATGAGATGGCTATATATATATATATTTTTTTTTTTTTTTTAATAGATTAATAAGTGCTGGTTAGAAAGTAAAGTGCTGGAGCTCTCACACACTGTCCACCAACAAAGGAATCTCTTCTGTATTAAAATGGCACCTTAGGGGACCATAGCTACTAAGGAAGTGGACCTTGGTAGGAGTAATGCAGTCAGAAGATACAGATTCTGGTTCCAAGTCTGTGACGTACTAGCTCTAAGACCTTTGGATTGACTGCGTAACTTCAGGGTACCCATATCCTCATCTGTGTAGCGGGAGAAATACCTGCTTTCTTTTCCCCTGGAGAAGGGAATGGCTACCCACTCCAGTATTCTTGGCTGGAGAATTCCGTGGACAAAGAAGCCCGGTGGGCTACAGTCTATTACGAGGATAAAATTGAATAATACTGGATATTAACATTCTCTCTTATTACATTTAAGGCACTTAATGATGTGTTGAATTATTCTGAACTTCTTTTCTTTTCCAAAGGAATCACCCTGAAGCCTTTTAGATCTGCAGCCACACTCTGTGTTCCAGACCCCGTCTTTAACAGTGGACACCATCACTCTCTCCTGTTGCCAGCTGAGGTTCCAGTGCAAAGGCTCCTGCTTAGCGCCTTCTCTGCACATGGGCTTGTCTCTGGAGGTGGAGTCCAGTTTGAAATCTGGTGCAGGTACAGTATGGATAATCCATTCCTGTGCCTGGGAAAGAAGTGCACAGTCATGGAGCATCCATCCCTTAATTAGCCCTGGTTGAACTGTAAGCAAAGTGACTCCTTCTGCCCTGTTTAATATTATTTAGGAGTTTGGTAGTGACTCTTATCCAGCTTTTACCATAATCTGTTAAATTATTAGGCTTTTGGGAGCACTTTGTATCTCTTGCTTCTAACCACTACTTATATTTGGAAGAGAAGTTTTCATTTTTATCTCCTACTGTCACTTAACATGTATTAGTCACCTTTCTTCTGCTTCTCTTTTTGCCTTACATTGTTCAGGCCCTTGCTATATCATGCCTCAATTACTGTAATACCCTCCTAACTGGTCTCTTCACTTCTAGACTCGTTTCTTGTAATCTGTTCTTCCCACCATCAGAAGACTAGCCTTTGTGAAATAATAATTCCACTCATGGTACAGAACCACTTGTGCTGCAGGATGGATGTTGTCAGGAGCGGCTGCTCCCAAAGGGCAAAGCCAGATGCTGATTCCTCATCCTTAAACCTGTGAGAAGCTGGGCTTTGTCTTGAACACAGAGTATAATTTATGGGTTCCTCCTGCAGGTTATGGGCAGTGAATCCAGCCAGACACAATCACAGCTGCATACCACAAATGCAGAACAATCGTTCTCCAAAGAAAACTAGATACTGAAAGCTTATCCCTAGAACAGACTGAATCATTCGTCCACCTAATTCTTTCAACTGACAGCTTGTGCTTTTGTGGCTTACAGATACTATTATCCTAATGTGAGAGACCAGATGGTCGCCAAAGGAACCTTGCCATTATCGAGGATCTGTGCCTTGGTAACCATGCAGTACCGTGAGGATGGGGGCATACAGACCTTTAATCTCCCTTTAACCCCCAAGCTTGAGAATAGGAAAGAACTGAGGAACCAGTCATCAGGTAATTGAAGACGTTTACCTTTCCCTTTCAAAGGTAGGATATGTGAATGTCCCTTTTCCCTCTAAATTAGTGATTCTTCACATTTTGTGGTACTTACCTTTTCAGAATTTGATAAAAACTGAGGCACCTTCTCTTAGGAAATGAGTAGAATACATACTGCAAATTTTGAATATAATTTTAGAAAATTCATAGTTATATAGATTGTGTACATAAATGTTGCTTGTCTTATCTCACTTTAACTTCAGTAGCATTTGACAGGCCCTCATGACACAAATCCCAAGTATTATGTAGGTATACTCAAAAAATTATTATTCTAAGGCAACATGATGTAGGATTGGAAGAAAATAGCATGAAGTGGAAATTCACTGTGAGGGAGGAGAGAGTCAGGATTTAAAGTTAGGAGGAATTAGTTAGAATTGGAGTTTTGAATTCTATCCTAATGGTTCCAGCAAAATGACCTATCCTTCAAATACATCATGAATAACCAGAATGAGCCTCATAAATCAAGTTACTCTTCCCTCTACTGGAGAGTATCTGCCCAAACAAAGGCTTTATCTTGTTAGATTAAGATTGAGTTATTCCTCCTTACCCTCACTGATCAGCTTGTTCTGTTCCTTAAAGCTTTCCCTGGGGACTTCTCTGGTGGCACAGTAGATAAGAATCCACCTTCCAGTGCAGGAGATATGAGTTTGATCCCTAGTCCAGGAAGATTCCACATACTGTAGAGCTAGTAGAGCCCAAGAGCCAGGGACTGCTGAGCCCAGGTGCTACAACTACTGAAGCCTGTGAACCTAGAGTCTGTGCTCCGCAAGAAGGGAAGCCTCCACAATGAGAAGCTTGAGCACCATAACTAAGAGGAGCCCCTACTCTCTACAGCTAGAGAAAGTCCACATGCAGCAACTGAGACCCAGTGCAATCAAAATAAGTAATTTAAAAACAATGTTTATTTTTATTTTTGGCTGCACTGGGTCTTCGTTACTATGTGAACTTTTTCTCTAGTTTTAGCAAGTGGGGGCTACTCTTTGTTAAGGTGTGTGGGCCTCTTGTTGCAGAGCATAGGTTCTAGCACATGGGCTCAGTGGTTATGGTACTTGGGCTTAGTTGCCTTGCAGCACATGAAATCTTCCTGGACCAGGTATCAAACTCCTGTCTCCTGCATTGACAAATAGATTCCCAACCACTGGAATACCGGGGAAGTCCAGGAGGATTTTTATTAAAAGATGGCATGTGAAGGTGTTTCAGGTGGTGTTAGTGGGAGAGTGATAGAAATGTGTGAGTGTGAAAACCTTTTAAAGATTTTAAAAAACAAAGGTTAGAGTCCATCTCAATTCTATACAAATAACTGGGATTATGTTCTGCCTCTGTTAGTTATGTGATTTTTACAAGCGGTTGAATCTCTGAGCCAGAGTTTTCATAGATATAAAGTGAAATTGTGACTTCTATTCTGCTTTATTAATCCTAAAGTACAATAATATAATGTGATTCTGACCATAGACAGATTGTTTCACTGCTGAGGCCCCTTATGTTCATTAGGATTATAGTATTTAACCTCTTCCTTCCTTCCTGACTAGGGCTTAGGGTTTGGTAGAACAGAAGGTTGTTTCAACCAACCATTTGATTTTTCCTTTCACCCTCATTCTTCAGGTTTACTGGATGTGGGCCTAAGGTACAGGCGTACTCCAAGGACAGCAGAGGGAGTTCTCGCTGCCCAAACTGTCTCCATCTCAGTCCAGATTATCAGAGCCTGTGGTTTACAAGCAGCAGCCAAGTAAGTTCACCTTAGAAAAGCAATTCTCAAACCAAACCTTTCTCCACTGCAGTCCACATAATTTGTGATGCTCAGATAACATAAAACTTCCTTGGGTACAATCTTCAGTTTATTAACCACAATTCTGCTCTTTTCTTTTTCTCTTAAGAAAGCACGTAGGAATATAAATGAATAAATCACTCTCAAATGTTGCTGTTTTAACTGTTACTAGCAACTTAGTTCCTTGACCTTGTCTAGCAGTTTATCCTCTACCCTGCTGCTGCTAATGTTGAGTCGCATAAGTCATGCCCAGCTCCTTACAACCCCAAAGACTGTAGCCCACCAGACTCCTTTGTCCATGGGAGTCTCCAGGCAAGAATACTGGAGTGGGTTGCCGTTCCCTTCTCCAGGAGATCCTCCCGACCCGGGGACTGAACCCAGACCTCCCCGTTGTAGGCAGATTACCACGTGAGCCACTAGGGAAGCCCTCTACCCTACTCACCCCTTAACCCAAGGTCAGACCCTGTGCCCTCCACCATGCCAAGACCAATCACTATTACAGATCCTCTTATAGTCTCATGTTCAGTCTGAGTACCACCTTCTGTTTTTCTGGCTCATTCCCTGTTAGTCTATTGTCAGTACAGAAGCCAGTGAGCTTATGAAAACTTAAATAGATCTTGACACACATCTACTTAAAACCCACCAATGCCTTTCCATCTCATTTAGAGTAAAAACCAGAGCCTTTCAAATGGCTGTAAGACCCCACATGATCTGACATCTTTATGACTTCCTCTCCTCCTGGAAGTTGCTGCTCTGCTCATTCCACTCCAGCCACTGCTTTTTTATTGCTTCTGCACACATGCTCTTCTTCCCCTCAGGGCCTTTGCCTTGCTGTTTTCTCTGCCTGAAATACTGTTTGTATACACAGCATGGCCTTCGCTTGCCTCCATTGCTCATTCCTCTCTCTACTTTGGATGTTCTTCTTTTGTCCTCTAAACAAACTTCCATTTTCGTCAAGGCTTTGCAGACTTCCTCCATCTCTCCCTACATGTTGATGGCATTGGTGCTTTGTCCTTTGTCTGCTAGCTCCACGTTGCAGCACATAGCAGTCTGTTTCCATTACTTGCAGACGTGAGTTTGCCTCCACTAGGCTGTGAATTCCTCTGCATGCACACACTGCCTGAACTCTTCTCTGTACCCCCACCACAGAGCACTGTTCCAGCATATAACAAGTGCTCAGCTAAGAAGGAGAATTTGGGACTTCCCTGGTGGTCCAATGGCTAAGACTCCATGCTTCCGATCCAGGAGTCCCAGGTTCAGTCCCTGGTCAGGGATCTGGATCCTGTATACCACAAGTAAGAGTTCATATGCTGCAACTAAAGGGCCCATATGCCGTGACTAAGACCCAGTAGAGCCAAATAAATCAGTTCAGTGTAGACACTCAGTGGTGTCCGACTCTGTGACCCCATGGACTACAGCGCTCCAGGCCTCCTGTTCCATCGCCAACTTCCGGAATTTACTCAAACTCATGTCCATCGAGTCAGTGATGCCATCCAACCATCTCATCCCCTGTTATCCCCTTCTCCTCCCAGCTGCAATCTTTCCCAGCATCGGAGTCTTTTCCAGTGAGTCAGTTCTTCACATCAGGTGGCCAAAGTATTGGAGTTTCAGCTTCTGCATCAGTCCTTCCAATGAATATTCAGGATTGATTTCCTTTAGGAAGGACTGGTTGGATCTCCTTGCAGTCCAAGGGACTCTCAAGAGTCTTCTCCAACACCACAGTTCAGAAGCATCAATTCTTTGGCCCTCAGCTTTCTTCACAGTCCAACTCTCACATCCAAACATGACTACTGGAAAAACCACAACTTTGACTAGATGGACCTTTGTTGGCAAAGGAATGTCTCTGCTTTTTAATATGCTGTCTACGTTGGTCATAACTTTCCTTCCAAGGAGTAAGCGTCTTTTAATGCCATGGCTTCAGTCACCATCTGCAGTGATTTTGGAACCCCCAAAATAAAGTCTGCCACTGTTTCCATTGTCTCCCCCATCTGTTTGCCATGAAGCGATGGGACCAGATGCCATGATCTTCATTTTCTGAATGTTGAGCTTTAAGCCAACTTTTCACTCTCTTCTTTCACTTTCATCAAGAGGCTTTTTAGTTCTTTGCTTTCTGCCATAGGGTGGTGTCATCTGCATATCTCAGGTTATTGATATTTCTTCCAGCAATCTTGATTCCAGCTTATGTTTCCTCCAGCCCAACGTTTCTCATGATGTACTCTGCATATAAGTTAACTAAGCAGAGTGACAGTATACAGCCTTGATGTACTCCTTTCCTGACTTGGAACCAGTCTGTTGTTTCATGTCCGGTTCTAGCTGTTGCTTCCTGACCTGCATACAGATTTCTCAAGAGGCAGGTCAGGTAGTCTGGTATTCCCATCTCTCAGAATTTTCCACAGTTTGTTGTGATCCACATAGTCAAAGGCTTTGGTGTTGTCAATAAAGCAGAAATAGATGTTTTTCTGGAACTCTCTTGCTTTTTGATGATCCAGCGGATGCTGGCAATTTGATCTCTGGTTCCTCTCTCTCTCTTTTCTAAATCCAGCTTGAACATCTGGAAGTTCATGGTTCACATACTATTGAAGCCTGGCTTGGAGAATTTTGAGTATTATTTTGCTAGCGTGTGAGATGAGTGCAGTTGTGTGGTAGATTGAACATTCTTTGGCATTCCTTTTCTTTGCGACTGGAATGAAAACTGAACTTTTCCAGTCCTGTGGTCACTGCTGAGTTTTCCAAATTTGCTGGTATATTGAGTGCAGCACTTTCACAGCATCATCTTTTAGGATTTGAAATAGCTCAACTGGAATTCCATCACCTCCACTAGCTTTGTTCGTAGTGATACCTCCTAAGGCCCACTTGACTTCACATTCCAGAATGTCTGGCTCTAGATGAGTGATCACTCCATGATTATCTGGGTCATGAAGATCTTTTGTATTGTTCTTCTGTGTATTCTTGCCACCTCTTCTTCATATCTTCTGCTTCTGTTAGGTCCATACCATTTCTGTCCTTTATCGAGCCCATCTTTGCATGAAATGTTCCCTTGGTGTCTCTAATTTTCTGGAAGCGATCTCTAGTCTTTCCCATTCTATTGTTTTCCTCTATTTCTTTGCACTCATCACTGAGGAAGGCTTTCTTATCTCTCCTTGCTATTCTTTGGAACTCTGCATTCAAATAGGTATATCTTTCCTTTTCTCCTTTGCCTTTCACTTCTCTTTTTCACAGCTATTTGTAAGGCCTCCTTAGAAAATCATTTTGCCTTTTTATTTCTTTTTCTTGGAGATGTCTTGATCCCTGCCTCCTGTACAGTGTCACAAACCTCTGTCCATAGTTCTTCATTCCAAATAAATAAATATAAATATATATATTTTTAAAAAGAATAACTAGATCATGATCCTGAAACAAGCTAGCTCACTTTGGACATGAACTCAAGAAAGAAGCAAATGCTGCTTAATTTGGTCCCTGTTACAACTTAAGAGTCAGAATATTTACCTTTAACTTCATGGTCACTAAATAACTGTTGGGATTATTGCCATGTGAGATCTTACGTGAAAGTAGCTGGTAATATGTTCAGTCTAATTAATACTTTTCCTCACTGAATTCTCCAAATAGACTTTTCCAGTAACCACTCAAGAACATCTTAGTGAGATACCAGGGAGGTTTTTTAATCATGTTCTACCATATAGTCAAACTTCTAATGGTTTCTCATAGTCAGTAACAGTGGTCTCCTAATTTTAATTCTACATTCCTATCATTTAAAAAAAATTAGCATACTCTCTAAATATATGGATACTTATTCATGTATGAGTCATCTTCATGTACTACTATACTAATATATATATTGTTAAGAGTAGTAAAACTTTAATATATGAAATAACAGCTCTAGAAATTTTAATAATTTTTTTCCTATGCCCAAATAGTTTACTCTCTGAACCCCCTAGATGGTACTCACTACATTCTAGGGTGGTGGTCCACAGGATAAGGTCCAACCTGCTTACTCAACATGGCATTCAGGACCCTTCAAAATTATCTGAGTCTTGAAAGAAGAGTAAGAGTTAATCAAAATGCCCAAGAAAGCTGAGAATTATTCCAGTCAAAGAGAAGAACATGTGCAAAAGCCATGGAGGCATGAAACTTAGGTATAATGGAGTACCTGTTCTGGGTAAGACCCAGCCCATGTCAGAATCATAAACATAGTGTTAAATAAATTAGTTACTATGTAACTGACATATTAAAAAGCAGAAACATTACTTTCCCAACAAAGGTCAGTCTTGTCAAAGCTATGGTTTTTCCAGTAGTCATGTTAGGATGTGAGAGTTGGACTATAAACAAAGTTGAGTGCCGAAGAATTGATGCTTTTGAACTGTGGTGTTGGAGAAGACTCTTAAGAGTCCCTTGGACTGCAAGGAAATCCAACCAGTCCATCCTAAAGGAGATCAGTCCTGGGTGTTCATTGGAAGGACTGATGTTGAAGGAAACTCCAATACTTTGGCCACCTGATGCGAAGAGCTGACTCATTGGAAAAGACCCTGATGCTGGGAAAGATTGAAGGTGGGAGGAGAAGGGGACAACAGAGGATGAGAGGGTTGGATGGCATCACCGACTCAATGGACATGAGTTTGAGTAAGTGGGAGTTGGTGATGGACAGGAGAGCCTGGTGTGCTGCAGTCCGTGGGGTTGCAAAGAGGCAGACATGACTGAGTGACTGAATTGAACTGAAATGACAGAAAAGGACTCAGAATTTCAGTACTCAGATCTCAAGAGAGACTGAGTAATAGGTAAGAAATTCAGTAGTTTCTCTGGGAACTCATGGGGAAAGTCAGATTAGATGGCAGGCAGTTTTTTTTAAGTCCTGCATCTTATCTGTGTTATGCTTTCAAACAAAAGGGCAAGAAGCCAGGCCAGGGCAGTGGAATGTCCTTGTAGTATCACTTTAGCAGGCAGATGAATATTGTCTTCTTCATACACACGTACGCTGTGACATCTCTATTACTAAGAAAAAACGCTGTGGCCCTGCCAAAGCCTAGATAAGAAACACATGGTCTGTGAGTGTTCTTGGTGGCCTCGTGGGAATGGTGATGTTCCTTAGGCAGTCTACTGATTTCAGATGCTGCATCCTTCTCATTTCTGATATTCCTACCCTCTCCCCTACAGGGCTTTGGCTGAGCAGGAACCTGCTCTGCAGTTTAGTGCCACAGTCGGGGTCAATGCCTTTGTCACCACTCATCTGTCCTTCCTGCCCAAGGGAGAACAGCGCCAAACCCGCCCTGTGGCCTGTTCCTTCTGCCCCGAGTTCTCCCATCACAGTGAGTTCTCATGTAACTTGGTAACTCAGCACTGCAGTGGAGAAGCCTGTTTCCTGGCAGAGCTGTTAGAGTTTGCAGAAGTTACTTTTGCTGTTTATCATGAAGATACCAAGTCAGGTGAGGACACATGGCTCATAGTCACAATTAAAAAGGGTTCTGTTTTGAATGGTATAGCGCTTCCAACTTACTTCTAAAGGGTATAGCAAAAATATGTAGAATATGTATTGAGTGTGTTTAAAAAAATGTAGAGAAGTAAAGCAAATGTGTCAGGTTGTTAGCAAGTGCATCTAGGTGAAGGATATATAGGAGTTCATAAGTATTGTAACTTTTCTGTATGTCTGAATTTTTCAAAGTACAATTACTTAAGTGTAGGTATATACATACTTAATGATTTAATTTAAATGATTTAGAATGCATTCAAGATTTGACTGGAGCAAGATGATCTCTGATGCACCTTCCAGCACTGAAATTCACTGAGTGTAAATGGATTCTCATATGGCTATACTGTAACACAAGCCCTTTAGTCAGTAGACCACCAACTAATTTCCCTTTTTGTTTGTTTGATTTAACAGCCAGTGATATAACCAGTATCCACTCATTCAAAGATTATCTGCTTGGAGTAGTAAAGATTCCAACAAAAATCTGCTGATGAAGAGATCTGGTAGGGATCCTGGATTATCAGTTTCTAATCCTGTCCTTTCCTGTTCACCTCCCTGCTTGAGATCATCTTATTTGGCTCTCTTGCAAGATAGTAGGTGGGCGGGGGAGAGGGCGGGAGATACCTTAGCACATACTTCTCAAATATTAAGTCCTTTGCTAGTTGTTTCAGAAGTCTTCTAATAAAGCAGAGAAGCTCAAAACAGTGTACTGTCATCTTCCTCCAGGAAAGAGAATGATGATGATACTACTTGTAATAAATCTGGCAATACCTATTGCATTATATAGCACTCTGTGAAATATTTTCTCAGATCTCATTTGAACCTCAGGGTAACTCTTACTGTCAGGGATACTAGGATTATCTTCATTTGATAGATGAGAAAATTTAGGCTCACAGAGTTTAAGTGATTAGTCTGAACAGCACAGCCACATAGTAGAGTCCTGGAAATCAAATTCAGATTTGCCCATTCTTCTTCACTATACTCTTTTGTCTCACTGAAGACAGAATGAGGCTGTGAGATAGAGACCCGAAAGAAAGTACAATCACCAGGACAGCAGTCTGGAAATACTGGCTTTTACTAGCTCAGTGACCTTGACCTCTCTGAGTCCCACTTAGCTTATAGATGGAGACTGTTAATGGTAACAAGTCTATGAGGTAGGACTGAGTGAGATAGGGTATGTAAAGTACCTGACACATAGTAGGCACTCAGTAAACGTCAAGTTTCCTTCTTTTGCCCATCTTCCTCCCTAGGATTATATGATTTATTTTCCAAAATTTAGCACACATCTCCCAATTTTGACTGTGAATTGAAATTTGAGCAATACTTAATAAGCAGATACTATGTGCCTGCCAGAAAGAAGTCTCTGAAAGCTTGATAAAGCATTCAAATCTCACTTCTGTCTGTCACTTTCTGTGATCTAGGACAAGTCACTTCATCTCCCAGCTCTCTAAATGGATTCTCTAAAAATGGAAGTAATAGGATCTTGCAGGATTAGTGAAGCATTCAATGAAGTTAAACATATAAAAGATCTCTGCACAGGGCTGGCCACATGGTTTCTTTACTTCTGAAACTTACTACAGAGTTTGTCAGCAAATAGGCACCATAAACCTTTTGACAATTTGGAATGTAGCATTTGTCTTTATAGTCAGTTATTCTAAAGTGAACTTTCTGTTTTGTTTCCTCCTGCCAGTAATCTCAATTATAGAATCACAGAGCCAGAGGAACAATCCTGTGCAGTAGTTCTTAAGTGCTAAAATGGTGTGAAATTCTTTGTGGATTTATATATGAGCATTTTTCTGGACCAACTTTCATTACCGCCAAAGGGATCTGTGACCAAATAATGTTAAGAACCACTTGGTTGTGAGGAAATTAATACCCAGTGATGAGAAATTACTAAACCAAAGCTGTAGGTTTTTAGACTAAAGTTAAAAGGAGTCTTGGAGATCTACATTCTCATTTCAGCATCCTCATTTTATAAATGAAAACTTGGAAGGCCCCCCAAAATTAAATGCATTAAATCATAACACCCTAAGTGACCTTTGGCAAATTCATCTCAATAAGTCTGAATCTTCTAATCTATAATTTTAATTAATAAAATCTGAGAAAATTGCTGTGAATATTGTACCAGTCTATAAACTGCTTGACATAATTATGAAATCCAAAAAACTCAGAAAATTACAAGTTTTTTTAAATTAGATAAGCAGCCAAACCTGACGCCAACTGACATGAGACTGTTTAGGCTTCATTTCTGACTTGGGCCACTTCCTGATTATATATAAAGTTTTACTGGAGCACATTGTGCCCATTCATTGACATATTGTCTATGTCTGCTTTCTCACTACAATACAATTGAATAGCTGCAACAGACACTATATGGCTGAAAAGCCAAAAATACTTACCATCCGCCCTTTTACAGAATAAGTTTACTAATTCCTGACCTACGTGACCACTGACTAGTAAATAGTATTCAATTTATGTACCATATTACCTTTCTAAGAACTGAACATTTTTAAAAGTGTAAACAAATCTGAACCTGAAGATTCTAGATAAGATATTATGAACTTATAATAGGTGGATTATAGACTTTAAAGCCAGCTATACCTGGATTCAGATCCTAGCTTTGCTGCCTGGTAGCTGTAACGACTTGGGAAGGTCTCTGAGCTTTCATTTGCTCATCTGTAAAATATGGATTATTGTCCTATTTAATCCTCAGAACATGACAGGGTTATCAAGAAAATTAAATGATGTAACATGTATAAGGGCTTCCCAGGTGGCGCTAGTGATAAAGAACCTGCCTGCCAGTGCAGGAAATATGAGACATGAGCTTGATCTCTGGGTCGGGAAGGTCTCCTGGAGAGTGACATGGCAACCCCTGAAGTAGTCTTACCTGGAGAATCCCATGGATAGTGGAGCCTGGCGGGCTACAGTTTAGGGTCACAAAGAGTTGGACACAACTGAAGCAATTTGGAACACAATATGTATAAAGCATGAGAGAATTTCTGACACATAGTAGATACCCAGTAACAAGTAGCTAATATTTAAAATTTTTATTTTGAAGTCTAGTGCCTGGTCCTTTGTATGTGTTCAGTAAGTGGCAGTTCCCTTGGTAAAAGACCCGTGGCTAGACATCTCTCAGATCTCCTGATCCTGTCCCATGCCTTCTCCATTGTATTCATTGTATCATAATAATATTTCGCATTTTTAATTCTTTCAAAGCTCTTCCAGAACCATTATTTCATTTGACAATCATAATAACTTTGGTAAACAAGATTGGCACTGTTTTTTCCATTTGTCAGGTAATAACATAAGGCTAAAAGAAATTAATGGCTTACTCAGACTGAACCACTAATTTTGAGCTGAGCCAAGGAGAAAATTGAGATCTTCTGGCTCCTAACCTTTGTTCTTCCACCTGATTTCATTGTCTTTCAGTGGTCAGATGAAACAAACTTCAGCGCACTGTGGGTTTATGTTTTCTTTTCTATATTGGACCAGGGTGATGGCAGAAAGTCTTTTTACTTAGAAAACAATAATTGAAAATCTTCCTTTTCTCTCATAAGGGATCACAGGATGGTATCCTATCGTTTTCCCAGAAGAGGGGGGCCTGCCTCATGGCTTGGAACTCATGCAGAAGATTGTTGGTGGTCTGGAGCTTTCAGTCTCCTTCACCCATCCTGGAGACAGAGAGCGGGTATTGGAAGCTGCTAAGCTGTTGGGCTGGAGCTTTGAGAATAATCTGAAGGATTTTGTCAAGATGGATGAAGAGCCAGCCACTGTTACCGTCTCCACCCCCAGGCTCTGGCTGCCCATCCATTGCGTGCTGCTTGCCGGCCACAACCACATTCATAAGAATACATATTGCTACCTCCGCTACAAGCTATATGATCACGAAGGCTTTTGGACCCCTCTCAAGAAGCCTAAAGAATCTATAAACAAAAAGCAGGTCATGGTTACTTTCAAGGCATCCAAAAGAGCAGAAGTCACTAGGAATCCATCACTGCTTTGGTACTTCAGAGAGGAGAGGTTAGAGATCCAGGTGTGGCGGGCTTATGGCAGTGAGAGTGTGGAGAGGCCCCACCAGACAGACAGCTGGATTGGCTCAGCCTATGTGGACTTGACCAGACTTGGGGAGAGGTCAGCAAGGACACTCACTGTCAGTGGTAAGTAATGAACAGCCTTAGCTCTTGTGGTTTGAGCACCTCTGCTCTGTGACAAGCACCATGTGAGATACCCTCTCTGACATTATTTTATTTGGTCCTCCCAGAAATCTATAAGATAGATATCAAACTCATTTTTCAGTCATGAAAATGGAGGCTCAGGTAGGTTGGGTAACTGCCCAGAGTCACATATTAGTAAGTATTCTGGCCATTATTGCATGTTGAAAGAGTAATAGTAATTTAGTAATGCTTCTTGAAAGTAAAGAGATTTCTGAAAGAGGTCTGCTGGCTGTATACCTTAGTGGAGCCTAAGGTATACGGTCTAAGGTATACGATCTAAGATCTAAGCTCTAAGAACTGGCTCTGAACTTTGTAGCCTTAAAGTACATCCAAATTCATCAGATTGTTGCACCTAACACAGTGCCTAGAACACTGTAAGTCCTCAGTTAATACACGTAAAATAAGAATGAGTGAATTTAGGGTCTACCTTTAATCCCATGCATAAGAGCCTATATGATAATCTAAAATGTTGGTTTTTAAATACACTGAGAAGTGTACCTGCTAATGAGATTAGGATGTCCTTTCTCTCTGGTCAACACATCTTGGAATCAGAAAATCTACATGGTAATTAACTAGTTCACAAGACAGAAAGGAAAAAAGGTAGTATTTTACAAGTGGCATTATGAGTGCTTTTCTTTCAAGTGTTTGTTCAGTATTTGCTCTATGTACATGACCCTGAGAATTCAAAAGATGAGTCAAAAATAGTTAATGAGTTTGTTGTTTAATGGGGGAGTGGAGTAGTAAATACATCCAGTAAAGTGTAAGAACTATGAAAAGGTATTCTGAGTGGCGCTGTGGGAGCACAGGGACACAACAGATCTTTGGTCCAAGGATGACATGTCAGTGGAAGTGATGCTTCACCTGAGTTTCAAAGGATTTAGAAATAAGTCAAGAAAAGGGGGTGGAAATGGTTTTCTAAGCGGGAATAGCATGGATGAAGGCATAGAGTCAGGAAGCAGCCTGATAATTTTAGGTGTTGTAAATAATTTGGTGCTGTTGGATCACAGGATATATAGGTTGGGAAATGGTGGGGAATGAAGCTAGAGAGGTGAGCAGGAGGATTGTGTGGGAAGCCTTTTCTAAGCAGGAGAGTTTAGGCTTTTTCTTGAGAGCTATGGAAAGCTATTTTAATGAGTTCTGAATAGAAGAGTGACATTACTTTCCAGAACAATAAGTCTGGCAGCTATGCTGCAGAATGAATTGAATGACCAGACTAGACTCTTCCAGTTCAGTTCAGTTCACTCTCTCAGTCGTGTCTGCTGCTTTGCGACCCCATGGACTGCAGCACGCCAAGCCTCCTTGTCCATCACCAACTCTCACTTACCTAAACCCATGTCCTTTGAGTTGGTGATGCCATGTAACCATCTCATCCTCTGTTGTCCCCCCTTCTCCTCCTGCCCTCAATCTTTCTCAGCATCAAGGTCTTTTCCAGTGAGTCAGCCCTTCGCATCAGGTGGCCAAAGTGTTGGAGTTTCCGCTTCAACATCAGTCCTTCCAATGAACACCCAGGACTGATCTCCTTTAGGATGGACTGGTTGGATCTCCTTGCAGTCCAAGGGACTCTCAAGAGTCTTCTCCAACACCACAGTTCAAAAGCATCAATTCTTCGGCGCTCAGCTTTCTTTATAGTCCAACTCTCACATCCATACATGACTACTGGAAAAACCATAGCCTTAACTAGACGGACCTTAGACTCTTTACAAATGTCATATTTATGTACCTTAACATTCCTATAAGGTAATTTTCCTCGCTATAGAGTTGAAGAAACTGAGTCACAACACTGTCTTAGCTCTGTTAGCCTTGTGCTCCTACCCTGTTACTGAGCAGGTAGCCCAACCTAAAGGAGGACTGAGTATCAGGGTGATCATCCTAGATTCTCTGATTCTCTCTGGACCCAGCAGGTATAATTCTGACTCTGGTGAGCACCGCATCAAATGCTGTGTGCCCTGTTTTGTCTGGGCTGGCCTAGAGTCACTTCAGAGAGACTACAGAAAGAATCTTTGAGGTATGCAGAGCTCACTTGAACTAAAGTTCATAAAAACAGGCTTATTTATAACTTTACTCTGCTAAAGCAGGTAGGTTTGGAAAACTGAATATAGATTTAAGGACCAGAACCTGAACATAAGTAACTCTTCCCCTCCCCCCACTCCTGTCAGCTTTTTATCCACTTGTAAAAGGGCCTTATACAAAGTGTAGCATTTTATGTTTATTGAATGGGTTGCAGTCAGTTCATCTAATCATCCATCCAACCATCTTTCCAAGTACTATTAAATTTCTCGAGGATAAGGATGTAACAGTGTTGCTTTTGGTATCTTCCTTTCTATGACTTGCCCTTATTTTGTGCCTGTGATAACCATAATAATCTATAGATTGCATGGGAAAAAAACAGGTTGCCTAAGAACAGAAAAAAGACAGGAAAGACTCCCTCTTATTGCAGTCTGAATCAGTAAGTAATTTTCCTGATTTGTTTGTTGTTGTTCAGTTGCTAAATCATTTCCAGCTCTATGTGACCCCATGGACTGCAGCAGCACATCAGGCTTCCCTATCTTTCACTGTTTCCTGGAGTTTGCTCAGATTCATGTCCACTGAGTCTGATGCTGTCTAACCATCTCATCCTCTGCTGCCCTGTTAATTGGAATGAGTCTTATGAAGCAAACTTTGAGATTCTGAAAAACTATTAGTGCCCTCTGCTCTATAAATAAAATCTCATTTTAATACCTAGCAAACCAGAAAAGTTATATCCCAGGGTTTAAATCTGCCACTTATTGGAAAAAGTCATCTCGCCAGGTTACTTAACTGCTCTGAGATTCTAGCACATAAAAATACTCAACAGATACTCCCTTTTCTTTTGCCTCCTGCCACCACCTCCTCTTTCCCTTCCAAATGATCTTCAGGGCTACTGCTAAAACCTATTTATTTGGTGAAACAGGCTAAATTGAGTATCAAGTCAGATTCCTAATAAGAGGCCTAAGAAGAGGAACCAGTAGGACTTATGGAAGAAAAGACAGGCTACTCTTGATTTCATCAAATGTTAAACTTTTAAGAGACTCTAGAAGTCATTTAGGTCTAGCTACCCCTCAGCTCATGGATTCCTTCTGTAGCAGCTGTGCCTGGTAGTCATTCAGCTTTGGCTTAAAATCTAGCCTCTCATTGCTTCCCTTTATTTCAGATAGAGTTGGGGGGTGGGGGAGACAGTAAAGTCTCTCACAGTGTATATTAACCTCACAGTTTCTTTTGCAAATTGATATGTTAGGGCCTGTGGCCCTACCAAACAAGAGTGGACCACGAGCACCCTCAGTGAACATCTCCAGGCTTAGAAAGTGTTCCTGCTTGCCTCGATTTATTCTCCTCCATCCTCTTGCAGGTATTTATCCCCTATTTGGACGAAACGCTTCCAACCTCTCGGGAGCTGCCTTGAGAGTTCATGTGGTTCTTTCCTCTCTTTCTTCACACCCTGGGCCCACTCATGAGCTGGACTCCATGGACTGCAGCAGCCACAGTGAGTCTGAGCAGGTCCCCAGAGGAATTGATGAGATCCAGCTCTCTCCACCACATGGCCACCAGAAGTCTCCAGCCTCCACGCAGGTCCTCTGCAACAACACCACAGCTGAAGTCTGCCCAGCCCAGGAGGGCCCTCCTGAGTCAGATGGAACTTTCACAGTCAGCATTCTGGTAGAGAGAGCAATGCACTTAAGCTTGAAAGGTATGTTCTTCTCACTTATCTATAATCAGGTATCTGACTTTGCAGGCTAGAGTCCTGTCTTCATAAATCTTTCTAATCATGACTGGGTCTGGAGGAACTGCTAATCATCTTAATCAATAATAATTACATTTTTCAAGCCTAAAGGTTTAAGCAGTGTGAAAGCCTTTCTGAACTTAAGTGGGCCTTATCAGTTATCTTAATTTTGTATATCATAAATTCCTCAGTCCAGAAACCAGAGTATCAGTTTAGATGCACCTCTTTTCCTTTTTCACCATCCATTAAATTACTGTGTCTCTGAAATTTCTGTTAGATCTCTACATTGGTCTCTATTTATACCAACTTTATCCCTCTTCGTTATACACCTAGGGCCAAGGATTCTTGGCACTGGATCCATAAGCCCTCAGGAATCCAAGGACTAAAGTCAGGGTAGGTGATCTTGGATAGGAAAATAATTACATCTTTATTTTTATTAACCTCTAAAATTGAGGCTTTCCGGGTAGCCCAGCAGTAAAGAATCTGCCTGCCAAGCAGGAAACACGGGTTTAATTCCTGGATCAGGAAGATCCCCTGGAGAAGAAATAGAAACCCACTCCAGTATTCTTGCCCAGGAAATCCCATGGACAGAGGAGTCTGGCGGGCCACAGTCCATGGGGTCGCAAAGAGTTGGACATGACTCGGCAACTAAACAGTAGCACAGCAGCAACTAAAATTGAACATTTCTTCCAACTGTGAGTGTAGGCAATAGAGCCTAGTAGAAGAAAGCAATAGCGCCCCCATTCCAGTACTCTTGCCTGGAAAATCCCTTGGACGGAGGAGCATGGTAGGCTGCAGTCCATGGGGTCGGTCGCAAAGAGTCAGACACGACCGAGCAACTTCACTTTCACTTTCCACTTTCTTGCATTGGAGAAGGAAATGGCAACCCACTCCAGTGTTTTTGCCTGGAGAATCCCAGGGACAGGAGCCTGGTGGGCTGCCGTCTGTGGGGTCACACAGAGTTGGACACAACTGAAGTGACTTAGCAGCAGCAGCATGAAGCTGTCAACTATAGAAATCACTGGTATTTTCACATCCCATTTTAGTTACTGCGGCTATCTTGGCATGTCGTTTATTCCTGTCATTACTTCAAAATTTCAGTAGTAATTCAGTTCAGTTCAGTCCAGTTCAGTCCAGTCGCTCAGTCGTGTCCGAAACCAAAGTAATTATTAAACCTAAAACTTAATTTTGTTATGTATTAATAAAACACGTATATTGCTGTGTCACAGTTTTTAATGTTTTGATAACTTTGATTTCTTTGTAATCTTATGTATTTTACATTATTCATTTAAAAAAAAAAAAACTACTACTAGAAGAGGCCCATAGACTTCCCCAGATGGCCAAAGTAATCCATGGCACAAAGAACCCCTGCCCTACATTTTTTTTCTCCTTTGCCCTACTTTTATTCAGCCTTGTAATCTCTCCTAAAATTTCCCCTTTTGCCATCACCTTACTCTTTTGCCTGCTTCTTTCCAATTCCTCTCTCAAGACTCAGCACAAACATCACCATTTACCAGAGTTTCCTTGATGTGGGCCACCACTTATTTGCCCTTTTATCATAGCATATATTGCATATATTATGCTAACATTATTTGCATGATTTTCTTCTCTGCTAAGTAGGAGCTGTTTTAAGACCAGAGACCTTATCGCTTTCATTTATTCATTCAGCAACAAAACATACCCTGTTTGCTGTGTGAGCACTGTCCATGGTGCTGGGGATAAAGCAGTGAACAAAATGACAATAATAGTGCCCTTAGGAAGCTTACATTCTAGTAGGAATATATTCAGCCCTGTATTTCCAGGCAATAAGTTGTGTATGTTTGTGACTTTAAGCAGTTATTGTCTCTCTTTGTCTTGAATTTCTCATCTGTAAATGGCTTTGATTATCAGTTCTGAGATGTGTGATTATTCTGAGAACTAAAAATCCATAGCTTTGTAAGTCCAGAAGATTTCAATATGTATCTTTTGATTTAGCCTTCCTACTTGGCTCCTACAGATTCTGTGTTGCCTGTCAGTTTTTGCTGTGTATCCTTATTACTTTGGAACAGAAACAAAATTCGTGCTCACAGTAACTGTTGTCTGCCTTTATTTCTATTTCTCCATATACATACTACCAACAAATGTTACATCTAGAATTATAAGCTTCTACAAAGACCCTGAGGTTCTCAACCTTCTCATCACCTTTGTGTGTCAGAGACCTTGAAGCATTCTGTCTCAGGACAGAGTCTTCTTCACATACAGTCTTGCTGTGCTGTATTAGAGATACTGAGGTCCTGTATGAGTCACAAAATTAAGAAACAGTTTTCACTTTTTGACTGCCCTACCAATGCAGCCCATCTGTGACAAGTCTGATAAGGAATGAATTTAAGGAAAGCACATAAAAGCTTTGATTTTTGCAAAAATTGTTTTGGTTTTTTGTTTTTGCATTGAAAATAAAATTTAATGTGCAAAAACATGCTTATGTTCCATTTTAGGGGTTGCCTCCATGTTGGCTCAGACAGTAAAGCGGCTGCCCTCAGTGCGGGAGACCCAGGTTCAATTCCTGGGTCGGGAAGATTCCCTGGAGAAGGAAATGGCAATCCACTCCAGCACTCTTGCCTAGAAAATCTCATGGACGGAGGAACCTGATAGGCTGCAGTCCATGGGGTTGCAAAGAGTCAGACACGACTGAGCGACTTCACTTTCACTTTCCATGTTGCAAAAAGCAAGATATGCTTATAACTTCTCAGTTAGACAGCAAATTGTATTTTTAAATATGGCTTGACAATTAGCAGTAATTTATTGAACATCTCTTTGTACCAAATTCTATTCTCACTTTTGTACATTAATTATCTCACTTATTCCTTACCACTATCCAGTATTCTTGGGCTTCCCTTGTGGCTCAGCTGGTAAAGAATTTGCCTGCAATGCAGGAGACCTGGGTTCAATCCCTGGGTTGGGAAGATACCCTGATTTCCCTGGTGGCTCAGATGGTAAAGCGTCTGCGTACAATGCAGGAGACCCAGGTTCGATCCCTGGGTTGGGAAGATCCTCTGGAGAAGGAAGTGGCAACCCACTCCAGTACTCTTGCCTGGAAAATCCCATGGACGGAGAAGCGTGGTAGGCTACAGTCCATGGGATCGCAAAGAGTTGGACACGACTGAGTGACTTCACTTGCACCCACTCCAGTAGTCTAGCCTAGAGAATTCCATGGACTGTATAGTCCATGGGGTCACAAAGTCGGACAAGATTGAGTGACTTTCACTTTAATCCTTACCACAAAGGATTATTTTATGAGCAGATTACAGTACATAACCATTTTATAAATGAGGAAACTGAAGCTCACAAAACTGAAATGACTTGAGTTACACAGTTGATAAGCTCTATAGAGCTGGAATTTTAATCCTAAAGCCTGACCTAGAGGAATTTCACCTAAAGCCTGCACTCTTTGGTCTAGTACAGAGTCTTTACCTTGCCTCTCAGGATGTATTTATCAGTTTATCTGTGTTTATCATGTAGTCCTGCTTACACTCTGTATTACCAGGGTAATTATGTACTGTGTGTCCAGTCCTGTGCTTATGTTGCAAGTATGGTAGTTCAGTTCAGCAAGTAGTAAATGCTAGGCCAGTGCCAGGTACAGAAAGCGCAGAGCAAATGGCACACAGTTTCTGTCCCCTAAGAGCTGATAACTCAGATAAGGGGATATGATGAAATGACATGATTTTAGACGGGCCGTGGACACAGTGGTGGCACCATGGTGACTTACTTTCCCTTCTAGTCATACATAGCAAGCCAGTCCCTGGCTCATGCACCTTTCTTAGCCTAGATGCCTTTCTCCCTTCCCCCAGTTACCAGTTAACAAATTCTCCCCAGCATCCTGCTCTTTCTCTCTGTCACCTTGTTCCAGCCATGCTGGTCTCTTTTTTTTTTTCTTGAATGTATAGGCAGACTCCTGCTTTGAGCCTTTGAATCTGATGTTCACTGTATGCCTGGAACATTCTTCACTTTTGGCCTGGCTTTACTGAAATCACTGGCTCAGCCAGACCTTCCTTGGTCACCCGTCTAAACTTACAGCCTCCCCAACAATACCTATCCCTTTTTCCTGCTTTGTGTTTGTCTATGGCCTTTTTTCTTTTTTTTTTTTTTTGACATTTAAAGAAAAAAAATTATTGAAGATCTGAAAAACAATTTCTAAAAGATTAACTTTTCCAGAAAACTGTAGCTACACAATGCATTGCGTCTATCATGTTAAAACGTGCATTAGACACAAATATAAAAACCATGAAACAAGCCACCGTTCTTCAACAATCTGAGCAAAGATAAAAATGCCTAAGGAACATGGATGGGTGACTCGCAAAGGATGGGATCTTTACTTTAAGCTCCATAAAAAAGGGGGGCACAAATGTATGAGTGTTCAGTTATATACAGTGAATTGAACCTTTGGCACTAGTAATCAGAGCATTCTGTCATATAGCATTAACACATATTATAAAAGTGCGTAGTGTCAAAGGAATAGAAACCACCAGCGTTCAAAAGCAGCTTTGTCAACTAAGCAATAAAACACTCTACAGTATGTCTCTCTGTTGTCCATCACTGAATACACTGGTAGCAACTTTGAAATGAAAAAAGGAAAGAGAAAAGGAGCTGTAACTCCTTTTATTTTCTCTGTTTAAAATCAAACAGAAAACAAACATCAATTTTGTTATACACGAACATTTCCAAAGTACATTGTACAAGAGAAGGACTAAACAAAAGGTGTTTACAGAGATCAAACATGGGTGGGTGCACGCGCCTCACACAGCTTTCCGATGGTACTCAGGGGGAGCCACTTCATAATCACTGGCACTAAACAAAGTTGCAGAGTTCTTCGCCAGGTATTTTAGGAAATCATGAAGATAATTCAGTAATAAAGCAAGACTCTTCTCATCCAGAGGTGTATACGCCAACATTGCTCCAATTCGTACAAACAGTCTCTGGAGATGTGGTGCCCCATACACCTGCGACATGGGAGCATCAGGGTGGTCCGCAAGGATCTCAGCATACTGCGGCCTCTCAAATTTGTAGAGCAGTTGAGTGCCCAGCATCACATTGAAGTACTCCTTTATCCCAGCCACAACCTTATTGACTGCATACTCCTTATTATCTGTGTTTCCTCGAGATTTCTTGTAATTTGCATAATCCTCTAGAATGGAATCCACATTCTTCTTGGCAGGAAGATAGAAGAGCTGTTTTTGCCGGGTAATTAAGTCCCAGTCATCAACAAGCCATGGCTTCAGTTCTTCAGGAATCTTGACTTTAACTTCAACTCTGCTCATAAATGTTTCTTCATTTTCAACAGTAGGATCTACTCGAGCCCTTTTCTTACGAGGAGGCTGAGGTGTCTCACTGGTGCTGCCACCATCTCCATTTCCAGGTGTCTTCTGTTTGTTCTTTTTGTCTTCACTTTAACATTTTTCTGTTGTAGCCCAGCAGTCTTCTTTCCAGGGGCAGCCCCTCGCATCTTCCCCTCTGCATACTGCTCCTGATTGGCTTTTTGAAGTTCTCTTTGTTTCTGCAAATTGGTATCCACATACTTGACTACTCTGCTTTCTGGAACCCATTCATCCCAATTTTTATTCCAACCACTGTAATGGATGAAGTATTTGACTTGTTTATCCTTTATGGCAACTTTACACACTTTGCTTCATAAAGAAGAGGCCCATGAAAGCACAGCACTCTCTCACCCTCCTGGAATTTAGGCTTCAGATCCTGCTTTGGCGCCATTTATAAAAGATTCACCGCCGCCTCCTTCTCCCACCACCCCTGACTACCGCCCCTACTCTCTACCCGACCCAGCTCCGCGTCAGACGCGCCCGTCAGGCACCGCCAACTCTACATCCTGGGCCCCTGTCTATGGCCTTTAAATAGTGTATTTTGTTTTATCTTCCATCTTTCTAGAAAAAGATTAAGTCCTACAGAGACAGCAGTTTTTTGATTTGTTGACTGCTAAATCCCCAACACCTCAAACTGTGTTTAACACATAAGCAGTAAATATTAAATAAGGAAGCAGAGACCTTGTTCAAATGCCCTGTCTCTCCTTTTAATATGTTCTTTGATTTTCTACTCTGCTTCTCCTGCAGGAAAGTTGCTTATGTGGAATTTAACAGAGGATAGTAGGGATTAGTAGATGTATTCAACAAATAGGTATTAAGTTCCTACTGTATCCAGTACAGGGCATAGGATCATGTACTCTAACCCAGAAAGTTTTATATCACCTTTTCTCTATTCTCACTGCTTCCTGGCATGTTCAGGCTTCAGGAATTTAGATTAATGGGATTGCCCTCTCAACGATTGCTGTGAACAGTATTCTTTCAGTATCTTCTTCATTCTACTACTGAGATTATATTATGTCTGGTCAACAAATGTGACCTTATCTCTCCACTTAAAATACTTTGTTGACTTCATGTCACTGCAGTCACAGTGACCTAGCACACAGAGTACTTCCATGTGGCCTAATCAGTCTTTCCAGCCTCATCTCTCACTGTTTCTTACATTAGGCAATTTGCTTTTTGCCAGTGCCCCATGGCTCAGATGGTAAAGCGTCTGCCTGCAATGCGGGGGACGATCCCAGGTTCGATCCCTGGGTCGGGAAGATCCCCTGGAGAAGGATATGGCAACCCACTCCAGTACTCTTGCCTGGGAAAATTCCATGGACAGAGGAGCCTGATTGGCTACAGTCCATGGGGTCACAAAGAGTTGGATACGACTGAGCAACTTCACTTTCACATCCTCTATCATGTTACCTTGATCATGGTCTTTCCTCTACCTGGTATGGCTTCTCTCTTATTCAGTGAACTTGCTCCTCGTCCTTCAAGAGTAAACTAGATGATACTAACACTTTGCAGCCTACTGACCACCTCTATTAGTAGAATACTTTCCTCTCTGTTTCCAAAACTTTCTTATTCCACCACCATCCCTACACAGGTTTCCTTCTTCATATCACTTATTATTCTGTACTGAAAATGTTTCTTAATATGTCTTTCCTTAGGCTGCCTGTTCCTTGGGGAGAGACTGTGTGTTTATTTCTGTATCTCAATACCTGTGTCTTCATGATGCAGCTAAGCAGCCATAATGTCCTTTTGTTTGTGAATACGATACTCACTGCCTCTTGTGTTTCTGGCATGAGTTACAGCTCTGTAAATCACTTGTTCTTTTGCCTCTTTCTGTTTAGCCAGGGCAGATTAAGCATCAGAGTGGACACTTTCAGAGGTCTCTTGTCTCCCAAGTCCTACTCTCACAGTGATAGGCCCATATAGTCTTTCCCCGCAAATATTGATGGTTCACTCAGGCCCTGTGCTGGGCCCTTATTGTACAGACCTGCACATCATCTCTATGAAATGTGCTTCCAAATGATAATATAATAGGAAGACTTCTGGAATGGGATTCAGAAGACTGGCTTCTGGCCCTAGTTAAGCCATTAACTTATATAGTGACTTTGGGCAACCCATTTCTCTTTACCTTGACTGTAAAATGTAATAGTCTTATAAGATCATCTCTAAGCATATGGTGCTGAGGGCAGCATATTCCACGCTGTGAGTCAGCTATAAATTGCCAAGTTCTTACGAAAGTTCTGGGTAGATGCTTCTTTAATATCCAAATTGACCATCCTGCCTTAAGCAATGTTCTCAGTGTGTCTGTCCCTCTCATGCCTTAGAAGCATCTTCACTGATGAAGGAAACAAATGACTCTTTAGTGCAAAGCTGAATGCAGAGGCTTCATAAACAGCCCTGAATTATGCCTTACACCTGAGACAGTGTAGTCCCCACTGTGGTCCTGGTTCTGAAATACAAGAGTTTCTTGGATACTTTTGTTAGAAAAAACTCTGAGGAACCGTCAAGAATCAGCTTCAGTACTCATAAGATTTGTGTACTTACAATAGACATGACCAGTATCTCTAGCCCTGTCTTATAGAAGAAGCCATCAGGGAACAGAGAGGTAAAGTGATCTGAGGTCATCTAAATTATACCCAGTGAAAACCAAAACCATCTTCAATATCATCAGCCTTTAGAGGCTCTCTTTCAACTACCCAGGCAGGGTTAGGGATCCTTCTGCGTTCCCACAGTCCCCTGTGCTTTTGGTATAGTCTTTATTGTATTATAATTACCTGTTTGTGTCTGCCTCCAGATCAAGAATCAAATCTGACTCATCTGCGCATGTAAGCCACAGAGCAGGTGTCAGTTAATGATAACTTAACAAAAATGAGCTAAGTTTTTATTAATGTACAAATCTAGGCATTGCTTGAGGGAAAGTTTCCATCTATTTACTCCAGGCCATAAGGAGAGCTTTTCTTTCAACCAGGTAGAATTAATTAGAACTATTGCAATGGAATATCCCTGGAATAGGAGTTAGGATACCTTCCAGTTGACCAGATGTGTGACGAGCAAGCCACTTTACCTCTCTGTTCCTTGGTTTCCTTGTTTGTAAACTAGAGTAGAGACACCATCTTATGTGATTATCAGGGATGTTATCAGCACAAATTTAGCGTTGATAAGAAAACTTACCAACACTGAAATAAGGAGTTATGGGACTTCCCTGGTGGTTAAGATTCTGAGCTGCCAATGCAGGAGGCACTGGTATGATCCTAGTCAGGGAACTAGACCCCACATGCGTGTGGCACAGCCAAAAGATCTTAAAAATTTTAAAAATAAGGAGTTACTGTTTTAATCTCATTGGAGAAATTATACCATTTTTGATGCATAACTACTACTTTCCACACTTAGGTGAAACACAGAAAATTCAGTGAAAACTCGTGAATGATAAAGGTGGCTCATCTCAAGTCCTCTTAACTGCTCTCAGTGTGTGTCCTAATTCAGTAGGAGGTTATAGCGGTTTTCATCTTGGCTGCCTCCCAAAGTATTTCAGAACTTGACCTTTTTCAGGAAGGTAAACAAGCCCAGCCAGATTTCCAACTGCAAGGAGAGACTTGCTCTCCCAAGCTGATTTATCACCCACCTGTTGGGCTGAAAGGAGTGTTTCTGTTCAAGACTGAATAAGGAACAATTCTTTCCAAAGTAGAAACAGTACTTCTGTTTCACGGCCTCTAGCAAATAGCAGCCTCAAAAACAGTGAACCTAAAAAGAGAGGGTTGAGGTATGAGAGAGATCTGGGCAGTATTAGTAGGTATCTAGCATCGTAGAATTTATCATAGGTAATTATTGAAGTAGTTTGAGAGTATATGTTTCTGATGAAGAAACTTGACCCAGAGGGTCAGAGTGAAGCACCCAATATATCACGCTAAATCAGTGCAGAGTACACCGAAACCGAGGAGTCCTGTCTCCCAGAACCCCAGGTGGCTCTCTGCTGGCCTCTCAGTACTGACCTAAGCAGATGCTGCTCTCCTCTGCAGGTACACGCTGCACACACACGAGGCAGCTTCTCTCTCTCCTTCTCTCTCTGGGTCTCCCATTCTTCTTAGCTCTCTCCTTCAACCCTGGCAACTCTCTCAGACCAAAGGCAGCAGGGAGTCTGCAAACCATTCATAAGAGCTGTGGGCCTCCTCTGTGCATTTAAGAGACTCTTAGTTTAGTGAGGGAAGCATAGACACAGATTACTGTAGAATCTCCTTTGCTGTGAGGATTTGTGACATTTTATTGGAAGAAATCAGTTGAGAAACTTGAGACCTACTAAAAAAAATGGGAGACGGGGGTGGGGGGTGGTGAGACTGAGAAAGAGAAATGGAAACTACGTCAGGGAGAGTCTAGTTGCTGGAAACAACTCACCCCAGCTGTTTTATTTTTTTTTTTAATTAAATTTATTTATTTTTTTAATTACAATACTGTATTTGTTTTGCCATACATTGACACGAATCAGCCATAGGTGAACACAATCTGCCAATGCCGAAGCCCCCTCCCACCTCCCACCCCACATCCTCTACTTGAATCATCCTGTGCATCAGCCCCATGCATCCTGCATCCTACATTGAACATAGATTGGCGCTTCGTTTCTTACAGGAAAATATACATGTTTCATTGCCATTCTCCCAAACCATCCCACCCTTTCCTCTCCCTCAGAGTCCAGAAGTCGACTCTGTACCTCTGTGTCTCTTTGTTGTCTCACATATCGGGTCATCATTACTGTCTTCTAAATTCCATATATATGTGTCAGTATACTGTATTGGTGTTTTTCTTTCTGGCTTACTTCACTCTGTATAATCGGTTCCAATTTCATCCATCTGATTAGAACTGAGTCAAATTTATTCTTTTTAAGGGCTGAGTAGTACTCCATTGTGTATATGTACCACAGCTTTCTTATCCATTCATCTGCTGATGGACATCTAGGTTGCTTCCATGTCCTGGCTATTATAAACAGTGCTGCAATGAACATTGGGGTACATGTTTTAAACAGAGAAGTTTAATGTAGAATGTTAAGGTATTCAAGTTACTGGAAGGGCTCAGGGAGTTGGCTCTAGGCTAAGCTTTTAGGAAAGAACCAGTAGATCTTTTAAGTTAGAAATAACAGTGCCAACAGTGCAGTCCAGGGATCAGGAAATCATCTCTGTTACCACTGGGCCTCTGGGGACCCAGAGACACAACCCCTGAGCCGGAAACTCAGTGTCATCCATGCCCTCTGCCTCGCGTCTACCTTCCAAATCTGTTGTAATGGCATCTGATACATAAAGACCAGTATGTATCCGTCCATACTCTAGCACAGCAGAGTAGTGACCCTTTCAATCTCTACAGTAAAGGAATACAAAACAGTAAAAATAAGTGAGGGTGGATGCTGAGCAAGTCAGTCCATGTAATAATACTGTTAAGTTTCACGAAAATAAACTTTTAAGACGATAGCTCAGTAGATAAAGGTGACAGTAGTGTTATTCTGTACATTTCACATTACTAATGATGAGAGCTGTTTTAGTGATTTCTATTAGCAATTCTTTGATTACTGCCATTTTATTAGAATCATTTTTTTTCCTGCTCTTTCAAAATATGCTTGTAAACTGGTTTTACCAGGTTGTAGCCAGTCTGTCTGTACCCCAGTTTTTTTCCATCTATATAATGAGAATAATAATATCTTCCTCATAGGTTTCTTGAAAGGATTAAATGAGTTAATACATGTATAGTTCTTAGAAAAATGCTGGCACACAGCAAGTGATACATGTTATCTACTATTATTATTTTTAAGGTTATGTCCTATGTGACTCCATCTATGTGATAGTTTTTATAATTTTGTCTTCATTTATTTCTGGCTCAGCTTCATTGCTTCATGGGCTTTTCCGTAGTTGCAGTGAGCAGGGCCTCCTCTAGCTGCAGTGCGCAGGCTCATTGCAGTGGCTTCTCTTGTTGCAGAGCACGGGCTTTAGAACACACAGACTTCAGTAACTGCAGCTCCTGGGCTCAGTAGTTACGGCACATGCGCTTAGTTGCTCCACAGCATGAGGGATCTTTCCAGACCAGGGATCGAACCCATGTCTCCTTCATTGGCAGGCAGATTCTTCACTACTGAGCCAGCAGGGGAAGCCCTGTTATTTATTTTTAATCCTTACAACGTCCAAGGAGATGTAAGTATCATACACGTCATTGAAGAGGATGTGGCCATGATAGGCCTTGCCCGAGGTCACGCATTGCCAGAGTCACACAGAATGTGTGTGGCAGAGCTGTCACTGATCATTGGACTTTTAAGTCCAGGTTCTTTGCAGTTCTATCTTTTTCCTCTTAGTCCTGTGTTTTCCATCATCCCACAGAGTACAAGGAGATGGGAGAAGTTGTTTCTTGCTGGGTGGTATTTATGAACTGAGCCTTGAAAGAACAGTTTCAATAACAGAAACATTTCAGACACAGGGAATAGCTCAAACAAAGACCCAAAGGTAGAAGATAGGAATGGTTCTTCTTGTACTTGTATAATGAGAGGCTTCCAGCACATTCTTTTTTGGTCGCCTAAAGTTTAGTCACTTCGCTGTTTCCTATTGCAGGGAGCCCCTTGACACAGCGGAAAGTATCAGTACCCAGCTGTTGTGTATCCTTTGTAACAGCTGATGAGCCATCTCCTATCTACACGCAAGTGGTTGAAAACACAGATTCCCCCATCTGGAATTTTCAACAGCAATCAAGGTTTGTATTTTATGATGTACCATCAGCCTTCCAGAATCTGCTTTCTATTCCAAGAAACAGACTCAAACTGAGGAATATAACGGATACTACAAAACAGAGCAGACTTGGAGAATGCTTTCCTTAGCAAACAATTATTTAATCCTAGTGCTTATGAATTCACAGTTAGTGGTGGTTTAAAGGTTTTGTTGTGGTATTTTTTAACTCTACTCAGTACAACTCAAAAATTATTCGATGGAGTTCTCTTTATTTGCTCTTCTGTGTTCTTGGGAAGTAGGAATTAAAGACTGGATTAAGACAGTCCCTGTAGACACCTCAGCTAAGTGTGAAAGAATGTATACAAGTTATCTAAGTGAAGAAGGTGGAGATCTCTGGAAAGGCTGTAGATTATGCATCTTTGGGAAAGATTTCTGGTGCAGTAGGAAGAGCCTGGACTTTGAAACTAGAGAGACTTGGCCTCCAACCCCATCTCTGTCGTTCACTAACTGTGTGAACAAGTTACATAACATTTCTGAGCCTCAGATTCATCATGTGTAAAGTTGAGGTAATTTTTACAGAGTTATTGTGAGGTCCAAATTACATGAAATTTAGGAATATTACCTCATGGTACATGGTAGGTACATAACAAATGTTAGATCTGATTTGAAAGCTCAAAAACAGAGGAGGTGGAGGAGTCCTGTCAACCATGTGGCCTGCAGCTCAGAGGTTGGGGGCTGGCACAGAGGGCCTGCTGCACAGGGCTCTCCTCCCTTTTCTGCTGTTACCTGTTTCATCATTATTAAAAGTGTGAGTTCTGTTACTAATTATTGTTAATATTATCTTTACACTGCATCACCTTTTGTGAAATTTAATTCTTGTCCACCAACACTAGCCACACACATGGTATCTGATCTGCTATTTTCTCACAGTGTTTATGTACCTAGTTGAATCTCAGCAGTTGCTCACATGTTCAGTGTTTTTGAAATTTGAGAGGTTGACCTGAGTCAGGAGCTCTAACTGCAGTAACAGTTCAGTACTGTCTGTGATGAGCTACTGGAAATTACAGAAATTCTGGCCATAGTGGCCAGTACTTTATCTAAAATACCAAATCTGCCTCCAAAGGTAGGCGATCAGAGGGCTAAGCGCAGCGCAGGTGCCTCAATAAACATTCTTTTCTCTGTTCTCACTGCCTCCACCTGCCACCACAAGACATGAGAAGAATCCTTACCTGTTCCAATAAAATGGGGGCCATGGGTGTTAGGGGAAAGAATACCACGTCCAGGTTGCATGTTTTCAGTTCTTGATAAGTTACTCATTACATCACCTCTCTGAACTTCCATCCCCTGCTTTTAGAGGATAAAAATATATCCTAGAAGATAGTCATGAGCATGAAAGAAAAGTGATTTGCAAGCTTTAAGGTACCCTTCGAGTCTGGGTTTCATACTACAGAAGCTTCCTACACAGTTAATTTATGGTGCTTGTTTTACTTACTAGGCTTTCGAAAGAGCTTCTTTTGGACCCACAACAAACTCTGGTCTTCAAAGTTTGGCATAAAGGAGGTATGAACTGTTTCTTTGGTTATGAAATAAGTCCACATCATATTAATTTGCCAATCTTTCTTTTTTAACCAAGTAAAACCATGACACTGATGGTGCTGGGAACACATGAGTGTGTTAGAGGTGATCCCATAGAATGGCATGTCATTCTCTGGGGAATTTAAATCCTTAGAAACCATATCATTTTGTTTGACTGCTTGCTTTGTTTTTATTAGTGAATGGCAATATGCTTTTATACCTTTAGAAATATCTCTAATCTTGTAAGGTAAAAATACAGCTAGTTAGATTTTATAAAAACTGAGGCCCAAGAAAGTTTAGTGGCTTGACTAAGGTCATATATCTATTAACTGATGGAGCTAGGATTCAAACTCACTTTTTTTTTTTTTTTTTTTTTTGGCCACACACAAGGTTTGCACAATCTTAGTTCCCCAATCAGGGATTAACCCAGGTCCCGGCAGGGAAAGTACCAAGTTCTAACCACTGGACAAATAGGGCCTTCTCCTCAAACCCAGTTCTGACTAGCTATATATATTTAGCCTTTACCGTTTGTACTTCACCAGACTAGTAAGATTGAATAATTCAGAAAAATAAGGTGATTAGGACATTCAACTATCTCACAGCTCTTAGAAAATTTTTGTCTCACTAAATCCCTCCTTACAAACCTAGCTCCTTTAAGATTCCTGCTGGATCTTGGTTTCTAGACCTTCAGTGATTTTGAGTTATCTATAGCATCATAGTGTTTGCTTGCCCATAATGTGTAACCCTAAACCCTAATAATTACCTGAGGGTAGTTAGGGGTAAGGAGATTGACTCACCGGGCTCCCTTCTTGTGCTGCTCTTTGGGAGTGATGCCTCAGATCTGGTTTTGATGATTGGTTCCATGCTGCTGCCAAGGATTCCCAACCCCGCCCAGCCTCATTAGTGGGTCAGGAACTGACCATAATTCAGTTTTCTCTGAATCATTACAAGGAATTCCTGCTATATTCAGCTCAGCACAACACTCCTCTCTAGTATTCTATTCCTGTCTTCTGTCTAAAGTATTCTAGAAATTATCAAGCAGACCAGACTTTGCCTCAATTCAACAGTTACTTCAGCAGGAAAAAAAGAATAAACTTCGGTCTTAAGCAGATCTATATTCAAATCTTGGCTCTGCTATTTACGGACTGTGTGACCTGAGAAAATTGTTCTACCTGTTTGATTCTTTGTTTCCTTATATATAAAATTAAGATTAATAGAACCTACAATGCAGGGTTTTTGATGGAGAAGGAAATAGCAACCCACTCCAGTATTATTGCCTGAAAACTCAATGAACAGAGGAGCTTGGCAGGCTGCAATCCATGGGGTTGCTAAGAGTTGGAGACGATTTAGCAACTGAACAATAATGACAACAGTTTTTGTAAGGGTTACAGATAATTATATAAAGTATTTGGGACAAATTGGCACTTAATAAATGGAGCTATTTTTATTATTATGCCTTCTATGTGTACAGAGCTAGGGCTGTTAGGTATGGAGATGAAGAAAATACATTCCCTACCTTTCAGGACCCCTAGACAATTGTGTAGAACCCCCGTGTTGGGGACAGAGCTCATCCAGCTCTGTCTCTCAGTGTATGTAAACTTACTTAACTCCATCCTTTTCTTAACTCCATCCTTTCCACACAGATTGAAGGAACCTATTGTAAAGGTACTCAGACCAGACCAAGCTGTGTTCAATAAATATTTGAGTTCCTACTCTATGCCAGGAACTGTGCTAAGTGATGGGGATACAAAAGTAAAACAAGACAGATAGGGTGCTCTGGTAGCAGACATCTAACCCAGACTTAGGATGTTAGAGAAGGCTTTGAGGGGCATACCTCTGATGAGAAATGAAGGGACTTGACATTGTATGGTCAGAAGGGATAGCAAATACAAAAGCCTAAAGAAAGAGTACACGGGAAGTTCGGGATCACTGGAACATAAAACTGCAAAGGGAGAATAGGGGGTTGACTGCTAAATCTGATACTAAATTTAACTTACAGGGGACTTCCCTGGCGATCCAGTGTTTTAAGACTTTGCACTTATACTGCAGAGGGTATGGATTTGACTTAGGATAACCGCGTGCTTTGTGGCGCAGCCAAAGAAAAAAATTTTTAATAATAAATAAATTTAAGTTGCAGCTTGTGGGGTTTCAGTTCACTGACCAGGGATTGAACCTGGGCCACAGCAGTGAAAGCCCAAAATCCCAGTCCTTAAGCAACCAGGGAACTCCTGATTTTTTTTTCTTGATGATCAATTTAGCCAGATTTCTCCTCCACTATGTTTAGGGTGAAGTGCTTTCATGTTAGGCAGAACCTTCAAGTGGGATTGCCTAAAGTTATTATATAACAAGAACAGGTTCCATCTTGATAAGAGAGCAAGATTAGCTTTCTTTGAAAAGCAAGAATATCTTTGGAGAACAAATCAATGGCTCTCCATCATTCTTCACACCCAGTGGGTAAGAATTACATGACCCCTACTCTGGGAAACACGACTTCAAGTGTTCCTATAATCTAAGACTGTCCAAGTTAAAGAGAATCTTAAATCTGGTTCAGCACTTCTCCCATATATGAAACTTGAGGCCCAGGAAATTAGAATAATGTGTTCTCAAGTCAAGGCCACATTTGGATTTGCTGTTGTAGTACACTGCTTCTTAGCCTCACTCTATAGTGGCCGGTTCATGCAGGCTCTCAGTGGATGTCTTATCAAGTTCCTGTAGGGTAGGAAGATATTATGCCAGGTATGGAAAGTTTTGGGAACATAAAGTGAGTTATACTTGGTCTCAGCTTTTAGGTAGGTCCCAGTCTAGAGAAGAGCAAACTGTGTAAACAAATGTTAGACAGTGTGTGATGAGTCCAGTGTCAAAGGAATCGGAAAACTCATGATCACTCTTCTTGAAAATTTGTGTTCCTTGATTTATTCAGTAAATTGAAAACTGAGAATTGTGTCCGTGTTGGGAAGAATCAGTCCTTGATTCATTGTAGGGAGTGGAGCCTATACAAAACAGGAGCATGTAAAGGGACAGGGGGTCTGTTTGTCCTCAGCTACTTTCATGTCAGAAGTGAGAAGCAGTAAATCTGAAAATAAAGGTCATTGCGTGGTAGCTCGTCCAACCAAGAAGGGTCTTCTCTGTCATTAAGAGCAGCCTGAGCCCAAACTCATTTTGTACCCTGTACTGGTTTTTTAGTGGGTTGCTTGTCGTGTGTGTGTGTGTATGTGTTCTTAATTAAATATAATACATGTGTATGTTATAGAAAATTTTGAAAAATACAACTATAAATAAGAAAATGCAAATCATTTATAATTCCAAGAGTGATGGTCTTTCAAGTGATTTTTCTCAAGACCCACTTCCCTAAGGAAAATCAGTGAGACCTGGTGCCCTAGGGAGACGAACAAGTGTCTCTTATGTTTAAGGGATGTTTTCCAATTGCCTATATCAAGAGGACAGAGCTCAACCCTGCCAGCTTTTCCCTACCATACAAAAAAATACACAGTAGTTCGAAAACCAGCCGTGGTTGCCAGTCTCTTATCCTCATTATCTGTATTCTCTGTTGATTGTGGAATCACTGAACCCTCTCACCCCCTGAATCACCTCTATGTGCCACCTCAAAGCCCAGTGGCAAGACGTGCCTGACCACACTGCCCAGCTCTTCTTTCTCCCCGACAGATGAGGGAGAGGGTGATTGGCTTTGCCTCTGTGGACCTCTCCCCGCTTCTCTCTGGCTTCCAGTTTGTTTGTGGCTGGTACAACATCACAGATTTCAGTGGAGAGTGCCAAGGGCAGATAAAAGTTGCTATCTCCCCTTTGGAGAGTTTGATTCATTTCAAAGAAGAAAGACAAGCAAGACGTGAGGTGGAGAACCCAGGATCACTGGTATGTATCTTTATCCACATCCTTAGCCAATAAGGTTCTACTGAACAAAACCTATGAAAAAAATATTTACATGTGTTTGGTACTTTGCATTGTACAGAATGCATTTCTGTTTTATAATGACTTCATGACCTTTTGGAGTGAAAATGTTCTGAAATTACGTGGTGGTGATGGATGCTATTGAAAAAACCACTGACTTGAACACTTACTTTCAAAGGGTAAATTTTATAACACATGAATTAAATCTCAATTTTTTTAATAAAATAAGGTTAGATACAATGTGGAATCTGAAACCACATTAGATAAACTTTAAAAATAAATAATTACATTAACATCTTTGGTCTCAAATTAAGAGAAAGTGGAAAGAGGGAAATTGATGACAATAAGTACAGACAACTCTTTCAGGGAGTTTTACCGTAAAGGAAAAGAGAATTTTCCAGACTGTCCCAGATGGGGAGCTCTGTCAAGGGGAAGACTGTGTCACGCATGCCTGACCCAGGGTTTGGCAGAGTGGGGTTCAGTAAATATAAGATGAGTTACTGAGTGAATAAATGCATGGATGAAAAAAATGATAGTTTGAGGGCCTTTTCTTTACATCAACCTGAGTAATCATGAGATAAAACTATCACAGCCAGATTATCCTCACATGTAAAGAAAATGTAAGATGTCCAGCCAGGGGTTCACAAACTAGATGGAGGAAACAAGAGCATAAATAAAAATAAAGCAACTTTTAAAAAGCAGTCTGACATTGTAGTTTGTAAAATGGGGATGATGATAGTACCTTCCTCATAAGAGTGTGATATTTAAATGAGAAAATACATATAAATTGCTTGGTACAGTGTTCAACAGAAAATAGTAAGTAATACATATACAATAAATTTTACAGATTTTTTTATACTGCTTTATTCCAAAAGGATTTGTGACAACAAGTGTGCCGTCTTCCTCATTGCTTCTGCAGATGCCAGTATACAGTGCCTTCTCCTTCCCTGCCTCTGCTGTGTATGCTGCATTCCCTGGTTGCACTGTGGGACAGACTCCAGAACTGCCTACTCACCCCTCATCAAAGGAGGCTGATTTCTCCTCTCCTGGGATGTGAGTGATTTCTTGATGACAGGAAGAGATGGGGTCTGGAATGGAAGTGTGCAAACTAGCTTGTCATTTCTCTTTCCTTTATTAGAGGAAGAAATGAGAAACAGGCAAAGACTAGTGACCTTCTTTTATAAGCCCAGGGAATCCCAAGATCATATGAAAACAAAATTTTTATAAAATTAGGTACTAGAAGATTTATTGCCATCAAAAAAGTAGCTTCAGTGCAAGGGACTCATTTCTCCTCAGAGGCCTTGAACCTTCATGCCTAAAATCAATCATCAGCTATGTGAGAAACATATCAGGACCTTTCCCCTCCCAAACCTACATGCCAGGTTATTGTGTAAAAAGCACCTGGCATTCTCATTTCACCAAACTAACTGTATATGCTTATGGATATTAGGGCTAGAGTACATTCCATCCTGTCAAAGGATAGAATCTAAGATTTAAAGTTGCTTCTTTCCACCCCACTCTCCTCAGGCCCTAGCAGTGGTTCTCAGACATTTCCACTTCAAAATCCTTTTATACTCCTAAAAATTACTGGTGACCTCAGAGAGGTTTGTTTCTGTAGGTTTTAACTATCAGTTTTTACCGTATTATAAATTTAAACTGAGAAGCTTTAATGTCTTACAATTCTTTTAATTTTTATTGAAATATAATTGATTTACAATATACATTTTATTGAAATATAGTTGATCTACAATATCATGTCAGTTTCAGGTGTACGGCACAGTGATTCAGTTATTCCTTTGCAGATTCTTTTCTCTACAAGTTATCACAAAATGTTGAGTATAGTTCCCTGTGCTCTACAGTAGGTCTTCACTTTTTTTTAGTTTATTGGCTGTGATAAGTCTTCATTGCTGCACATGGGCTTTCTGTAGTTGTCATGAAGTAAAGTGAAGTGAAGTCGCTCAGTCGTGTCCGGCTCTTTGTGACCCCGTGGACTGTAGCCCCCCAGGCTCCCCCGTCCATGGGATTCTCCAGGCAAGAACACTGGAGTGAGTTGCCATTTCCTCCTCCAGGGGATCTTCCTGATCCAGGGATCGAACCCAGGTCTCCGCGTTGCAGGCAGACGCTTTAACCTCTAAGCCACCAGGGAAGCCATAAGTGGGGCCTACTCTTTGTTGCAGTGTGTGGGCTTCTCGTTGTGGTGGCTTCTCTTGTGGAGCACAGGCTGTAAGTGCACTGGCTTCAGTAGTTGTGGTGTGTGGGCTTGGTTGGTCCTCAGCATGTAGGATCTTCCTGGCTACTAGGGATTGAACTGGTGTCTTACATTGCAAGGTGGATTCTTAACCACTGGATCACCAGGGAGGCCCTATCTTTTTTTTTTTTTTTAATGTTTTTATTTTTGGCCTCGCCATGTAGCACATGGGATCTTAGTTTCCCAGCAAGGGATCAAATCTGTTCCCTCTGCATTGGAAGTGCAGAGTCCTAACTGCTGGACCACCAGGGAATTCCCAGTTATCTATTTTATATATAGTAGTGTGTATATATATTAGTATGCTAGTTTTATATATATATATTAGTTTTATATAAGTATGCTAATCCCAACCTTGTAATTTATCCTTCCACCACCACCCCAAATTGAGAAACTTTTAAAACGTAATATATAAAATCAGTTGTGTTTCTATACATCAGCCATGAATGATCCAAAATGAAATTGAAAAAATGAGATTTACAATACCATCAAAAAGAATAAAATACTTAAGAATAAATTTAACCAGAAAAGTGCAGAATGTATTCTTTGAAAACTATAAACCATTGTTGAAAGAAATTAAAGTTCTAAATAAATGGAAAGATATCTGTGTTCATGGATTGGAAGACTTAATATTTTAAAAATGATGGTATTTCCCAAATTGATCTATAGATTCAACATACTCCCTATATCACAAGTCCCTGCTGGATTCCTTATGGAAACAGGCAAGCTAGTCCTCTATAAATATTGTGGTTACTGTTATTTCAGATCTGTGTTTTTAAAAATTACTGAGGGTATAAGGTAGAGAATTTATCAAAGGAGAATGAATAAAACTGTAGGCAGAATTACTCAGGAGGTAATTGTAATGCAAGCACTTGAGCCAGGGAAGCCAGAACTGTGGTGCTGGGGATGGATCAGCAGTGCCATGTCAGGAGGGTGCGTTGTTTGTTGTCACAAAGTTATTGTTTTCTCATCGGTTGGGAGTATATTTTACCCCCACTTATTCTCAACAGAGGCGGTACCACAAGAAGCCAGGCATCACGCCATGAAGAGCATGTGCAGAACATCCGCCGATTCCATGAGTCCCTGCAGCAGGCAGAGGCGGTCTTGCCAAATGACGACAGACTGACCACATCGCCCTTGTCCTCACGTACCTCCATTCTGACTTCTCTCAGGTGAGACTCTCCACTGAGAAGAGACACAGAGAACCATAGTAGAGCACAAGGTGGATGGGCAGAGGCAGCCTGCAGTATGTTTTCCATCAGCTACTGCTGCTCTGGGATGTTTTGCAGGGGCTTTTGTGTATGTTAGTATCAAGGTGGACCTGGAACCTCACAGGATTCTTCACAGATGGATCTGTCTCAGCTTGGGGCCTTCCATTCCTTCAGGGGGCTATAGTACTGGCCCACCTATAAATACAGAAACTTTAGATGAGTCACCAAATAACCACCTTCACATCTACTCTACAATTTACAGAGCCTCATCCTGCCTACTGTCTTTATCCTCACAACCACTGGGTTCTTCCAGACCAGCATCTGCCCTGTTAATGATTCCCTGTCTCTTTCTTAGCTCAGTCAGCATCTGAGCCAAAAAGCACTGTGAGAGTTGAAAGGATCTTTATAGATCATCTGGACCAGCCCCTGGATTACCTAGTAAGAATGGTGGTGCAATGGGAAGGATTTGGCTTCAGAGTCAGATAGACTTGATTGGCTATCAATCATGGCTCTGCCATTCCTAACAGAGGAGACAGCCATGTTGCCATTATAGTTATAACCATGTGTATATGATAAGAGTTCCAGATTTCCTGGCCAAGAGTACATGGAGGAATGAGTAACATTCTAGGTTGGTCATGGAAAGATATAAAGAAGTCACATTTGAACTGGTCTTTAAAGGAACAAGTCAACAAATGTGAAGGGCATTCTTTTCAGGAAAAAACTGTTGTAAGGAGCATGAAACAATAAGCCCAGTTTGGGAAAGCAGTGAAGTTAGAGTGAAGCTGAGCATAAGATGTAAGGAGCAGGGCAGGTTCTGTGGGAGGCAGATCTTGAAGGGCATTGAGCATCAGGCTGAATCTGGACTTGATTCTCAAATGGGAAGGTATGAGGCTGGGAGGAAGAGAATGTGTGAAATTTGACAAATATAAAAAAGGTGTTTTTTTTTAATTAATAACCTATTGTTTGATTTCATAAAACAAACTCAAAATGAAAGAATCAGCAGAATCTTTTTGGTGGGACATGGGTTAGAATGGACTGAGCAGTTGCACTATAGACTGGGGAACTGCTCAGACTTACAAGAAATAATGTTCAGTTTCTCAGGCTAGTAAGATCCTGGAAACTGCAGACCAAGTAAAACCATCAACAGTTTGGCTGCATGTTATTAGATCATTCACATGACACACTGGAACCCAGTGAAGAAAGAGAACAAGGAGCTCTGCTTTGCCCTAGAGCAGTTTCTCTCAGCCTCAGCACCTTTGACTTCTGAGCATGTGTTTTGTCTGTGGGGGCCTGTCCTGCGCATTGTAGGATATTTAGCGGCATCCCTGGTCTCTCTCCACCAAATACTAGTAGCACTCCTCCCCCATTTGTGACAACCAAAAATGTCTCCATACATTGCCAGATGTCCCCTTGGGGCTACAACCGTCAGGCTACAAACCACTGCCCTAGAGGAGTGGTTCTCAAATTTTAGTGTGCATCAGAATCATATGAAAGGCTTGTTAAAACAATGATTGCTGGAACCCACCCTATTTGGTTCCTAATTCAGTAAGTCTAGGATAGGGCCCAAGAATTTGCATCACTCAGGTGACGCTGCCGCTAGTCCTATAGCCAGGTTTTGAGAACCTGCCGTAGACAGATTCTCTACAAAATAGAGATGAAACAAGATACTGTCAATTTTGCATTACTTCTCTGGGTTCACAAAGCCCTAAAACAAGTGTTTCATTTGAGTCACAGCAATCCTATGAGGCCTGCAGGGTGAGTATTACCAAACTTTTTTCACAGATGAGAAAATTGCAGCTTGGTGTCAATAGTTTCCGTACCCAGAACCTCAAACAAGGGCAGTTGGGTTGGCATCTTTTCTAAAGCTTCACCAAGTTTACATGTGGCTGCATGCTCCTACTGCAAGTATTTAATCTGTGTGGCATAAACCCAGATGTAAACACCTAAGTAAATTTACTGTGATTTGATAGAGTTGTGGCTTCTAGTGATAGAAGAAGGATCAGCTTTGTCCTCTCATTTAATTTAGATTCAACTCAAGATACGCAGACTGTTCTTAACAAAAGGATAGAAAGACTTTGTTTACTTCACAGGTGTTTAATGTCTGTGTTGTGCCAGTTGTGCCAGGCACATTGAGAAACCTAGAGAAATAGAGAAGTTTGATATACTGTCTTCTATTACCAGATGCTCATGGCCTAATTAGGGAAGCTAAACTAACACATAATGAATAAGGGAAATTTTAAGGCAGAAGGTTAGATGCCAAGAGTGAAGGAGTTGAAAGGAGAGGTGGTCCACTGATTTGGGGCAGTGGACTCTGAAAGGGAGAGATATGACCTATACCTTAAAAAAGTGAATAGGATAGGGACAGAGACAAGAGCAGCTTGAACTCACGTTCTGGCATGCAGAGGTAAGAGGCAGAAATGAACCCAGTTGGAACAGAGCCTTTACTATAATGGAAAAAGCTAAGTCTTGGAGTTACAGTTTCTGAGAAACTGTGTGCTACTGTGTGTTAAATCATTTAAATTCTCTGAACCTCACATTCCTTATTTGTAAAACAGTAATTGCTGGCCTCATCTGGTTGGATGAGTATTAAACAAGATAATGTATTTGAAAACATAAAATCCTGTGCAAGTGAAGGTGATCATGGTTGGTGTGATTTCTCATTGGAATAGTAAGAATGAATGTGGCCCCATTAAAGACTTTTGAATTAAAGATTTAAGTCATTTATTCATGTCTCTTTATCCATTCAGCATTCATTTTTTTGTGCCAAGCACTGTCCTAGATGCAGTAGATACAAAGGAGTCAGCACAGTTCATATCACATTAGGGGAAATTGATGTGAAACAAATCATGTGGTTGAAGAGTACAGAAAGAACTGTAGAGCACAGAGGAATGGCCCTTAAACCAACTTAGAGGGTCTGGGAAGGCTTGCTATAAGAGGTCACTTGCTTGAAGGATCAAGAATGGTAGTGGTGGTGGTGGTTCAGTTGCTAAGGCGTGTCCAGCTCGTTTCAACCCCATGGACTGAAGTATGCCAGATGTAAGGTAGTACAGATCAGTGCTAGCCCAGAGTTAGGGAAAGTGAGGACTGGAATGATGATAAGAATGGTTCCCTGTAAGGAGGTAGAATATTTGCTAGACATGAGAAGAAGAATTACATTATCCAGACAGAAGGAGAAAAATGTCCTTGGCATTGGGGTTGTAATCAGTGAAGGATGATGAATTGGTGGATTAGAGAGAGAGGGGCCCTGCTGTTAATAGATCAAGTGAGAGTAAGTTCCTAGCTCAAGCAATAGAATGTCAAGGGAACATAAAAATGCTCATAGTCCTAGTAAATGACCCTTTTGTCTTCTCCCTCCCTTCTTTTGCAGGAGGAATCTGAGTGAGCTAGATCAGATGCAGCGGTACTTCAACCAGAAGCTCACCAAGCCTTTGCTTCCCCTCAGCCCTCAGACACACACTGCCATCTTGCAGTGCCAGGAGAATCAGACGGACCGTCTTCGGCCAGCAGCCAGCAGCCTAGACCCCGAGAGCCAGTGCATCCTGGAGAAATCCAATAACCTGGTGTTGCAAGTCAGCTCCTTAATCACGGGTATGGCTCTTGTTGAGTTACTGTCACTGGGTGCTTATTCAGAAAGTATTTAAATGTGTGCAGACAAGCCCTTATGACAGATACAGACCAACAACTGTCACCATCTTACTTACTTGTAAGAGAAAATGTGTGTACTGGAAAGAGCATTGGACTAAGAGGCATGAGACCCAAGTTGAGTCCTTGGTGGGTTTCTGGCACGGACGTACTATTTGACTCTGAGTATATACTTTCCCTTCTTAAGCTTCAGTTTCCCCAACCAGAAAAAGGGTTGCGGGGGAGTGAGTTAGATGATTTCTGCACACATGCCACTGTATTTTCTGAAAAACTCAACTACAAATATTAAAAATTTTAATTATCAAAGGCCAGAAGACTGCATTTTTAGCAAGCATCCCAGATGATTCTAGATGTTGGTGGTCCACAGTCCACCCTTTCAAAAACCCCTTAAAATGGTAATTCTTGCTTAACTGCATTTAAATTATTGAGAGAACTTTAAAAACTCCAGATCCCGGGCTGCACTACAGGTCAAGTGTAGCAGAATTTTTGAGAGTGGGGCCCGGGCATCAGGAGTTTCCAAAACTCTCTGGGTAATTCTGTTGTGCAGCCCAGACAGAGACTGCTCTATAACGAGTATTTCCAACTTGCCTGAGCATAAGAATCACCTGGGACACTTATTTTGAAATAGGAATTCCTAGGTCCTGCTCTGCTCCTCTGAATCAGAATCTAGGGTTGTTAAGGTCTGGAAAACTGTACAAAGCACACCCGAGGGAATACTGAGAAATTAACTAGATCAGCATCTTTAGCCCTCACTTGGCATCATTTTTGCTCAAGGAAAATGTGTAGATTCTACAGAGGGATGAGTAAGTTCAGTTTTTCCCTTTAAAAGGAGGGGGAAAGCCACCATGGTTGCTATTAGACACAAATCTAATCTTCTCCCAGATACATGACCTGTTGGTAGCCAGGACCACAGAAGTGTACTCTATTTGGCTTCCACTTGCTTGGAAATAATCAGTCAGCTCTTTATTGATCACCAGCTATGCCAGACATTATTGTGTTTCTAGTTCCAGCAGTATACAGTGGTGGACAACAGGCATTGTCTGTGCTTTCATCAAGCATACATTCTATAGTCAACAGAAGAAGCTGCCCCCAGAAAGAAAGCATAAGAACACAACAAAGAGAGGCTTGTTTGAGGTGGAGGTGAGAGTGGATTACCGGAATCCCTTTAAAGGTTAGAGGTAAAGAGAGCAAGGAGAATCAAAGGCTTAAATCCAAAGGGCCTTAAAGGCAAGCTTGGGGGTTTAATCTTTATTCTGGAAGAAAATGGGGAGTTCTAAAGCAAGGAATGACGAAGGAGAACTGATTTTCACAAGGAGAGGATGAATGTTGAAAGGAGCTACTGATTGACTATGTATGGGCTCATTTATGTTCATTCATCTCATGTATTTTCACCATAACCCTGTGAAAAGGTGGTGTTTTATCATGTAAAGATAAACAGACTCATGATATTTGCTCGTAACCACAAAGTTGACAAGTGACAGTAGAGATCTGAACCCAAGATTGGCTCCAAAGCCTGTGCTCCTTTCACGCTGCCTCCATTCTCTCCGTGTATCTCCCTTGCTTACCATTTGGGTGATGGGTATTTCCTTGCTTTTATTTTCCAAGTAAATAGTTCTAATAATTGTCATCAAATAGGTAAATAAGTGGATTCTCATTTTGGTTTTTGATATAGGTAATTACTGAAGTAAATGGAAGCTTGAACATGCCCACCAGGACTCCCAGCTCCCAAGAATTCCTGAGCATGAGCAGATAGTCTCTGAAAGCATTTCCACAGATGTAACCACAGCTATAAATAGATTAGATTTTGGTCCTCTGATATTAGAATAAAGTGCTAGAAATTGTATTGCCTTGAAAATAGTTTCACTGATTCTTGGGAGTGAATTAACTATTATCTTTGAGGTTTGTTCAAAGTCTGATTTGCAAGACTCCATCTGAAACTGGAAGCTGGTGTGGGAGAGTTGAGTGGTCTGTGGCCATACCTTGTAGTAAGAGTGATATCTGTTACTGTTCAGATCTGCAGACTCTCACCAGGAATTCTCAAGGATCTGTGAGTTCTCACCAAGCCAGGAGTAGAAGCAGAGAAGTCACTGCCCTCCCAGATGCTCAGGACAGAGGGACCATGCAAGAACGAAGCACAAGCCCAGACCTGCCATTGGCAAGAGCTCCAGATGAGGGCAGGAGCTCCCCACCTCCCTCTGCTCTTAAAGAGACTTCAAGTGGAAGAGGAAATCTTCATGAGGCCCTGGAGCACACGGTACCCATCACAAAGATGCAGAGCGCTGAGGACACTGAGGCAGGCCTGGCCTTCAGTGATGAGGACTATGAGGAAGACATCATTGAGCCCAGGACCCTCAATGAGATCACCACTGTGACAGACAAAACTAGCCCGTGGTCCAGTTTCATGTCAGATGCAAGTGAGGGCATGAGCTCTCAGCCTGATGAGGCCCAGAGGAAGGCTTCTCTTGTCCTTCAGAGTCTTTCCCCAGAGAGGAGCTCAGGGTCAAAGCGGCTCTCTGTCTAGCCCGGAAAGGAATGTCGATGCCCACTTGCATAGGCAAGGTTCTCCGAGCCAAAGTACTGTGTCTTGTGAAGGTGTGGCCTCTAAGGCCAGGGTTGGAGAGCCTGCCTCAGCAGACCCACAGCTCACCTCCCACATGACCCTCTCAGGAGCCCAGCAGAGTGACACTTGGGTTGGATGGCACTCACCAAAGGCAGACCAGGACCAGGGCCCCAAGCCACAGTCCCAGGCTAAGAAGGAAGTGGCCTCCGATGAGCTAAGTGACTCTGCTGATAGCTCCAAGAAACTCCCTCTGCAGCCAGCATCCCAAAGCAGAAGGGAAAACCATAAGGAACCACCCATCACCTGCCCTGACATCAAGCAGAAGCAGACAGCCTCTGGCTCAGAGGTGTCCACGAGGCAGAGCCTCCTCCTGTATCCTTTGGTGTTTCCCCCAAGTAGCTCCTTAAGCCATCTTTAGGCATTTTGGATGCTGGTATTTAGACCAGCCACTTGAGTGAGCAGTGCCCCCTTTCCCAATCAAATGCACTCAGAGGCATAGGAATATCCCCTTCCTTCTGAAAACTCACCTGCACTGACCAGGTGCTATGATTCTACCATTATCATCAGGCCTCTGAAGCATAATGCTTTGCACTGGGTTTAGATGTTGGTAGCACATTCATTGGGCTTCCCTCATGGCTCAGTCGGTAAAGAATCCACCTGCAATGCGGGACATAGGGTTTGATTCCTGGGTTGGGAAGATCCCTGGAAGAGAACATGGCAACCCACTCCAGTATTCTTGGCTGGAGAATCCTGTGGACAGAGGAGCCTGGTGGACTACAGTCCATAGGGTCACAAAGAGTTGGAGTGACTAAGCACAGCACCTTCATTAGCCTATCCTAGCCTGATTTATCTGATTAATTTCGAGTATTTTACACCTGAAGGCAAAGCTCTGCATCTGAGGTATGAGACCATTAATCTCAGCTGAAATTTCAGGGGAGGGCATAGAGAAAGGGGAAGAAGAGTCCTACCAATGATTGAGCATTTACCATGTGCTGGGTGCTTTACATACATTCCAAGTTCAGTTATCACAAGTCTTTAAAGTCAGTATCGTGTTTTGTGGTTTTTTTTCTTAATATTTGTTTATTCTGGCTGCACTGGGTTTTAGTTGCAGCATGAGGGGTCTTTAATTGTGACATGTGGAATCTAGTTCCCTGACCGGGGATTGAACCCAGGCCCCCTGCAATGGGAGCTTGAAGTCTTAGCCACTGGACCACCAGGGAAGACCTTAAAGTTAGTATCGTTTCTGTTTTGCATGTAGAAACAAAGACTAAGAATTATAGTGACGTCTACTATTTAATTTTTTTTTAGGCAAGGGATGTGGCCAGATATAGGGGAAGTGGATACCACTGAAATGGTCTTTCCCCACTCTCCCCAGGGTGGCAGTGTTGGTCGGGAGAAGTGTATCTAACACTCCCTCTCTTCCTCCTTTGAAATGCAGATGGGCATGTTATGGGGAAAGAAACCACTTAGGACCATCAGTAACCCTCTCATCCAAAGCCTAAACAGCTGATTGATCAGCTCACATGATCTCCCAGTGACAGACGGGTTGTCGCATGGCCAGTGGGGAAGCAGGCTGCCTTTGTGGTGCTTTGCAGTGATTTCTCTACTAGAAGTCAGGGACCTGGCTTTGACCCTTCGAGACCCAGCTCTTGTATAACTTTATGTATATAGTTTAACCCTTCTGAGCCTCGATTTCTTCACTTATAAGATGGAGGTAATAATCCCTTATCAGACTATATGCTCCAGGGAAGTCAAGGGCCTTGTCATTCTCTGTGTCCCCAGACATTGCACATAAAAATGTCAGTAATATAGACTGAAGTGAACTATCAGTTTTGCAGGATTCTTGAGAAAATCAAATGAGTGGGAACATTTGGACATACCACACAGATATGATTCTGGATGCAAGACAGAAACCTGAGGGGGTGGGGAGTATGGGCTCAGGAGAGACTTAAGCAGGAAATGGCTGAAGGCTGAGCACTGAGAGCAGTCTGCTCGAGGTTCTTTCCTACCTCATTCACCCTGGTTTCTAACGCCTCTGCCTCTGCAGTCAGTTTTTATGTGCTCAGAATTTGAGATCAGTGGAGGAGCAGTCACATGTGCCCAGGTCCTAAGTGTACTGCTTTAATTCAGGCCTTCTAAACTACTCATTCTTCCAAAAATTAAGGATAGCAGGCCCTGAGCTGTGTAATTGCAGGCCCCAAAGCACAATTGTTAAAGTGCTGCCCTCAATATGCCAGCAAATTTGGAAAACTCAGCAGTGGCCACGGGACTGGAAAAGGTCAGTTTTCATTCCAGTCCCAAAGGCAATGCCAAAGAACGCTCAAACTACCGCACAATTGCACTCACACACTAGCAAAGTAATGCTCAAAATTCCCAAGCCAGACTTCAACAGTATGTAAACCATGAAATTCCAGATATTCAAGTTGGATTTAGAAAAGGGAGAGGAACCAGAGATCAAATTGCCAATATCCACTGGATCATAGAAAAAGTAAGAGAGTTCCAGAAAAACATCTATTTCTGCTTTATTGACTATTCCAAAGCCTTTGACTGTGTGGATCACAACAGACTATGGAAAATTCTGAAAGAGCTGGGAATACCAGACCACCTGACCTGCCTCTTGAGAAACCTATATCCAGGTCAGGAAGCAACAGTTAGAATTGGACATGGAACAACAGACTGGTTCCAAATAGGGAGAGGAATACGTCAAGGCTGTATATTGTCACCCTGCTTATTTAACTTATATGCAGAGTACATCATGAGAAATGCTGGACTGGATGAAGAAGCAAAAGTTGGAATCAAGATTGCTGGGAGAAATATCAATAACCTCAGATACGCAAATACATCACCCTTATGGCAGAAAGCAAAGAACTAAAGAGACTCTTGATGCAAGTGAAAGAGTGGAACAAGTAGGCTTAAAGCTCAAGATTCAGAAAACTAAGATCTTGGCATCTGGTCCCATCACTTCATGGCCAATAGATGGGGGAACAATGGAAACAGTGAGAGACTTATTTGGGGGAGGTCCCCTCCAGAATCACTGCAGATGGTGACTGCAGCCATGAAATTAAAAGATGCTTGCTTCTTGGAAGAAAAGCTATGACCAACCTAGACAGCATATTGAAAAGCTTGGCCAACAAAGGTCCATCTAGTCAAAGCTATGGTTTTTCCAGTAGTTATATATGGATGTGAGAGTTGGTCTATAAAGAGCTGAGCACCAAAGAATTGATGCTTTTGAAGTATGGTGTTGGAGAAGACTCTCGAGAGTCCCTTGGACTGCAAGGAGATCCAACCAGTCAGTCCTAAAGGAATCATTCCTGAACATTCATTGGAAGGATTGATGCTGAAGCTGAAACTCCAGTACTTTGGCCACCTGATGCGAAGAACTGACTCATTGGAAAAGACCCTGACATTGGGAAAGACTGAAGACAAGAGGAAAAGGGGATGACAGAGAATGAGATGGTTGGATGGCATCACCGACTCGCTGGACATGAGTTTGAGCAAGCTCTGGGAGTTGGTGATGGACAGGAAAGCCTGGTGTGCTGTAGTCCATGGGGAAGCAAAGAGTCAGACATGACTGAGCAACTGAACTGAACTGAACTGTGCTGAATAATAAGGACAGAGGTTTGAATCAAACCCTTTCTCAAAAAGTTCCCATATGAGGTAGGAGACAAGTAATGACAGTAGCAGATCAAAACAGTACTTTCTTTGTGGGGGCTTTGTGAAAATTAACAATGTAAACTACTTAGTATAGTGCTGATAGGTAAACAGTGTTCAGCAAATGTTAGTGGTAAGCAAGTGCATGGTTGGTCAGATTTACACGTTAGAGAATTCTCCCAGTGGCTTGTAGAGGGTGCAGTAGGTCAGGAGAGAACAGGTAGGAAACTTGGGAGTAATAATAACAAATAAAGTCTGACCTAAAGCATAAACTGCTTTATGATGAGGAAGAAGGGGAGGGATTTGATAGGATTAAATGGGGGCAGGGGATGAGAAAGACAAAAACAGAAAGATATGACTTAGAGATTTCTGTCACAAGTAGGTCATTTATCAGGTAGGGAACAGTGCACAAAGTTAATCTGGAGGGAAGAGGCAGATTTCCATTTTGCATATGTGCATTTTGCCTGTGAGAGGAGGACATGCTGGCTTAGAGCTCTGCTGTAAAGGTCAGTGTCTCTAGAAACAGACGAGGTTGGCAGGGAGAGCCACGTGAGACAGCCCTGAGGATGACCAGCACAGAGGAGGCAGAGGAGGGCTGCTCAAGAGATGGGAGCAGCAGTTTCAGGGAGTGGTTGTCAGCACCCAGATGCTTAAGGCGGATCCAGCAGAAAGTGGGCTGACATGCATTCGCTGGCTTTTGTGTTAGGAGGACAGTGCAGAGGTGGGATGGAAAGCAAGTTTCAGTGGGGGAGGGAACCAGTGGTAACTCTTCCCTCTCAACTGGGGAGACAGGAACAGCTGACATTGATTGAGTACATGCTCTGTATCGGGCGCCATTCTAAGCACTCTGCATGTATAACATCATTTAATCCTTAAAAGGTATAATTATATCCATCTAATAGGTGAAGGAATAAGCCCAAAATGTGAACTTGCCTGAAGTTACCATCTAATGTGAGACAGATAACTGCTAGAGTAGGACCCTTAGAAAGGCAGGTGGTTGCCAGGCTGACAAGGGGGAGCTTGGTGTTTCAGACATACCCTGGACACCTCACAGCAGAGCTGTTCTCCCCACAGTATCAGCTGACTCTCAGGCAGAGTCCCCAGCAATCAGAGCAGTAACAGCAGCTAGGCTCTACCTCACTGAGGCCTCTGAGGATGTCTGAGTTTAAAGGGCTCTTTTCTTCATGGTCTCCAACTCCACTCCCACTCATTCTGTAGATACATATTCAACATTTATTGTGTCCCAGGTACTATACTAGGTGACAGAAATGTAGTGTGAAAAAGAGCTCATATTTGCCCTCCTCAAGTTCAAAGTCTAGTATTAGAACAGTATTAGACCAGTTTGCATCAGAACCATACTTAGCTTACTTAACAGAAACAAAAATGTAGACCATCAAAATAGTCCCCTCCCCAGAATTCCCTGGCCATCCAGTGGTCGGGACTCAGTGCTTTCATTCCATGGCGCAGGTTCAATCCCTAGTCAGGGAGCTAAGATCCTGCAAGCCTCGAGGAGGCCCAAAAAATAGTCCCCTCCCAAACTCAGTCAGCACTTTGAACCAATAGTACTGGGTATATCTCCAGAGCATACAGAGAAGTGCAAGTATAGTACCTGCCTTCTAGAGCTCACGTCGCGATGGTGGGTCAGCTGTGCCCAATCAGAGCCATTTCTGGATGTGAGCACAGAACACCCAGTGGGACAGGCCCTCCTTCAGTGCCGGCACCACCTTCCAGCCTCAGGCACTGCCCTGGAGCCGCCTTCCCACCCCTGACCCTGTCTGTCAGGTTCTGACCAGCAGGCCCTCTGCAAGAATGATCCAGTGCTTGCTACCTGTCAGCCTCATGCGGGCTGCAGGGAGTTAGTGAGGTGACTGAAGGAAGTACAGTGCCTCTGCCTTTGAGAAGCTTAGTAAATATTGAGGGGGAAAAATGGAGAATCATATCAGATTAAATAAGCATTAGCCTTTGTTTTCAGACTGTGCTCTCGACTAGGAAGGAGGGATCATTGTGGGCTATAATTTAGAGAAGGCTTCCTGGAGAAGGTGAGATTTGAACTGAACTATAAAGTATAAACTGATCTATACTATATCTATATCTATACTCCTAACGGAGTTCACAGGGCCTTCTCAGCAGAGGGAACCACTTGAGCAAAGGATTCATGGACAGGAGTAAGTTGGGTGAGGCTGGGGGAATAAAGGAGTGTTGAGGTGAAAGGATACTGGTCAGGAGACGGTTTCCAGGTATTTGTATCCCTTAACTACCTTTACAGCCCAGAGCCTGTTGTGGTCCCCAACTTCTTTCTACCTCCCCAGGAGTTGGAGGCCTCCCTGCGGATGCTCTCCATTTCCACAGCTTTGCCACCACCAGCCACAACAGATCAGGTAAGAGGATACCCAGCCGACCTGTTTCCTGTAGAGTCATCTCTTCAGTGAAAGTGTACAGAATGCAGAGTGGCCCTGGCCACACTTCTGTGTGGTGGTCACTCTTGCACTGAGCTTATCCTGTGGGCAAAACAGTGAAGGAGATCAGGAAAAGTGAGGAAGTGCACATGTGTAAAGAGCAAGGCATTGTTCGCTAAGATGACAGGTAGGAGAATTAACACAGAAGCGTAAAAACAGGACTCAGCTAAGATACACATACTGAGTGCTTTGGAAGCTTCAAGCAGGAGATGCAAAGACAGATTATTCATCATGCAGCCAAGTTAGGTGCTTAGAACCTTGGTACAAATCCTAGCTGTTGTCTTTTCTGCCTTGGCACAGCACCTCACCTTTCTGATACCTACTTCTCGAAATCATTCAGCATATATTTACTGTACCTGTGCTGTATCAGGCATTGTGCTAGGTGCTGAGTGTACAGTAGTAAATAAGGCAAATTCCCTGCCTTAATGGAGTACAAATCGTAAAGAAAAAATATTTACCAATTGTGACGAGTACTAGATGCTCTGAGAAAGAACAGGCTGTCTGAAGAGGCAGTGTTTGAGCTGAAAATGATCATGGCAGTGCTGGCCAGGTACCCCACACTGTTTGAAGCACTTTGTTAGCTCCTTTACTTCAGCAGCCTTATTAAGAGAAGAAAACTGAGGCACAAAGAGGTAAAATAACTTGCTTCACACAAATAGTGAAGTGGCAGAAACAGAATTAGAACCCAAGCATTCTGGTTTCAAATTCTGTGTTTCTGACTACTGTACTCTGCTGAGGAGACACAAAACCACTGCTTTGTGCAGCTTTTATTTTAATTCCCTTTTTATTATTTGGGCACCCAATTTATAAGTGAAATTTTGGAGTAAATTTCTGTTGGTTATACAGTCACAGTGGTTAAGGTCATCTCACCTATAGTCCAGTAAAGACTTTTTATTTTATATTGGAGAATAATTGATTTAAAATATTTCAGGTATACAGCAAATTGATTCAGTTATATATATATATATATATATACACACACACACACACACATTCTTTTTCAGATTCTTTTCTCATATATTAGAGAACATTGAGTAGAGTTCCCTGTGTTATACCGTGGATCCTTGTTGATTATCTGTTTTATATTTATTAACAGTGGTGTGTATATGTTAATCCTGTACTTCCAGTTTACCCCTCCCACACACACACCTTTGTCTTTGGGAATCATAAGTTTGAAGTCTGTGAATCTTTCTGTTTGGTAAACAAGTTCATTTGTATCATTTTTAGATTCCATATATAAGTGATATCATATGATATTTGTCTTTGACTTAATTCACTTAGTATGATCAACTTTAGGTACACCCATGTTGCTGCAAATGGCATTATTTCTTTGTTTTCTATGGCTAATACTCCATTGTATATGTCTACCGTATCTTCTTTATCCATTTTTCTGCCATTGGACATTTAAGTTGCTTCCATGTCTTGGCTATTTTAAGTCGTGCTGTAGTGAACACTGGGGTGCATGTATCCTTTTGGATTATGTTTTTTCCCTTGATATAAGCCTAGGAGTGGGATTGCTGGATCATTTGGTAGCTCTATTTTTAGTTTTTGAGGAACCTCCATACTGTTCTCCTTAGTGGTTGTACCAATTTACATTCCCTTTTCTCCATACCCTCACCAGTATTTATTATTTGTAGACTTTTTGAGATCCAATCAGTCCATCCTAAAGGAAATCACTCGTGAATATTCATTGGAAGGACTGATGCTAAAGCTGAAACTCCAATACTTTGGCCACCTGATGGGAAGAACTGACTCATTTGACAAGACCCTAATGCTGGGAAAGATTGAAGGCGGGAGGAGAAAGGGATGACAAAGGATGATATGGTTGGATGGCATCACCAACTCGATGGACATGAGTTTGAGTAAACTCCGGGAGTTGGTGGTAGACAGGCCTGGAGTACTGCAGTCCATGGGGTTGCAAAGAGTCGGACATAACTAAGCAACTGAACTGAACTGATGATGGACATTCTGACCAGTGTGAGGAGATACGTCATTGTGGATTTGATTTTCATTTCTCTAGTAATTAGTAGTGTTGAGCATCTTTTCACGTACTTTTTGGCCTTCTATATGTACCCTGTGGAGAAATGTCTGTTTAGATCCTCTGCATTTTTGATTGAGGTCTTTTTATGTTTTGGAGATTAATCCCTTGTCAGTTGCTTCATTTGCAAATATTTTCTCCCATTCTGTGGGTTGTCTTTTCATGTTGTTTATGGTTTTCTTTGATGTGCAATATCTTTTAAGCTTAATTAGGTCTCATTTGTTTATATTTTATTTTCATTACTCTAGGAGGTGGATAATAGAGCTTTGAAAACCATTTTAGAGAATAATACATGCTGTGAGCAAAATGTATTAGCTTATTTGTTAATTATAATAGCTAACTCCTGTTTAATGCTTACTATGCACTAGACATTACTCTAAGCACTTTATATATATAAACTGATTTAATTCTCCCAAGATTCCAACAAGAGAGGTACTACTGTTATCGCCACTTAATAGATGAGAAAACTAAGACTAATACAGAACTTCCCATACAGACCTACAAGGTATTGTTTTTATTCTATAGAAACTGAGACATACATAAAGTGAAGTATGTTCTCACCTGCCCAGGGTCTCCTAACCAGTAAAGAAAAACGTGTGACTCCAAACTGTGCTTTCCATTGCACCATTTTAAAATCATGACATTTGGCTTACAGTATATTTTTCTAGCTAATTTACCTTCTTTCTGTAGGTCTCATTTTGCAGTTAACATTTGAACATTCTTTGTGCTCTTTCAGAGCCTACTTTGACGACAGATAGAATCAGTCCACAAGTATCCTGGAAACCTGGAGTATAGTCCTTCAGAGATGTCTGTTCTTTCACTGGTTTCCTCTCCCTCATCTACCCCAGCACCATTTTAAGGACACCTCATTTATTTGGCACATGGATCAGTCTTAAGTTCCCACACATCTCAGTTTTTGTCAGATATGTATTCCTGTCCTAGAAGGAGGACAGGTGCCTGTCCCCACCAGGAGCTCTGCACTTCTGGGGCCTTATTTCCACCCTGGCTCAGGTCACTGGTTCATCTCCTCCTGCTTTGCATCCCCCTTGCATGTCCTTTGTATACACATCAGCACTTACGCCAGCATAGCAGGGCTGTGTCCAGCACCAAGCACAAGCTTTGGAGCAAGACCACCTGTGAAGTGAAATAATGAGTCTCACATAGCTTAGTGATCTTGGGCAGGGGACTTGGCCTTTCTCTCTCTCTCTCTTTTTTTTTTTTTTTTGAAGTAACATCAGGCTAATATGATTCTTACCTAATAAGAGGATGATAAGAATTACCCTAGAGAGAAAAAAACAGACACTGTTAGTTTCCTTTCCCTCTTCCCCTCCCAGCCAAGTGGGTGAAATGTCAGTGAGTTGTGCCCTGTAGGAAGGGAAGCCTTTGAATCACTGTGTCCAAGCCAACTAGAACTGCTCTTCCTGCTTTTGTGTTTCTGCCTTCATGATGTGCCAGCTTCTGGGTGACTTATTGTCTTTAATCTATTAAGGATAAATACAAAGGATGGGAGGGGAAGATATAAGAAAGTTTACTTCAGTTAAAGGGCACGTCTAGTTCTGAGAAAGATAAGTCTCACACTTTTTAGCCGTTTCGTTGTTGTTTATTTTGGGTTGCGTTGGGTCCCTGTTGCTGCGCTGTCTTTCTCTGGTTGTGGGGCGCAGGTTTCTCATTGCCGTGGCTTCTCCTGTTGCAGAGAAACTCTAGTGCACACGGGCTCAGTAGTTGTGGCACAAAGGCTTAAGTTGTCCCGAGGCATGTGGAGTCTTCCCAGACCAGGTATCCCTGAACTGGCAAGTGGACTCTTAACCACTGGATGACCAGGGAAGTTGGCCTTTTTCTTTCTTTCCCACAACAAAACTCCATTGTTTACTGCTCTCAGAACACCTGTCTCCTCAGGACCTCATGTTGGGTCCTAGTTAGGATAGCCAGTCATCACAGTTCACCCAGAATTGTCTCATTCAGCATTGAAAGTCCCCAGGACCCAGGAAACATCAGGATGTTGGCCATCCTCACTGGTTATGAGCCTCTCACTACTTGATGTGTTTGTAGCAGGATATTTTCTCCATCCTATGCTCCTGGCTTCATTCCTCCTTTACACCCTGGTCTCAGCCTATTAGCGTTTCCCTTCAGAATTTCATATAGTGCAGACCTATAGGGAACTGATGCTCTCAGCTTCAGTTGGCTGAAAATATATTTTACCTTCATTTTCCAAACATCTTTTTCCACTGGATATCGAATTCAAACTTGAACTGTGTTTGTTTTAGCATTTTACTTATTTATTTTTGGCCACTCAAAGGATCTTAGTTCCCTGACTAGAGATTGAACCCAGACCCTCAGCAATGAAAGCTCTGCATCCTAACCACAGGACCACCAGGTAATTCCATTTAGAACTGTCCCTCCACATTTAGAACTATCCCTCCACATCCTACTGACGTCCAATGTTTCTGATGAGAAAAAACTATAATTCTCATTGCTGTTGCCTCAAATGTTTTATGACCTTTATTCTTTGGCTGCTTTTAATATTTTTGTCTCTGGTTTTTAACAGTTTGACTACAACCGTTCATAGTTGAGGCAGGGGATTGGATGAGGAAGAAGAGCACATAGTCTATTCAACAATATTGATGATGCTTTAGTTCTTAGGTTGGGTTGCAGATTTATAGATGTTCATTTTTATTATGCTTCATAATTTACATATGTTACATATTCTCTGATATGTTACACTGTGAAAACATAAAATCATATGTAATTTAAAGAATGATTGAATGGTGACAAAATGGAGGCACCAGCTTCTTCCATAGATTTGGCTGTGAATATCAATCAGAAGTATCGAGTAGTGGGTGGAGTAGTATCTGAGATGGGGAGTTTGTTTTTTGTTTTTATACGAAAGGCAACAGCTTTTTCTGAATACCAAGTACAGTGACCAGTAGAGAAAGAGAGAAGAGGAAGATGCTGGAGAGGGAAGAGAATAGAGAAACTACACCCTGGGTTGTAGAGATTGCATGGGATCCAAAGCACGTGTGGGTTAGCCTTTTGACAAGTAGAAAACACCCTGCAGCATCCATGCAGGCAGAGAAGGTGGGTACTAAAACAGATGGGGTTAGATGTGGTAATAGAGTTTCCTGTTTGATGAAAGCTTCTGTTTTCTTGTCTTCTGTTTTTGGTTAGTGTTCAGGCCCAGTCAACAGCTTAAAGTGAGAGGTAGGCAGGGGAGGGCAGGAGCCTTGTCATGTGTCCCCAGCTTGAGGAGTCCATCTATTTTGCCGCTTCCTAAGGCCCTGAAGGTTGAAAAGGAGCCTTTGAGAAGCTGGACTTTTCTCAAGCAGTGTCCTAGGACAGCTATACAGTAGCTCACCTGGCTTTACAAGATCTAAGGGAAGGCCTAGTCCTTCTTCCACACTGAAACCGAGCACCTGAACCCAGGAGCTTCCCAGACAGTCTCCACTACAGCGTTTGTGAGGCTGGCGTTTCCCCCTCTATCCTCCACAGTACAGTGGATACGACTCTGTGTGACCTTCTGCAGATCTTCTGATCTGAGTCGATGTCATCTGTCAGATGGGGTTATAAGGCCTGAAAGCCTGGTTGTACTGAACAGACCCAGGTGTCACACAGAGAGGGTAAGGGAGCTCTCAGCCCTCCTTCCTCATGACTGTTTGATCTTCTGGTTTTCATCTCTTCAAGAAGCAAAAGTGGGAGAAGGATGGCGAGTCTGGCAGGAATACTCCAGTGGCACATTAGAAATTATTGAGTTGGCAAAAAAAAGTTTGTTTGGGTTTTTCCATAACATCACGCAGAAAAATCCAAACAAACCTTTTCACCCACCTAATACTTATGAATCAGTCAGGTTCTGCTATTTCTGCTTTCTCTTCCTTCTTGGTGATAAAGTAACTCTTTACCAGGCCAGCTCCCTGGTTTTATTTACAGTTACATCTGATTCTGTTGCTTAGTTGCCAGGGGCAAACTAATTTTATCAAATTCCCTAAAAGGAGTTAGAGGATGCAACAGCGTTAATGTATGTGTTGTTTGCCCCAGGCTTACGTCTTCTGCTCTTGTACATGTTTCTTTGGGAAAGTCTCAACCGCTTCAGTTATTTCAGTTATTATTACAGTTTGACTCTCGAATCCTTACTTTCAGCCTAGACTTCTCTGCCATGCTGTAGACACATGTGGGTCCAGCAGCATCCTGAAGTCTTTCAGTTGATGTTACAAACGGTTCAACACATCCAGAACTTGAGCCTGTTATCTTCCTTTGCACACCTGCCCCTACTACCTGCATCCCTTATCTCAGTATATGCGACCACCATCCTGTAGTTACCCTGCCAGAGTATGTGTCATCTTCCTGTCTTCCTCCCCTCCTCCTATTTATCCCCCACACCTACAGCCAGTCTATCACCGAGGCCTGTTAATTCTGTCCCCAAAATATCATTGAATCCACTCACTTCTCACCATTCCATTATCTCATCCCAGTCATCTCCTCCATAGCTGTTTCTAACTAGTCTACTCATACCCACACCCTCCCACTACTGTGCCTCTCCATACTGCATCTCCACTGGGCTTGCCCGCTGTAATTGACTTTTACCATGCTCTACCTCCAGAGGATGGAGGGATTCTTCAAGGTTGTCAAAAAAAAAAAAAACAAAAAAACTTCCATATTCCTAAACCAGTTACTCAGTGCCCAGTTTATTTGACCTCTCAGCAGCATACGATACACTTGATCTCTCTCCTTTAAACAGTTTCTTCACTTGTTTCTAAAGCATCAGTGCCTCTTGGTTCTCCTCCCTTGTTGGCAGCTCCTGCTCAGCCACCTTTGCTGATTTTCCTCATTTCTTCTACTTGTGAATACAGGGGTGACCCAGGATATGGTCTTATACCTCTCTATTTACACTTACTTTCTAGATGATCTTATCTGATTACAAGGCTTTGAATCCCATTTATACATTGAAGACTCATAATGACCATCTTAGCCCAGACCTATCCTCTGACTCTAGGCTCATATGTCTGACTGCCTATGTAGCATCTCAACTAGATATCTAATAGGTATCTGAAGTTCAGCATACCCAAAACTCAGCTCCAGAGTATTCCTCAAGTCTGTTCTTCAGTCTTTTCCATCTCAGTTAATAGCTATTCTCTCTTTCTGGTTTAGTTGTTCCTGCCAAAACCCGTGGAATCCTCCCTGATGCCTTGATTTCTAATCCACCAGGAAATTTTGGCTGCTCTGCCTTTAAATTCAGACCCAGCCACTTCTCACACTCCCAGCATTACCTGGTCTAAACTGCCATCATCTCCCACCTAGGAGCCTCCTAACTTGCCTATCTGCTCCTCCCCTTGCCCCTTGCAACCCACTCCCCATACAGTATCCTGTTGATTAAGATGTTAAGTAAATCATGGGATGAGTCATGTGACTCTGCTCAGAACCCTCCAGTAACTTACCATTGCAAGCCAGAAAGTAGGAAAGTGGTTAGGGCCTCAAATTTGAAATGTACTTCTTTCAGCAAATTGCAAAGTCCTGAACTCTGTACACAAGTAGAGAAGGAGCTGTGGCCCCTTTCTCACCCCCATGCTTCCACACACCCCCACACCCGCCAAAGCTTACAGTTCCCCAGGGGACTTATCTGTATATGTTAAGTTCCACCAACTCCATCAAGTTCATTTGTCTGATGTAGAAATGGTGGACCTGGTGCCATGGACCCTGTCTTCAGGGAGGGCACTGGCCTTGAGAGGCACTGGCCACCAAACTACTCAACTGACTTTCTCCAATGCCATTTAGCCTGTATTGGTACTGCACAAAACAAAGAGAATGAGCATAGGGAAAGGCTGACAGAGCCATGCAGAAGTAGAGTGAGGAGAAGTCAGCAAAGATGAAGGAAAGGCTTTGCAGGCTGTGGATATGGAGAAAAGAAACCTCTCAGAGAATCAACAGGATGTGGTAACTGGGAGGTACAAACTATGGGCTAGAGAAGAGGCCAGAGATGGGGTGAGATCGGCGTGGCCTGGGGTGAAGCAGTCAGGAGAGAAAAAGAGAAGAGCAAGAATCAAGCTGTCATCTGAGTCCCTGGAGTACCGCAGGCCTGGGGCCAGGTGCTGTTGATCATGAGGGGTCCTGTAGGAGGCGGAAGACAAGGCCAGGCATAAGTGTCCCCTTGAAAGCCTTCAGTTGCCCAGCCCCCTCCCACCCAGCAGTTTCAGACATCACAGGGATCGAGGTGCTCCAGGCCAGCTGGGGAGCTGAGAGCTCCTGGCTCTGCTGCTGACCTTCTGAGGTTCCACACACAGTCTGGGGGCAATATGGACCTAGTTTGTAGCTGTGCCTCCCTCAAAGACTCCTACACAGTTCTGTATCGTGGTTAAGTGCATGGCCCCAAGTAAGACAGCCTAAGTTCAATCAGCTTTGCCACTTTCTAGCTGTATCACCCAGCACAAGCTACCTAACTTTTCTGTGCTTAAGTGCCTTTATCTGAGTCCTGAGGCAGCTGCTTTTCTCCCAGGAGCTCAAATAATTTTTCTGTCCCTTGGTTTTCCTTCCCTAGCCCAGAGCCATTTAAGAGAAACACAGTCTTGCTGGAGGAACCCAGGCTACCACAAGATCACCAGACCGGATGGTTGGAGTCCAAGGGAACTTCCTGGCTGATCTGCCCTTCTTGGGGCAAGAAGCCTGACCTATTACCTTCCTCTTTCAGCTGCCGAGTCCCTAGCCCTCTGCAGAGCCCCAGGAGGAGACCCAAAGGTCAAAGTGTTTCTGATTAAGGCCACACAAAGTTTTAGGAAGGAGAAGAGCTCTCTGGCCAAGGGTGTACAGAAGTCAGGGGACACAGCCACAGTTGCCTGGTGGCTGCCCTGGCCCACAGGCAGTCAGCAGGCACCGAGAGGGAGAGGGCCTGCAGGGCTGCAGACAGGTGCTGGGCTCGAGTTGCCTGAGCAGCTCTATGGTCAGAGTCTTCCGGGAGTGTCACTTTACCTTTTCCTGCCCAGGAACCAGGACTTTTGAGCCCTCTCCCCAGGCAGGGCATGGATTCAGAAGGCTAAGGCATCTTGATCTAGCCCAGCTTCCTTGTTGTGCAGATTAGGAGACTGAGGTCTGGGCTGAGGGGTAACCCAAGGCCTGTGGAATAGGTCTGTTTTCAGGGAAGCCTTCTCGGAGGAGAGGAGGGAGGCATCAGGGCGTGAGGGAAGGTGGGAGTGTATAGGTAGTGAGAGCCACATGACCAGAGCTCTACGGCAGGATTACAGGGGGCCCGTGGAGCATGGAGCCCCCCCCGCCCCATGCTGCAGCCAGGCCCAGTCAGACTTAGGACTTGCCTGTCAGGGCTGGGCCCCCAGCCTGCGCATCTTGTCCTAACTTACCCCCTGCTCCGAGTTGCAGCTGCTGAGTCTGCTACTTCCTGCAGCACAAGGAAGTCCTAGTCTCAGCCTTCAGATAGGACTCTGGGCGCCACCCCAGGGGAGGCAGCCAGCCAAGGGGGTGAAAGGTAAACAGGCGGCGGCAGTGCTGAGCCTCACTCAACTCTCAGCCACGCCATCCAAGCCAGAGCCGGGCGCTGTTTACTTTCAGTTTTCAGCTGTTTGGAAAGTTTTACTTCTGGCTCCTGAGTCAGTGTTTATGTCATATAAGGGATCTGCTCTGGAGTAAAAGCAACTTCAGCCCCATTGCCAGGCCCAGGAGCTCACTGGTGGGGGGCGGTAGGAGGGAGCGTGGCCAGCGCTGGGCTTGCCTTGGGAGGTGCCGCAGCCACTCGCACTGCACCGTAAGTGCAGTCTGAGAACAGCAAGTCTTTGTTCTGCTCTCCACTCTGGTGCCACTTAGCCCTTCCCTTGAGAGGATGGCTTATCGGACCAGAGCCTTGATCATGTCTGAATTGTATTTCAGCTTCACAGTAGACGTGGGGCAAGGAAGGGCGTTCTCTTGGTAATGAAGGTACCAGGACCCAGAGAGAGCGTTTTGGCCTCAAGCAAGTGAGGCAGTTGAACTGGCTGCAGCCCAGTGTCCCTTCCACTCCACCCCACCACGTCCCCTCTGAGAAGGTCCAGGGACACCCTGAAGCAGGGGGTAAATGGGGGCACCTGCACCCACCACCCTCCAGGGAACATGTGGCCTATTTAGGGACATCCATCTAGGGACTGGATGGAGGGAACCCAGAACACAGGGGCTTCGATCAGATCACATTTCAGACCAAAGAAGAGGGCTAGAGCATTCTGAGAAGGCATTGCATCACAGGGAGTTGGCCAAACAGGAAGCTACGAACCGAGAGAAGTCCTTGGGTTACAGGGAAGCTCCTCTTGTATTATCTGCTCATCTTGATCTGTTCTCAGATGAGGAAACCAAGGTCCAGAGAAGTGACTTGCCCAAAGCCACACTTGGCTAAAAGTGGTAGAGCCAAGACTAGAACCAGTTCCCTGGCCAAGTCGGAGAACCCCAGCTCCTCACTTTGAGGAGCCCCAGGGAGGCCCCATGTTTTCCTGCCACCACTGTTTCTTACTTGTTACCTGATGTTTTATTTTCTCCCGGTGGAATTCTGCCTTTGACACTGAAACTCCTTTGAGACGTCTGTCTCAAACCACAGACTGAAAGGCCTATCCATGTTCATGGCCTGGGTGTCGAGGTGCCCAGAAAAGAGCAGGTCTGCATATTTGGAAGTGGAAGAAGTTAATGGCAGACCTCCATAGACTGGGTGGGACAGTCACGCCCCTGATGTAGTGCCAGGCTTAACAGACCACTGGGAAGTCCAAGGGCAGTAGGGTCAGTTGCTCCCCAGACATTCAGGAACTGTAGCCCCTACTCTGGGCTTGTCTTCTGCCCTCCATTTCTGCACTCAGCCAGGCCCGTCCCCACTGTTCTCCCAGCAAAGACATTCCACACCTTTGCTCAAGTTGAGCCTCCACCTGGAACATCTTTTCTCATAGGCTTTGTTCAGATTCCACCTTCATGTTGTTTTAAGTCCCTCTTCTGGAAAGGACCCTTGCGGGGACTTCACCCTCCATATGACATCCTCAGTCTGCTGATCCTGCTTCCATGTGGGCTCCTCCCGCCTCCCCAGGAAGGCTGAGACTCCTCAAAGCACAGCCATAGTGACAATTTCCCAGTGCCCCCAGAGCTCCAGCGAGGAATAGTTAGGGGTGTCCTACTCTAGGCAGCTTCAATTATCTGGAGAGGAGACTGCCTCTTGTGGCAAATACCCCATTCATTTTTCCATTCATTCCAGAACCAGTGATGGCTCAAGCTGGAGGAGAGACAGATGCTCATGTACCCGACAACCACAGAGATGAAGCTCAGAGCCTGGGAGCTTGCCCAGCCCCTCTACCGTTGTATGTCCTGGGGTAGCAGCCCTGATAAAGAAGGAAACTTTACTGTTAGGACGATTTTAGACCCTTTGGAGGTCAACATAAGCCAAATGCTGCTGACCTTCCATAGCTCTGCCCTGCCCAGGACACAGAGCGAAGCCCCGTCCTGTCCGTCCCTGGGTCTGGGCCTTGCAGATAAGCTCCCCCGCCCCTGCAGGTTGCTGGACCCGGGTGTGGGTACTGGGAGGTTGCCTGTGGCTGGTGCTGGTTCACAGATGTGGGCCCAGCTAGCAGGTACAGGTCCCGCTCACACTGCTGCCTCCAGCGGCATGACCTCACCCCTGCCCCAGCTGGGCTGAAACCCTGTGTATCTCGGGTACCACCTCTGTCTGAAGCTGCCCCGTCCTTCCCACTGTCATGAGTTTCTCTCTGTGCTCCCAGGCTCTGAGCCTCATCTCTGTGGTTGAGGGGCACGTCAGCGTCTGTCTCTCCTCCAGCTTGAGCCATCACTGGCTCTGGAATGAACGAATGAAGGAGATTCGCTGCAAGAGGCAGTCTCCTCCCCAGGTAATGGAAGTCTTTGGTCACCGTGGCTGGGCCCATTCACCGGTCTGGAAGCTCTCAAGCTCCCATCTCAGGCCTGTCCCAGTGGGGGACGCAGCACTAGACTCCGGCCATGCCCTGCAGGAGCACTCGGTCTGGAGGAGAGGGCCTCAGGCAATGGCTGGGTGGCTGGTCTCCCGGCCTGAGGCATCAGGGGGTGCAGGTACCACCAGCAAGGGTGGGTTTCCTTTTTCCCCTTTTAGCCTTGGCCTATCTGGGAGATTGGGAGCAGTCTGCTCTCACCTCTGCTGAGCATGCCCAGCCACACGCTCCGTCCTGCTCTCAGTTCTCCAGCAGAGAACCTACCTGTGGCTTCTCGGTGCTGAGCTTGTCAGGGTATATGCCCTCCCTTGGCATCTAGAATTCCAGATTAGTGGAGACCCTCAGGGTTGCCTGACTGCCATTCCTCCTATCATATCCAGGCTGCTGTTTTAATTCTTGGAATAGTTCCCTGTCTTCCCAGCTCAACTCTGAGCTGTGGAGGTCAGGAACGGTTGGTTTCTCTCCCTCTCACAGTGGACAACAAGGTGGGGAAATGAAGGAAAGAAGGGCTGCTCAGTATACTGATCCCAGAAGCAGCTGGAGCCGGGCCTCAGCTTCCCATCAGCAGAGCTACTAAGGAGCAGGGAAAGTCTCCCCCTCTAGGATCTCCACCAAGCTGGTTCTTGGTACCTAGGGAGTGGTAGTGTGCTTCCAGCATGTGGGGGCAGGGAGGAGATACCCATCCACGGGACAGACTGCATGCAGTGAGGTCAGCCAAGTTCACCTGCCTCTTCCTCTGCCAGGCTTCCACCTCCGCCTGAGGGCCTTGCTCTCCACCACCAACCTGGGGTGGCTTTCCTGTATCCTTCAAGCTCCTTCAGGGCAGGAACCCAGCACAGAAATAAAGGATTTGTTAAACAAATGGATGAGGCATAAAAAGAATCCAAAGGACCACGATGCCATAAGCCAAAAGCACTCAACTTAAAGGAGGAATTAATGGGACTTCCCTGGTGGTCCAGCGGCTAAGACTGTGCTCCAGTGCAGGGGGCCCAGGTTCAATCCCTGGTCGGGGAACTAGACCCCACATGCTGCAACTAAAAAAAAAAAAAAAAAAGATCCTGCATGCTGCAGCAAAGACAATTGAAGATCCCACATGCTGCGACTAAGACCCAGTGTAGCCAAATAAATAAATATTAGAGGTGAGGGGATCAGTGATAGCCGTCAGCCCGAGACAGGGAAATGTTTGGTAGCAGGGCCGTGGGTATGTGCTTCGTGTTACCTGGCAGGTCGCACATAAGACACCCACATTTCAGAGGACAAATGACTTGCCTAGGCTCATGCAGCAAGAGAGAGACCACCCCTGTGCTGGAGGAGACCACCCCTCCTCCAGAGGCACAGGAGGAGTCTGAGTGGCGGTTCACATCTTAGCTCTGCTACTCTGTGAGGGTGTGTATATCCTGAGTTTATCTCACCTGAACTGTCATTTATTACTCATCCATCCATGAACCACATACCAGCCTGCAGGGTCGAGGTGAGGCTTAAACACACTCAGGTGTGTAAGGTGCCTTGTGAATCAGTCAGTTCTACCAGTATTAACCGAAGGAGCGAAAGACGAGGAGTCAAAGGCTGTGCTGTGTGCGCAGTGCTAACCTCGCTGACCTCTTCCTCTCCAGGACAAGAGCAAGGCCACCAGAGGATCCCTGTCCCAAAGGCCTTATCGCCCCAGACCCAGCTCGCTGCCGCCCACTCTGCCTGAGGAAGAAACTCGCAGGGATTGCACGGATATTTTCTTCCCAATTCTCCCAGAAGGACTAATACAGCCCAAAAGACTGAGGGAAGGACGACCCGCCCACTCACCCTCAGCCTTGTCCAGCTTCCTTCAGGGCTGTGAGAGCCCTAAGACCACCACCAGCCTAGTCCCTGGACACCAGTCACCCCAGACTAGAGGAGCATCCCAAATCGGGGCCGCATCCACCTGCCAGGACTTAAGCTTCCTCCGATGGTGAGGCAAGGCGGGACACAGTGGATTCCAATGCCCAAGTCGCCCACCATCTTTTGACGAGGGGACCCAAGCAGGCATCCTTCAGCTGGGAAGCTCCTCCCAGTGTCCTCAACAGAGCCTGCTGCTGACACAAGCCTGCCCTCTGCCTGAATATGATGGGCCCTTTGCCTTTAGGGGTTGGGGAAGGTGGGGGGAGAGTTGGGGCATCGGGCATAGCCAGGAAATCCAAGGACCACTTCCAGTGTATTTGCTTGGGAATAAGGGTATTTTTATAGATAAAATTATTTTTATGCTGTGTTGAATTAATCAGTAGGAAAGGAGGGGGAAATTACCTCCTTCGAACTTTTATCTGATTGTCTGAAATTCTAACCATGCTTTTAACTTACTGTTTTTACCCAGCTCTGAAGGTCATTGTTCCTGCCTGTGTTTGAATAAAATGATACTGGTATTTGTATTCTGTGCACAAGTGTTTACTGGTTTGGCCTCTGGAGTGTTAGGAATTTCTTTTTGCTCTAACAGCCAGAGAGAAAGCTTGACAACCATTCCGGCCCTTGGAGAAGGTCATCTGGAACCAGGGGCCAGGGTCACCATGAGACTTCTGACTCCCCAAAGATTAGGTTGGTCCAGATTGGAGTGACACCTAGTATTTCCTCTGCTGGTTCCTCAAGTCTGTCAGCCAAGTAAAGGGGTCGCATGCCACAGGCCTGCTTGAATCCCCCATCTCTCTGGGATGAGTACATAGTTCTGGCTTAGACTGTCAGACTCCACACATTTGAGCAGCTACCACAGACAGGGCCTGAGTGAAGAGGATTAGAAAGGGGCAGAGGGGAGGGGAGAGGGGGAGCAACATGAAGGGCCCCACTTTCCACCCCAAGCACAGGTCATCGAAATCCTCAGAGCAGCTCTACAACCCACATACTGTGGTTCGCATCTTATAATTAATCTGAAGCTCAACAGCGTTACGTGACTTGCCTCTGTTCATGTACCTAGGAAGTAAGTCACCACATGAGACACCTCCAGACACTTCAGAAGGCTTCTTGCCCAGGGTACGGTCAGTTAAGTGTTGTGAATTCAGGGAGTTTGGGGAGGTTGCGGAGGGGGGAACCATGTGGACTGAAACAGTCAGAGAAGGCTTCCTTGAAGTCTGGGGGTAAGCCAGCAGGGCATTTGGGGCCACATGCAGCGGAGGGGAGAGCAGAGAGCGGCCTGGTTCTGCTGCTTCCTGATAGGTGCCCTCAGGCCTGACTACGCCTCTGTCTGAGCCTCTGTCACCTCATCTGTAAAGCAAGATAACAAGCCCCGCTTCAGTGGGTTGCTGCTAAGCTTAAATGATGACATTTGTGAAAGTGCTTCGCCTGCACTTGGCCCTTGGTGGAAGCTCAGGAAATGCCAGCCCCACCCACTCCTCCCCCACTGAGCAGAGCAAGTCAGTAGACAGGAATTCACCACTAACCATGAGATAGGCAGGACAGGACCCAGAGGGGACCCAGAGGAAACACAGGCTGCCTTCCTCGTTGGTCAAGTGCCCTCAGACCAGTGTGTCCCCTTCATCTGTTCATCTGGGCCCCTAACCTTCAGGCTGCCAGCTCACCCCCCTCCCCAGCGTCTCCCTCTCAGCTCACCAGCTGCCTGCCTGACAGGAGATTTCAAGGCCCAGGTCTCCACCTGCCTTGAAGCCACACAGAACCCACAGAGGGGCCATCAGAAGTCCAGGCCTGAGGGCTTTAGCCTCAGGTGACGAATATTCGTAAATCCTGCTCCAACTCCTATAAATAACTCGATGGGGTCAGTTAGGATAAGGACTCCTACCCAGGCCAAGGGCAGCCTCCAGTAACACAGAGGCACCCTGAGGGTCTGAACCCCCTCTACTCCTACAGATACTCTACCAGCATCTTCTCCCCAGAAGGTGGTTGTCTTTCCCAACAACAGCTCAGAAGCACCCTGCCGAGCATGCAGCACAGGGTGAGGCCAGAAGGAACATGCTTGTTCCCACCACAGCCAGTAGAACCAGCCGCTGTCTCCCCACTGCCCTCAGCACCCCCACGACAGAGCCCTGCAAATGGGTGCTGCTGATCTCCCAGAGGCTGGTTGATTTCAACCCATAGCAGCCAACTTTGGAACTTCTAGCACAGGCTGGATTCTGGGGAAATGGAGCCAAAGCAGACAGGGCTGGCCCTGCCCTCAGAGAGCACCCAGGCCCACGTGAGCTCAGCTGCCCACACTCGGGGTTTCCAGGGCCCACTGCCCCTATTTACCCCTCCACACCTGGCTGCAATTCCCCCACCACCTCCAGACTGCCATTCTCAGGTGGAGCCAAAAGCCTCCTTCCAGAGCCCTCCCACCTCAGCGACCTGAGCAGCTCCCCTTATAGGACTAACCCAGCTGCCTGTTCTGTTGACATTACAGCAGGGCCTGGCCCGAGGAGGACGACCTTGGCACTTGATCTGGACCCATAACCACTTGTTCTGTGGCCACGGCTCTACGCCCAAGTCTAGAAGTGGCCTCTGCCCCACCAAATTAACTCTCATCCCTCTCCTCCTCTCCCTCTCTCCTCCCCTTCCCCTTCCCCTCCCTCTTGGCCACCAGGTTCCCAGGTTCAGACTTGCCCAACCCTTACCCTCAGTGCCTATCACTGGCTGCTGCAAGGGACCCTCCCCAGATCCCTTTAGCTCCAGTGGTGTCCATGCTGAAGCCTCCAAGTGTCATGTCATAGAGAGTAGTATTCACAGCAGATAGGTCCAAAGTACATTATCATTTACAGGCTGGAAGTCAGGCCCTGCCACATAACTATGACCTGGTCAAGTCCTTGTCCCTCCCTATCAGTTCTCTCCTCTGTAAACTAAGCATTAAAATGCATGAATCCTCAGTCATAAAAAGGCATTAAAGGCATGAAGTGCTGACACATGACCCAACAAGGATGAACTTGGAAATCACTGTGGTAAGTAAAAGAAGCCAGTCACAAAAGGTGACATACTGTGTGAGTCTATATTTGTATTAAATGTTCAGGATAAGCAAATCTATAGAGACAAAGTAGATTAATGATTGCCTCGGCGGCTTTGGAGGGAAGGGAAAACAGAATTGACACTGTTGTGTACGGAGATGTATGGGGAGGGAGGTAATGAAAATGTTCTAAAATTGTGATGACTGATGGCTGTGTAACTGTGAATACACTAAAATCCACTGAATTGTACCAGTTAAACAGGTAAATTGCAGGCCTGAATTATATCTTAATAAAGCTTTGGAAAAAAGACTCCTAATTATACCTACCTCATAAGAGTTGTGAAAGAAATAATGTATGTAAAGTTTCTAGCACATAGTAGGCACCAAGAAATGAGTTAGCATCCACCGTTACTATTAAGAGAAGGCCCAGGGGAGCCCTGACAAGACCATCGTGGCAGCCTTGGCCTTTGGACTCTCAAAAGTGACAAGTCCAAACCCAACCACCCCATATACACCCTCCTCACCCAGAGGAGCTCTTTTTCATCAACTGCAATGGGGTGTTTTAAAGAAGCCCAAGTCAAGGGAACTGAAGCAGGTCTGGAATTCTGACCTCTCCCTCGCATCCCTGCCCTGCACCAGCCGCCTCTGGTCAAGTGACCAGGCTGTCAAGTAGCTACTCTAGGGTAAGGTTTCAGGTCAGCCAGAGTGTATAAAGACAGGTGCCAAGCCAGAGGCTGCAGAGACACCAGCAAATGGCAAAGGGGCAATCAGATCCCTGCTGCCGCCTCCTGGGATGGAGCCCTGAGGAGCCTTAAAGAGGCCCCATGCTTCCACCATCCTGGCTGCCCCCTACAGGTAAGACCCCACCCTCCAGCCCATCTTCCTCCTCCATGTTCTCCCAAAGGCAGCTGGCAGCCAGAGCTGGTAGAGCACAGCAGGCAGAGCCTGAGTCAAGAGGAGGGAAAGGCAGCCCTGATGAGGGCGCTGCTGGCGCTGGGACTCCACCCCCACTCCTGTCACTCACCAGGGACTCGCTTCCCTTTTGCTCTGCTGGCGGCCTCTGCTGTGACTGCAAATCCCCAAAGAGAAGATGTGGTTTTCTCCTTAGTCTGGCCCAGAGTCCCCACAATTCCTCCAGAGCATAAAGCCCTTTCCCCCAGGAGGCCCTCCTCCCTGACTCAGCGGGCGTGCCGGGATGGTGGGATCAAGGGCATCTCAGAACAGGAACTCTGATCCCTGCTTCAGAGCCACCATGGAGAACTTGTTTCTAATGCAGATTCCCAGGGCCCCAGCTCAGACCTGAATCTCGGGCTGAGGGCCAAGAATCCCATCTGTAAATAAGCGGCTCCAGGTACCCTGAGCTCTCTCTGAAGTCTGAGACTGGGAGGTGGGCCTGGAGCAGGTGCCAGACACTGGGCTTGAATCCTTCTCCATCCCTCTAGGCTTGTGACTAGCTGAAGCCCTCAAACCTTCAGGGCCCTTGGACCCAGACAATCACAGCAACTATCGCGTAGCCTTATAAAGGGGTTGAATTGGTCACTGCCTCTAAAGCCCTCAGGGCAGTGTCTGGTGCGAGAAGTGCTCAGCAGATGTTAACGGGGCACCACAAGTCTGGGTGTGCAAGGCTGGAATCCCTTGTTCCTCATGCTCCAGCAGAGCACAGGGCGGAACTTCTGCTCTACCCTTCACCTATGTCAGTGGGATAGGTCTGCTGGCCGCTAGGGCTTCCCAAGTACCCTTTCAGGAGGCTGGAATAAAGGAAGAGGTTGGGGAGCACCAATCTTCAGGACCCCTACCTCTGCCCACCCTGGTGGCCTCCCCTTGTCCTGCCCCCATGTGACCAGTGAAAGTCTAGAGCCCACCCTGCCTGAGTCCAAGCCCATCCACTCCGCCCCTGTTGGGGGCTCAAGACAGCCTCTGGAACAAGTTCTGGCTTGCCTCCTGGCCGCTGCTCTTGACCAAGGCCAGGCTCCAACACCTCTGGTACACCATCCCTTCAACCTCACTGGTCTCAGAACCTCCACTGGCTCCCTCCCTGTCCAGCCCCAACGCCTACACCACCTGACCTGAACACAGGTCTGATGGTGTCATCCCTCAACTTGAAAACACCAGCCAGTCCCCATTCTCACTAGATTAAGTACAGCTAGGGCACTTGAGGCCCTCTATCAAAGAACACTGTGTGCATCTATCTCAGCTTCTTCCCCATTTCCCCACCTCGGCCCATGGGGTCCCTTGGTCAACTGGTCCTCCCTGGGCCCCTCTGGCCCTGGGCCATCTGAATACCAGGCTGCACAGAGAAGTGGGATAAATAGCTCCTGCCCTTGCTTTGGGGCCCCCATCGAGGGAGAAATCATGGTAGTTAATGAACTAATTCTAGGGACTTCCCTGACTGTCCAGTGTTTAAGATTCCATGCTTCCACTGCAGGGGCCGCAGGTTCAATCCCTGGTCAGGGAACTAAGATCCCACATGCCGTGCAGCCAAGGGGAAAAAAAAAAATGAGCCAATTCTGAAGAAGGTCTGGGACAGAGGCAGCCAAGAACAAAGGAGGTTCAGAAGGGAAGCCATATCTGATGGTTCAGCCCCCTGGCTAGGGACACAGGCTCCCCAGGGAGGCAGACCCAGCCCAGAAGGCACAGTTCATGAAGTGCTCAAAGCCACCTAGTGGGGCCTGGCCCATCACAAACACTCCACACCAGGGGCCAAAGGCAAGGAATGTGCAGTCACGTGGCTCTAGAGGCCCCACCTCTGCACCTCAGTTCCTAACTCTTGAGAGTGGAGCGAAAACACCTAACTTGGCAGCATTCTTCTATTAGAGCCCGGGCGGCCACCAGACGTTTTGGAAAAGGGACACTCATACAACCAATAAAAGACACTAGAGGACACACCGCCCAGGGGCCTCTCCTACCCTGGGAGCTGGGCCCTCAGATTCCTGCCGCTGAGGATCTCGGCAGCCCTGCTCCTGTCAGAGGAGGAGCTGGGCAGGGGAAAGGCCAGGGCCCGAGGGAAGAGAGGCTGACAGGATATGGGCACTGGGAGCTGCTCTTGCACTCCCTCAGACACATGCATTCCAACCCCAGAAGACGAGCCAGAGCCTCCCCGCCAGGGACCAAGCCTCCTGGCAATTGCTGGGCTTCTGTTGGGCGAATGGGAAGGAGGACAGTGTTCCCTCGGCTAGCCCGCCATGCTGTCCCCTCAACCAGACTCAGCTCCACATCAGCCCTCAGGGAGCAACGCAGAAAGGCAGGCAGATGGGCTGTGGGGCGACACTGCGCGGGGAGCCCAAGCCCTGACTGTGACAGGCGCCGGTCTCAGCCTCCCCAGGCACATTGTCTTCCTCTGCCAGCCTGGACAGCAGTGCCCACCAGACCTCCTCACCAAGCTGTTGTTGCACATGCTTAGCACTTAAGTCCCCAGAGAGGGGGCTGCATATAATTCAAAGGGCTTTGAATATCCGCAACAAAAAGGCAAGATGGTGGACATCCATCCTACCACATCCATTGGGGCCGCTGAGTGGAATGAACAGTGAAGGGGGTCTTATTGCAACCACAAGACCCTGGCCGCAGTTCTGTGGATTTGAGGAAGTCTCTCTCCATCTTAAGCCTCTCTTTTCCCACCTGTAAAATAGATTTAAATGACATCCTGCCCTCTTTCCAGCACTGTTTCAAGTCTAGCATAGCAGAGCAACCCACGCTCTGACACTGGTGACTCTGAGCAGGCCAACATCTCTGAGCCCCCACTGGATCTTCCCAAAGTGGAGAGAGGAAAAAAGTTACCCCACAGCCAAGCTGTGAGAATTCAGTGAGACGGTGTGTAGAGGTCCGCCCCCAGAGCCTCATGCCCCAGCCATTCCCTCCCCCTCTGAACCTGCCCTGGACTGTCTCACAGAGCATGCCCTTCCCTGCACCTGGAGCCCCCTCCCACCCCTACCATGTTGATTTGGGATGGCAGGACCTAAAGTGATAAGGCTGGGTGAGTTCTCCATATGCCAGCATATTAAAAAAATAGAAATATCACTTTGCTTACAAAGGTCCATATAGTCAAAGCTATAGTTGTTCCAGTAGCCATGTACAGATGTGTGAGTTGGACTATAAAGGCTGAGCTCCAAAGAAGTGATGTTTTTGAACTATGGTGCTGGAGACAACTCTTGAGAGTCTCTTGGACAGCAAGGAGATCAAACCAGTTAATCCTAAAGGAAATGAACCCTGAATATTCATTGGAAGGACTGATGCTGAAGCTGAAACTCTAATACTTTGGCCACCTGATGTGAAAAGCTGACTCACTGGAAAAGACCCTGATGCTGGGAAAAACTGAAGGCGGGAGGAGAAGGGGACGACAGAGGATGAGATGGTTGGATGGCATCGCCAACTCGACGGACATGAGTTTGAACAAATTCTGGGAGATAGTGAAGGACAGAGAAGCCTGGCGTGCTGCAGTCCATGGGGTCACAAAGAGTGGGACATGACTGAGCAACCAGACAACAACCATGCCTGAGACTGGGGAAGGAGAAGAGTGGTGTGGAGTCAGAACCGGGCCTGTGGTTGTGGTGTGGAGTCAGACCAGGCCTGTCTCTCCCTGAGCCTTTATGCAATGAAGACCTTTTCCAACAGGGAAGGGAAAGGGCAGGGTGAGGATGGCAAGAGATTAGGGAGGAAACCAACCTGTCCTTATAAGTCAAATCCACACAGCTAAGACAGCCCTGCTCAGGCTTTTCACTTAGAAACCCACTCCTGGTGCTGAGGGGAACCTGGGGATGGGCCTGGAGGGCACACGTCCCATCCCTTCCCCTGGCCTGTCCCCTGCAGCCTCCTCCATGCACTGAAGCCCAAGGCTGGGCTGTAGCCTCTCTCCTTGGACCTCCACTGGGCCCTGGAGGGACCGGGCAGAGCCTCTGGGACCATGGTTGGACTGCAACCTTCAGAGACGCCCCCCCACAACGGCTGTGAAGTTCCTGGGGGCAGGCACGGCAGCCTGCTTTGCTGACCTCCTCACCTTTCCACTGGACACAGCCAAGGTCCGCCTGCAGGTAGGTGCCCTTTGGCCAAGGGCCATTGTTCCCAGCAATGGAGGGGCTGAGTTCTCCACCAGGGCACCTGCAGCATCTGCCCGCCTGCCCTTCCCCTGAGCAGGTCACTCACTATTCATGACCCTACCTCACCATTCCCTTATCACCATCACCCAAGATCTTAATTCCTTGGCGGGATATGCCAGGGTCCTTATATGGCCTTGCCCTACTTTGTAAGCCATAAAGTGAGAAGTAAGGAATTACCATGTGAGCTTGGGCAAGTCACAGACAGCTTGTAATGAGAAAAATCATCACCCTCCATTTTACCACACTATGTACAACAGTTTGTGAGCTGGCAACTGCTGCAGAGAACTGTCATTTTACTGAGACGTAACACTGTGGCCGTGCTTGTTCTGAGGTCCAGCCCCAGGCAGAGCCCCTGCACACAGCCCCGCCCACCCCCCACCCAAGTCCTCATACTCTGCGGGGTGTCCCTCAGATCCAGGGGGAGAACCAGGTGGCCCAGGCGTCCCAGGGTGCCCAGTACCGCGGGGTGCTGGGCACCATCCTGACCATGGTGCGCACCGAGGGCCCCCGCAGCCTCTACAGCGGGCTGGTCGCCGGCCTGCAGCGCCAGATGAGCTTCGCCTCCATCCGCATCGGCCTCTACGACTCCGTCAAGCAGTTCTACACCCCCAAGGGATCGGACCGTGAGTGCTGAGGGGTGGGTCAAAGCAGGATCTAGGCTGTGGGTCAGGAGATCAGGGGCGGTGCAGACTCAGAGGCAGAGCTGAGGCCTGGGAAGCTGGTAACAGAGGCTCATGAGGAGACTGAGCCTCTGTGGAGGAGGATCCGGAACCCTGGCCTGGGAGAGGTGGGCATGGGGCAGGGGCAGCCCCCAGAGACCAGCATCAGGCCCGCAGAGGTGCGGGGTAGCACAACACTGGCCCGCTTGCTCTCCTCTCCAGACTCCAGCATCATCACCCGGATTTTGGCAGGCTGCACCACGGGGGCCATGGCAGTGACCTGTGCCCAGCCCACAGACGTGGTGAAGATCCGCTTTCAGGCCAGCATGCACACTGGGCCGGGAAGCAACAGGAAGTACAGTGGGACAGTGGATGCCTACAGGACCATCGCCAGGGAGGAAGGGGTTCGGGGCCTGTGGAAAGGTAGGTCTGGACTCCAGGTCTGGGGGGCTGGGACAGGGAACTGAGCAAGCAGGGAGCTCCCATCACGAGTATTCCAGCAGTTCTAAAGGAATATCCTAACGTATCCCAATGTGCCAGCTGACCGGCCATACTGCCCCAAATTCAGTTCAGTTTACCAACCCTTCACCACGTGCAGGGCTGTGAGGGAGACAGAAATGAACAGAGGATACCCTCACGGCTCACAGTCACAGAGGAGGGGGCGATGTCAAGGAGCAGCCATTCCATAGGGCAGGATGTGCTGGGTTCACACAGAGGTGCGGGCCACAAGGGCTGAGGGGGCTGGGGGGCAGAGGCCATGTGAAAGTTGGGCCTCAAAGTTCCAGTGAGCTCCCAGTGTGTGGAGAGGGAAGGAAGGGCCTCCCCTATGAGGGGTGACTGCTGCGCATGGAGAAGAAACAGAGGCCACTGGGGAAGCAGTCATGAGGAGGGGGCTTCCTTGGGAGCAAAACTTTAAGGTTCCCTGTGTGTTTAAGTGGTGGCCACCTTGACGAATAATGCTGTCTCTCCCACATGTGGCCAGGGCTCACACGAATCTTGCAGAAGAAAACAGTGACCCAGTGATGGTTAAAGGCAGGACACCTGAGTCACAGCCCTGCTTGCTGCGTGCCTTCCTGGAGCCCAGCCCTCATCTGTGAAACCAGCGGGCGGTCTCGACCCTCTCCAAGGGCCCTGCCATGGCTGCAACCTGTCACTGTTTCAAAAGCCTACCATTCCTCTCCCAAGAAAGGCTTCCTTTCTGGCTCTAGCCAGGTCTCAGGGAGGCATATTTTAATTTTGATGGGTATTGCAGTTTATCCTCTGAAATGTGGCCCAAACACACACAAGAGGGTCTCTCTGCTTTTTGTCTCTAAAATGGACATAGATAATCTGAGAGCTTTTAACATCGGAAAGGAAAGTGTGGAATCTGCCCATCTAGGGTGGGCTCCTCTAGACCACGGGAACGAGGCACCATATCCCCCAACTGGGCCTGTGGCCTTGCAGCCCAGGAGGTCTGCTTCTTCTATTTCGCACTCATCAGCCCCACCCCCTTCCTGACAGGAATTCTGCCCAACATCACGAGGAATGCCATTGTCAACTGTGGTGAGATGGTGACCTATGACATCATCAAGGAAAAGCTGCTAGACTACCACCTGCTCACCGGTGAGGACCTGAACTCCAGGCAGATAGCTGTCCCAGTCTGGAGGGGACTGGGACTCCACAGAGTGGGTACCACCCACAGGCAACCGGGCTTTAGAAGGAGTGGAGGGAGGAATGGTGCCCAGCATTGTTAGGATGAGTAAGGAAGAACCCTAGACGGGAGGCCAGAGACCTGGGCTCCAGCCCAGCACCATTACTCCCTGTGCACCTTCAAGCAAGGGTCACCTTCTCCTGACCAGTTTCCTCTAATGAGGTGCTTGGGCCGGATTAGCTTCCAACTCTGGGACAGCCCAGCTTTGTGAGTCCTTATCAAGAGCCACACCTTGGCACTGAAAGAGATTTGGAAAACTATCCTCATACTCAGGCTTCCCTGGTGACTCAGACGGAAAGAATCCGCCTGCAATGCAGGAGATACAGGTTCTATCCCCGGGTCAGGAAGATCCCCTGGAAGAGGAAATGGAACCCACTCCAGTATTCTTGCCTAGGGAAGTCCCATGGGCAGAGGAGCCTGGTGGGCTACTGTCCAGGGGCTCGAAGAGAGTCAGATATGCCTGAGCACAAGCACTAGACTGTACTAACCTCATGCTCAAGGAGTTCAGTTTCATTAGTACCCTTGCCTGGAAAATCCCATGGACAAGGAGCCTGGTAGGCTGCAGTCCATGGGGTCGCACAGAGTCGGACACAACTGAAGCGCCTTAGCAGCAGCAGCAGCAGCAGCAAGGACAAACGACGAACCCATGTGAAACAGAAAACAAGGGCCCTCTTCATCTCACAGCCCAATATCTGCTCTTCCCCACCCTACAACAGACAACTTCCCCTGCCACTTTGTCTCTGCTTTTGGAGCTGGCTTCTGTGCCACCCTGGTGGCCTCCCCAGTGGACGTGGTGAAGACGCGGTATATGAACTCGCCCCCAGGCCAGTACCACAGCCCCTTCGACTGTATGCTGAAGATGGTGACCCAGGAGGGCCCCACAGCCTTCTACAAGGGGTGAGCTCCCCTCCTGCCACCAGCACCCCCTCCTAGAGAACCAGGCCTCCCTCCCTGTCTCCCTTCCTCCCCTCCATGTAGAGTGTGTCAGCCACGGGATCACCTAGAAACGCAGTGTTGAACAGCACAGATGTAAATGCCACAAAGGAAAATTACAATATAAAGACCTAAGGAAATGTTTTTTTTGAAAAGAGGGGACCAAATCTGAATTGAAGATTAGGGAGGCCTATCTGAGAAAAAAAAAAAAGGAGTCTAGGCATAGATCCAAGTGCATCCCCAAACACACAGGAAGGGGAGGAGGAGGGAAAGGTGCTTGGTAATCCTGAGGCTTTTCTCTGACCCACCGCCTGACGGATCACCACTGCCGACAGCCCGTGTGCTTCACATGTTCTTGGCATTTACCATTCCCTCTGCATGGAAGCCGTCCCTGCGTCATCCACATGCTCTGCACCTTACTGTCCTTCAAGACTAGCTCAAATACCACCTTCTCCCTAACACAGATACAAATTCTCCCCCTCTGTGAACTTCAGCAATACTTCCCTGATACCATTTTTATGGTACCCACCACTTCCTACTTTGTAGGATAGTATTTGTAACTTTAAATGATCCCCCATGCTAGAGTGCAAGCTCCTTGCAGCTAAGGACTGTGGCTTATACAGCTGACCCTTGAACAAATGCCAGGGTTACAGACACGGACCCCAGGCAGTTGAAAATATCAATACATATGTTACAACTTATAGTCTGCCCTCCATATACGGTTCCTCTGTTGCCATGGTTTCTGCACATCCCTTGTTCCATACCCACAGATTCAGCCAATCTCAGATCATTAGTATTTAACATTAGAAAAAACTGTATAAGTGGACCCACACAGTTCAAAGGGTTGTTCAAGGGTCAACTGTGTACATCTTCCACTTCCCAGAGTCCCCAGCACAAAATCAGCTCTCTATAATAAAGTTATGAACAATCACCATGACCACCAAGTCACTAAGCATGAGGACTTGGGTTAACGCTTCACATATATTATCTCCACACTCCCCGCTGAACTGGGCCATTTCTCCACATGTGCTGAGGAGGAGAATGAGACTCAGAAAGGTCACAGAACTTGTTCCAGTTCACAGAGTTTAAATGGCAGAGCCACGGCTCAAACCCTGACTTTTAGACGCCACCCACTCCATCCCACACTGAGCTCTTTGCTTGGCCCTCATACCTCCACCACTGAGAATGGTTTTCTGGCACCCACCATTGGATTAGGCCCAACAAACACACATGTCCTTGACCCAGGGATGATGTCACGAAACTGAGTTTCAGCTGACAGTTCTTTTCCTATAAGTGCCGCCATCAGAAGGCTCTTCATCCCACTTGTCTCAGTTTGTACTTTGACTTGGCAAACTTTCCCTGAGCACTTCGTGGGTGCTGGGCCCTGTGCTGTGCTTCTTTTGAAGGAGAAGAGCAAGCAGAAGGACCAACGTGGGCAAAGGTGTGGGAGGAAGCGTCTGACAGGAGCTGAGAGAACCAGGAGGGGATTAGTGGAGAGACAGGCTGAAGAGGAGAGCAGGAGCCAGGCTCCTCCCGGAGTCAGTGAACCGTAGCTGAGGTGAGGTGGTCACAGGACAGGCAGGCTCTTGGGAGATTAGCTAAATTTGGCATCAAGTTGTTTTCGCCTTGCAGTGCCTCCAGCTGGGGGCAGGGGCCTCCTCGGGGGAGGCTGCTCAGGTTGTAAACCAGTCCAGAAGCACTCAGCGGTGGAGTGGAGTCAGGAGGTTTCAACTGAACTGTCTCACCCTGGTCTCTAAAGAGAAACTGGCAGCAATCATAGCTACCTGATAAACCTGTGAGAATTAACTGCCTAACACGGTAACCCCACTCAAAGTGCTAGTTTTCTTTCCTTGCCTGACTCCGACTTCTGCCTAAATTTCTTCAGTAGAGAAGGAAATGACAGAACAATCTCAGAAGTGCTCGTGACTAATGGAAGTTCAGCAGCAGCACTGAGTGGGGAGGGCACACAGATCTATGCGGGACTCCAGTCCACCCACCTGACCAATGGTTGTCTCTCTCATCAGATTTACACCCTCTTTTTGCGTTTGGGATCCTGGAATGTGGTGATGTTCGTCACCTATGAGCAGATGAAAAGGGCCTTGATGAAAGTCCAGATGCTACGAGACTCTCCATTTTAACTAAGACAAGGCTATTTAGTATTTAACTAGGACAAAACCAGTTAAGATTGGAATAAAGCAGTGGGTCCACACCACAGGGACACAGACCCATACATGTTTGTTTACAGAACTGTTTACTTGATGCTGACTCAAGAGACAGAAAAATAGGAAAGACTGTGGTCTTCAGTGCTTTGTCTTAAGAACACCTTTGTTTTGCACTGACAAGGTGGAAAATAAATTATATTAATTTGTGAAATCCATCAGGTTGGATGCCTAACATTTAGGCAAGGAAAAATAAACCAAAACAGATCTATTTGGGTAAAACGGAAGTTTGCATACCTATATCCCCTGGAAGATCTGATTAGATGATGAATTATAAACCGGAATGACTGCAAGCATGGAACAAGAGTCTCCCACATTTCCCTTGGAAATCAGCTAAGGAGTCTAGTGAGACACCACCAAAGCAACACAAAGACTTTTGACTGCAGCCTTCAGTTAACACGGATCATCAGCTGTATTTGTTATGTGTCTGCGTGTAGAATCCACTGGGATTGTGGAAAATGTGAGAGAGGAAAAAAAGAGAAAACCTAGAAACTGTGTCAAAGGAGCACGGCTGGGCCAGTGTGAGGCTGAGACCCATAAATGTTCGCTGACAACACTGGAGAACCAAGAGGGCAGCCTCAGTCTCCTTTCCTGTAAAATGGGAATAATAATCCCTTTCCTCCTACCTCACTTGGGGTGTTTATGAGGATCAAGTGAGAAGCTGGGCAGAAAAGCACATTATAAAAGCTAAAGCTCTGGACAAGTGTGCATAAAAGAACAATGCCTCGGAAAAGATTTTGTTGATTAGTGAGGAAGTGCCAAGGAAGAAGTTTTTGAAAGACACAGTTGCCTAGAGGTGAGACCAAAGGAACCAGGAACTTGGGGGCCAGGGGTCACGGAGAATGGTGTACAGCTGCCGGAGCCGCACTCCCAGGCAGCCCCCACTCCCCCACTGGACTGTGAGGCACCTTGAAGGGTGTGGAGTCTAGAGACAAAAAAGTAAAAGCCGGACTGAGAGTCTAAAGTATCAGGACTCAGAATTTATGAAAATTATCATGACTCAATAAAGGAATTCACACCTTGAGTGTGGGAATGAAAAGAGCCACTTTTCTGCCTTCTCTTTCTTAGATGGGATTTCTCTTTCTCACTTCAGGCATCCTGTTGATCAGCGCAGGGCCATGCTGGCCCCTCACACATACACTGCCTTCTGCGCTTCTGCAACCCAGCTACTCAGCATTTTAAGGGTTTGACTTCTCCATTTATAAAAGGCAGGCTTGAACCAGATGACCTTCTCCTAAACTTAACTGAATATATTTCATGTTGATAATTGGGATCTAGAAGATCAGTCTTTTTCTGGTTCTTAGCAGCTTATGTGGCTCTGATGTCAGAACTGGGTTCCAACCTCACTCACCCAACACACACAGTTACTAGCAACCTAACCACGGGGAATCCTTGCATCATAGAGTCCTACAGAGAAGTGGGAAGGACAGTCTGCACCTCGCAGGAAGGGCTCAGTGATGTCACCCTTCCTCTCCACTCTGACTCCCTGTATCCTGGAAAAAATGAACATCCACTTACCCTCAGCACTTTTCTAAATCTATATCATAATTTGAGATCATTTACATATACAAACTGGAAAGTCCAAGCAAAAGCAAAAAAGTAAAAATTATTTTGATTTAATGTCTGATTTGGCTTTCAAATAAAAACCACATTTAAAACTTTTTTCTTTTCACTTGACAGCAAGTACAAATCATTTTAAAACACTTGCTCTTGATTTGTAAGTTGCTAGAGACCAAGGACTATGCCTTCCGTGAATTTCTATCTGGCAATATTAACCCATCATCTACCAGAGCATACTATTTAGATGATGCTGCTGAAAACAGGATAAATGCTTCTGAGTGATGTTTTGATTGGGATCAGAAACCAAGTGACTTTCAGATTTCTGGGAAAGGGAAAACAAGACTAAGGAGGTCATCTAAGGTTTTCTGGGCAAAATACTAGATTTCTTTCCCCATTTCTTAAAGGCAGAATTGGAACCAAGTGACCTCAGAATAAAGTTCTGTGATTTTAAGAACAAAAAGACAGCTTCCGCCAAGCCACTGCCCGCTGTCTCCGCCACCAGGAAGCCATGGATGTAGACTCACAGGGTCAGATCATCAGCTGAGGCCCACACTCGCTCCCCTCACTGCACACTCACAAACACCTATCTCCATCAAGTCATTCGAAAGGCTACCAAACTTGGACTTCCCTGGTGGCTCAGCGGTTAAGAATCCTCTTGCCAATGCAGAGGACATGGGTTCAATCCCTGGTCCATGAAACTTCCACAAGCTTTGGGGCAACTAAGCCATGTGCCACAACTGCTGAGCCTGCAAGCATCCTAGAGCCCGTGCTCCGGGCAACAAGAAAAGCCACTGCAATGAGAAGCTTGTACACTGCAACTAGACAGCAGTCCCTCTCAACACAACTAGAGGAAGCTGGCATGCAGCAATGAAGACCTAGGGCAGCCAAAAATAAGTAAATAACATTAACAACAATTTTTTTAAAAAGGTTTACCGAACCGAATGGGTCCTCTTGCCTGAGCAGTAAAGCTGATGTACTGACATCAGGATGTGGTGAGGGAAAGTGCAGCACTTGCTTGCAGGTACCATCAATGAGTCCAGAACAGCTAGTGCTCAAAAAGCTCAAACTCCCCAATGGACTTCAGCAGAGCATTTTGAAAGGCAAGGCGAGGGAGGGGGCATCCCAGGGTCCGTGATCAGCTTATGCACAATTCTCTGATTGGCTGATGCTGAGGAACAGGGCTGTGTCTCTGGTGTTAACATTATCAATCCTTAGGCACCAGGAGGCCTGGGGGTAGCACGCTCATCAAGTAAATTCCTTCCATTTGGTGGGGGGTTGCCACATCTATAAAACAACTCAAGAAATGTGCATCAGATACTATTACTAGGTAATATTATCTAGGCACTTCAGAGAGGATCAAAAGCAGATGATATAGGGAGAGGTCTGTCCCAGGAAAGCCCCATGGGGTCTCACTGGGTTAAAAAATAATCTGCTTTCTCACAAACTCTTCTAGTATATCAGGAAAAAGGAGATAGTCTGGCCCCTGACTCAGTCACATTAGTGACATAGTGGATTACTGACTTCATAGAAAGAAGTCTTATCAGTAAAAGTAATATTTTTCAAGGAATATTTTATTCAGGAAGAATGGATGTTAAGTGCAGAAATAGAATTATACCTCTATAGAGGAGTTCATCTGTGTCAGGACACTTGGAAAGCTACAGAGTGCTACACAATGGAAGGATTCAGCGTGCCTACATCGTTAGCCACACATTGGACTAGGTGTTGAGGTGAGCGAGGCCAGCGCTGCCTTCAGGGAGTTCACTGGGGTGGTGGATGATCGAGCAGAAGAGACAAACGATTCAGCATGATGAAAGCCTCTGTACAGAAATGCACAAGGGACTCAAGAGCAGGAACACACATGAAGGATACCTAACCCGGTTTAGGAGCCAGGAAGCTTCTTTGGAAAAGATACCTAAAGGACAAACAGGAGTTATCCAAGTAAAGGAGGGGTAACTCATGCTAGGAAGAGGGAATGACTCATACATACGAAGGCCCAGAAAGAAGCAAAAACTAGGGGCAATCAAGTATTGCCAGCTGTCAGTATGGCTAGGTTGCAGAACTAAGGGGGAGCAGTGAGAGAGATGGGCGTGAAGAGAAAAACAGGGGCCCTGAAAGTCTAGAGAAGCCACATATTATGGACTGAATATTTGTACCCCCAAAATTCATATGTTGAAGCCCTAACACCCAATGTGATAGAATTTGGAGTTTGGGCCTTTGGAAGGTAATTAGGTTCAGATGAGGTTATGAGGGTGGGGTCCCCATGATGGGATTAGGGTCCTTATATGAAGAGGAAGAAAGATCAGAGTTCGCTCTCTCTCTGCCACGTGAGGACATGGTAAGCTGACTGTCTGCAAGTCAGGAAAAGGAACCCCACCAGGGACCCTAAAGGACAGGCACCTTGATCTCAGATGTCCCAGCTTCCAGACCAATGAGAAATAAACTCCTGTTGTTGAAGCTACCAGGTCTGTGGTATTTTGTTATGGTAGCCTGAGCTAAGACACAACATTAAGAAGTCTGGAGTATTTTGAGGGTAGTGTGGAACCACTAAAGTGTTTTAAGTAGGAATGACAGACTGCAGTGCAGAAAATGGATTAGAAGAGTGGACTCTGGTCATAGGAAGATGAAACTGTTGTAACCCAAGCAAGAGTACTGGAAGTGGTATTAAGTGAACAGAAGAGTAATAAAATCAATAAAAGATTCCATTTGGAAGGAGTAGTGAGATCCTGCTTCCATGCTTTTGGGTATAAATCCAGAAGTGGAATTTCTGGATCAACTGCTAAATCATTCTACTTTTCGATTTTTGAGAGACCTTCATACTGCTTTCCATGGCAGCTGTACCATTCTACATTCCCACCAACAGGACACAGTGTTCCAATTTGTCCCATCCTCACCAACACTTCCCATTTTTAAAAAATAATAACCATCCTAATGAGTGTGAAGTGGTATCTCATTTGGTTTTGATTTGCATTTCCCTGTAATTAGTGATATTGAGCATCTTTTCATGTACTTATTTGCTATCTGTATATCTTCTTTGGAGAAATGTCGAGTCAAGTTTTTTGCTCACCTTTGAACTGGATTTTTGTGGGTTTTGAGTTTTAGTTCTCTACATATTCTAGACATTAACCTTTCATGAGATATGTGATTTGCAGATATTTTCTACCATTGTGTAGGTTGTCTTTTTACTCTGTGATTGTATCCTTTGATGGACAAAAGTTTTTAATTTTCATGAGTTCCAATTTGTCTGTTTTCTTTTATTTCCTGCACCTTTGGTATCATATTTAAGAAATTACTGACAAATGTAATGTGAAGCTTTTATCCTGTGTTTTCTTCTAAGAGTTGTTTTTGTTGTTGTTTTTTTTTAAAGCTAGAATGAAAAACTTTATCAACGGGTTTCAACAAGAAAATGAGTGGGTATGCATAGAAACATGGACCGCGTCTCCGCCGGGAGCAGGCAGGGTAGAAGGTGGGGATGAGGGGATGAGGGGGTAGGCCCAGGGGATTCCCCTCTCTGCTCCAGCGGCCATGGGATCCCAGAGTCAGGGCCAAGTTCCCTCTGTCCAGCTGTAGGCCCAGAGACTGCATCGCCCAGGGAAGCCCAGCACCGCAGCTGATGGCAGGAGGCTGAGCAACCACGGGTGAGGCCTAGGGCAAGGTGGATAGAGAAGATGTGACCCTTCTAGGCTGACATCACCAGGAGGGGCGTCATGGGCTGAGGGTTCTGCAAATATGACATCACCACGGCAGAGATGGACAGCATGAAGCTACTCAAAATCTGCTTCGTGTCCTCAGAGCTCTGGGAGCTGGCAAAGCTGATGAAGGAGCAGCAGACAGCGACCCATGCGCACCACTTCAGCTTCAGCTTGAGGCCGCACATGCTGAAGATCATGCCGGGCAGGTTCATGTAGTCTGGTGTCGGGTCATCCAGGGCTGGGCTACACTCGCTCAGTGGGGGCTTGTACCTCAGCACTTTGTTGTGCGTCCGTGGGTCTGACATATTGTTCGCGGACATAGCGAGTCAGAAGTCCTTCTAAGAGTTTGTTGTTTTGTTTGTTTTTGGCTGAACAGCATGCAGAACTTCCCCAATCAGTGATTGGACCCAGTTCAATTCAGTTCAGTCGCTCAGTCATGTCCGACTCTTTGCGACCCCATGAATCGCAGCACGCCAGGCCTCCCTGTCCATCACCATCTCCTGGAGTTCACTCAGACTCATGTCCATCAAGTCCGTGATGCCATCCAGCCATCTCATCCTCTATTGTCCCCTTCTCGTCCTGCCCCCAATCCCTCTCAGCATCAGAGTCTTTTCCAATGAGTCAACTCTTTGCATGAGGTGGTCAAAGTACTGGAGTTTCAGCTTTAGCATCATTCCTTCCAAAGAAATCCCAGGGTTGATCTCCTTCAGAATGGACTGGTTGGATCTCTTTGCAGTCCAAGGGGCTCTCAAGATTCTTCTCCAACACCACAGTTCAAAAGCATCAATTCTTTGGCGCTCAGCCTTCTTCACAGTCCAACTCTCACATCCATACATGACCACAGGAAAAACCATAGCCTTGACTAGACGGACCTTAGTCGGCAAAGTAATGTCTCTGCTTTTCAATATACTGTCTATGTTGGTCATAACTTTTCTTCCAAGGAGTAAGTGTCTTCTAATTTCATGGCTGCAGTCACCATCTGCAGTGATTTTGGAGCCCCCAAAAAATAAAGTCTGACACTGTTTCCACGGTTTCCCCATCTATTTCCCATGAGGAGATGGGACCGGATGCCATGATCCTCGTTTTCTGAATGTTGAGCTTTAAGCCAACTTTTTCACTCTCCTCTTTCACTTTCATCAAGAGGCTTTTTAGTTCCTCTTCACTTTCTGCCATAAGGGTGGTGTCATCTGCATATCTGAGGTTATTGATATTTCTCCTGGAAATCTTGATTCCAGCTTGTGTTTCTCCCAGCCCAGTGTTTCTCATGATGTATTCTGCATATAAGTTAAATAAGCAGGATGACGATATATAGCCTTGACGTACTCCTTTTCCTATTTGGAACCAGTCTGTTGTTCCATGTCCAGTTCTAACTGTTGCTTCCTGACCTGCATACAGATTTCTCAAGAGGCAGGTCAGGTGGTCTGGTATTCCCATCTCTTTCAGAATTTTCCACAGTTTGTTATGATCCACACAGTCAAAGGCTTTGGCAGAGTCAATAAAGCAGAAATAGATGTTTTTCTGGAACTCTCTTGCTTTTTCCATGATCCAGAGGATGTTGGCAATTTGATCTCTGGTTCCTCTGCCTTTTCTAAAACCAGCTTGAGCATCAGGGAGTTCATGGTTCACATATTGCTGAAGCCTGGCTTGGAGAATTTTGAGCATTACTTTACTAGCATGTGAGATGAGTGCAATTGTGCGGTAGTTTGAGTGGACCCAAGCCCCCTGTATTGGAGGAATGAAGCCTTAACCACTGGACCACGAGAGACAGTCATACAGTTCTAGATCTTATGCTTAGGTCTTTGATCCATTTTGAGTTAATTTGTGGATATGATGTTAGGTAAGGATCCAAGTTCTCTCTAAATAAATTTTTAAGAGATTAAAATAAAAAACTTCCTAAAGTAGAGCTTTGCCTTTGAGACCTAAAAACAATGAATAATCTATTTTTGCAGGGGGTGGGGCACAGATCTCTTGAGTATTCAAGTGTACATCTCAATTCATGTAAATGAAATGAGTATGAATCTTGTAATTAAAAACAAAAATTAGAATTCCAGTTCTGGTACTTATTAGCTATGTGACATGGCTCAGATTCTTGGTATTCTTAAGCCTCAGTTTATTTACCTATGCTAAGTCTGCCAGGCTCCTCTGTTCATGGGATTTTCCAGGCAAAAATACTGGAGTGGGTTGCCATTCTCTTCTCCAGGGGATCTTACTGACCCAGGGATGGAACTTGCATCTCTTATATCTCCTGCGTTGGCAGGTAGGTTCTTACCACTAGCACCACCTGGGAACCCCTCTTATCTACCTATAAAATATGAGTAATAATGTGACAGAGAGCAAAAGTCTGTAGCTTTGTCAACTAAAAATGGTAAACTTCATAGGAAACAAACTGGATTCCCCATGCACTGCTGGCAGAAATGTAAGATAGTAGGGCCACTTTGGAAAATTTGAATTTTTAAAAATATTAAATACATATTTACCATTTGATCCAGTCACCAGAGAAATGAAGTTGTATGTCCACACAAAGATTTGTACATGAATTTCCATAACGACTTTATTCATAATAGCCTCAAACTGGAAATATGTAATCCAAGTGCCCATTAACTGGAGAGACACAAACAAAATGTTCTGTATGATTGTGATCAAACTGCTGATACGTGCATCAACATGGATGGACCTCAACAAACATTATATGAAAGAAGCCAGACACCAAAGGCTACATCTCACTTACTATAAAAATTTTAGAAAATGCAAAGCTATAGAGACAGAAAGTAGATCAGTGATTATCCAGGGCAGAAGGTAAAAGAAAGAAATGGCTACAAACAGATAAAACACAACTTTGGGGGTGTGGAAGTTTTAGGGGTGATAAAACTGGATTGTGGGGACTTCCCTGGTGGTCCAGTGGGTAAGAATCCACCTTCCAATGTAGGGGACATGGGTTCAATCCCTGGTCAGGGAGCTAAGATCCCACATTCCACAGGGCAAACAAGCCCATGCACCACAATTAGAGAAGCCCACGTGCCACAACAAAGACCCAGCACAGCCAAAATTAAGAAAAATTAAAAATTGGATTGTGGTCATTGCTGCACAACAGTATAAAATTACTAAGAATTAATTAAATCATACACTTAACAATGAGTCAACTGTATGGTAAGTTATACCTCAATAAGGCTGTTAAAAGTGAAAAGGGTCATTCTCAGCTCTTGGCAGTACTACTGTAATAGACAAAAACTAGACACAACTGAAATGTCCCATCAACAGTGGAGTGAATACATTGGATATACTCACACATAGAGACTATACAGCAGTGGCGATTAAAGATCTACAACTTCATGTAACTTGGATGAATCTAATAGATACAATGTTCAGTGAAAGACACAATACAGTACAACTCCATTTATATGATGTTTAAGGACAGGCAGTGGCCACAGGACTGGAAAAGGTCAGTTTTCATTCCAATCTCAAAGAAAGGCAATGCCAAAGAATGCTCAAACTACCACATAATTGCACTCATCTCACACGGGAGCAAAGTAATGCTCAAAATTCTCCAAGCCAGGCTTCAGCAATACAAGAACTGTGAACTTCCAGTTGTTCAAGATGGATTTAGAAAAGGCAGAGGAACCAGAGATCAAATTGCCAACATCCTCTGGATCATGGAAAAAGCAAGAGAGTCCAGAAAAACATCTACTTCTGCTTTATTGACTATGCCAAAGCCTTTGACTGTGTGGATCACCACAAACTGCGGAAAATTCTGAAAGACATGGGAATACCAGACCACCTGCCCTGCCTCTTGAGAAACCTGTATGCAGGTCAGGAAGCAACAGTTAGAACAGACTGGTTCCAAATAGGGAAAGGAATACATCAAGGCTGCATATTGTCACCCTGCTTATTTAACTTATATGCAGAATACATCATGAGAAACGCTGGGCTGGATAAAGCACAAACTGAAATCAAGATTGCCAGGAGAAATATCAATAACCCAGATATACAGGTGACACCATCCTTATGGCAGAAAGCAAAGAACTAAAGAGCCTCTTGATGAAAGTGAAAGCTGCTGCTGCTCCTAAGTTGTTTCAGTCGTGTCCGACTGTGCGACCCCATAGACGGTAGCCCATCAGGCTCCTCTGTCCCTGGGATTCTCCAGGCAAGAATATTGGAGTGGGTTACCATTTCCTTCTCCAATGCATGAAAGTGAAAAGTGAAAGAGGAGAATGAAAAACTTGGCTTAAAGCTCAACATTCAGAAAACTAAGATCATGGCATCTGGTCCCATCATTTCACGGCAAATAATGGGGAAACAATGGAAACAGTAAGAGACTTTATTTTGGGGGACCCCAAAATCACTGCAGATGGTGACTGCAGCCATGAAATTAAAAGACACTTGCCCCTTGGAAGAAAAGTTATGACCAACCTAGACAAAATATTAAAAAGCAGAGACATTACTTTGCTAACAAATGTCGGGGTCTAGTCAAAGCTTTGGTTTTTCCTGTGGTCATGTATGGATGTGAGAGTTGGACTATAAAGAAAACTGAGCACCAAAGAATTGATGCTTTTGAACTGTGGTGTTGGAGAAGACTCTTGAGAGTCCCTTGGACTGCAAGATCAAACCAGTCCATCCTAAAGGAAATCAGTCCTGAATATTCATTGAAAGGACAGATGCTGAAGCTGAAACTCCAATACTTTGGCCACCTGATGGGAAGAACTGACTCATTTGAAAAGACCCTGATGCTGGGAAAGATTGAAGGCAGGAGGAGAAGGAGACGACAGAAGTTGAGATGGTTGGATGGTATCACCGACTCAATGGACATGAGTCTGAGTAAGCTCTGGGAGTTGGCAATGGACAGGGAGGCCTGGCATGCTGTAGTCCATGGGGTTGCAAAGAGTCGGACATGACTGAGCAAGTGAACTAAACTGAACTGAACTAACAGGCAAAACAAATATTTGGTGTTGGTGCTCCTGCTGCTGCTAAGTCGCTTCAGTCGTGTCTGACTCTGTGTGACCCCGTAGATGGCAGCCCACCTGGCTCCCCCGCCCCTGGGATTCTCCAGGCAAGAACATTGGAGTGGGTTGCCATTTCCTTCTCCAATGCATGAAAGTGAAATGTGAAAGTGAAGTCGCTCAGTCATGTCCGACTCTTTGCCACCCCATGGACTGTAGCCTACCAGGCTCCTCCACCCATGGGATTTTCCCGGCAAGAGTACTAGAGTGTTAGAAATTATTATAGTAGTTACTCTTTGGGTAAATAGTGACTGAGAAAGAACATAAGAGTTTGTTTCTGGGCTGTTAATAATGTTTCTGTTTAAAGTATTTTAATTTGTTGAAGTATAATTGACATATAATTAAATAATGTTAATTATTATTAAATATATATTAATTATATATTAAATAATGTTAATAATGCTTCTTGATGCACGCAAATTATATAGAGACATTCGCTTTCTGAAAGTGTATCCACCTGTACACTTATGACTGTGCACTGTTTAATACTTATGTTACACTTCTATAAAAAAATTTACTTAAAAGTGCACTTAACTTGAGATCCCTGGTGATCTCTAAGGTGTGTGTGTGTGTCTGTGTGTCTGTGTGTCTGTGTCTGTGTGTGTATCTGGGTGTGTGTATCTGTGTGTGTGTAGGGCTGATGAGAGGTGCTAGCCAGGTAAAGATCTGAGGCAAAGTGTTCCAGAAGGGAACAAGCAGTCCACAGGCCCTACAGGAAAGAGCTTGGCATGTTCAAACAGAAAAAAAGACCTGTATGGCTGGCATACAGTGAATGAAGAGATGAATGTGAGATCATTAATTTATTCATTCATCAGATATATAAGAGTTGTGCCAGCCTAAGCCAGAGGACAGCCAATTGTTCAGAAAGTTTGGCAGAGAAAAAAACCCACTGTAAAGGGGTAGGAAAGTCCTAAGAATATCTTTTACACACAAACACACACAATAGAAGAAAGGAAAGACTGAAGATGGGGGAAAGTCCTAGAAAACAAAGAAGCATAGAATAACAGGTACAGGTGGGAGGGATCACTCTGGAAAGGATATGGTAAACCTAGAAATAAAATAGAGTCAAATAGGCAAGAATTTTGAAATGGAAAGAAGCAAAATGAAAGCATTCTCCATGCTTTCACTGAAATTTAAGGAATAGTCACATGTGAGAGTAGTGAACCTGCAGAAATATTTACAAGAATGATGATTTTAAAAACTCTTTTTCCCTTCAAGTATAATTTAATGAAGAAACTGAGATCTCGGATGCATCCCTGATACTGTCCCCTGCCATGCTGAGCTGTCCAGAGCCATCACTGTGCGGCAGCCCAGGGAACTCAAACTGTAAGGCACCAGGCCTCCAACAGGCTCCCCACCAGCTGTCCCAGGGCCTTCCTAGACAGGAAGTTGCACATCAAGCACAGCCACTCACAGAGCCAGCTGCCCGTCAACACGTGATAGGGTCTTGGAACTTCACAGAGGAAATATGCAAAGCTGATTGTCCTCTGCATACCCACAGTCAGTTATGATACAGAAATATAACTTTAACATGTCAAGAAAGATGAATGCAAATGCTTTGAGGAACTATTTAACAGTCAAGATGATTTCAGGCTGTACATTTTACCATTTATTGAGTATTAGGGTAAAGGGCCTGAAGTTGACACCATTGTTACAGTATACTGAGATTATAAAGGACATTATGAACAACGTGAAAAGTTATGCTTTAGGAGTTCCCTGGTGGCCTAGTGGCTAGAATTCCAGGCGTTCACAATCTCTGGTTCAATCTCTGGTCACAGAACTGAGATCCCACAAGTCAAGTGATGTGACTCCCCAAAAACAGTTCGCTTCATTGCCCATTTTAACTAGGCTGACAGTTTGTTTTCTTAGCATAAAAAGATAGCAGTTCATTGGTATTCTGAATCAATGTAGATCATTACTTCGTTTTGAAATCAGAGAAAGAGTCATATCTTCTACCAATAAAGTCAGTGTGTTCATGAGTGCTCAACCGTTTCAGTCCTGTCCAGCTCTTTGCAACTCTATGGACTATAGCCCTTAGGGTTCCTCTGTCCATAGAATTCTCCAGACAAGAATACTGGAGTGGGTTGCCATGCCCTCTTCCAAAGAATCTTCCCAACCTAGGGATGAACCTGTATCTCCTGAATTGCAGGCTGATTCTTTACTGCTGAGACACTGGGGAAGTCACAGTGGGGAAGTCACTTTTTTTCCAATAAAACCAGTGGAAACTGCCAAAAAGTCATCGTGGAGTGGTATAAGCCAGTCAGATCTCAAGAATGACATAAAGATATGCATTTTGCCTGAGACATACACTCAACTCTCTGAAGCACTATATTACAATATGCCACATAGTTTATATAACAAGGAATGTATTTTAATGTGTTAATATCTTTTATTAATATTTTATTCTCAACAGTTTTATAATGAATTGAGTTCAAGATGACTAGGTGATAACTTTGAAACTCAATATTTCTTTCAATAAATGAGCATATGAATGTTGCAGAGCTTGCATATATCCTTGAGACAGACATATCCCTGTATAAGAATGTTTTCATATATTGTTGCTTGGACTTTGCCCATAAGAAGAGACATAAATAATAAATGTGCATCAATTACATTCATCATGGTGCAATGTTCTATCTGCAAAAAGATTTAAAAGCACTTTCTATTCTCAAAAGATTCTCCTTTTATAAGATGACACAGAAAGTAAGAATCCTAAAAAGAAGTTTCATCAGCTGTGATACTGATAGAAATAGTCAAGATCCAGCTGACACAGCCAATATAAGCAACTTGGTTGGATCTATATACAAGACTCACAAAGCATATTACTGCTTTCATATTTGACTCAACACTTTTCCTTTGTAGTGATGAGACATCTTGTACCAAAGGTTGACAGACTTTCACATAAGTCTCTGGACAGCTTCCTTCAGTTCAGTTCAGTTCAGTCGCTCAGTCGTGTCTGACTCTTTGTGACTCCATGAACTGCAGCACACCAGGCCTCCCTGTTCATCACCAACTCCTGGAATTCACTCAAACTCATGTCCATCGAGTCGGTGATGCCATCCAGCCATCTCATCCTCTGTCATCCCCTTCTCCTCCTGCCCCCAATCCCTCCCAGCATCAGGGTCTTTTCCAATAAGTCAACTCTTCACATGAGGTGGCCAAAGTACTGGAGTTTCAGCTTCAGCATCATTCCTTCCAATGAACACCCAGGACTGATCTCCGTTAGAATGGACTGGTTGGATCTCCTTGCAGTCCAAGGGACTCTCAAGAGTCTTCTCCAACACCACAGTTCAAAAGCATCATTTCTTTGGTGCTCAGCTTTCTTCACAGTCCAACTCTCACCTCCATACATGACCACAGGAAAAACCATAGCTTTGACTAGATGGACCTTAGTCGGCAAAGTAATGTCTCTGCTTTTGAATATGCTATCTAGGTTGGTCATAACTTTCCTTCCAAGGAGTAAGTGTCTTTTAATTTCATGGCTTCAGTCACCATCTACAGTGATTTTGGAGCCCCCCAAAATAAAGTCTGCCACTGTTTCCACTGTTTCCCCATCTATTTGCCGTGAAATGATGGGACCAGATGCCATGATCTTAGTTTTCTGAATGTTGAGCTTTAAGCGCACTTTTTCACTCTCCTCTTTCATTTTCATCAAGAGGCTCTTTAGTTCCTCTTCACTTTCTGCCATAAGGGTGATGTCATCTGCATATCTGAGGTTATTGATATTTCTTCCAGCAATCTTGATTCCAGCTTATGCTTCTTCTAACCCAGCATTTCTCATGATGTACTCTGCATATAAGTTAAATAAGCAGGGTGACAATATACAGCCTTGACGTACAAGACTAAAAAATACTGGACTTCAAAATACTGATGATGAAGAAGTGCAAACTTGAAAAGATATTTTAATCAGGCAATCACTCTGAGAAACATCACACTCTCTCTGCATCATAATAACAATATGGTCACACAACTACATAGTCAGAAAACTCAATTATGGTTTTCTTCTGAATTTCTTAAAAAGTATGAAAGCCTTCTTGATTTGGACCCTGTGATTTGTATCAGAGTTCTTTTAATGAAATTTTATTAATTTATTTATTTTTGGCTGCACTGGGTCTCTGCTGTGGGCTTCTCATTGCAGTGACTTCTCTTGTTGTAGAGCATGGGCTCTAGTTGTGTGGGCTTCAGTAGCTGTAGCACAGGGGGCTTAGCTGCTCCACAGCATGTGGGATCTTCCCAGACCAGGGACTGAACCCATGTCCCCTGCATTCTTAACCATTGGACCACCTGGGAAATCCATGCAGCAGAGCTCCGAATGAAATCACACAATGCTTATTTCTATGGCTCTTCTCACTAATGAATATAGACCATCAGCAACAGTACTTCTCCAAATACTAGACCAGTTATCCAGAAGCCACTGCTCAGAAGCCAGATCCCCATTTCTTTTACTTTGGTCCAAAGTAAAAGACTTTAAAAACTATCAGATATATTTCAGAGCTAATACTAAGCATTAATGATATTTTGGAGTCATAATCCTGAAGTAATTCCTACTTCACATTAGCTCAGATGTTAAATGATAGGATGAGAAAAACGTTTTCCATTTGATTCAAACAGAACTACAAGGGAAGTTTGCTTGCATCAATATGAACGTTCATCAAACACTACAAATATTAAGGAAGAAAGTGGGCTTGCAAGGATTTCTATGAATATGTCCCTACGTCTAAGCTTCTAGTCAACTTGTAAACAGGGAGATGCTTCTGATGAGAAACGAGAACCTGATTTAACTTATTTAACTTCTGGCTCAGAGCAAATGAAGAATCCTGTGAAACGGTCACTGAGGAAGCCACAACAGATAGAACAACAAAACACGACTCTGATGTTGCCACAACAGAAATGACTGGTTTCCTCTTGAGCTGCGCTTTGGAATTCCACTATTTGGCTCTGCATTAAATAAGTTTGCAGAAAAACTACTACATACAACCAGTGCAGAAAAGAAAGCTTTTATAGACCCTGACATTTCAGCAGAAAATTCTCTCTACTTGTCCTTAAATTTGTTCATTCATTCAAGGAAGGTGTTTCAACACTGGATATTCACACGGAAGTCAGCTTTCTCAAGACTGCTTTACCATCTTATGCTGATATGGGAGTTCTACTTCTTGGAAAGACTGTAATATTAGAAATGCCGTCTTAGCAGAATAGTTGAGAGGGTCATCTCCCTCATGTCTCACTGCTAGTCTTCATTGGCTGTAATTTAGTTACCCCATTTGTTTGTTGCACTTGGAGTCTTTTTTTTTTTTCCTTAGAGTGCCAGTTGCAAAAACCATTCTGCTGGTGCAGTATAACTTACCATTAAATGATGCCAAAAGTGTGTTGTATTGCAGTTCAGCAAACATTTAATTTGCCAGGAGTCTTGCTCATTACAGCATATCCTAATGCAACAAAGAGCTCCTTTTTTGTTGTTGTTGTTGTTTAAATCGATCCCTAGGTTGTTGTTTTCTTTTTAACACAGAACTTTTTAGCAATCAGCACTGTATTTTCATTTTCAGGTAAACCTACTTTTTTTCCCCCTCAGCAAGCAGCACAAAGGATCTTTGTTCCCAGATCAGGGAGGGGACCCAAGTTCCCTGCAATGAAAGCACAGTCTTAACCACTAGACCACCAGGGAAGTCCCTACATTTCTTTAGGATAAAACTTGTAGGTTTTATGATAACTTGTAAACATTTATAAGCAGTCACTGAATATTGTAGTGGAGATTTTACATAACTCTAAGAAACCTTGTTTACTTTTATATTTTATTATCTACACTTTTGCGAATAATGGAAAGAGATTTGACACTTCCTATGAACAGACTTTTTGGTATTTAGACTATTCAGTTCAGTTCAGTTCAGTTCAGTCGCTCAGTCATGTCCAACTCTTTGCGACCTCATGAATCGCAGCACGCCAGGCCTCCCTGTTCATCACCATCTCTCGGAGTTCACTCAGACTCTCGTCCATCGAGTCTGTGATGCCATCCAGCCATCTCATCTTCGGCCATCCACTTCTCCTCCTGCCCCCAATCCCTCCCAGCCTCAGAGTCTTTTCCAATGAGTCAACTCTTCGCATGAGGTGGCCAAAGTACTGGAGTTTCAGCTTCAGCCTCATTCCTTCCAAAGAAATCCCAGGGTTGATCTCCTTCAGAATGGACTGGTTGGATCTCTTTGCAGTCTAAGGGACTCTGAAGAGTCTTCTCCAACACCACAGTTCTAAAGCATCAATTCTTCAGCGCTCAGCCTTCTTCATTGTTCAACTCTCACATCCATACAAGACCACAGGAAAAACCATAGCCTTGACTAGACGGACCTTAGTCGGCAAAGTAATGTCTCTGCTTTTGAATATGCTGTCTAGGTTGGTCATAACTTTTCTTCCAAGGAGTAAGTGTCTTTTAATTTCATGGCTGCAGTCACCATCTGCAGTGATTTTGGAGCCCCCCAAAATAAAGTCTGACACTGTTTCCACTGTTTCCCCATCTATTTCCCATGAAGTGATGGGACCAGATGCCATGATCCTCGTTTTCTAAATGTTGAGCTTTAAGCCTACTTTTTCACTCTCCTCTTTCACTTTCATCAAGAGGCTTTTTAGCTCCTCTTCACTTTCTGCCATAAGGGTGATGTCATCTGCATATCTGAGGTTATTGATATTTCTCCCAGCAATCTTGATTCCAGCTTGTGTTTCTTCCAGCTCAGCATTTCTCATGATGTATTCTGCATATAAGTTAAATAAGCAGGGTGACAATATACAGCCTTGACGCACTCCTTTCCTATTTGGAACCAGTCCGTTGTTCCATGTCCACTTCTAACTGTTGCTTCCTGACCTGCATACAGATTTCTCAAGAGGCAGGTCAGGTGGTCTGGTATTCCCATCTCTTTCAGAATTTTCCAAAGTTTGTTGTGATGCACACAGTCAAAGGCTTTGGCATAGTCAAAGCAGAAATAGATGTTTTTCTGGAATCTTGCTTTTTCCATGATCCAGCGGATGTTGGCAATTTGATCTCTAGTTCCTCTGCCTTATCTTAAAACCAGCTTGAACATCAGGAAGTTCACGGTTCACATATTGCTGAAGCCTGGCTTGAAGAATTTTGAGCATTACTTTACTAGCATGTGAGATGAGTGCAGTTGTGTGGTAGTCTGAGCATTCTTTTGCATTGCCTTTCTTTGGAATTGGAATGAAAACTGACCTTTCCCAGTCCTGTGGCCACTGCTGAGTTTTCCAAATTTGCTGGCATATTGAGTGCAGCACTTTCACAGCATCATCTTTCAGGATTTGAAACAGCTCAACTGGAATTCCATCACCTCCACTAGCTTTGTTCATAGTGATGCTTTCTAAGGCCCAGAGTATAGAACAATAAACACCCATTACTGCCAGAAGATTTGATGACACATTAAGAATTCCTATGGAGGGAATTCCCTGGTGTTCCAGTGGTTAGACGATGAGCTTTCACTGCTCCCTGGTCAGGGAATTAATATCCCACAAGCCATGCAGCTGTGCATCGAGGCAAAAAAAAACAAAACAAAACGGAATTCCCGTGTATACTTAATAAATTATGTATATCAGCTGAACTTTGTTGAAAGTATGCAAATCAGTATAATTTAACTTTGAAATATTGAAGCTATGCAAATCAGTAAAATTATGTATAATTTGACCTTGCTGTATAAGGTCTTAATTCAGACTATGAAAGTTCAGACATTTCATGAGAAGTTTTGGAAAACATTCTCTTTTTTTAACGCATTTAAAGAATCTGCCTGCCAAGCAGGAGACATGGGTTTGATCCCTGGGTTAGGAAGACTCCCTGGAGAAGGAAACAGCAACCCACTTCAGTTTTCTTGCCTGGGAAATCTCACAGACAGAGGAGCCTAGAGGGCTATAGTCCACAGGCTCGCAAGACTCAGACACAACTGACCAATTTACCAACTAAAAACATCCTTAAAAGGATGTTAACATGGTTTGATTTGCATTTGGTTTTGTTTCTCTCTCTTCCTCTTTTTTGGGGGTAGCAGCATTATTGAAATGTAATTCACATATCACACAATTCATCCATTTAAAGAGTTAAATTCAATGCTTTTTAGTAAGTCAGAGATGTAAAACTATCACTACAATCAATTTTACAACATTTTCATCACCCCAAAACAACCACATCCCCTTAACATGTTAGCTGTCATGCCCAAATCCTCCCATCCCCCAGCTCTACTTTCCACTTTCTCTATAGATTTGCCTATATAAATGGGAACATACATTATGTGGTCTTTTGTGACTGTTTTTTTTTTACTTAGTATGTTTTCAAGAATTATCCATATCATAGCAGGTATCAGTACTTCATCCATTTTTATTGCTGGAGAGTATCCTATTGTTTAGGTAACAACATTTTATTTATCTACTCAACAATTGGTGGACATTTGGTTTATTTTCTATGTTTGGCAAACATCCTAGTTTTAAATAAAATTTATATGTAGACTTTTTCACACTGGGTTTTTCTTTTTAGTCGACTATGTAAGGAAAAATAGAACCTTTTAATTTTGGTAGCAGTGGTTGCTCCGTGGTATCATCTTGATTTAAGAAGTTTTATTTAGTTTCTATACCAACTAACATAAAGTTGAATTTGATGTTTGCAAACCAAGGACTATGATTTGAGGTTAAAATCACACATTAGAAGCATTGAGGCTACCTATGTCCTCAGGTCAAAATACTCTAGTGATAAATCCACTATGAAGACATTATTTTAGGCAATCTAGATATTAAACTGGGGTTTCCCACGTGGTTCCGTGGTTAAAAATCTGCCTACCAACACAGAGTCCAGTTCAATCGCTCAGTTCTGTCTGACTCTGCGACCCCATGGACTACAGCACACCAGGCCTCCTTGTCCATTACCAACTCCCAGAGCTTACTCAAATTTATGTCCATTGAGTTGGTGATACCATCCAAATATCTCACCTGTCGTCCCCTTCTCCTGCCTTCAGTCTTTCCCAGCATCAATATCTTTTCAAATGAGTCAGTTCTTCCCATCAGGTGGCCAAAGTATTGGAGTTTCAGCTTCAGCATCTGAACTTCCAATGAATATTCAGGACTGATTTCCTTTAGGATGGACTGGTTTGATCTTGCAGTCCAAAGGACTCTCAAGAGTTTTCTCCAACACCACAGAATTCTTTGGCACTCAGCTTTCTTTATAGTCCGACTCTCACATCCATACATGATGACTGGAAAAACCATAGCCTTGACTAGATGGACCTTTGCTGGCAAAGTAATGTCTCTGCTTTTAAAATGCTATCTAGGTTGGTCATAGCTTTTCTTCTAAGGAGCAAACATCTTTTAATTTCATGGCTCCAGTCACCATCTGCAGTGCTTTTGGGGCCCAAAAATAAAGTCTCTCACTGTTTCCATTGTTTCATCATATATTTGCCATGAAGTGATGGGACCAGATGCCATGATCTTAGTTTTCTGAATGTTGAGCTTTAAGCCTACTTTTTCACTCTCCTCTTTCCCTTTCATCAAGAGGCTCTTTATTCTTCCTCACTTTCTGCCATAAGGATGGTGTCATCTGCATATCTGAGGTTATTGATATTTCTCCTGGCAATCTTGATTCCCACTTGTGCTTCATCCAGCCCAGTGTTTCACATGATGTACTTTGCATATAAATTAAATAAGCAGGGTGACAATATACAGCCTTGACATACTCCTTTCCCTATTTGGAACCAGTCTGTTCTTCCATGTCCAGTTCTAACTGTTGCGTCTTGGACCTGTATACAGATATCTGAAGAGGTAGGTCAGGTGGTCTGGTATTCCCATCTCTTTCAGAATTTTCCACAGTTTGTTGTGATGCACACAGTCAAAGGCTTTGGCAGAGTCAATAAAGCAGAAATAGATATTTTTCTGGAACGCTATTGTTTTTTTGATGATCCAGCAGATGTTGGCAATTTGATCTCTAGTTCCTCTGCCTTTTCTTAAAACCAGCTTGAACATCTGGACGTTCATGGTTCACATATTGCTGAAGCCTGGCTTGGAGAATTTTGAGCATTACTTTACTAGCGTGTGAGATGAGTGCAATTGTGCAGTAGTTTGAGCATTCTTTTGCATTGCCTTTCTTTGGAATTGGAATGAAAACTGACCTTTTCCAGTCCTGTGGCCACTGCTGAGTTTTCCAAGTTTGCTGGGATATTGAGTGCAGCATTTTCACAGCATCATCTTTTAGGATTTGAAATAGCTCAACTGGAATTTCATCACCTCCACTAGCTTTGTTCGTAGTGATGCTTCCTAAGGACCACTTGACTTCCCATTCCAGGATGTCTGGCTCTAAGTTGCTGATCATGCCATCGTGATTATTTGGGTCATGAAGATCTTTTTGTACAGTTCTTCTGTGTATTCTTGCCACCTCTTCTTAATATCTTCTGCTTCTAGTAGGGCCATACCATTTCTGTCCTTTATTGTGCCCATCTTGTAGACAATGTGTTCAGTCCCTGGTCTGGGAGGATCCCACATACTGTGGGATCACTAAATCACTGCACGACAACTACTGAGCCTGTGGGCTGCAACTACTGAAACCCAAAAGTTCTAGAACCTGTATCCTGCAACAAGAGAAGTCACTGCAATGAGAATCCCCTTCATTGCAGCTACAGAGTAGCCCCCGCTCTCCACAGCTAGAGAAAGCCTACACAGCAACAAGGACCCAATACAACCAAATAAATAAATTAGTTTCTAAAATAATAAAAAAATTATTTTAAAAAATGACAATTTTTTAAAGGACACTTAAAAAAAATGTATGGATCAATTTCATCTCTTAAATGTTTTTAAAGAAGTTCAGCTTTTATATCATTTTTTAAAGTATGATCATCAAATTTCCTTGATTTCTTTTTTAAAAATGCAATCAGATAATTTTGTATTTGCTTTGGGAGGGAGTTAATATGGCTAACAATATTCTTGGCAAAAAATACCAGAGAGATTTGAGATCTTTTTTTCTCATGTTGGTTTTCATTACCTAATGTTTTCAGCTTTCTCTGTCATTCTTGCTTTTTTCTCATTTTCAGTGTTTCAATTTGTTTTTAAAACTTTAAATTTCCAAAACTATAAGCACAGTGGATTGCTTTCCAGCATATTAACATTATAAACTGTGTCAAATTGATTACTGGCACATATAACATGCAGCTTTCCAGGTGATACTAGTGGTAAAGAATCAGCCTACCAATGCAGGAAAGAAATGAGGGTTCGATCCCTTGGTTGGAAAGATTCCCCTGGAAAAGGAAATGGCAACCCACTCCAGTATTCTCACCTGGGAAATTCTATGGACAGAGGAACCTGGTGGGCTACAGTCCTAGGGTTTCAGACAGCCAGACACACATGTACAAAATGTTGACAAATAAACTGGGATTTTTTTTCAATAAACTAGATGTGCAACAGGTTTGTAAAATGCACTTGTCTGTACTCATTGTACATCCTAAAGATGATACTGTGAAAGTGCTGCACTCACTATGCCAGCAAATTTGGAAAACTCAGCAGTGGCCACAGGACTGGAAAAGGTCAGTCTTCATTCCAATTCCAAAGAAAGGCAATGCCAAAGAATGCTCAAACTATCACACAATTGCACTCATCTCACACGGGAGCAAAGTAATGCTCAAAATTCTCCAAGCCAGGCTTCGACAGTACTTGAACCATGAACTTAAAGATGTTCAAACTGGTTTTAGAAAAGGCAGAGGAACCAGAGATCAAATTGCTGACATCTGCTGGAGTATCAAAATAGCAAGAGAGTTCCAGAAAAACATCTATTTCTGCTTTATTGACTATGCCAAAGCCTGTGACTGTGTGGATCACCACAGACTGAAGAAATGGGAATACCAGACCACCTGACCTGCCTCTTGAGAAATGTGTATGAGGTCAAAAAGCAACAGTTAGAACTGGACAAAGAACAACAGACTGGTTCCAAATAGGGAAAGGAGTATGTCAAGACTGTATATTGTCACCCTGCTTATTTAACTTATATGCAGAGTACATCATGAGAAATGCTGGGCTGGATGAAACACAAGCTGGAATCAAGATTGCCAGGAGAAATATCAATAACCTCAGATATGCAGATGACACCACTCTTATGGCAGAAAGCCTCTTGATGCAAGTGAAAGAGGAGAGTGAAAAAGTAGGCTTAAAGCTCAACATTCAGAAAACGAATATCATGGCATCTGGTCCCATAACTTCATGGCAAATAGATGGGGAAACAGTGGTAACAATGAGAGATTTTATTTTGGGGGCCCCAAAATCACTGCAGATGGTGACTTCAGCCATGAAGTTAAAAAGACACTTACTCCTTGGAAGAAAAGTTATGACCAACCTAGACAGAATATTAAAAGCAGAGATATTACTTTGCTAACAAAGGTCCGTCTAGTCAAGGCTGTGGTTTTTCCAGTAGACATAGATGGGCTTCACTGGTGGCTCAGACGGTAAAGCGTCTGTTTGCAATACAGGAGACCCAGGTTCAATCCCTGGGTTGGGAAGATTCCCCTGGAGAAGGGAATGGCAGCCCACTCCAGTATTCTTGCCTGGAAAATCCCATGGATTGCGGAACCTGGTAGGCTACCATCCATGGGGTCACAAAGAGTCGGACATGACTGAGTGACTTCACTTCAACCTCACTTCATATATGGGTATAAGAGTTGGCCTATAAAGAAAGCTGAGCACCAAAGAATTGATGCTTTTGAACTGTGGTGTTGGAGAAGACTCTTGAGAGTCCCTTGGACAACAAGGAGATCAAACCAGTCCATCCTAAAGGAAATCAGTCCTGAATATTCATTGGAAGGACTGATACTGAAGCTGAAACTCCAATATTTTGGCCACATGATGCAAGAACTGACTCATTTGAAAAGACTCTGATGCTGGGAAAAATTGAGGGCGAGAGAAGGGGACGACAGAGGGTGAGGTGGTTGGATGGCATCACCGCCTCAATGGACATGAGTTTGAGTAAACTTCAGGAGGTGGTGATGGATAGGGAGGCCTGGCATGCTGCAGTCCATGCGGTTGAAAAGAGTTGGACACGACTGAGCGACTGAACTGAACTGAACTGTACTGTACCCACTGTGGACAAAGAATGTCTGCCTGCCAGAGGAGTAAACAGAGATGTTAAGACCATCAAGCCACCTGCCACAGTGCTCCCTGAGGGGATTCAGGATGGCAAAAAACTGGATACTCTCCCTAGATAGTTAGGGTGCATATCAAAAGAATAATTTCATTAAGTCCAGACTGCTGCATCTTCCCATACATAGAAAAGTGCTAAATTCATTAACTTGAGATGTCTGTTTTTTCTTTAATTAGCTGTAATCTTTTGATGTTCAACTACCTGGGTTTGTTTTGTTGTTGTTTTTGGAAGAAGTCCTGTATACCCAGGTGGCACAGTGGTAAAAATCTGCCTGCCAATGCAGGAGACGAACGAGACTCAGGTTCGATCTCTGGGTTGGGAAGATCCCCTGGAGAAGGAAATGGCTACCCACTCCAGTATTCTTGCCTGGAAAACTGCATGGACAGAGGAGCCTGGTGTGCTATAGTCCATGGAGTTGCAAAGAGCTGGACACGACTGAGCACTGAGCACAGCCTGTATACCCTGGCTCCTCCTCTACTTCTTCAGAATAGTTCCTCAGAGGTATCTGAGAGGCTGTATCCCTGGCTTACATCCTCAGTACTGCCCCAAGTAAACATCATTCTCAACTTTTAGGTTGCTCATTTTTTACAGTTAATACTACGCATTCTTCTTTCTCCATAAGACATCTTATGACTTGGATAAGTTGCTTGCTAAAAGTCCAGAGGTACGGTGTCTGAGGCATTGTTCTCATCTGCCTAGCCCATTCCAACGAAAAGAGAACTTAACAGGACTTCTTAAGAAATCCATACTGAATCCTGGTGATACCTACTTCCTTTTTAAATGTCCACATATCATCCTTCTAACAGTCCCTTGAATTTTGCTAGGGATGAACAAATATCTAACAGGTATGGAGCCTTTGAAATACAGACTCTTCCCTATTTTGGTAATCAGGGTTACAGTTTTATTTCCAGGCTTTTGGTTCTACTCTATTTTTCAGGTCTCCTCAAAGATCACCAACCAGTTCAGTAGTCTCCCCACTAATTTGTGGAGCATCCTGGGAATTTGTTCATCACAGCCAAAGACAGAAGCTCATGTACAAAACCTAGGCCAGCAGCGGATGGGAGACTCCAGTGCCAGAAATAAATTTTGGGCTTGATTTCGGTTTCCTCCAGGAACATGTGCTCATTGTGTTTTTCTTTTCTGCTATAATTATCCAGTCCCATTCCAGCTATATTCTCCTGGCTGACAATTCCCTCTGCTTATGGAAAATACCCAAATGGAGCTGACTGAGTTGAGCTTAAATCATGGTTCACCATTTCCTAACATTGTGACGCATGTGGCTCAGTGGTAAACTAACCTGCCAGGGCTTCCCTGGTGGCTCAGACAGCAATGAATCCGCCTGCAATGCAGGAGATATGGGTTTGACCCCTGGGTGAGAAAGATCCCCTGAAGGAGGAAATAGCAACCCTCTCCAGTATTCCTGCCTGGGGAAATCCCATGGAGGAGATTGGTGAGCTATATTCCGTGGGCTGGCAATGAGTCGGACACAACTGAGCACAAGTACTAGATTTAGAAAAGTGTGACATCAGGCAGATGATTTAACCTCTCTGGGACTCATTTATAGATCAGAGGTTAATATCAGCCTCACAGGACTGTGCAGAAGGGAAGTATCCACAACGAACCTGAACACAGTAACTGCACACACTTAATGTTCATCTTCTCAGACCCTCCCATTAGACTTTCCAAGGGCACTTTCAACAGCAGGCCAAACAGCTGCAACTGAAGAAAAACACACAACCTGAATGTGACAAGTTAAACTTCACTCGGGAATGATACTGAAGAAGATAGCCCATGAGAAGGCCTCTCAGATACCTTTGAGGACATGTTTGAAAGAGGTTAAGAGAAAAGCCAGGATAAATATTTTGCTGGGGAAAAAAATGTAGATGAATATCAAAAAATTACTATCAACCATAAAGAACAGACATCTCAAATTAATGATTTTAGTGGTTTTCTGTATATAGGAAAATGTAAGAAGTTGGATTCATTTAAGTTATTCCTTATGCACCTTATAAGGTATGCATCTTATCTACAGAAGGCCAGTAGTACCCAAAGCACAGAATGTTTCCTCTTTTCCTCCATCCTGAATTCCTCTCAGGGCTCACCATGGTTGGGTGGTTATACAGAACTGAGATGGTGGGCAACTTTGTTTACTAGAATGGAAGACAATGTCCATAATTTCTCACAACAGTCCCAGAAGCCTACAAGGCTGAAAAGAGACAGTGGGGGACAGAAGGTACACAAAAGTAGGGACACAAGAGTCCAAGGGTGAACATAGAGTCCTTCCACACTCCATGTGCACATGTTTGTCTGGCCATAGGACACAATTACCGCTTATTTACGTGTCTATCACCCCCAAAGGGGCCAGGTTCCTCCCCTGTCATCCCTTTCTCACGCTTGGGCCTAAAGTGAAGTGAAGTGAAGTCGCTCAGTCGTGTCCGACTCTTTGCGACCCCGTGGACTGTAGCCTAACAGGCTTCTTTGTCCATGGGATTCTCTAGGCAAGAATACTGGAGTGGGTTGGGGCCCAAGCATGCAGCAAATCCAGGCCTTGTTCGGCCTTCTCACTTGGCTTTTCACTCGGGGGCGCCAGCCCGTTGGCTCGACTGTAACTGGGGGCGAGAGCGCCACGCTCGGTACCCCTGCCCCGTCCAGAAGTCCCCGGGCACCCAGGATAGAGCCCTCAGGCGGCAGGAAACCCAGCTGCGCACAACGGCCGTTGGCGGTGACAGGCCACCTGCTGCTGCGAGGCCGGTCGGGAGGCCCCCGCCCCGGAGAGCCCGCGCTGGCGCCTGGGGAGGGCGGGCGGTTGGCGGAAACACGGGTGGCCGAGTTGAGGATAGCGAACTGGGCCCGTGAAAGCACGGAGTGCTCTTCTACCCGAGCCTCTGCGCGCTGTTAGAAAGAGCCGCGGCTAGGGGCCAGAGGCGTGTATGACCCTGGGCAGCCTCTGCTTCTTCCCCGCGCGTCAGTCTTGCCATCCTCACAATGAGGTTGGCGGCGAGGGGGAACCCTATGGGGTACAAAAGGGCTGACGCGGGGACCGAAGCCCGGAAATGGGGGTGAAAGAAGGCGCGAAGACAGCCCTGGGCTGTGGCAGCCCTGCTGCTAACGGGCCGCCGCCCAGTCCTCGGAGCCCGCAGGCCACGCCCCCCGCCCAGCAGGCCACGCCCCGAGATCTAAGTCTCACAGCCCCGTCCTCCCGCCTCTCTGGAAGCCTCGCCGGCCGCGCCTTCGGATCGAGTACTGTCTGAGCTCCGTGGACGCGCCCTCCGCCCGCCGACAGACAGAACTGCCTGTACCTGCTTGTTCTCCCTGCGGCCGGGTGAGCCCTGCCCCGTCCCTCTCCAGCCCTGCACCCGCAACACCTGCCCTCCTGCCCCTACTCCGGCCGAGGGGACCCACGCGCCACCTTTAATTTCCCTCCTCGCCTCCCACCCTATTTTGTATTATACCGTTTTGTCTTTTTTTTTTAACCTCTCTTCCTTCACTCTTTTCCTGTTTTGCCTTTGTTCTTTACCTCTCGCGCTCAAAAGGCTGTAATATAAGCCCTCTCCTCTGCCAGGGTTGGGGGCTTCAGCGATGATCGCCTCTCCCATTCCAGGCGGCTACAGGCCTTCCCTAGGGCTCTTTCTGCTGGCAGGAGCTTTGAGCTGCTTGATGCGGCCTCCACTGGGCCCATTCCAACCTCTCTAACCTCAAGCCCTGCTCTGGGCCCTAGTCTCTGAACCATCCTGATGCCCCTCCACCCCCTACCTCACTTCCAGCACCCCCACTCACCAGAGTCTGCTGTGTTATGTTATGGGATGCTTCCCCAGAGTACTGAATTACACTAAAGCAGAAATCTGAAAGAGCAACGTGTGATACTAAGAGATCAGACCAGGGAGAGAGGACTTCTGGGTTCATCCCTTCCTCCCCTGTGTCTGTCGCTCTCCTCCACTGTGTGGACTTAATTAGCCCCAGCTGCCTGTGGGAAATGGACCCTGTTCCCTACCCTCACATCCACCAGGCAAGGACTGAATATGTTAATGTGCCTTGGGCCTTTTCCTTTTGTTGGGTTTTTAGTCCTTTAAGGCCCATTTCCCTTTCTAAACTCTTCTCCTTTGCTCTACAGGACACATAGTATGACCATTAGATATTTCGTCTACCAACCATTTTCTATGGAAAACCAAAGGGACCAGGCCATGATAGCCACTGCCAGCTTTGAAGAATGGGACATCTTTAGAGAAGCTTGACCTTGAAGGCCTCAGCGTGGGACCTAACAAAGCCGGGTAAGAGTCCAGTCTAAGGAAGGAGTCTTCTACTGCCTCAGCCCTGTGGTCTGGGGGCGGGGTCAGCAGGATATTAACAAAAATAACTAGCACCACCATCCTAGTAAAATCACTCAGAGTTCACAAAGCACTTTCCTATATCCTTGGTCTTCTTCTGGCCCTTAAATTGACCCTGACAAGCCAAGGATGGTAATCCCCATGTTACAGAGGAGAAACTGAGGCCTCAGTGATTAGCTCCAGGAAATCAGCAGCAGAAGAGAACCTGGTGTTCTAAATACATATTGTTGACTCAAGCTTTTGACTACTCTTGAGATTTTGATTAGGAATCAGATGTATGTTTTGGACTGTCCCTGAGACTGTGATAATCAGGTGAAACTGGTTATTTGCTGGTGAGTAATATATGATTAATTCTTTCCAGTTAGACCTTAGTTTAATTTAATCTTCTTAGTAGGGTCTTTAGCACAGGGACCTTTGCTTCCCATACCTATGCCTCTGAAGGACCTGACATGGCAAACCCAAGGCAATATTCAAAATGGCAACTTAGCCTTTGCACTTGTTTCCAAGATGTGCTGGGTCTTATATTTCTCTGACCCTCACAACACATTGCAACCTAGATCAAGGTCAGGACATGATTGACTCATGTTGTTATCATGTCTCCGATGCCCAGAAGGGATGCCATTTTTGCCTGAACCTTCTCAGAACTGTCATATTGTCACAAGAGAACTGGAATGTTGGACTTCCACATGAAAGGCCCTGCCTGGGCCTGGGGCTGAGAAAACAGGAATGAAATGACCTGGGCACCAGTGTAAAGCAAATTGTATAAGCTTTGGAGCCTGCAGACAGGACTCTTACTAAGTTCCCTCACAGGGCTGCTCTGAGAAGTAAATGAGCTAATAGAATGTGCCAGAGGGGTGAGGAAAGGTGCGGAGCACTTCCTGGGGGATGAGAATGTCAGGGCAGGGACTCTGGGGATTCGGGAACACCTTCATTAACCCCTTCCGCTGCCTGGAGTGCAGCCTTCACTGGGCCAGGCTCCAGGGAAACATGAATAAGACCAGCAGCCAGTGCTGAGTAGCCTTTGGATTTCCTATTTGCCCAGCCACCTAGGATGAGAGGCCCAGGAGGAGGAAGCCTGGTGAACATCTTGCTTCCATCAGTCTGTGTGTTCACTACTGTCACCACGTCATTCCTGTGTTGGCCAGCTCTTTCCTCACAGCCCCAGCAACAGGGATAGCCAATTAGGTGGGGCTCAGAGTAGCCACTCCTCGTCAAAGTAAACTCGAGAGAGAAGCAGGTTCACCCTCCCCCACTGGGGTGCTGGGCTCACTTCCTCCCAAGGCAGGGGAGGAGGGTGTTTTTCCAGTTCTGAGAACAAAATAGGGGTTTTGGTTTCCTTCGTCATTCTTTATAGCTCTGACCTGCACTACTTCCCCATCCCCACCTCTCATGAAGACATGGCTCCCCCTGTATTAGAGGATGAGAGGAAACTGGCCAGAGAGGGAATAGTTTTCCTGTGTTACACAGTAGGCTGGGGGAGGGAGGAAGATACTCTTAGCCCTAAGAACTGCACAGTATCCTTCAAGGCCCAGCCAAATGTTACCTTACCTAAGTCTTTTCTGACTACCCACCCTTTCTTCTCTCACAGTGGGGTGGATGTCCCCTCCTTTGAATTTTGAGAATATGTTCTGCAAGCCCAGAATGCAGCTTGAAACACCTGCCCACCCCCAGTGCCAGACAATAAGCCTCCCTCTAGGGTAGATATTGTCTCAGTGAACCAGGGCCCTGGCAAAGCGAACTCATTGAAAGAGTGACTCTAGAGAGCCCAAGCTGTGTGTGGGCTGGTGGGGAAGAGTGAGGCCGAATTGAAGGGGCTGAATAGGTCTTGTTCACTCCTTTTCTTCTAAACTTAGACAATTCCAGACTCATAGGAACCTCTGCTGCTTAAGACATTCAGGGCATAACGCCTGTGTGTTTGTACCTCTCAGGTTTTAGTCTGGCTGAAACCTTCCCCCTCGTCTGCCTGCCCTCTAGACAGAGCTGCAGAATCAGGAACATGGGGATCAGTGAAATCTCGGTAGCCCACAGACAAAGGGCTGGGCCAATGCCTGTCTGTGAGGCAGTGTTAGGACAGCTGTGATCTGGATACTCCACTTGGTGAAGGAGAGGACTTCTCAGGCAGAAGTTACTTCTCCAGCCCGTTTGAGTACCTGTGGAGCTCACTCCTATTTGCCCTCAAGAGGCAGCTCTGAGCCCTTGCTTAGGGGGTGATGCTATCAGAGAAGGTAGGGGCGGGATAGTGAGAGAAGTTCTGGAGGTTCGGCTGCTGATGGACCTTATCTCTCCTTGGCTTAGTCTCCGGCAGAGTTCCTCTGTCTCGTCTTGTTGCTGACAGAAGGTGCCCCCTTCTCCAGTTTTTGTTCATCTCCTGGGAGGTTGCAGGAATCGTCATTATGGTTGGGTTCAAGGCCACAGAGGTGCCCCCTACCGCCACTGTGAAGTTCCTGGGGGCAGGCACAGCTGCCTGCATTGCCGACCTCATCACCTTTCCCCTGGATACTGCTAAAGTCCGGCTACAGGTGAGTGGATGAAACCTGCATTTCTGAGGGTGGCTAGTCCGCTCCCTCCCAAGACACAAACTCAAGGGCCAGTGGGGTTTTGGGGACTGTTAAGTTTTAGAGCACAGGGATGACAGGGAGATGGGGAGGGCAACCACCTGCCTTGGCCTTGCAGATCCAAGGAGAAAGGCAGGGGCCAATGCAGGCTGCGGCCAGTGCCCAGTACCGCGGGGTGCTGGGCACCATCCTGACCATGGTGCGCACCGAGGGCCCCCGCAGCCTCTACAGCGGGCTGGTCGCCGGCCTGCAGCGCCAGATGAGCTTCGCCTCCGTCCGCATCGGCCTCTACGACTCCGTCAAGCAGTTCTACACCAAGGGCTCCGAGCGTGAGTGTGGAGCTAGGCCATAGGCCTCTTGGCCTCTTCTCAGTGATGGTCGATCCTAGTTCTTCCAGCCACACAGTTCCTTTAGGCCCCAAGACCTCTAGGAGGAATTTCAGATCAGGGGTCCCTGATTATTCTGATGATTCCCAGGCTGGAGTCAGGCTCTGAGCAGGGCATCAGCTCATGACAGTTTTCACAGCCACTTCAGGAGCAGGTGGTATCATCCCCCGTGTTCCAGCTGGAGAGGCTAAGGCTTGCCTGGGGTGGGGAGGGGACTCGGCCAAGGGCTCACAGTGAAGAGCCAGAAAACTCCCAGGACTTCTGCTTTCAAGGCCAGTGCTCTTCCATTTCACCTTCTCAGCATGCCACGTCCACCCTCCAGTTTACACTTGTGGAAACTGAGAACCCGGATCCAAAGGTTTCCTTTTCCCAAGATCACATATCAGGGAAAAGTAGATGAGGGATGAGAACCCAAGTCCTGTGAATCCCAGTCTGAGAAAGCCTTTCATGTTTTTCAAATGGAAATGATTCTCGGGAATTCCCTGGTTGCCCAGTGGTTAGGGCTTTCACTGCTGAGGCCTGGGTTTAGTCCTTAGTCGGGGAACTAATCGCACAAGCTATGCAAAAAAAAAAAGTTTCTGATTTCTCAGGACCATTTAGCAGGTGAAATGAAGTGAATAGAAATGCTTTACAAAAGAAAATAGCATTAAGTCTCATTTTGTCCTGTTTCTTGCTCTGTCCCAGTGCCCGGCACAAAATAGACACTGTATAATGCAAGACGTTCTTAGAGCAGAGCCGGACTGGGTCTTATTAACAGGGGACAGTGAAGACAGGTTTCAGTGATGTGGTTCTGGTGAGGAAAGGTGGACACTAGTGGAAGCCCAGCTGGCCACTGACCCCCATGGCTTTCCGACAGATGCCGGCATCGGGAGTCGCCTCCTGGCAGGCAGCACCACCGGTGCCTTAGCCGTGGCCGTGGCCCAGCCAACAGATGTGGTGAAGGTCCGGTTCCAAGCGCAGGCCCGGGCTGGAGCTGGCCGGAGGTACCAGAGCACTGTTGAGGCCTACAAAACCATTGCCCGAGAGGAGGGGTTTCGAGGACTCTGGAAAGGTGTGTACCAGCTATTTTCTCTTCCCCGTCTTCCCCTTCCCCTACTCCCTGGTCTCATATAGACACCCTTTCGTCCCATAGGGACATCTCCCAATGTCGCTCGCAATGCCATTGTCAACTGTGCTGAGCTGGTGACCTACGACCTTATCAAGGACACTCTCCTGAAGGCCCACCTAATGACAGGTGAATTAGGGAGATGATGCTGGGTCTCATCCTTCCCCCAAAGCAGGAGGCAATGTGGCTCTGCCTGGAGACCACATCCTTCATCCCATTTCCCCTTTGCTTATGCAGTGAGTTTCTCTCACTGAATTGAAGCCAGCTGGGGTGAAGTTGCCACCATGTACCTTGAGGCCCTGAGGCTTCATGGGCAAAACGACTCAGAGGCACTGGGAGTTTCCCACTGGAGTCTCTGGGTCTGAAACCACAAGACCACAGTTACTTCAATCATCTCCTTCTGGAATTATCGGGGGAGGAGTCCTGATGCCTCTTACTCCTCCTTGACAGACGACCTCCCTTGCCACTTTACTTCTGCCTTTGGGGCGGGCTTTTGCACCACCGTCATCGCCTCCCCTGTCGGCGTGGTCAAGACGAGATACATGAACTCTGCCCTGGGCCAGTACAGCAGCGCTGGCCACTGTGCCCTCACCATGCTCCAGAAGGAGGGGACCCCAAGCCTTCTACAAAGGGTGAGCCTCTGACCTGCCCCTCCCAGTTCCAGGCCTCCTGCCTCCCCGTGCCTGTCACACAAATGAGACCCACTGGGACTGAGTGGCAACCACATGTCAACACTTTCTGGTCCTGGTCCTGGCATCTCATGCTCTTAACTCCTCCCTCCTGCAGCTGCTATCATGCCTGTTTTATGGGTGTTAGAACGGAGACTCGCAGGAGACTTGCCCACAGCTCCATTTCTTGGGCTATCCCGACTTCCTCGGAGGCAGAGCATGTCAGGATGCCAGGGTGAACTAGAGATGACCTGTGTTTTCTCCCCCTCTAGGTTCATGCCCTCCTTTCTCCGCTTGGGATCCTGGAACGTGGTGATGTTCGTCACCTACGAGCAGCTGAAGCGGGCCCTCATGGCTGCCCGTGCTTCTCGGGAGGCTCCCTTCTGAGCAGCTGCTGCCCCGATCAGCATTGGCTCCAGCTGCAGCCTGGCCCTGCTTCCTTTTTCTTCCTCCCCTTCTCCCCTTTCCTCTCTTCCCATCCCTCTCTTCTGCTCCTTCTCCCACCACCTCCCTTCCCCTCCCCACATTCTCACCCCCTCAGCTCCCCGTAGCCTCTCACAGTCCAGATGGAGTTTACCCCAGCTGACACTGTGGAAAGCCTGGCACTATCCAGGATCTCAAGCCCCCAGCCCTCTAGAAAGCCCTCAGCCTGACCCTTCATCCTGCATGTCACCCATAAAACAAGCTCAACCTTGGCGTCTCCTCCCCTCTCTATCACCACAGGTCTTGGTCTACTGGGCCCTTCTGGCACCTGGTGGGAAGGGGAGGAGCCACCTGACTTGGAAAGGGGGTGGAGCCATCTTCCTATAGCTGTCCACTCTGGGTGGAAGCCATCTGGTCCACCTCTGTCTCCAGACCAGGCCAGGGCTGAGATGGGAAGTGAAGGAGCAGCCTGGAGTCCACAGCTGCCTGGCTCTCTCGCCAGACCACTTGAGCTTTCACTCACCAGCTCCTGGTACTCTAGCACCTGCCTCCAACCCCCCAGTAGGCCCTGGGCCTGTTATTCTGCAGAATGAGTGTTCCTGTTTGCCCTCCATCTTCTGTGCTGCTTGGAAGATTTAGAGGAAATTGGGGATCTTGGATGCTGTGACTAATTTTATTCCACTTTACAAATGGGAAACCCACCTCCCCCAAGTCCCAGGCCTAGTGAGAGCAAGTCCATCCTCCACAGTCACACCCTTAGGAGGCAGCATGGCCTACAGCAGGCTGCAGAGCAGACATCCAGCCTCAGCCTAAGGAGTCTTTCCATTTATCTCACCCTCATCCCGGGCTAGATATCCCAGGCAGGGAGGTGGTGACAAGCAGGGGTGTCCAGCCTCCCTGCCCCTCTTCCTGCTACCTGTCCTCAGTCAGGAAAACAGATGGGCAGAGCTATTCTGTTTCAAGGGTTTGGGGACTCTGAGGTTCCCTTATCCCAAGGCATCTCATGCACAACTGAGCCCTTGGAATTAAGCCATCCAAGCCCATTTTATAGATGTCTGAAGAAGCTGAAGGCTGGGACAGGTCATGCAGGCAAGGACACATAGGAGATCCGCAGCTGAACTGAGTCTGGGAACCAGATTCCTCTCTCCCCCTGTGTACCAGTGCTGGGGAGCTGGTGCTGGGGTCCTTCAGGAGTCCTGTTAGGTGGCTGTGGAGCCAGGCCCAGAGACCTTCCTGCTTCCAGCCAGCTGGTGCTACCAGGCCTTACCCACTAGTCAGAGTTGGAGGCTGGGCCCTTCAGTGCTCAGGCAAGGGGTCCCACATGTTAGGGTTGTAGAGAACGAAAAGAGGGCCCAGGATTCCTCACTTGAGCTGAGGTCTCAGTACCCAGGAGGGACAAGGTTGGGCATCATGAATCAAGCCAGGGTGGCAAGGGGTCAGCCTAAACAGAGGATCCAGTCAGTGTGCTTAATATACCCTGATTCTCACATTAATCCTGTGAAACAGGCTATTGACTGTTTTGCACCAGAGAAAACCGAGGGGCAGTTTGTTGCCCCAGGCATGTTTCTCAGCTGGCTCATTGAGCAGTCTTGTGTTTCAGACACTCGCTTGGGCACGAGACCACCAGACTTCATTGTTCTAGGAATGATCCTGAGACGAGCTGGGAGAGGTTGTAGGAACACTAACCAGCATACCAGTAGGCCGCAGTAACTCCTCCCTCACTGCCTGTAGAATACCAGACACGGCAGCACTGAAGACCACACTGACCTAATAAGTCTCCTCAATGGCTCTCATCAGGCCTGAAACCAGGCTTCCCTGAGAATCACCATGAGGCAGAGGTTAGGAGCAGGCCCTGCTGCTGGCCTAGAGGAGAACTAGACTGCCAGAGTTTCACCGGGCAGGTCCTCACCCACTCGCTGTCAAATCAGGGCACCTAGTACCACCTCTCCACCTAGGTCCTGCCTCACGGCAGAGTCTGCTCCACTCCTCTGGTTTCCACTCATAACCTAACCCTGTCCTTGGGGACTATAAGACCTCAGCTTAGAAGTAAGGTGTGGGATCCTTGGCCTGCAAGATAGGGATTATAAACAGCTTCAAAGAGGTGAAGCGATTTGCCCAAGGGCACACAGCTGGCAAGAACCCCTGGGGTGTACCTAACTCCAAAGCCCACTTTCTTTAATGAACCATGGGTCAGATTCTATATCTCAAGGTATGCGGCCTTCTCCCTGATGGTTTAAAATGGCTTAAGCTAATATAGTTTGAATGGTGGAATCGAAGCAATATTTATTCTACGGGGCCCTCTTTTGGCCCACCTCTTTTTTTGGGGGGGGCTGCACTGCGAGGCTTATGGGATTTTAGTCCCCTAACCAGGGGTTGAACCCTCACTCTCGACAGGGAAAGCAGAGAGTCCTAACCACTGGACCACCAGGAATTCCCTCTGGTGTCTCTTAAGTCATTCCATGTAAGTGGCCACCCTCTCTGTCATAAGCTTGAATCTCTCCTAGCCCAAGCCGACTTCAGTGAGGGGTGCCTCCCGGGCACAGAAGGCAGACTGGGGAAGCAGGTGTGGTCTGCACAAGCCCAGGTGGGCCTGGAGGCTGGCACTCCCATAGGCCATATTGGCAGCAATGCTGTAACCCTAATACCTATGCCATGAGTTCACCAAGCACCTTCCCATCAGTGAGCAGCCTGAGGAGGGTTATGGGTTCTGCTTTACCAGCAAGATGGATAATAATGTCCAAAGGGCCAGGGGCAGGATTAGAGGCAGAACCCAGTTCTAAGAACCTGCCTAGTTCTAGCTCAGGACCCACTACACAGAACCAGCAATGGAGACCGGCAAGGCAGAAACCTAAGCCATTCTGGCACCGTGTCCTTTGCGCTGCCTCTAAGCAGAGTGAAGTTGTGAGAGGCCTTCAAGGTTCTGATGTAGCTTTGCCGCTGGGCCCTGTGTGATCTGGGACAAGTGTTTTGCTCTCTCTGCTTCAGTTTTCCTGAGTACACTGTGACTATATCACACTAGAGACTGTCCTTCCAGAGAGCTTGTGTCATGAGAAATAGATCTGGGGACCCTCAGAGATGATGCAGCACTGCACCACACTATCAAGATGGGAGCACAGAGGCTCTAAAACCTCAGAGACCTGGCCAGGCTCACATAGCCAGGATGGGGTCCCAGCTCCTCAATTTCTTGGGCCCTGCCCTTGCCTCTGCTCCATGAGAAGGGCTGTATAAAGCTCATCTCCATCTAACACATAAGTCTCCTGGGTGTTGCTGGAGGATAGGAAATAAAACTTTATTGTGTCAGTTCAAAAGTCCCATGCCATCCAGTCCTCATGTCCTGTCTGTGCAGTGGGCAGGCTCCCCTGCACACCCTGAGGCTGAGTAGAGGTAGGGTCAGGCCCCGTTCACCTTCCCCTCCCCTGCTCAGGCCCCAGCCCACCCAAGTTACGAGTTATGTCAGCAACGCCTGGCGCAGCATCTGCTTCTTCTGGGGTGTGAGGCGGGTGGGGAACTGGATGTCGAAGTAAATGAAGAGGTCCCCCTTCTTGGTGGGGTCCTCTGGCAGCGGCATCCCCTCCCTGGCACCTTCTTGACGTACTTGGGGCTGAGACAGGGGAGGATGAAAGAAGGGAACTCAGAGGGCACGAGAGCCAGACATCTGCCCCTGCTCACATAACCTCAGGCATGCAGCAGTCACCAGCTTCTAGAACCAGTGGCAGGGGAGAGGAGACTGGCTTGTTCCAGACAGCTTGCTCCCCGGAAATCCATTTACACTGAGTCTCTGATTCTGGAGGATTCTGGGAATCTCATTTAGATAGAAACCAGGACAAGGAGGGAAGGAAAGTGAGCAGACCCTAGGTTGGAGTGGAGAGTGCTTGGTTGAAGCTTCCCACACAGAGCACTGGGGAAAGGGCTTGGGGGATGCAACTCAGAGTTCTGGAAATTCTAGAGGATGAAGACAACAGGGATTTCCTAACAATGGGGGCCTCTAGCCTCACGATGACTTCATACAAGTAAGAAAAAGGCACTCCATTTGTCAAATGAATGCAGCCCACAGCTTGGCCAGAATGGAAGCTGGATTTCGATCCCTCTCACCCCCTTGAGCTGGGTGCCACCTGAACAACCTTACCAGGCAAGCCTCTAAGGACCAGGAAGCCCTTCTCCCATCTATTGGGGGCCAAGTAAATGGACTCACTGGACTATGTCATTGATGGGGATGTTGAGCAGACGGTCATCTAGGGTCTTCACCTCTACGGTGCAGCAGGTCAGAGCCTAGGGGATATGAAAGCCAAAAGTGGGAGTGGTCCCTATGTCCATTCTGTTTAGAAGGTACTTTATGAGACTATCCAACGCCAGGCTCTAAGCTGGACCTCAAGGAGACAAAAGGATGTTCAAGGACTAACAGATGAGTGAGCTGAGCAATTACCTGCCCTCAGGAGTTCACAGTCTGGGAGAAAAGAGTGACACTGATATATGTTATGATAGAGGGAGGTAAAGGGGTTGGTGGAGCCTAGGTGATCTGCCCACGCTTTGCTCCTCCACTTTGCCCACTCACCTTGCCCAAGGGGATGGAGTTCTAAAAAAGAGGTTGTCATTCTCCCTGCGGAAGCGAGGGTGTAGCTTCTCTTTTACAATGAAGATGATGTCGGCTGGGATGATGTTGGGACCCTGGGCAGGGGAGGCCAAGGGATGACAAGGACTAATTGGCTATGGACCTTGGCCAAGTTCCTGTCTCTATTGTCTCCAAATCTTCATCTGAACAACAAGGAGATTAAACCAGTTTTTTCTGGAAGGGCCTTTCCATTTTGGCCTTAGAAAGAAACCTATCCCAATGACTACATACACCCACTCCCCGCCCATCACCCTCCCCTTGCCATTACTCTGCAGCCCAAGTAGATCAACACAGCTGGAGGGCAGCATACTGGGTTGGGGTCAGAGTACTGCCTGCAAGACTGTCCTGCCAAGCTTCATTAAGCCCCATAACTCTGCTGGAACTCCTGTGGGAGTTCGACAGAGCAACAGAGGAATCAGACTGGCCCCTATCCACCAGGGCTTCCAGTCTGGGGGAAGCAGGGACACAGTGAATTCTCAAAACTGAGATAAAGGGAACCCAGCGGTGGGAGCTCAAAGAGAGGTCAGGGAAGGCTGCCTGCAGAGGGGAGCTTTATTAAATTTATTTGGCTGTGATGGGTCTTGGTTTTGCGACATGTGGAATCTAGTTCCCTGACCAGGGATGGAACCTGGGTTTCCTGCACTGGGAGTGCAGAGTACTAGCCAATAGACCACTAGGGAAGTCCTAGAGGTAGGTCTTGAAGTGGGTTTTCAGAAGTAGGTGTTTCATAAGTGAGAAAGAGGCAAGAGATGGGGCAGAGGAATTCATCTCTCTGGCTCCAAAGATACGATCATTCCTTCTCTTTTCACAATTTGAGGAATCAGCATGCTTTGGACAATAATTTTATATTTGTATTTAAATAAGCAACTTAAAATTATTATAAATAAATGGCTTCTGAGTAGTTCCTACAATTGGGCTTTACTCAGAGAAACACACAAGAAAATCAGGAAGAGTACTTTCCTATGGTCCATGTCCAAGATTCCACATTTTCAATGCAGGGTCCCAGGTTTGATTCTTGCTCAGGGAACTAGATCCCACATGCTGCAACTAAGACCTGGCACAGCCAAATAAGTAAATAATATTTTGAAAAAGAAAATCGGAACATTGATGTTAGGACTAGGATCTCCTTTCAGCTCTGGTGCTCTTGCCCTGGGCAAGTCCTTCTCTCTCTGGGCCTGTTTCTCACTCTGCAAAATGAGGAGAAGCCCTGGGTTACCAACTCAATGAGGCACTGTGGGAGGCTCTGTCCCTCAGAAGGGGCATTAGGGATCAGCTCATCTCCCCTGCAGACTGGTCTCCCTTCCAGACAAGGGCTCCCAGGAGCCTCCTTCCTCCTCAGTCTTTCCATCACACGAACCCAGGTAACTGACCTTAGACAGCTTTCCCAACCCTTACCTGGTCCCCTTCCTTCTCGAAGGTGATACGTGTGCCCTGCCTCCAACCAGGCTTTACATCGATAGTGAGGATCTTGTCTTTGATGGTAGAGGAGTACCCATCCTCGTTCAGCACCTGTAGCGAGATGATGGGGAAGGAGGTAGACTCAGGATTTCCCAGCTGGCTTTAACACACGTGAAAAATGCTCCATGGGATCTGTGCATAGCTCAGTCCTCCAGCACTGGGAGAACCTGTCTGAGCCATCCCCACTCCCATCCTATTCCACTGGAATCAAGAACTTATGATTCCAGGATGGCAGGATATGTCATGGGGTTGGGGCCTGAGGTGCCAAGCATTCCCCATGAGTTGATTGAGGTCACAACTCCAGCCCTAGAAATTACATGGTCTTAGTGACTGACAGACACATGGTGAACATGCACTCACTTGCTCTCCCAACCCAGAGGCTCTGACCTGGAGCCTCTGGCAAATCTCTTAATCCCAAAGGGGAAAAAATGGAGGGCAACATGTCTTGGCCTCTCCCAAAGCATTCCTCTATCATCCATCTATTTCCCAGTCGCATACCCAGTTGGGTGCCCTCCCTCCATAGAAAGCATGGCTGTGGCTGTTATCTCCTCTGCTGGGCAAATGTGTGAGGGGTCTTGCTTGGGTGCCTAGCACAGGGCTGGACCAAGGGATAGGGGCCAGGATGGGGTCTGGGACCTGAGGTCTTCTTCAACCACTCCCCTTCGGAAACATGCTGTGGCCCACCCTCCATGCCCACACAGCTCCTTCTTACTCTTGGAGGTGAACACCTAGAAGAAACCTGCAGGGGACTGTCAGGAAACACCCAGAGGGCAGAATTCACAGGAGACTTCTCCCATCCAGAGCCTTCCCACTTCCCTCAGGGATGGGGCTGAGCTGAGAAGGGAAAGAGTTGGTCCCCTGCTGGGAGCCAGCGTGAGGAACTCCGCCCATGGCAAAGCTCATGAGGAAGGAGGCTTGGCATACGCAAAGGCGTGATCAAGCCTCAGGAAACCCCTGTTCCCGAGCATCTACCCTCAAAGCCAGAGTCTACCTAGAAATTATTAGTGTAGTGGATTGATTAGGAATTATATTGGTGAAGGGTTTTTTCATTTGTTGTGCCAATAATTGCTGCTAATTCCCTGTCCTGGGTGTGACAAGGGTGTCTCAGGTCAAACCTCTCTGCTGACAGACTAGTTTGTGTGACAGGATTATCCATACTCCTGCCACTACACACATGATTGTTCACTACCTCTCAACCATAAACAGCACAGAGAGTTTTGGAGTATTTTGAGAGTCTTAATTAGCATAGGGCTTTTCTCATTGTTGAGTCAATGATTGCCGCCAGGCCTCCATATCCTTAGGCACCTGGGAATATATTAATCAATGTATTTGGAATATAGAAAAGGAAATACAGTAGTTTTTGATGTTAGCAATACTAGACTTTATGAGTTAATGAATTTTCTCTTTTGTTATAGATCACTGTACTTTGTTATAAATCACTGTGTCCTTGCTATGTAAAAATGTAACTTTGCTATGTAACTTTATCACTATCTTAAGACTAAACAGATCTTAAGGGGAACATTGGTGAAGGGTTTTCATTTGTTGGGCTGATGTTTGCTGCTAAATCTCCATATTCCCTGCTCTTATAATGAATATAACTAACATATAGGAGAAATAAGTATTTACCTTTAAGATTAGTCATGTTAACCTTGGGTTAAATAAATTCCTTTCTTGATTGTAACTCACTACACCCTCACCCTATAGGAATGCAACTTTATTTGGAGGGTGGTGCCTGGTTTAAGAAAAAACACCCTTGGAAAAAATAAGTTTTTGGTTATCAGAAAGAAAGGGTCATAAATGTCAGCAGGCATCACGGTCAGAAGATGATGTAAAACCCCTAAGACCTTTTTTTTATGTAAAGCACCTGATTTTGATAAAGGTCAGGACTGCTGACCTCCGCGTGACTCTGTATTCATCCCTATGTGTAACAAAAGGTATATAAGCAAACCTAAAAAAATAAAGAAATGGGATCAGTTTCTGGAAAGACTGATTCCCCCATGTCCTTTCTTTCTTGCTCCCCATTTTTCTGGCTGAATTAATGTGGGTACTTACCAAGCCTGCTAATTATGCCTGGGCTTCTAAGATCGGACCGGGGAGATCTCAGTGCCTCCTCTCCTTCAGGAGAATGGGAAGACGCCTGTGGCCTATGTAGGTGGTGATTGGTATTCCATGTAAACCAAGTTATTCAGCCCTTTTTCTCTGCTCATTTTCTAATCCCTCTCTATCTGTAATTAAATAAGTTTTTTCCAAGGACACCGACTCCATCCCCACCTTCAAATCACCCTGGATCCATCGGGGCTGGACCCCAGCAGTTCCCTTTAGAAAAGCACACAGAGGGGATTCCTACAGGAAGAAAGAGTCAGGCTAAAACCTTCAACGGTTCCTTCCAAACTTCAGATTCTAGAATTCGACCATCCTAGGGCTCCAAATCTAAGATTCTATGCTTCTGTGAGACCATAGCTGAGGTCTCCACTTAGGATCAGGGAGGAGGTGACCAGTAGGGTTGGAGGGGATAGAGGATGGCTCCCAAGTACTCACCCTTCGGGAGATCTTAATTTTCTTGGTGCAGCCAAAAATAGGTCCTCCAGGGACAGGTAGAGGTCTCGTTCAATTGGAGGATCCTGTTTCTTGACCCCTCGGCCCCGGAGCCCCCAAATTTCAAGTCTACCTCATTTCCTTCTGGATCAAAAAACTCTGCAGGAGGTGGGGAGAGGTGAGAAGTAAGAGAAATTATGTCCAGAAATTCAGATTCACAGACTATCCCTCACCTCTTCAGTCCCCAAGTGTAATACCTAGCCCCCCCATTCCCACCTCACAGACTTGAGGTCTGTTTGGCCAGGCCAATGTGCTGACCTTGTAATAGGGAACCACCTTTGTATTCTATTACAAGGTAATCACTAAAGGGATATTGCTTATAAGCTTAAATTATACATAAAAGCCCATCTCTGGGAAAAGGAAATGGCTACCCACTTAAGTATTCTTGCCTGGGAAATGCCACAGACAGAGGAGCCTGGTGGGCTACAGTCCATGGGGTTGCAAAGAGTCGGATACAACTTAGCAACTAAACAACTGGGAACCTCACCTCCCAGGTGATGAACATTAAGCTAAAATACCTTTGCTCAGCTCGCAGGAGACATGCTGACCAGGGTCACCTATGAATGACTGAGGGAGGAAGAAATGAACACATCCTCTCCTAAGGCTGACCGAAACTAGGAGATGTTTGACTTTCAGTTCAGCTCAGTCGTTCAGTCATGTCTGACTCTTTGTGACCCCGTGAACTGCAGCATGCCAGGCCTCCCTGTCCATCACCAACTCCCAGAGTTTACCCAGACTCATGTCCACTGAATCGGTGATGCCATCCAACCATCTCATCCTCTGTCGTCCCCTTCTCCTCCTGCCCCCAATCTTTCCCAGCATCAGCTCTTCTCATCAGGTGGCCAAGGTATTGGAGTTTCAGCTTCAACATCAGTCCTTCCAATGAACACCCAGGACTGATCTTTAGGATGGACTGGTTGGATCTCCTTGCAGGCCAAGGGACTCTCAAGAGTCTTCTCCAATACCACAGTTCTTTGGCGCTCAGCTTTCTTTATAGTCCAACTCTCACATCCATACATGACCACTGGAAAAACCATTCCTTTGACTAGACGGACCTTTGTTGACAAAGTAATGTCTGCTTTTTGATATGTTAAGTTGGTCATAACTTTCCTTCCAAGGAGTAAGCGTCTTTTAATTTCATGGCTGCAATCACCACCTGCAGTGATTTTGGAGCCCAGAAAATTAAAGCCTGACACTGTTTCCACTGTTTCTCCATCTATTTTCAATGAAGTGGTGGGACTGGATGCCATGATCTTAGTTTTCTGAATGTTGAGCTTTAGGCCAACTTTTTTCACTCTCCTCTTTCACTTTCATCAATAGGCTTTTTAGCTCCTCTTCACTTTCTGCCATAAGGGTGGTGTCATCTGCATCTCTGAGGTTATTGATATTTCTCCTGGCAATCTTGATTCCAGCTTGTGCTTCTTCCAGCCCAGCGTTTCTCATGATATACTCTGCATAGAAGTTAAATAAGCAGGGTGACAGTATACAGCCTTGATGTACTCCTTTTCCTGTTTGGAACCAGTCTATTGGTCCATGTTCAGTTCTAACTGTTGCTTCCTGACCCGCATAAAGGTTTCTTAAGAGGCAGGTCAGGTGGCTGGTATTCCCATCTCCTTCAGAATTTTCCACAGTTTGTTTGATCCACACAGTCAAAGCCTTCGGCATAGTCATGTTTGACTTTACTCCTCCTCTTTTAGTATAAAGGAAGGCTGAATTCTAACTCAGGCAAGATGGTTCTTTGGGATAATGGGTCTCACCATCTTCTTGGTCTCCTGACTTTGCAAATAAAGTTGCTATTCCTTGTCCTAACAACCCATCTGTTAATTTATTGGCCTCTCCTGAAGTGAGCGGTACAAGCTTGGACTCAGTAAATCCTCAATTGTAGATCCAAAGATAACCATCTCTTGAGGCTCTCCACTGCTTCATCCTCCTCTTTAGACTCCCTTCACCCACACTTCCCTACCTCCCATCCCACCCCCCCCCTCCCCCAACTTCAGGCAAGTGCTCCTCAACTCTGGCTGCCTCAGGAGTGAGCGGAGTGTCCTCTGGTGGCAGTGGTTGGTAGTGCCAGAAATCACGTGTTAGCTTTTGTGGAAGACAGGTCACAGCAAGCAGTCCTCCCTACCCTCCCCCAGACTTCATTTCTCCTCACTGTTCAGCCCAGCTCAAGACCACTACAGATCTCAGACTCAAGTTCCTATAAAGTCAGCAGCTGAGACCTGGGAGAGGCAGGGTTAATCACTAACCAGTTAGAGAGGTCACCAATATGTCCCCAAACTCCTCTTTCCTCAACTTCTTCTACCCCTGCCCAGCTCTATGCTGTACAATGGAATCTTACATGCAACTATTAAAATAAATAAGGTAGATCTGTATGTAATATAATGTATAATAAGAGAATCTCTAAGATATAAGTGAAAAAAATCAGTGTAAACAGTGTGGTCCCATTTCCTTAACAAGATGAAAGGCTATGTGAAAATAAATATTAACTCATAAATGCACAGAATATTTCTAGAAGGATACATAAACTGTAACAATGAGTGGCTACTTCTGGGGGAAAGAATGGAGGGCTGAAATTTATTTCTTTTTCAATAAATAGGATTTTAAAAATATATATATATGGGGCTTTCCAGGTGGCTCAGTGATAAAGCGGAGAAGGCAATGGCACCCCACTCCAGTACTCTTGTCTGGAAAATCCCATAGATGGAGGAGCCTGGTGGGCTGCAGTCCATGGAGTCCCTAAGAGTTGGACACGACTGAGCGTCTTCACTTCACTTTTCACTTTCATGCATTGGAGAAGGAAATGGCAACCCACTCCAGAGTTCTTGCCTGGAGAATCCCAGGGACGGGGGGAGCCTGGTGGTCTGCTGTCTATGGGGTCGCACAGTCAGACATGACTGAAGCAACTTAGCAGCAGCAGCAGTGATAAAGAATCCACCTGCCAATGCAGGAGACAACAGGAGATGTGGGTTTGATCCCTGGATCAGGAAGATCCCCTGGAGAAGGAAATGGCAACCCATACCAGTATTCTTGCCTGGGAAATCCTGTGGACATAGAAGCCTGGTGCTCTATAGTCCACAGGGTCGCAGTTGGACACGACTTAGCGACTGAGCATGGGTGAGCATGCACACACACTATATATATATTTCTTAAAGTAAACAAAACTACTCAAAGAAAAGCATCTTCTATAGCTATATCCTTCCCTAGTAAGGCAGAGGGGCAGGCAGGGCCTCTTACCGTTAAAGGGGTTATCTCCTCCAAAGAACTCATGGAAAACCTTTTCTGGGTTGCCATGGAAGACGTAACCAGTTGTCCATGGGGTCTGCGATCCAAACTCCAGAGGAATTCCGCCCTTCAGACCCTCCTCTCCAAACTTGTCATAGATGCCTCTTTTCACAGCTGTGGATATGCGTCACCTTGAGAAGGGGCCAGCATGGGGGCTAAGAGAGCTGGAGGGCTGGGAAGCCGGAGGATATGGGGCAGAGAGGAAGAAGCAGGGTGAAAACAGCCTTATTTCTGAAGTGCCCACTGTCTGGAAGTCTTTGGAGGGAGACACTAGAAGTTAGGGATTTAATATCACCCTGGGTGGACCTACGTATGGCCCCATAGCCCAGAGGAGAGATGAGAAAAACTGAAACTTGCTGAGGAGGGTTGGGGATTGGAGAAGAAACCAGGAGACTGAAGGTCAGGCTATTGTGCCGGGGTTCGGTTTAACTCGGTTATTACAGCCACTGTCTTATGTGGGTAAATACAGCCCTAGTGCCTTGAGCCTGTAGGATATAAGAAGTCAAGAGCTGTTAAATTCTAGAGCTTGGAAATCTTGAGTCCAAAGTCCTGAAAACCTGGGGCTGGGGAAACTTTAGTGATCTTCTGGCTGCTCTCCTGCACAGTATCCACACAGCCTCCAGGACAGTGTTTAAGGAACCCACTTGAGCACTGCACCCAGCAGAGGCGAGGATCTCTTTCCGCAGGCTTCTGGTTGCCACAGCAGAGAGAGATTTCCCAATCACAGATCTCTCTCTGTCCCTTCGTACTTATGCTGTCCTCAGAGAGAGAGAAATTTGGCTTCTTGGTGCTCTGGGAATAACTGGGTGTCTGCCTCAGCCTTAACCTTCTTCCTTGGGCAGCAAGCATCTCACTCTGCATCCCTGCAGGGGACAGGGGAGGCCTGGGGGCTGTTGGGGGAGCCCCTGCCCTGGGCCCGGCACTGCCAAGACTTGGGAATCAGGTCAGCCTAATCTGGGGGCTCTCCACACCGTGTCCTCCACCTTAGCTTGTGTCCACTTTGCTTAGATTCTGGGCTGGTAAGAGGAATGCTTGCTCTCCATTGGGCCCTCTCAGAAAGCCTGACACTCTTCTGAGTGAGGAATGACATTAAAGGGGACGAGAGACAGAGGAGCCACCCTCACGCTCAGCCCAGTCACTCACGGTCGCTCAGCACATCGTAGGCCTCTGCTATTTGCCTGAATGTCTCCACTGCACCAGGCTCAATGGACCTCAGCGGGTGGTTCTTAAGGGCAAGTTTCCGGTACCTAGAGAAGAAGGATTAATACCTTGAGGCACAGTCCAAGGCTCAGAGCTGGCTCTGCTGTCTGCTACCTGCCGTTTGTACAGAACCTGAAGTGGAAAAGCTGAGTATCTTTGGCTCCAAGTTTTCCTTTGACCCTTACACCCCTGTTCCAATGAAAACTCACACTGGCTTTTCGTTCTAGATAATGTTTTCTTTTTGCTTTTTCATTTCCACAACTATTGCAGAGCCATGTCTTCTTATTTCCAGTCCCCCCCTCCCCACCCCCGACTCCAGTTTATTCTGTGTGCTGCTACCAGTTTGATTTCTCTCTTTTTGTTAACTTGCCCTTTTAAACTGCTCCCTGACCAAGTCACTCTCCTGCCTGAACCCTTCATTGGTTCTGCCTTTGTCTTTTTTTTTTTTTTTTCTTCAAGGAGTCAGGATTCAAATCGCATGCAGCTCCAGAGTTTCTCCCTTTTAAAACATCAAAAACATTTAAAAAAATATTTATCTGGCTGTACTGGCATGAGAAATCTTTAATCTTCATTGCGGCATTTGAGATCTTTTAAATGATGCTTTCAAACTCTCAGTTGCAACATGTAGGATCTAGTTCCCTGACCAGGGATCAAACCTGGGCCCCCTGCATTAGGAGTGTGGAGTCTTAGCTGCTGGACCACTAGGGAAGTCCCATAAAAACTAAAAAATTTTTTTTGGCCATACTGCACAGACCAGGGATTAAACCCAGGCCATGGCAGTGAAAGCGCTGAATCCTAATCACTAGGCCACCAAGGAAATCCCAGCCCTTTGAATTCAGTATAAAGCCCAAATATCTCTAAGATTCTACTCCTCCTCCTCACTCTGCCCTTCTCACTCACTCCCCTTCCCTGCTGCCGCAGCCTCTCTGGCTCTTCTCTCCAGGCTCCACACTCTGCACGCTGCACTGCTCATGCGTTCAACACTCTGCTGCTTTTACCCAGGAAGATCAACCCTCTCCAGCCCCCTTCATCTCCTCCTGGCAAATATTCATCTTTCCACATTCAAGGGCTTCCCTGGTGGCTCAGACGTTAAAGCGTCTGCCTGCAATGCGGGAGACCCGGGTTCAATCCCTGGGTAGGGAAGATGCCCTGGAGAAGGCAATGGCAATCCACTCCAGCACTCTTGCCTGGAAAATCCCATGGACAGAGGAGCCTGATAGGCTACAGTCCATGGGGTTGCAAAGAGTCGGACACAACTGAGCGACTTCACTCACTCACTCACATTCAACTCAGGGGTCTGCTCCTCCAGGATGCCTTCCCTGACTGCAGCCTCCATTCTAGATTAGATTTCCTTTCCAGCAGCGCCAGTGCCTTTGATGCTGGTATTTAGCACACAGTGCTCCCGCTGTTTGATGGGCCTGTCTCTCCCACCAGCCTGTGAGTGAGTCCCTCCAGCTGCTGTGTCCAGTTCTGTGTCCTCAGTGCCTCTCACCAAGTGCAATGAGTGAATGAATGACATGAATTCACCATTCCACAAGGCAGCCCCTTTTGCTGTGGGACCGCTCTGACTCTTAAGTAGCACTTTTCTCTTACTGAGCTGGGTCTGCTGTTCTGCAACTCTGTCTCCATCCACAAGGGTCATAGTTCTGACCTGGGGCCTTACAGATAGAATCTGCTCCACCTTGAAAGACTTGAAGGCAATTGTCACAACCTCCCTGAAAATCCTAAATCAGCCCTTCTCACTTATAAATGTTGTAGATAAGTATGAGAAGTGCAATAAAACTCTAACAGTGAGTAAAAGTAATGAGGTTTGAGAGAGTTCAGTTTTTCATATAAACTTGAGGGATTTTAAGATGATTCCTGTGGCACCTGCTTTCCTGAATGGGAGAGAAAAGGGTGAAGTCACAGCCTAGAAGTGGCAGCCTAAAATGAATAAGAAGTTAATAGCTGGGTGATTATGAATCACTTTGGTACTGTTCTTCATTATATGTTTAGTCTTTTGGGTGTGTGTGTGTGTGTGTCAAAATCTAGGTACTCCCATAAGGGAGTGTCTCAAACAAGTGATTCACGCTTTAAGAGTTGTTTCAGGGAAGAAGGGTTAAAAACTGTCATTTAGAACATAAATTTTTTTTAAATCACTCTTTATAAGACATGGTTTCAGATGCAAAAGACTGCTCTGCATTTTCATCTCATTATCTCATATAATTCCATTTCAGTACCACAACAACTTTTTTTTTTTTTTTGAGAGATGGGAAGACTGAGGTTCAGAAAGGTAAGTAATTTGTCCAGGTCCTACAGCTAGCAGGTAAGAGAACCTAGGTTCAGACCTGGCTCTTTCTAATGCTTCAGTCAGTTCAATTCAGTTGCTCAGTCATGCCCGACTCTTTGCGACCCCATGAACCGAAGCATGCCAGGCCTCCCTGTCCATCACCAACTCCCAGAGTCCACCCAAACTCATGTCCATTGAGTCGGTGATGCTATCCAACAATCTTACCCTCTGTCATCTCCTTCTCTTCTTGCCCTCAATCTTTCCCAGCATCAGAGTCTTTTCAAATGAGTCAGTTCTTCCCATCAGGTGGCCAAAATATTGGAATTTCAGCTCCAACATCAGTCCTTCCAATGAATATTCAAGACTGATTTCCTTTAGGATGGACTGGTTGGATCTCCTTGCAGTCCAAGTGACTCTCAAGAGTTTTCTCCAACACCACAGTTCAAAAGCATTAATTCTTCTGTGCTCAGCTTTCTTTATAGTCCAACTCTCACATCCATACATGACTACTGGAAAAACCATACCTTTGACTAGCCGGACCTTTGTTGGCAAAGTAAAATCTCTGCTTTTAATATGCTGCCGAGGTTGGTCATAGGTTTCCTTCCAAGGAGCAAGCATCTTTTAATTTCATGGCTGTAGTCACCATCTGCAGTGATTTAGGAGCCCCCAAAATGAAGTCTCTCACTGTTTCCATTGTTTCCCCATGGAAACAATGCTTCTAATGCTTAAGTTATCTTTCTGCTTTCCAACTGCCTTTTCTCCTTGTGACATTTTTCCTAGACAGGTCTCACTGGCCACCCAAATGTTATGAACAGTGGATGACTTCGCAGACTATCCTGAATTGTTCTCTAATTGAGTCATGAATTTGTGTCTTATTTCTCAGCCACTGTAGACTCTCTCCAGTTAGCTCACTGAGATCCCTCACTGGATGTGATCCATGGTAGGTACCAATAGTAGGCAAGGTGTCTGAACACTGGCTCTGCTGGTTACTAGGCAAATGGTTCTGGGATAATAATGGTACCTACCACTCAGGCTGTTGTGAGGATTAAATGAAATGATAGAAGGTTCTCAGAACAGCATCTGCACAATTCAATGGAGTATAGCTATTGTCATTAGTCCATTAAATTATCCTAGATTCCTCCCTTTTTCTTTACCCTACAATGATCCAATTAATAACTAAGTCCATTCTCTCTTCTCTCTCCAGCTCTCTGCCCTGCTTCAAGCCTCATATTTTTGCCTTGATTATTGTGACAGCCACTGAAGGGGTCTCTCTCTTTCTAATATAGCTTCCACATGCCCTGTATGTTCCCTTTTATAACATTCATCAAGCTTACTGTGACTTATTCAACATCTGTATTCATCAACAAAATTAAGCTGTACATCTGATTCACAGTTGTATCTCCAGCTGCTGAGACCACACTGGACCCACATAATATTCACCAAAAACATATTTTAAGAAAAATGTTCTGATTCCTGCCCTAGATTTCTCAGAAATACCACAAAGTCCCTGAGATTTGATGGAACTATTCAGAGATGGGATTTATTCAATACCAAAACCCCACGTGACAGCAGAATAAAATTTGTAACACATCTGGCCAGGTCATTCTCCTGTTTGCAATCATGTGGGTCTCTACAATATTAAGGGTAAGTCTCCTTTGTTCTCACTTTATTGCTAGGAAGACCATGGTACCCAGGAGAGCAGACAGGGCATAGAGGGTAAGGGATGATGAACTGGGAACCCTGACCCAACCCAAAGCCAGGATGTGGGTGTGCAAGAAGTAAGAGAAGGAACATGGTTTACCTTGCCTGCCCTAAACCGTGCAGGAAAGTTCAGTTTGGAAGAGATGAGGGTGGGGCCTGTCCCAGCACAACCCAAAAGCTTTGTTCCTGCCCCGACTTACGCATTCTTGATCTGAGCATCTTCTGAATTGCGAGTGATCTGGAGCACAGAGTAATAATCCTGGCCCATGGCTGGCTGGTTGTCAGTCGGTGGATAGTCCTGACTCCAGCGGCAGGTCTGTTAGTCTGCATTCCTTGGTTGCTCCTGACAACTGCACAGGGGCACTCTGGGAGTTGTAGTCCTTCCTTCCTAAGCAAACCCCCCTTCTCACCTGTGCCTGTAAAGGAGAGACTGAGAGAACTAGGACTGACTCTGTGAGCCTGATAAGAAACCAGAGTTTCTAGGGAGAGTAGAAATTGGTTTTAATTAAAATTTCAGAACAAACAGATTTGGTTATTTTTTTTTTAAATAAATCTTTATTTTAGAATGTTTTCAGATTTTCAGAAAAGGCGTGAAGATAGCATTCTCATATGCCCCACACCAGGCTTCCCCTATCATAAATAAACACATTACACAAGAATGGTACGTTTGTCAGAAATAATAACCCATATCCATACACAGTCTATGGGGGCTTCCCAGGTGGTGCCAGTGGTAAAGAATCCATCCACAAATGTAGACGACAAAAGAGAGGCGGGGTTCGATCCCTGGGTCAGGAATATCCTCTGGAGTAGGGAAATGGCATCCCACTCCAGTACTCTTGCCTGGAAAATTTACATGGGCAGAGAAGCCTGGTAGGTTACAGTCCATGAGGTCGTGAAAAGTCAGACATAGCTGAGCGACTGAGCACATACATAATCTATAACATAACTCCATACTTTATTCATATTTCCTAGTTTTCACCCTAGTGAAAAAAACCCTAGGTTTTGTGTGTGTGTGTGTGTGTTTTTCCTGTTCCAGGATCTGATCCAGGAAATAACATTACAATTACTTGTCATGTTTCCTTAGGCTCCTCTTGTTTACAGCTATTTCTCAAAATTTCCATGTTTTTGATGACTTTGACAGTTTGAGAGTATTGGTCAGGTATTTTGTGGAATGTCCCTCAATTGGATTTGTTTGATGATTTTCTTATGATTGAGACTGGGGTTGGGGTGCTTTTGGAAGGAAGACCACACAGGTAAAGTGCTATCCTCATCACATCAGGTCAAAGGTGTGTACCATCACGACTTATCGCCGAAGATGTTGACCTTCCTTGATCACCTGCTGAGGCAGTGTTTCTCAGGTTTACCCATTTCTGGCTTGGACTCCTTGGAAGGAAGTCATTTCATAACCCACCATTAAAGAGCGGGGAGTTCCATTGCACCTCCTTGAGGACAGCAGTGCCGTTTTCCTCTCAGTCACCCACAGCCAGCCACCAAGCTCAGACCATTTTACCTCCTAGACACCTCTCAAGCTCCTGCTCTGCTTGTCCTTCTCCTAGCCATGGCCTTGCTTTGGCTTTCTTCTCTCAGCAAGGCCACCATGACTTCCTCCCTGTCCTGCCACCTTACCTCTACTCTGCCAAGACCTCACTCCACTGACTGCCTGGTTAATCCAAGCCGTTCATCCTGACACACACTCTGTGATCGGCCCCCTCATACTTGCTCCTACCTCTCACACCCACCTGTAGCACCAGCAATTTCCCAACTAACCATTCTGTCTCTCATACTCACCTGTGTTGCTAGCTCTGCTCAGACTCTCCCCACCACATCCCACCACAGACCCCGGCTTCAACCCAGATATTTCTTTCTTATGAAATAATCTTCATGCACAAGAGTAGCATTAGAGCATTTGCTATTGAAGGACAGTTGCCCCTGTGTTCCCCTCCCTACTTATCATTCTCTTGCTCTATTATTATTGAGTTGGCCAATAAGTCTGTTCAGGTTTTTCCAAATCATTGAAGAGAAAAACTAGAATGAACTTTTGGCTAACCCAATACTATGCCTTGTATCTGGTGGTGTACTAGTAAATGTTTAACAGGCTTGCCAGAAGGAAAGCAAAAAACAAAAACAGCCCTAAATTATAGCACTTACCAGTTCCTCTCAGGTTGGCACAAGCCATCTCCACATACTGCTGCATGTATCCCAAACATATTTACCTTTTCATATTTTTAAACTTTCTAGAAATGGTATAATCTATGCAAATGGTATGTTGGTGCATGTGTATGACATCTTCATAGTGGCTGTTTAGCATTCACTGCTGACCCTGAATATATGGGCATGTGTGTCAACTCTGCAAGATAATGTCAGTTTTCTGATGTGGAGATTCTAATTTACAATAGCAATGTAGTAGTATATGTGCACTCCTTTTTGCTCCACATTCTCACAATTCTTGGTGTCAAAGTTTTAAATGTTTGCTGATATAGGTGTGAAATAGCATCTCACTGTGGATTTTAATTTACATTTCTTGGCGGAGGTCTTTTCATTTTTATTGCCAATTTTTTTCTTCATTGTGAAATGCCTATTTACATCTTTTGTCGATTGTCTTTCTGGGCTGTCCTTTTTAGAAAATTGATTTTTTACTCTTTATGTTTTATGTTTCTTTGTTGATAATATAAAATACAAACCCCTTCCACCTTGGAGCTTGTATTTTTACCTTTTTTTTTTAATGGGGTCAAATTTATCAGTCTGTTTCTTTTGGGTTATACTTTTTGTGTCTAGTTTAAGAAATATTCCCTTTACAAGGTCATAAAGATCTTCACCTGTATATTCTTCCAAAAGTCCATTTGACTTTTAAATCTTTAATCCACTTAGAACTTATTTTTCTGTATATGTTTCCATGTAGTTTTTTTTCTTTTTGATATCCCATTGTTCCAGAACCATTCATTCAACAGTCTGTTGTTTTCCCACAAGTCTGTATGACTGCTGTGTTAAATACAGAAATTACATAAATGTATGGCTTGTATCTGGACTACTGCTATGGCTCCATGGGTCTGTCCCTGAGTCAGCACCTCACTACAGCCCTTCCTCTTCTCCTTCTTCCTCAGGAGTAATTTCTCTAGATACTTAGCCTCCTATTCCTCTCAAAGGGAAGTGTGTTATTAAGAAAGGAACTAATATCAGGGAAAGAGAGGTGCTACATTTTAAAACTCATCTCTCATTGTGGATGGAAATTCTTGATTGTTCCCTGATGCCATTTCAGATACTAATGACTGAAAGAACTCTCCTGGGTCCTCTGGAGCCACACTACTACAGAGGAGGGTCAGCCTTAAAGTATTATAGAACTTTCATGTTGTTTGAGGGAAAAAATCTATTTTAGGCATATTTGGAAGTGACAAAACACACTTTTGGAATTGGGTCAAAGGACAGAGAAATCAACTAGAAAGCTAAGAAGTAAAGGGTAGGTGTTGGATGAGTTGAGTGGTCAGAGTGACCATATCTTGATGTTGCTTAGCTCACATGGCATCTGTGTGACTTGAAGGAGGTTTACTTGGTGGCCCCAAGTTTAATTTTACTTGAATAAATGGGAGTATTACTCCCATCACTGAGTTGGTGTGAAAATATTAAATAAAACTATAAAAAGCATTTATCACATGGAAGATGCTCCCTTAGAACTGATGCAGCAGAGTCAGAGCCAAATCCTGTTAGCAACTAGTTTTATGACCTTAAAACAATCATTTCTTAGCTATAGTTGTCTGCTTGTAAAATGAACATACAAACATACATACAAATATACATAGTTGTCTGCTTGTAAAATGAAAATGTGGAATTACTCTTTATATTTTTGCATTTCTGAGCTTTCTCATGGATTTAATTTGCTTTTTTTTTTTTTTTTTGTATCCAAAACGTGTTTATTGGGATGGTTTCCCGTTCATCTTGATACAGGGTACTTTTAGTGCTGCTTCCGTCTGAAAGAGCATCCTTCTGTAAGCCTTGCTTTTCCTCCTGTAGGCTGGCAGAGGACAGTAGAGCAGCCAACACACAAAACTACTGTTTGTGCATGGCTAAAGACGGTGGTGATTTTATAGCATCCTGGGCATTTTACATCCATGAAATAGGAATTGGGGCTCTGCACCAGGCGCTTCTTCTTGTGTTTCCTCTTCTCCTCTTCTGGGGAGGGATGAAGAAGATCCTTTGCGAGAGGCATGTTCTCGTGAGGAGGTCGTCACCGCCGGAAAGGTAATTTGCATTTTTAACTACTAATATTGAACATTTTTTCTTGGGTACTGGCTATTTGTTTTACCTTTTTTTTTTTTTCTGGTCATGCAGCTTGTGGGATCTTAGTTCCATAACCAGGGATCAAACCTGGGCTCCCACAGTGAAAGCGCTAAATTCTAACCACTGGACTGCCAGGGAATTCCCTGTTTTACTCTTATTACTGGAAAAAAAAATTATTAAACTCAGAGAGTTGGGGGAAGGCTTTGCTTTATCTGGGACTGGCTGGAGAGGAAGAAGGAGACTGTAGAGGAACACCAGGTGTGCAAGGCTGTGGTAAAAGGGAAGGAGATGACCTGGGTGGGAGGAAAATTGGTTACTCACAGTGGTATTGAGCAAATACATGAATATACTGAGAATTATGAGAGCCAAGCTTCTTATTTTTGGAGAAAGGAGGTATATATATAGAAGGTGGAGTTGGATTGGAATTGGTAACATCAGTGTGAACTCATGGTTTTTAATATATATAGAATGATGGATGTAGAGACAGATGTATAGATGTACTATCTTCTGATAGGGCCTAGAAGCAATAATACCCCAGGAGTAAAGAGCATATTATTGCCCAGATCTTGATTTCTGAATACAATTCTCCACTAAAAGAAAACCAGGACTATTTATAGACAAATGACTGACTCCAGGCCTGGAGTGGGAAATCATAAGTTGAGGCTTGACTATCTTATGGGGCCAGAGAATGTGCAGCAGCTCAAAGAAGGATGGAAAAATGTTAGAAGGACATAAGATACAGCTTGGAGGAGCCCCCACTGGCCCAAATGGGACAATTTATATATCAAAATAAATCACAGTATAATTATAATTATAATGGATAATTACAGTATAATTATAGTGGATTATAATCTATAGAATAAAAGATGACTCTGAGTTATTTATAATAATATATCTATGACAAATGAATGAGTGAATGAATAAATAAATCAGGGAGAAGGGAAAGTTCTTCCTTACAGTAGAATGCTGATTATAAATGTAAAGAGAATAATGGAATTAGAAAATCACCATTTGGCAGTTATCATAGGAATAACTGATTCAGATGGAAATCATTAAAGAATACTAAAACTAGTTGTTTAAGTTTTACAAGATTGTTGAGGAATAGGATATTTATATAGTCTCAAAGTAGTTCTCCCTCAAATACTATTAACTTTGCTGTGGAGAAATCTCATAGATACCATTTTAACTGACTTAACATTATCTGACTAAAATAAAAAGGATGGACAAAAACAAGAGTCGGCAAGGACATGGAAAAAATTAGAACCCTTATGCTGGTGGGAATGTAAAATGGTACAGCCACTTTGGAAAATAGTTGGCAGCTTCTCAAAACATTAAACCTCGTTACCATATGACCAACCAGTTCCAATGTTAAGTATATACCCAATAGAACTAAAAACATATGTTCACAGCAGCACTATTCATAATAGCTAAAAAATGTAAACAACCCAAATGTCTATCATCTGATGAGTGGATTAAAACACTGTAGTATATCCATATAATGGTATATTAGGGTTCTCCAGAGAAACAGAGCCAATAAGATATGTTTGTGTGCATATAGAGAGATTTATTTTAAGGAATTGGCTCGTGCAATTATGGAGGCTTAAATAATCTAATTTTGGGGGGCTCTAAAATCACTGCAGATGGTGACAGCATCCATGAAATTAAAAGACGCTTACTCCTTGGAAGGAAAGTTATGACCAACCTAGATAGCATATTAAAAAGCAGAGACATTACTTTGTCAACAAAGGTCCATCTAGTCAAGGCTATGATTTTTCCAGTGATCATGTATGGATGTGAGAGTTGGACGGTGAAGAAAGCTGAGTGCTGAAGAATTGATGCTTTTGAACTATGGTGTTGGAGAAGACTCTTCAGAGTCCCTTAAGACTGCAAGGAGATCCAACCAATCCATTTTAAAGATCAGTCTTGGGTGTTCGTTGGAAGGACCGATGCTGAAGCTGAAACTCCAATACTTTCGCCACCTCATGCAAAGAGTTGACTCATTTGAAAAGACCCTGATGCTGGGAGGGATTAGGGGCAGGAGGAGAGAAGGGGACGACAGAGGATGAGATGGCTGGATGGCATCACTGACTCGATGGACACGAGTATGAGTTTTCCAGGAGTTGGTGATGGACAGGGAGGCCTGGTGTGCTGTGATTCATGGGGTCACAAAGAGTTGGACATGACTGATTGAACTGAGAGTCCAAAATCTGCAGGACAGGTCTGCAGTGCAGTAGGAGACACAAGGAAGAGTTGCAGTTCAAATCCACAGGCAATCCACTGGCAGAATTCCTTCTTGCCTGGTGGAAGTCAGTGTTTCTATTAGGGTCTTTAACTGATTGGATGAAGCCTTATATTATGGACGGTAATCTGCTTTACTAAAAGTTCACTGATTTAAATGTTAATAGCACCCCCAAAACACAGAAACATCCAGAATGTTTGACCAAATATCTGGGCAACATGGCTCAGTCAAGTTAACACATAAAATTAACCATCACAAGTGGGTTAAAAGAATGAAGTACTGATGCATGCTATTAATACAACATTGACGAACCTTGATATTTTTATGCTAAGTGAAAGAAGCCAGACATAAAAGATCACATATATTCCATTTATTTAAAACATCCAGAATAGGTACATCTGCAGAGACAGAGTCCGCTGATCAGTGGTTGCCAGGGCATGGGGAGTGACTGTTGAAGTATATGGGGTTTCTTTATGGGGTGATGATATGTTCTGGAACTGGTGGTGATGGCCACACTACCTTGCAAATAAATATACTAAAACCCACCAAACTGTGTAATTTAAAAGGGCGCATTTTTTGGTTTGTGAATTATATCTCCAAAGGAAAAAAAATGTTAACATCAACAGTAGAGAGACAAATCAACATTGCCTGGCTCCCAATACCATGCTCTTAGGATGGAGAATTACTTTGGGAATAGTCCTGCCCAAATATATAACCTGAATCTAATCATGAGGAAACATCAGACAAACCCATAATGGCCTATGTTCCAAAAATATCAGGGTTATAAAAGGAAAAACTGATGAAGTACTCCAGACAGAAGCCAAATAAATGCAATGTGTGATCCTGGGTTAGACCCTGGACCACAAAGGAAAGAGTGATTATAAAAGACACTGCTGGGAAAACTAGCAAAATTTGAATGGGGTCAGCAAACTGGATGGTAGTATAGGATTAATGGGGGTTTCCTTGTTTTGATAGATGTACTGTGAATACAGTACAGTACAATACAGGAGTGTCCCTGATTTCAGCAAATGCATACTGAAGTACTGAAAGCTGACAGGACATAACATTCGTGTATTACAAGTGATTCAGAAAAAATATATATACAGCATATATAACCTGTGTTTATATATATATATATATATAAAAGAGAGAGGGAGCGAGAGGGTGATAAAGCAAACATAATAAAAAGTTAACAACTGGGAGGTGTGTGTGGGGATATACTGGAATCCTTTGAACTATTCTTATAGCTTATCTGCTAATTTGAAATTATTTCAAAATAAAAAGTAAATTTAACATATATCCACAAAGAGATCTGTTCAAGAAAAATAAAACTTTACAAGGCTACTGTGAGGCCTGCCTGGCACACAGTATATGCTCAATAGCCACTGCCGCTGCCAGTTTTTCAGGTCTGAGAAACAGAGGTACTTTTCAGAGAAGTCACAAGGGGGCACCTGAAAACCAAGAAACAAAGTCTAAGCACAGAGCTTCCCTGGGCCTGCAGTGTTCCAGATGGGGGTTGTCAATACTTTCTCACCCAGAATACACTCCTTGACCCAAAAGAAAAAAACTCTGCTGCAAACTGGGGATGATTCCATTCACAGTAAATAAGGCCTGGGGTACCTGAAAGCTAGCCTTTGCTCCTGCTGTTTGGGTCTGGATTTCAGGACAGCTGTCAAGAGTCATTGCATCCATCAAAATCAGGATGTCAGCTCTGGAGACCTGTGAAAAGGGGTTCGTGAATGCGATGGTAATAAACAAGAATGAGTCCTGGAATGGGAACTCAAGAGACACACTTGCTGTTTGAACTCAGTCAAAATCTTCCTCCTCCTGTTTTGTTAAGCTGACTTATTAGAGGTTCCCCCAGACCTCCTAGCTTTCAATGTTTCTGAGCTCTGGAATATGAACTCTTGAGTCTACCTGACCCTATCATAAATCATTCGGTGAATGAAATTGCTCTAGTCCCTGAGGTCTCGTGACCACAGGGTGTAGTGGAAGGAGCACAGGCCTTGCAGACACACTGAGAAAGGTCCAGATCAAGGCTCTGGTACTTCATTTCTTGAGCCTCAGTTTTTTATCCTTTAAATAGGAATAATACCATTTCCTTTTTAAGAGTGTTATGAGGATTAAGTATCTAAATATAGTAACTAGAACAGAGTAGATAGTCATTGAATTACAGTATTTTATTTTCAATTTGGTTTAGGCAAAAGCAACCAGAAGGAAAATATAGGATTTAAAGTTCAACTGTGTTCAAGTTCCTACCCTCTGTGACCCTTGGCTAATCACTAGACCTCTTTGAGTCTCACTAGCAGTCTTCTTCTTTTTTTGGTTGTGCTGGCACAGTATGCAGGATCTTATTTCCCCAACCAGGGAACAAACCCATGCCCCCTGGCAGCAGAAGCGCAGAGTCTTAACCACTGGACTGCCAAAGAAATCTACACTTTTTATTAAAAACAATGAGGAAAGTCCAACCGTACTGAGATGGAAAGAACTCAGAGACACTAAGTGAGAATAAACCACGGAATATATACGATTCCATTTTTATGTTTAAGGAAAAAAAGAAGTGACCATGTTGTACCCTTGCTTAAAAGTGTTCTGTGGTTCCCCAATGCCAACCAAGTGAAGCTCAGCCTCCTTACCTGGCATTTAAGCCCCTTCACTATTTGGACCCTGTCAACCTCTTCAGCCTCATCCATGAGCACTGAGTTCCATCTACGACTAAATTGCCCTTTACCATCTCTTTTTGTCTCTCATATTTTATCAGGAATTACAATCACCTGGAAATCGTTAAAATATTGATTGTGGGCCCCATTCATAGGATTTCTGATTTAAGTCTGAAGAGGCAGTTCCCAGAATTTCTAACAAGTTCCTGGGTGATCTGATACAGCTATTCTAAGAACAACACTTTGACAGCTGTCACCTTTACAATGATATGATTCAACTTCATTACCTGTATAAAGGCTGACCAATCATATCAGTTTGCCCAGGACAGAAAGTCTCATGTAGCAGAAAACCCCTTAATCTGAGGAAAACTGGGATGGTGGTTACTACCCTTCCTGTATAAGAATCTTTCCCAGGTTACACATGGGATACTTACTGCTACTGTCAAGTAGTCCTTCCCTATAGCCAGGCTGATAGGAAGTGCCTGAGAAAGGAATCCCATCACTGTGACTGACTTTTTGCTAGAGCAAGAATATTTAACGAAGTTTCTCAAATCAGACTCCTCCATATTCTCTTTATTTCCTCCAGAGAACAGGTTTTAGTCCTCCAGCCCTTGTAAACACCGAACACAGTCGGTGTGGAATCACACTATAAGCATCCATTTCCTTGCCCTGTGTTGCCAGGCTGAGTTTAAGGGAGAAGTTGGGACAAATGCAGCGAGCTCATGTGAGCTTTTTACCCCAGTTCAAAGTAGGTCTTGACATGGAATGACAGCTCCACATGGGCCACAGCAGCTGACTTTCTATTGTTTCCAAAGGGTACCCAATACAACAAAGGTCACTCATGGTCCTTCCATGGTCCCTGATGAGGTTCCTGCTCACTGTTGATCAGAGTCAATCTTTCATCGACTCAAGGGGTCAGAGGTCTGAGAGCTGATAGCGTCGCACAAGACCATCTCGACAACACGTGTAGATCTGCTTCTCCCATGTGGCTACCTGGAACACAAAGAGTTCACAGCTCAAAGGAAGCCTGTGATTCTTCCACTTCAAAACATAAGAGTCTTGCCATTGACCCTACTAGTACAAGGGAGTCTGAGATTTACTGACTCCAAAGATAAGAATTATACCCATGTTATCTATTTTAAAAATAGGTGACCAGAATCAAGGGAGCTCTTGGGTACAGAACAGAGAAACTCAGTGGCCAACTGGAGAGAAAACTCAACTAGGGCTCTGCATGGTTTAGAGCAGAGGGGGCCTGCACAGGGGAGCATATGGCCTACAGAAAAGCCTGGGTGGAAAGGGGTGGGAGAGGATGAGATGGTTAGATAGCATCACCGATTCTATGGACTTGAGTTTGAGCAAACTCCAGGAGATGGTGGAGAACAGAGGAGCCTGGTATGCTACAATCCATGGGTTCCACAGTCAGTGGGGTCATAAAGAGTCAGACTCGACTTAGGGACTGACAACACTGTCTCCTCCAGAAGAGGGCGGTGTCACATTAAACCCTAAAATCGCCTTTGACAGAGCTTAGGAATGGAGAGTTTAGGAATAAAGAGGGCGTGCAGCTAAAATTAAGTTGGTCCCTTACATCTGTTATTAAATTATACTTGGAAGCCTTTGCGGGAGGAAAGAAAAAAAGGAAGGCCTGGGTATCCCCAAACCTCATAAAATTATATACAAAGAAGTTCTCAATATGTGCCTTTTTTTTTTCCTGAGAAGGATTTCATCAAATTCTCAAAGCAGTCTGAGACAAAGGAGATTAAGAACCATTAATTTAATGCAAACAGCATTAATTCTGGAGGTAGCTTTAATCACAGGTGTGCCAATATGTAGCTGCATGACCTACAGCAGCTTTCTCAACCCCTGTGGTCCCGTTTCTTCATTTACAAAATGAAAATGATGTGTTAATTCACAATATAGAACACTATGCAGGAATTTTATAAAATGAAGTATATCTATAAGCATTTGTCTGGAAAGAGCTCTAAAATGTTAAGTAAAATAACCCAACTCATAGAGCAATACATAACAGAATGATCCCAATTATGTATAAAGATAAAACTATATTATCTACATAACTACATAAACAAAGGTCTAAGTACAAATTCTCCAAAAACAGTCTTAAAAGATACACAACAAACTATTAATGCTAGTTACTTTAGGAAACAGTGGAACCAAAAGTCTTAAAGCAGACTTTTAAGTCTGCACAGTTCTGCACTGTTTGAATTTTTATACATGTGCATAAATTACAAAATTTTTTTAATATAAGAAAATAATAGATGAATAATAATATCTATACCTCAAGCTATGATAACTATTAAAACAGCTAGAACAATGACTGGTCAACAAACACTATTTCCCCTTTCATTTTCTCTTTCTTCAGTTCAGTTCAGTAGCTCAGTCATGTCCAACTCTTTGTGACCCCATGGACTGCAGCACACTAGACCTCCCTGTCCATCACCAACTCCCGGAGTTTACTCAAAATCATGTCCATTGAGTTGGTGATGCCATCCAACCATCTCATCCTCTGTCGTCCCCTTCTCCTCCTGCCCTCAATCTTTCCCAGCATCAGGGTCTTTTCAAAGGAGTCAGCTCTTCACACCAGGTGGCCAAAGTATTGGAGTTTCAGCTTCAACATCAGTCCTTCAAATGAATATTCAGGACTGATTTCCTTTAGGATGGACTGGCTGGATCTCCTTGCAGTCCAAGGGACTCTCAAGAGTGTTCTCCAATACCACACTCTAATCAAATCAGTCTTGAACTTAAATAATAACAACAACAATAAAAGTAATATTTACAGATTAGAGTTTTCATATGCATTATTTCACTGTTTTCCTCATTTTACAGATAAACTGACAGACTGAGGAAGTAAAGTGACTTTTTCAGTTTCTAGAGCCAGTAAATGATGAAGACACTTTGACTCAATTATTTCTTTCTGTCCCACTCCTAAGTATGGTATTATCCCTAGTAATCACAAAGTTTCTGGATCCAATTCCCTCCAAAGCCCTGGGTCCCAGGTGAAAATCACCCAGGCCTGGTTTTGTCTCAGGTCTGTACCTTGTACACAGGGTCACAGTCAGCCCCAGTGAGCTCAATCACATAGTCTAAGTCTTGCTGGACAATGAAACAGCTTCCATCACCTAAAAGACAGAAAGAAAACTTAGATAACTAAAGAGAAAGTTGCATGCAAAGTTACCCTCAATATTTGATTTCTGTACATCACTAGCCTAAAGAAAATTGTCTTAAGACCCGGAGTGGCAGACAGGACTCATGGTGGGCCAGATATGAGGTCCTATAGTGACTCCCTAAAATGCTAGGCTCAAGAGGATTTGAAGGCCAAATGCAAGCTCAATGGGAAGAGTTGTCTTTGATTAGCAGTAACTGCCAAGAGCACAGAGCAACCAACTACAGACTTAAACAAATATTTGCAAACTTATCCTAGACAATGATTTTTAACAGGGAATTTCCTATATAAATGTTTTCTTTAAGACAACTATGCTCCCAGGGACTTCGTTGGTGGTCCAGTGGTTAAGAATCTGCCTTCCAATGCAGGAGATGTGGGTTCAATCCCTGGTCAGGGAACTAAGATCCTGAGTGCCGAATGGCATGGTATCCAGAAAAATTAAAAAGAAAAATAAGAAATAGAAGTTTAAAAACTTTTTCATATCTACCACTCAAAATAAATATTATTCACAGTTTAATGTATTTTTCTAACCTTTTCTGTATAAATTTTTATTTTATACTGTTGAGAGCACATTACATAGAAGAATATCTTTATGCATAAAGTTTTTCTATATTAATATTATGACTTTGTATAGAACTCTGGAAAAGAATCAAAAGATATTAACCATTTCAAACATTTAAAATTTGAAAAACCACTTTCCAAAATTATATATGTTAATCAATTTTATCTGTTAATCAATCTATACTGGAAAATTCTGAAAGAGATGGGAATACCCGACCACCTGACCTGCCTCTTGAGAAACATGTATGCAGGTCAGGAAGCAACAGTTTGGAATGACAGACTGGTTCCAAATAGGAAAAGGAGTACATCAAGGCTGTATATTGTCACTCTGCTTATTTAACTTATATGCAGAGTACATCATGAGAAACGTTGGGCTGGAGGAAGCGTAAGCCTGAATCAAGATTGCTGGGAGAAATATCAATAACCTCAGATATGCAGATGACACCACCCTTATGGCAGAAAGTGAAGAACTAAAGAGCCTCTCGATGAAAGTGAAAGAGGAGAGTGAAAAGGTTGGCTTAAAGCTCAACATTCAGAAAACTAAGATCATGGTATCTGGTCCCATCACTTCATGGCAGATAGATGGGGAAACAGTGGCTGACTTTATTTTTCTGGGCTCCAAAATCACTGCAGATGGTGACTGCAGCCACGAAATTAAAAGACGCTTACTCCTTGGAAGGAAAGTTATGACCAACCGAGACAGCATATTAAAAAGCAGAGACATTACTTTGCCAACAAAGGTCTGTCCAGTGGTTTTTCCAGTGGTCATGTATGGATGTGAAAGTTGGACTATAAAGAAAGCTAAGCGCTGAAGAATTTATGCTTTTGACCTGTGGTGTTGGAGAAGACTCTTGAGAGTCCCTTGGACTGCAAGGAGATCCAACCAGTCCATCCTAACGGAGATCAGTCCTGGGTGTTCACTAGAAGGACTGATGTTGCAGCTGAAACTCCAATACTTTGGCTATCTGATGTGGAGAGCTGACTCATTTGAAAAGACCCTGATGCTGGAAAAGACTGAGGGCAGAAGGAGAGGGGGATGACAGAGGATGAGATGGTTGGATGGCATCATCAACTCAATGGACATGGGTCTGGGTGGACTCCAGGAGTTGGTGATGGACAGGGAAACCTGGCGTGCCATGGTTCATGGGGTTGCAAAGAGTCGGACACAACTGAGACTGAACTGAAATGAACTGAATGTACCCAGCAGTATACAGAGGATCTTCTTTTCTGCATTCTCATTATTAAAAATAATCTTTTCCCAAAAAGAATCCTTATATTTTAGAGGTACAGGGAGGTAAGAAAGTACAATTACCATAGCTCTTCCTCTGCATTCAAGTTTCTACACACAAACCTACTTGGTAAGCCCAAGCTTCATGGCCATTCTGTCTAGAAAGCCATCTCTAACCACCCCATATAGTAAACCCTTCCTCCCACTGACCTCTTGTAACACTTACTATTGCTCTGACACTTCCACATACATATTTTTCCCTACACCATTAATTCTAATTTTGGTGAGTATGTGCTCCACCACTGGATCATGATGATCAGAAACACTTTTTAGGAGGGCACAGGGCAAGGGTTATGAGCAGGGCTTCCCTGATAGCTCAGTTGGTAAAGAATCTGCCTGCAATGCAGGAGATCTGGATTCCATCCCTGGATTGGGAAGATCCCCTGTAGAAGGGAATGGTTACCCACTCTAGTAAGTATTCTAGCCTAAAGAATTCCATGGGGTGGCAAAGAGTCGGACACAACCAAGCAACTTTCACTTCACAAGGGCAAGGGTTAGTTACAAGAGTAAGAAGAAACTATCACTTACAGAATATCTACTTTATGTCGAGTACCTATCTCTAAGTAGAGACTTAGAAAAGTGAACTGGTTCACCGAAGATCATAGGATGATAAGATTAAACCACACACAACTGCCATTTTTAAATAAACATAAATTAACAAATAAATAAATGAAGATCTGTTCACTAGGTCTTCATTGCTGCATGCAGGCTTTCTTGAATTGCAGTGCATGGGGGCTACTCTTCATTGCAGTGCTCAGGCTTCTCATTGCAGTGGTTTTTCTTGTTGTGGAGCACAAGTTCTAGGCATAGGGGCTTCAGTATTTGCAGCATGCAGGCTCAGTAGTTGTGGCACATGGGCTCAAGAGCACAGGCCTAGAAGCTGGGGCACACGGGCTTAGCTGCTCTGGAGCATGTGGAATCTTTCCAGATCAGAGAGCAAACCTGTGTTTTCCTATCTACTGGGTCACCAAAGACGTCCAACACCACATCTTCTTAAGCAAGTCACCTGCTGATGGACACTTGGGTTGTTTTTACATCTTGGCTATTACAAATATTGCTGTTATGAACATGGGGGCACTAGAGTGCCCTAGACAAAAACTAGAGTTTTTGTCTTTTCTATATATATGCCCAGGAGTGAGTAGGATTGCTGGATCATATGGCAACTCTATTTTCAGTTTTTAAGAAACCATCACACTGTTTTCTATGGTGGCTGTACCAATTTAGATTCCCACTAACAGTGTAGGAGGGTTCTGTTTTCTAAACACCCTCTCCAGCATTTATTCTTTGTAGACTTTCTGACTGGTGTGAAATGATACTTCATTGTGGGTTTGATTTTCATTTCTCTAATACTGGCATTGCTGAGCATCTTTTCATGTGCCTGTGGGCCATCTGTATATCTTCTTTGGAGAAATGTCTATTTAGGTCTTCTGGGCACAGCATATATTACATAATTCTGATCAATGACGTACGAGATTAGTAAATCTGCTGGGTTGCTCCTGAGGAAATGTTTTTCATTCTTAAAAAGGATAATAATATGCATGTTATGTGAAGATAAGATTTGTTGCAGCTATCCTGCACTGTAACCTTGAGGGAATAAGCCTGAGGACAAAAGCCAGTATGCTAAGGAGGAGAGTGCCAAAAAACAGAGAAAAGCTGCATTCTTGATTTTATTTCTTCTCTTCTTCTTAAAGCTTTATTTTTTTAAACTCAATACTTTTTGGATTTTACCAGTCTTTAAACATCCTGGATACAATCCAGGATACCACACTGAGTTAGCTGTCAATTTTTCTTAGTTTCTCCACTGAATTTGTTTTCAAATCACTAAATTAATATAATCTGGAGCCACCACCATAAATCTGGATGTCTTGTAAACGAAGTACTACATTTTCTGAGTTATTGAAGCCATTTTCAGTTAAGTCTTCTGCTACTAACAGCCAAAAACATCCTAACTGATATACTAAAGTATTAAGGTAGATGGTCCCTCCAGGCCTATAGGCCAGTCCTCCTCACCTAAATCATTCCTATGAGGATTCAGTGTCCCTTTAACGGACACCTTCTTCCATACATTTCTCCCAACCCCACTCCCAAACTCCATTCCAAATATTTTGTACTGCTTACACCAAGGTACTCACTCACTTTACCCAGTCTGTCTTTGTAAAGTGTCAAACACAGTACCTACTACCTACTGCATGGTAGGTAGGCACCTAATAAAGGACAGATCCCTTCTTTCTGCTCCCTTTCACTCATCTATGACTTTGAACACACTACAGCTTTAGCCATCAATGTGCATTTTTACATCTCCAGTTGGTAAAATAGTCACTGGATTACATGTCGCTTAGTCTATGAAGGAGCTTCTCAGATCGCTCAGTGGTGAAGAACCTGCTTGCCAATGTAGGAGATGTGTTTCAATCCCCGGGTGAGGAAGATCCCCTGGGGAAGGAAATGGCAACTCATTCCAGTATGCTTGCCTGGGAAATCCCATGGACAGAGGAGCCTGGAGTCGCAAAGAGTCAGACACAACTTAGCGACTAAAACAAGCCAACAAGTTCACAAAGACATGCCTGCAGTACTCCTACCACTCAAGTTAGCTGTTTCCCACATTCCTATACAGTATTCTGCTGCAGTACTTATCTAACTGTATTCAAGCAGACGTCCACATGTCTGTCTGCCTTACTGACTATGAGCTCCTTTAGAGCAGAGACTGTAACTGAGTTGTTAACTGAATTCTCAATAATTTGTAATAAGAGCCAATATATTTATTCTGACAATGTTTACTGAGCACCAGTTACATGGTGGACACAAATAAAATGCTGGGGGTAACGTGATAAGGCACAGCCACTCAAGCTTAGATTGGAAGGGGCACAGATAATTACAATTAGGGTGTTAAATGTTATGTGAAAAAGCACAATATGCAAAAGAATCATGGAGGATGATGCCCCTAGCCCTGCCATAGACCAGGAACTAAACCTATGTTTCACTGAATGATATAGAACCACCTCCCTCAATTGGCCCCTGGACCCACCTTGGCTAGCAATGAATCCGTCTCTGAAACTCAGTAGAGACATAACTGGTGCTCCTGATCTGTGGATGACTTGTACTGGAGTCCTAGGATACAGAATAAATGGAACGATTTTACTCTCTCCCTTAAAAAGCAATACTTGACTATATTCAGCCTATAGTACTAACTGCATATCAGCACCCTGGACAAATGTGGACAGAGATTAAACATTCATATGGTTTCTTTCCTACCTTATAGATGGTACATCAAAGTAGTCCATTCAAAACCACCTTGGGGGAATCTAAACATGTCTCTAAATATCTTAATGAGCTGAATAAACTAAGTAACCACTGATATTTTCAGTTTTTAGGGGAAGTCTGACAAGGGTTTAAGATAACAATGTTAACAATATGTTAATTTCTTTATAGACAGAATTAAGTCAGCTGTGATATATTAAAATTGTTAGGTCTCTGAAAAATCAAACAGAAAGATGAGAATCAATTTTTATAACTGATGATTTTATAATTTTTATAATTATGAGATTTTATAACAGTGATCAGATTCCCTACCTCTATGGAAGCAAAAACAAGTATAAAAATAAAGTAACTTAAATTATGGAAGAAAAGGTATGCACTAGTCATTCTTTAACTGAAATTTTTCACTGCTCTTGGAATAAAGTCCAAACTCCTTGGGATGGTATATAAGTCCTTTCTAAGCAAATTTCAGTTTCCTGTCTGGCATCATTTCTTATCACTACCCCACTGGCAGGGAACATACTTGTCCTGTCAAACTACTCAGAGATACCTTACAGTGCCATACTTTCATACGCCTTCATGCTTCTCTATATGCTATTCTTCCTAAGGCAGGTCCTTCTTTTCTTTACTTGATAACTTTCTGCTAGACAAGATTGATTAAAGCTGCATTTCCTCAGAGCAGTCTCACTTTCTTTTCTCTCCTTCTCGGTGCTTCCTCAAGTTCTTGAGATCACTGATCACACTGTGTCTTAACAGTCTTTTACTTGTCCATCTTTATTATTAGACTCCAAATGCCTCAAAGGCAGCGTCTTTTATCTTTTATTTCTGTTGTTTGGTGCCCTAAACAAAGCCTAATGCCTACAGGAGCCATTCAATAAGTATCAGTTGAACAAAGGAAGGAAGCAGAAAGTGACAGCAGAAAATGTTAAGTCCTGGGACAAACAGGTTATGGATTCTTTTTGGATATCTGTAAGACTAGGATAAAGCCTATATAAGACAGGTTATGATCACAGCCAATAAAGAATCAGAGCTGGCTTTCTTGAACTATAAATGGTCAGTCTCAGCCCAACCCAGATGTAATACCATGAAGAAAATTATTAAGGTCCTTAAAATTAAAGGTTTTATACAATTATTGTGAGATGTTAGTTCATTATTTAAGCTTAATTTACAAAGGAATCATGACAGTATGAATCAAATTACCTTTCAATGTGATTCCAGGAATAATAAGAACAATCAGACAATTCACACTGGAAAGCCTTTATAAATGGAAAAATATACCCTTGATTCAATAGCCATCTATATGCCAGATTAAATCACTGTGAAAGCCAATAAAACTTTCCACTCTGCAGAAGATCTGCATCATGCAAATGAATGGTGACTCACCTTGGACTCCTTACATCCAGCTGATAAATGTTTCCATCCTGTGTCCCAGCCAATAGCAAGAAGCCAGAGAGAAAAGTGCAGCAGTTAAAGGCATCTGAGCCAATAAAGAGGAACAGCTAGGAACAAGTAGAAGACAAAGATGCTGTTTAAAGATGCATTTGTTTCCAGGAATAAACAGGCACCAAGAAAAGAATTTCCCTATTTTTAGTATAGAATTTCTTCTCCTTTTAAGAACACCTGATCTAAACTAAGTATTCATCAACAACTGAGGGGGAAGTACTCTCAGGATTTCAGGAACCTGAGGCTGGCTGAGGACTTAAGCAGGTTACATAATATCATAATATCATAGTCTAAGGCAGCAGTTTTCACACTATTTCCCCTCAACATATTGACGCATGGGATCCTCAACACCAAAAACCGTTCTTTCCCCTGTTTTCAGTACAACCTTCCATTTGCTAAACACTTGCAATTCACACATTTAAATTTTGCTTCAAGACCCTGGTGACAATCTTTTGAAAGCAAAGAAACACACTTAATGTGGCAATGTAAGAACTCACAATTTACCCATGTACTTAAGAAAATAAAAAATTTTATTTCTTACTATCAGTTCAAAGAGTAAAGTCTGAATGCTCTAAAAAAAAAGAAACAAAACAAACAAAACCTTCTGACTTCCCTTTGGAAATGAAAGCCAGCATGGAAAGTCAGAATGCAAAGGCAGTATGAGCAAAAATAGTATGCTCCCAGAATAAACTTTGAAAATGGAAACATCACCAGCACAATGAAGTAATGAGATAAAATGAAAATACAAAGCCTGTGGCCAAACCAAATTAATGTTGTCTGGGTGATGATGACAGCAACTGGAAAGAAATTTAATCAATCTAATCTCAAGGAACTCCAAGTTTAATTAAGAGCATAGCCTGACTGGCAAAATCCCAGGAAATGAAGGAAGAAAACCCCATTCTTCTATAAGAGACATTCTGGCCACTGATTAATTGAGAGAGCCCTGAATGCATAAGACCTTTACTCAAAAAATCTCCACATTACCTTAGAGGAGGAAGAAAATCTATAGAACCTCATCATTTTACATGTAGCACACTAAGGGCCAATGGGAAAGTGACTTAAAAAGGTCACAAAGCAGTAGGTCATTTAATATTATCACATAACCCTACGAATAAGTCCTACTATGACAAGTTTAGTGATGAGGAAACAGGCTCAGAGAGGTTAAGTAATGAGTCCAATGTCATAGCCATTAGGAAGAGCTAGGATTTAAATGTTGCCCTTATCCCATACCACATGCTCTCAATTACTATACTGTACTGCGTTTCACACATGCAGCTTCTGCAAAAGGTGAACATACAGAGAAATTAGAAATGTTTTCAAAACAGTTTTCCAAGAATCAGCGTGACCCAGGTTGCCCCAGTGTTCAAAGGTCTTAGAGGAACCACTTGCCGGCTGCCTGCTCTGCAGTCCCAAGCACTGAAGTTTCTTATCTTCTCGGGCCAACAGCAGCATTTTCGACTCTGTTCCAACCTCTCGTTCACCTGCATGACAGATGAGCTATGTCAATAATGGACTAGGATGATCAGCTGGCAGTACTCGGAAAGCATAACTATTGACAGCTGTTTACTGAATTACTCTGCTAGTCACTCACTTAATAGTTTTAAAAAACATGTATTATGTTCTATATCTTGACAATGGTATTATTTATATGACTGTACATATTTGTCAAAACTCACAGAACTGTGTGATTTAAAAAAGTAACTTTTACTATATGCAAAATATACCTCAAGAAACCCAATTTTAAAATACTATGATTATCAAGTCCTCTGTAATATGGAAAGATACTATACTTGGAACAATGTACAGAATACAATGCTAAACAAAGTAGGGCCAAATATATGTAACAATATAAAAGGAGGCTGCTGGAGGAGAGGAGGGACACAGGAGAGTAATACAGCTCAATTTCATTTATTTTTGGCTGTGCTGAGTCTTTGTTGCCGCGTGGGCTTTTTCTCTAGTTTTTGGCAAGCAGGGCCATCATCTCACTGCGGTATGCGGGCTTCTCTCTGTGGTGGCTTGTTTTGCTGTGGAGCACAGGCTCAATAGTTGTGCATGGGCTTAGTTCCATGGCATATGGGATCTTCCCGGACCAGGGATCAAACCTGTGTCTCCTGCATTGGCAAGTGGATTCTTCACCAGTGAGCCACCAGGGAAGCCCTGGACTTCTGCTTTTTAAATGAGCGTGATGATTCCTATGAGAATGGATTACAAAACAGAGCAGGCAACAGGTACCGGCAGACTGAATTAGGATGCTGGCAGGAAGAAGAGAGACCTGGAGAGAGAGGATGAGGTGGAAAAATAAGAAACATTCTGAAGGTAGAGATGACAGACTTTGCTGATGTGGGACAAGAGGAAAGGTGGCAGTGGATCTTCAATGAATCTTAGGCTTTGGGCTTAAGCAAGGAGATGGTGGTGCCATTAACTGAGATGGAAAAAAACAGATTTGGGGTTGGAAAGAAGCAAACGCTCCATACAATAAGTTCAAGCTGTCTATTAGACATTTAAATAGAATCTAAACTGCAAGTAAAAGATCTATGCTTTAGATATATTTTTGGAAATCACCAGTTTAAATACAATACTGAAAGTCATGGAAATGATAAGATCACCTAAGAGAGTAACTGCAGGGCTGAGGGCCCTCCAATATTTAAAGGTTAAAGGAAACATACAAAAGGAGACTAAGAAGCAGTAGCCAATGAGCTATAAAGAAAGCAGTGTCGTGTGGTATTACAGAAGCCAAGAAAGAACAGTGTCCTGAAAAGATAATCACAGAGAAGTAACACTGGATTACACAACATGGAGTCGCCGGTGACCTTGACAAGAGTTGCTGCCAGTTAAGTAGCTGGGGCACAAACCCACCTAGGACAAGCTGAAGAATAAGTAGGAAGTGAGGAAATAGACAAAACAAGAATATCTTCATTTAAATTACTATAAACCAACTGATTTTAAAAACTCAACCTTATTTTAATATCTGTGAAATCTTAGGTTTGAAGTAAGATGTGTGTGTATTAATATATAATTTAAAAATGAGTACTGCCTGAAATGATCTTGTTTACCACAAGCTGCACATGCATCACACTTTGGGGAACAGACTTTTCCTATTAATCCATTGTGGCGCTAGTAGTAACGAACCTGCCTGCCAATGCACGAGACACAGAGACACAGGTTCGATCCCTGGGTCAGGAATCTCCCCTGGAGAAGGAAATGGCAACTCATTCCAGTATTCTTGCCTGGAGAATCCCTTGGCCAGAGGAGCCTGGTGGGCTATAGTCCACAGGGTGGCAAAGAGTTGGACATGACTGAAGGGACTTAGCACACGCACTTTCCATGGCTACTCAGTTCCTGTCTCTTGGATTTCCTTTCACAATCCATTAATTCCCAAAGAGGGGCCAGGCTGGTAGTCATAACAGTTTTAGTAATTGTCCAAACTTGGAACCAACTAAGATATCCTTCAGTAGATGAATGAATGAATAAACTGAGGTACATTCAGACAATGGAATACTGTTCAATGCTTAAAAGAAATGAGCTATCAAGGCACAAAAAGACCTAGAGGACACTTAAATGCATATTACTAAGTGAAAGAAGCCAATCTGAAAGGCTACAGAGTTTATGATTTCAAAATTCTGGAAAAGGCAACACTATGAAGACAATAAAAATATCAGTGGTTGCCAAGGGTTATAGGAGAGAAAGGAACAAATTGGTGGAGCAAAGACAATTTTTCAAATAGTGAAATTTCTGCATACTATAATGACAGATACATGACACTGTACATTTGTCCAAACCCACAGGATATACAACATCAAGAGTGAATTCCAATGTCAACCTTGAATTTTGAATGTTAATGATGTATCAGTATAGGTCTATCAATGTAACAAATTCACCACTCTGTGGGGGATGCCAATAATAAGGAAGGGTGTGCCTTTGTGGGGGCAGAGGGTATACCAGAACTCTGTACTTTCTGCTCAATTTTATGTGGACCTAACTGCTCTAGAGGCAGAGACACTGGGAGAAAAATAGTCCTGTTTTCATCAGAGAAGCAAATATGTTATACTCATAGGAAAATAAGAAAAGAACACAAGTTGCCTTATTAGGATCTTTATCATTCTGACTCACCAAAACTATCATTCTACTCAACTATTTCCCCCTACGAAGCTTACACCAACTTTTGGCCCAGCCAAGCGTACCTTTGTCCATTGGATAATTTCACCTCCGTACTCTTTTTTAATGTGAACTGACTACCTCTACCCCTGCCCTAGGTCTCATTCTCCCATCTTTCCCAGTTCAACTTGAATCCATCCTGCAAGGTTCAAGTCAACTTCTTTTGTGACTCCTTTCTCATCTATACTAACCTAAAACGCTCTCTTCTTAAAAAAAAAAAAAGAAAACTATTATATCTGCATTCAGTGAATCATTATTTTAGCTAAAACTGCATTGATCTCTGTTTTACAGGCATTAGTCTCAACCGCTAAATTAAACTGTACTTACTCAAATGTAGTAACTATGACATATACTTCCTTTGTAAATTCAAAGCAACACAAACGTAGTAGATATGCAGTAAATATTAGTCTTACGATGAAAACAGAAATACCTACAGAGCAGGAGAGGAGGAGGAAGAAAAGGAGAAACTAAGGCAAACACTGAAGGAATCTCAAGAAACAAATTCATATACTGTCATCAACTCACTGGGCATCTGCTCAGGGAGCCGAGGTTTATCGAGTTGTCAGCAGCACCCACAGCCACTCCATTGATGGAAGAACCACAGTCTGCAATGACTCCCAGGCAGGCTGAGCGCCCACAGTCCCAAAGTCGTGCTGTCCCATCGCGGGAACCAGATACCACATTCTTTCCCCGATCAACAATGGCTGTATCCAGGATACCTGGCGAGAGGAAAAAGAAAAGACCTTAAGAAGGAGTAGATAGTAAAGGAACTAAAGAGCAGAGTACATGCATGGATCTGCATAAATGACTATTTCTTTACAAATGAGTACTGGACATGTACTACATGCTGGGTACTTTCAACAGAGTCCCTGTTTCCCAATAGTTCAAATACTAGCTATGAGAAACAGACAAGGAAAAAGGAGCTTTGGATTTAATTTTTAGTAGCATGTTCTAGAACCGTGGTTTTCCAGGGTTTTGTGTGTGTGTGTGTGTGTGTGTGTGCTTTACAACATGTTTCTTAAAAACAAAAGTTAAGAAGTCATTTTAGGCAGTTCAGTATGAAAATTACTGTCTTAAAAGCTCCTGCTGCTCCCATTGAGAAGTAACTGAAAGGGTTAGTCTCTTCCCAAAAAAAAAGGATGTGACTTCTCGTCAGGCCAAGATCAAATAGCTCCATTCCTCCCAGGTCCTTCCCTTAAAACTGAAAAAACCTGGACATAAGACAACAAGCAAGCGCAGCTGAAAGATGTAAGAAGAAGGCAGTTCACCTAGGGACCCCAGGACTTGAAGAACAACAGGGAAAGGAGTTTCCCTGCATTTCCTTATGGCCTCCCATATATCCTAGACAGGACACTGCTGAAGCCTCTAACATAGAACTGATTTTTTTTTTAAAGGCACAAATTAAAAATAATAGCAAAAAACAAAATCCAAACAACTCCAAGGAAAGTCTGTTGCTTCTAGGCAGAAGACTGAGAAAAGGGTGGCCTAACAGAAAAGAACGGAGAAGGCAATGGCACCCCACTCCAGTATTCTTGCCTGGAAAATCCCATGGATGGAGGAGCCTGGAGGGCTACAGTCCATGGAGTCGCTGAGGGTCGGACACGACTGAGCGACTTCCTTTCACTTTTCACTTTCATGCACTGGAGAAGGAACTGGCAACCCACTCCAGTGTTCTTGCCTGGAGAATCCCAGAGACAGGGGAGCCTGGTGGGCTGCCGTCTATGTGGTCACACAGAGTCGAACACGACTGAAGTGACTTAGCAGCAGCAGCAACAGAATAGAAAACATTTTGGCAATATCCATCTTCCTCAAATAGCAAAAGAAAAACTGCTACCTTCCCCATTTAGTTTCACTATCGCTGAACAGGGAGTGATCTTCTATCCCACCCCTGTAAAGAAGCAGGAGACAGAACTCCAATTTTCCCCACCCAGCAATGCTGAGCAGGTCCAACAGGGTACTGTCAGTGCAGAACTGAGCCTCTACTCTCACCCATGGGGGAATCTTTCCTGAGGGAGCAGGAAGTAACACTCCACTATCCCCAACCCCTCCCTCGGTGTCAGTCCGCAGGGAACAGATCTTATAGGCCCGAGGGGAGGCAAGGAAGTGGTGTAAACTTGAGGTGATGCAAGTTGGTGCCCCACTTTCACCAGGAAGGCATCAGCACAGTCAAAGGGAAGCTGAGCTTCTACCTCACCTGTTTGCAAGAGAGATAGTGTGAACCAATGCTCCACTTTTGCCAGAGCAGTGTTATTAGAGGAACCCAGCAGGAAGATGAGTATATACATCTCCTGGGCCCTTGCATCATACCGCGACAGGGGACTGCCTGCTAAAAAGATCAAACAAGATCCATAGTGTTATAAGATCCAAAATGTCCACAGATTTTGTAATTTTCAAAGCCCTTGTTACCTGTTATCTATTTGCTATGATCCCTGGCCTCAGAAGCACATAGCATAAAAAGTACAGACAGTCATGGACATAAAGAGCTACAATTCAGAGTCACATATGTGGTAACACAGGACTGCAGAGTAGAAAGGGAATCCAACCTTATGCTGATACAGGCAGGGCTGATACTTGCTTTATTAAAACCCATGTAATTATCCTATTATAGGTGCCCAGTAAACACTTGCAGGCTGAGTGATAAGTACCTGACCAAAGGTTACTGAAGTAAACACATGCTCTTTGGCTAGTTCCTATTTCTCTCAAGATGAGACGACTTCAGATATACAAACCTTGACAAAAACTCAACATAAGACACAAGAGGTGGATGACCCATGTGGTTAACAAAAGGCCTCAAGTCCTACTGGAAATTTTACTCTGAAAGCCTTTCCAGAAAAAGATGCATTTATAAAAAATGCCACAAATTGAAAAAGTAGCCAATCTGGGGGCTGTTTGAGAAAATATGATTATAGACAACTCAGGTAGGACCTAAGTCACAAGGTAAGTTTCCAAATACATCCAATTTTAAATAAAAATTAAATACAACTTATGTAGCTGGTTACAGTTGTTGAAAAAATAAAATGCAATTCTCATAATTATATATCAACTGGATAAGGGCAAAATAGATATGCTTTTAAAAGTAGCCTTTCCCTCAGAAGTAGACTGAAGGAGGCAACATGTCTTATTGCCATTTTACAGTTATTTATAACATATTTTGTAACTGTAAAGTACCTTAACTTTAGAAAATTCACCTTTCCATTCTTTTTCCATAACAGCATTCTAGCTAGAAAAGGATTTTAAACG